>MU269981.1:1937500-2537500 GCA_021432705.1 Caranx ignobilis | reverse complement strand
GACCACACATGTTATGCGGTGATAATCTCTGATTCCCAAACATCATTAAGGCTGCATACAAGAGCACTTTAACTGCAGAGACAACCTGCCAGTGCAATGTAACAGTGTTTTCTATGTAGAGCTGGTTGCTTTCTCTGCAGAAACATTATTGATCCAGTGTCATTTATATTTAGCTACAAGAGACAGGATGTAACTTTAACAGCAATTTTACAAAAAAAAAAAAAAATTAAAATGTCAAGCTAGACCTACAAGCAATTTTAATTGGACAGACGAAAATAAAGTACACATACGGTATTTATCAGGCACTTTTTCCCCTCATACAGATCTCTCCGTACACATAGACCTGGAAGTCATGTGGTGGAGCGAGTGCTTGCTCGAGAGCATTTCAAAACATGTGGACAGCCAGTGCACTACCAACCATTACGATCAGCTAAAGTAGCCCCACCATCAGCCAAAACAATTGCAGTGTCATATCTGCCCCAGTTGTGCAGCCATGAATGCTTTTGGTGGGGTTTCTTCAATGCAAAATAAAGTCCTCTTGGCTTTCACTGAGGTTTGGGGGACTATGTTTGGTATTTAACATGTGCATCATGTTCCATCATTCAAATATCAATAGATATTCACAGGGTTAAAGCTGAACAGAGAACAAAACAGGCTGTGCTCTGTCTATTGTAGTCCTGATAGTGTTTTACAAAAGATATATGAATGAGAAGATGGGAGGCTACTCTGCCTCTATCTTTATCTCTTAATTCATCATTTTTGTTAGAATATGAATTTGTATATAAGGATTTGATAAAAAGATATGACCTTCACACAAACACCTTCAACCACAAGCACATCATCATGGTGACTGTCCAGTTCAGTCCAGTCCAGCCCTTGGGTCTGACATGGCTGTGGCTCTCGGCTGGGAGCTGGATGGGAGTCAGTGAGCTGGCTATGGTATCAGATTAGCATGGCCTGAAGACTCAGCATCTCATCCTGATGTAGCTGAGTTACAAAACACACAGCAGGGGCGGGTAAAGCTACATGTATGCTGCTTCTGGACTAAGAGATGTGTATGTTGAAGCTGGAGGACGGGGGATGTTAAAGATGTATTAATGGAAAAGTCTCCAGCAGCACTGTAAACACCCCTGGTAGCCTTTCATGTGTGAACTGTGCGTATATGTATAACCCCAACTGTGCTGTCGGCTGCCAATCTGTTTATACTTTGCCATGCTTCAGACTTAAACCATGACACATTGATGCCGCGGACACATGGCGTCTGATCTGTTGACAAGCTCAAACTTGCCCCCGTCATACCTCTCCACAGAAACTGGATGGAGGAGAAATAAAGCACCAGCTCTCAGACACCTCCACCTGAGTGAGTGGTAACTGGGGCTGAAAACCACACCAGACCCGGCCTAGAAAAATGTCATTCATTTGGCTAAATGTACATCAGCTATCTGCGGTGGTCTGAGTGAATGGTGCGGAAATGATGTAACATGGGTGTAAAACTGACAAGATCTTTAATTTTCCACACGCCGCATATCTACTATGGATCAACACACACACACAAACACACGAACACACACTCTGAGACTCAGAGGTATGAAGTCACCCGTGTATGACACACCACGGCCGCAGCACCGCTGGCACACACACACACATACGGTGGCTTGACACAGTCAGAAATCATCGGTTCACGCAGCTGAAAGTCACAGCAGCGTACACGTCGGTTAAATTCACCTAGCATTGAGGTAACAAAGTTACCGAGGCCTAGCCTCCCCGTCTTTTTTCACTTCAGTCGGCAGCAATGCGGTAGTCAGGCCGGGGCTGAACTGAGCTCGGACGGACCAACGGACGGCGGAGGAGGAGGAGGAGGAGGCAGTGGCGGCAGCAACAGCAGCGGCGGCGACACTTACCTTCTCCCTTCGCTGTCCCCAGGGCACTCCCATGCATCTAAAACACAGATAAAACCCTCTCTCCGTGTCCCAGGCACAAGCGAGACTTGGAAAAGTTTAGGAGAACGGCCCGCCGGGCTGTCACGACGGAGAGACCTGCCTCCGGTTCCTAGTCCTGGTTAACTCCAGCGACAGCGCGGAGGGACGGGTGCGGAGGAAGGCGACGCCACAACAAGCAGACGGCGAGCATGCGGGTGACGTCATCACGCACGTTTTGCGTATGAACAAACTTATCCACGAAAACTTTGGAAAAACTTTTTGCCTTGCGTCTACCGATATGTAAGATAGGCTACACATCAACTCAGACTGAGCTCCAATTACAGAATTTGTGTTTAGATATGCAGTCGTGTTAACATGTGCTATACCAACTGACTATTGTATAACATTTAAATAATTTGTATAATATTTGTTTTTTATTTGTATGAGGACATGTAGTAGCTTAGTGCTGTTCAGTAAAAACTCTCTTGTCAAAAGAAGAACACATTTTCAATAGAATGCTTTATATATTTATTGATTGATAGTGCCTGTTTAAGTCTATAATACATACATATAAAATCGGACCATAGTCACAGATATAAAATCAAACCCTCTCTTTAGCCCCTATAAAACACAAATCAGATAAATACAGAATATTATCATTACTATAACCCCATACAAATAGACATCAAAATAAAAGTAATATTAACTGTTGTGGTACATCATTTGCAGCCAGACAGCTCTTTAAATTATTCATGTGTATGCCTATGGAAATGCTGAAGAGACTGCGGGAGGACAGGTACTTGTTCTACCATGAACTGACTTTTGAAACTGCAATTCTGTTAAACAGAATATACATTCAACAAATTTTAAATTAAATTAAAACAAAACAAAACAAAAAAAACCCAATAAAGCAGGAATGTATAAAAAATAGTCAAATAATAACGATAAGTTAGACAAAGGAACTTAATACCTTCAGAATTACCTTTGTTAGGGGTTAATAGCCCTCCAGGCACAATCATGGCATGACTGTAAAATGGGATATATAAAATGAGATTTACATATCTCAGAGAGCTCTGGAATAAAATGGTGTAATTCCTACATTTCCCATTGTGCAACAGAGAGGCATGAAGCCCCCCAAATGATGAAAGAAATTCATAAGACATGAAAAGAATGCATCATTTCATTCATGATTTGTGTAGCCTACATTCATAATGCACATTTGGTCCCATATTGCACAACTGTAAACACTTAATATCAATGTTTCTCTGCTGTGCCCTGTGTGTGTTTTTGGCTCAAGGTGAGATTAGATGAAGGCACAGCATATTGCTTAGGATGAGTGTTGATTTCATAGATTGTTCCGCAAGGCCTCAGTGGCACCGGCACTTCCTCAGCAGTGTATTGGTCAGACTTCACATTTCTTTTTTTTCCTCCCCAAAAAAAGGCATTGTACCATATGTCATCCTCTTGTCTATCGCACTCTCTCATTTGCACCATTATCCACACACACACACACACACACACACACACACAGGCCATTCTTTGTCCCAGTCTCTTGACACATTCACACATTTACACACACACACACACACACACAATGTTCAATTGCACAATTGCACTGTAAATCTTCAAGACTCCTCTCGCCTCTTTGGTGCTTTGAGAGCTGCATTTATTCCACAGTCACAGATTTGGCCAAGTTTCTGGGACAGTCAACCTGCAAAAAATGTGACGTGTTAAACCAAATGATGTTTAATAAATTACACTCTATTAAGCTGGGCAGCTCAGCAGCACTCTGGAAGAGATGTGCTATGTCATGGATTTGCCACCATACAGTGCACTTACTGTGCACTGAGCTTCCCTTTTAGACTAAAAGAAGAGCAAATCTACAGTCTAAAGAAATGATCCAACAATTGCAGAATCTCACTACTGTCATGTTGATGCGACAATAAAAAACGCATTGCATTAAAACCTGAATCACCCATCCCTGTCCTTATGATAAAAAACATCTAAAAGTGATGGAAAGCAATTATGTATGCCATAACTGTGTCTGTTGAAACTTCACTGTCCATGGTGAAAGAGATGTCTTTTCAGGCAAAGGTCAACATAAGCTTTCAATATTTGTATAGAAGTGGAGGTTATATGTTTTACGCACAAGCAATTAGAAATTGTATCAGTATTGTGTGTCTTAGTGTTGGGCGTGGTTACGTGAACACAATTAAAATGGCTAGTATATATTGATGAGTATATCTCATATCACTGTGTATATATCAATCACTAAACTAAATTAAACTAATGATAAATCACATGATAAATTGTTCAGTTCAGGTCAATACGGTGAATCAAATCAAGTATTATACTATGTTAATAAAATGAAACCAATGAAAGGTGCAGTATCAGGATGCTAGGTATGATGCAAAGTGTCTCACTGTCAAACATCTCATTGATTTTATGGTAGATAAAAAGCATTGACCAACGCTACTACTGTTTGACTCATATACACTGAGAATTTTCATGGCTAGACTGAGTGAAAACTGTGTCGACTACTTACGTCATATCCTCTCAGGACCGCCAAGTGGAACGACAGGAGCTGCAGGGGAATGACACTGAGGATGCCCTGCAGACAGTCCACGGTTTGGGGCAGCTCGATGGTCTGGTAGGCATTCTTAGCCACCTCAGGGTCGTCCTGACAACACAGGATGATGGGCCGACCCTGATAGCAGGAAGAAAGAAGTCAGTCAATTTAATGTCATCATAACTTATTATGGATTTCAGTAGTTAGTGAAATGACTGTGAGAACATATGAGGGATGTAATGTTTGTGTTTGTGTTTTTTTTCAGGACATACCGATCTGGCAGTGACTTGCTGCAGAGCATTCTGGCACTTAACATAGCAGGCGTCTCTCATGACGATCATGATGACTGGCATGTTTTTGTCAATGAGTGCCAGGGGACCGTGTTTCAGCTCCCCAGCCAGGATGCCCTCCGAGTGCATGTACGTGATCTCCTTGATTTTCTGCATTGGAATAGGGAAAAAGGGGAAAATCCATATTTTTTCTTCTCTTTCCATATATTTTGTGAACCACACAAGTGAATTGCATTTTTTTTGATGGACCATTTGGCATTCTCAACTCACCAGTGCCCCCTCTAGACATGTGGCATAGTTGTAACCTCGGCCCATGACCAGGAGAGACCTCTGCTGATACATTTCATTAGCAATAGTCTTGATCTTCTTATCCAGAGACAACACTTTCTTTATCAGCTCTAGGATATTAGAAAAAGAGGGAGTAGAGGCCAAAGTCACATGGTGGTGGAAATACAAGTGCACAGGTTTCACAGAGATGATTTTTTATTATTTTGTTGATGTGCATCTGTCGTTCTACATTCAAAGATGCTATGTGCTCACCCTGAGACAAAATGGTCTTTGTGATGTATCTGTGTTTTGTTGCAGCACTAACCTGGTAGCACCTTGAGGCCGCTGATGATCTCCAGTCTTCTCTTCTGCAGGGAGAGCCTGTCCTCACTCATCATCAGGCCGAACATGATGAGGGCAACAAACTGACTGGTGTACGCCTGGGTCACACGCACACAACAAACACCAACATATAAGCTGTGCTGAAAAGTGTGGCAGGAAGATGAACATATCTAGCAGATAATGCAGCTCTGTATTGTCAGGCAGCCTGCAGCAAGGAGTACTGTATCATCAAATTGATATGAGCTTATGCAAAGCATAAAAATATGTCTGTTTGACATTTTACTGTCTGAATACACGTGTTACAGTAGGTGTATAGTATAAACTGTACCTTGGTGCTCGCCACTCCGATCTCAGGCCCAGCATTTATGTGGACTCCACAGTCTGTTTCTCTGCAGATGGAGCTACCCACAGTGTTGGTTATACCAACTGTCAGAGCACCACGCTCCTTGCAGTAGCGCAGTGCCATCAAGGTGTCTGCTGTCTCTCCTGAGGGAGCCGAGGGAATGAAAAGATATGCTTACCATGCACAATGACAGCACAATGAGGCCACTTTTGGAGGAGACGTTCAAAAGATGATGATGCCCCCCCCATGATCTGATTGTGTGAACACGTTCTCCTGTCCTATCTGATAGGCTGTGTGTTATTCACCTGACTGACTGATGAAGAAGCAAACATCATCTCTGAAAACAGGGGTGTAACGGTCCAGGAAATCGCTTGCCAGCTCCACCATGACGGGCAGCTCCGTCAGCTCCTCAAGGATCTGTCTGGTCTAAAAATTGTTTAAACAAAAATCGTCATCGTCACCACTCTCAATACAAAGAGCAATTTAATGTTTTCATTTGATTTGAGCTCTTTTTCTTTTACACAAATCACCATCATTATTTCTACTGTAATTTCTGACAGCTATACTCACAGCTACTGCTGCGTGGAAGCTGGTGCCACAGCCAATCATGATAAGCCGTCTGCAGCGTTTGACTTCTTTCAGGTGGTCCTTCAGTCCACCGAGAACCACTGAGGAAACAAGAGGTAAGACAGTTACATTATATACTGTTGATTTCATGCATGATGATTTTAAATATATTAGTCATAATTTTAAACAAATTTGCCAAGGCATGTATATCTGAGATCCTTCCACCTGAACATATTGTACTGTTGTGCTAATGGTGGTTATTTTGTTATGAGGGTGAAAGCTACGGATGACAGCTTCTGAGGTAAATAAATGTTTTACTATTTGATTGCAGTTTGTCTTTCAAAAATCAAAGTTCAAAAGGACAATGGTGAGACAGACTCTAAACAAACAGCTGATCTTGTGTGTGTAGTGTTAATTAGTGCCTGCTAGTACTGATTCAAGGGATCAGGAAACTGCTCATGCATGCCCTGTTACATCCTTAAACTTTGAAAGCAGGAAAGGTTAGAAGATCACTTGTCACCTGTGTTGCTATCAAAACAAATCCGGCCTCTCATTGTGTTGACTACAGACTCCGGCTGCTCAAAGATCTCCTTCTGCATGAAGGCATCAAAGTCACCTGCAAGGAAAGGGGGGAACAGCAATTCAGCTGGTCAATTGAAAAAGGCTGGAATTTTTTTTTCACTTCTTCAGCCAGCAGAGGGCGAGCAAACACAAATCTGCTACACATACTTGATGGAGCAACACCAGTATAGTTTGTTTATGTGCTCATATATGTTGTAATAATCTTCATGTGTAAACCAATCCAAAATAAAAGCAATGATGCCAGAATGGTCTTTTTAATTATTATCTGACCTTTCATGATCTGTTGCAGCTTCATCTGGAGGGTCTGGATCGCCCTGACCGGGTCCTCACCGGCCTGCCGATTCATCCTGTGGATGGAGAGTTTCCCCCCGGTGACCACGGCAATGTCATCATCCTCCATGTACAGCACCTTGTTGGTGTGCTCAATAATGGCACTGTAGGCAGAGTGGAGAAATACATGAGAGATGAACACTGGCATGAAATGTTTCTTTTTTGAAAGATATGGTAGCAAGACTGAAGTTGGAGGTAGATGAGTTTAATATTATGTCAAATAAGAATTGAGTGACACGGTCCCATACTAGATTCAGCACAAGGCAGAGAGACAAATGGTTTTCTACCTGGCGTCAGAGGCAAAGTAATACTCCACAGCCCTGCCATCCCCCACAGAGTTGATGGCATTGGAGCAGTCAGGCCGGTTATGGCTGTTCTTCTCCTGGAGTCCCTCCTTTACGTGACCTGGAGGGTCAGAAGTCAGAGAGCAAGGGTCAGAGGCTGCACAGTGACTTTGAGTGACTAAAACAATCAAGATGTGCTCATCACTTGAATTCTTGCTCTCCACTTCAAGATGTAGTCAGGCCCTAGTAGTGGAAAGAGGTTTTGTCCTGTTGTGAAACTCTGATTTGATGGTAACAATCTGAAAACTTTTTATGTGGAACATTCGAGAAAACATATCAGAAATAACTATTCAAAATGCTCCATATTAACAAATGGGCTCTCTTCAGTTCACAATAACACTGGCATGACACACAACCAAACTAGGTCTCATTTACTGACTTTGCTGTGTTGTTAACAACAACAAAGGGTGTGTGATGATAGAGATTTTCGTCAGTATATAAAATGTGGGGAAAAATGAGGGACAAACAGAGTTGAAAGAATTTTTTCAGTCATTACAGTGACACACCCAGTTTGGTTTCCACCAGCCTCAAAAACACCTAACTCTACTTCGGACTTTGGACTCACTTGAACCACTAAGAACCATAAAATTTAAAGTGATAAGACCGTGAAGTCACAGTCGTGTGGCCAGTAGAAACTGAGAAGCAACTAAATTATTACATTAAACATGATTACACTTTAAAGACTTGCTCCTTAGCAAACTACAAAACCACTCAGAAGACACAGAAGTCCCTGGCAACACATTAGGAAAAATGTCTTTCTAAGAAACTTTCTTCAAAGAATCATTGCGTAATAAAAAAAAAAAAAACAGAGCAACATAACATCTTGTATATCTACCACAGTCAGCCAAGAGAATCAGTCTGACATAGAGTGGTTTTCTTTTGGGGAATTTCACTGTAATCCAGAGAGAAGAGCAAGACAAAATGCTCCCTTGACTGGAGACATGTTTAAAGCTCCTGCTCTGTATTTACATAAGGTTTACTATGTGAGGCCTCTGAACATTTGAGGAGCTGTGGTGAAGTCTGAACGTGTGCAAAATGGGAGTTTTTAACTTCTAGCTCCTTGAGCATCTCATTGAATTAGTGTTACAAACAGTGCCATAAGTTCATTCAGACTTTAGCACATCTACTAATAACCCATTAAAGGGTGAGTCTGGTATACAATTCTTGGACAAACTCAATGAGAAGATCTAAACCAACAATAGTATTCCCATGTAAACAAAGCCTGATATAGTTTAAACTTCACAGGCACTGGGGTGTAATTAGGGTCAATCTCACATTCTGCAGCTGTAAATAGTCACTAGGGCATCATATCAGTGGCTAAAACAGGCCCCCACAAATATTTAATCCCTTTGCAGTATGCTCAAGTCTACAGTGCCTGGTTGTTTTAAGGAATTATTTAGTTTTCCTTTTAATCAAAGTACATAATCATGGCCTATTTAGTTGTTTTAAAGCTTCAGTGGGAAGGATTGGGTTTGGGACTGAGAGTTTTAGACTGAGAGGTTGTGGAAGTCAGAAGGTTTTGACAGACTGCTGCTTGCTTTATCCACTATAGATGGGTTTAAAAGTGTTTTTTTTCCCACACCTCAATACAGAGGACCTCTTGCAAAGTAACGAGTCCTCAAACACTCAGAAAGTATTGCAGCACTTCATCACGTACAGGGTGGTCAGTCAAGATCAAAAATACATTTTTAATTTCTTCATCTCCTTTTTAAAAAAAAAAAACCAAAAAAAAACTTTTGTGTTTGCTATGCAAAACAAATCAGCTTGTTACATCAAATGCAATGCACATTTGCTTCACCAATAAAACCATTACAGTTGGAGTATTGGACAAAAAGAGGAACAGAGCTCACCACTGTTGTACTGGATGGGGATCTTTTCAGTTGGCAGCTCATGCTCACTTCGCACACCAATGAGCAATGGACTTCCTCTCCTGCCGGGACAAGAATGAAGCAGATAGGGAGGAGGAGGATAGGGGTGGAGGGAGGGAGAGATGGGAGAGAGTGTGGGTAAGGTGGGAGGAAGGAGAGGATTAGGTTTGGTAGATGCACAACCATGTCAGATACACAATGTCATGTGATGCTTTGTGTAAATATGAATGTTGAGACAACCTGGCATGTTCTCCTGCTGTATTATTTCAAACAAAACACTCCTGGCTCTGGCTCCTGGCTTTAATATACTATACTATACTATACTATACTTAACACTGTTGAGTGTGTCCTCCCTGTACAGACAGCAGCTCAGATACTCAGACATCCTCACACTTATTCCAAGTCTCTTCTAAACCTTTAAATGGTAAGGACTTGACAGGCAAACTGATCCTCCCTTCATCTACATCCCTTTACGATTTGCTCATAGATCCTGGACTGAGTCACTTCTTCCTCATTGGCCACTAATTCCACGTCGGCTTCCCCTACTGGTCATGAAGCTGCAACAACCACACGTAGGTTTGACAGGTGACAGAGGGGTGTGTGAGGAGACTAACCTTAGATAGATGAAACCATTAAAACACTTATCCTGAAGCCACATCGCAAACAGTATGGCAAAACAAAAATTATTGTGACACTGACTCTTGAGAAACTGAAGGCCTCTCCTTTTTTCTTTTCTTTCCCTGTCTGGATCCCGTCTTTCTCTCTGGGGCATGGCTGCACTGACGTAAGCCCTGGTTGTTTTAAGGGGTGTGGGGCTGAATAAGGGAAGCTTGCAAACAGAAACATGTGGTCGCTATCCAATACAATATTTACCCTGAGGGAGCGAGAGATGAGAAGAAGGGATGAAAGAAAAGTAAGAGTAAGTAAGAGAAAGACCAGGTGGTGGAAAGAGAAAGAAGAAGGGAAACCAGCAGAATGGGAAACGAGAGGAGGAGAAGTAAAAGGAGGAGAGGAGAGTAAAAGTCCTGCCAGGAGGTTGATCCTTGACAACAAAGAGTGGGTGCTGACAAGCATCACTACATAATTACAAACATTCCTTCATCCCTACATCCTGGAGGACAATGCTGACTGTTCAACATATTAACCACAAAACTACACTGAGTTTGCCAAAGCTGAGCAGCACAGATATCAGCTCTCAGAATCGTCTCAGGCACATAAAATGGTTGATTCACCAATGTTTCTTGACCCTAACAGAGGGTGTGCCAAAAGGCAGCTTCTCCAAACCTGGCACTGCCAGGCAACCTGTCTGCTCATCTGGCATCATTCTGCTGCCCACTGACCTTTGTCCTTTCTCTCTCTCTCTTGCTCTCTTTACTCCCGTGCCTCAGCAATCTCCCTTTCCCCTGATCCATGTCGGTTCAGTGAACCAGGAAAGGTATAAAGTCAAATAAAATGATGAGAAGCGATTAACTAGGAGTCTTGCTGGCAGCTGCACTTCCCGGAGCTGAAACAGGAAACTCTCTCGTCTCTCTGTTAATGAGTCACAGAGAGGGAGGTGTAGGGCCGGCAGCCCAGAGGCCAGAGGCCCAGGAGGGAGAGAGGGAACCTGAATTCAACCTCTGCTCCTCTCTCAAGACGCACATAGGACTGACACACACAGCTGGACAGGAATTTACATCCACACACGCACATGAAAATGAGCCATTATCGTCAGCACATCCCAGACACTATAACATGTAATGTAATGGAAAGTAAGCAGAGATAAATCACAATGAGTAAATCAAACAATCTCCTGAATTCATATTTGGTATTACTTCATAGTGGTTGTGACTGGGATGAGTCATTTCCAATGAGTCTTGAATCACACCACAGATATTTGACCAAAATATGAAGCGAAATGTCATTGTGTGTGTGTGTGTGTGTGTGTGTGTGTGTGCGTTTGAGAGTGTATACGAACCTGGTGGCTACAGCCTCTCCAGGGAAATGACGGCTTTTAAACACCAGAGCGAAAGCCCCCTCCTGAGACAGATGGAAGTAGAGGAGGCACAGCGTTTACATTAGCATGATGAAAGAGTGAAAATACATGGGGGTCAAATGAGGTTGTGAGGAAAAACTGTTCAGAACATAAAAAATGTAAATGTGTACAGGTAAAGTAACCCACGAATTCGTGGAAAGAGTGTGTTTGTGTGTGTTTAAACTTAAAGAGAGACGTTTCCTGAACACAAGCAAATGTTTCTTTTAGCCCTGTGGGGCTTGGTAGTTGTGGTGGGGTTGTGGGAGAGTGTTGTGGGAGAGTAGTGGGGTATTGATGGGGGGGGTCAAGAGAAATAAGACCTCTATTGTACAACGTCAGCTGTATTTCGAAAGCACCGACAGAAATGCTGCCTGTGGTGGTTACTAGAAGCAGAACTGGGTGTGTGTTTGTGTGGGTGTCTGCGTGCGTGTGGGGCTGGGGGAGAGGTGAGGGGAGGGCGTTATGGTTGTGGGGCTGTTAGTGGGTCTAACTATCTGGTTCCCATTACTGCAAACGCAAAATGGCTGCTTTTGCCTCCTCAGAACAGAAACAGAAACACCTCACCCCGGCTGAAAAGTGTGAAGCTTTGGAGCATGAGAGTCACATAATGGAAAAGGGAGGCTCGCTCCATCTCATGCCAAAAAAAAAAAAATGCTTTCTATGAGTGATGATGTCACTTGCGATGCTGTTAGGGTGGTTGCCATGGGGACTGTTTTTGTGATGGTGTGCTGTGTTTTACAGGACAGGGAATTTTAGCAGTTGCTTAAATGAATGTATGCGTGAGTGTCTGTGTGTGTGTGTGTATGACCAGTCAATGACACATTTTATGACACTAAGCTACACGATGCTGCCCTTCATAGTTACCAGGATGCAAGTAATAAAAATTTCCATCTCCTAGCAGACAGAGAGCTGAAGCAAGAAAGCCCAAAAAAAACAGTGTTATGTCTCACCGATGGTGGAAAAAATAGAAATGAAGACCTAAGTTCTTATAGTGTTGCTGGAAAAAGAAGCTTAGTACCACAACAACCCCTTGTGCTGAAATAAAGCACATGTGTGTGTGCGTGTGTGTTGTATTGTGTGAGCTACTTACCAACTGCTGAATGACTCTCTCTACCAGCTTGGAAAAGGTAATGCTGTCACTCTCACGGTTGTCGTAAACGTATTTGACCAGCTTTGGGATCACCTCTGTGTCCGTCTCTGACTCAAACTCATACCCTTTGGTGATCTGAGAACAGTGAGAGACACAGTTTATATGAAGACTCTGAGGAGGTCCTAGTTGAAACCCTTCATTTTCTGCAGGTAACAGATTGAAGGAAATATGAATGTGAAATAATGTTTAAACAACACAAAATGTACTGAGCATCTAGAGTGTCTCATATTAGTGTAAAGGTGAAACAGATTACCTACTTGATTATACAAAAACCCTCGCGAGAGCAGTTATGCGTCATTTATTGAGCTGATGACAACAAACACTAACAGTCCAAGTGATTTTACACTAATTGCTTTATGGGAAACAATCTAGTTTGAGACCATTTTGCAGTCAGCCAAAGGTTGGGCTATTTTAATTTTAAAAGTTTATGTAAGCTTTTTATAGTTTTATTTACCTCCATCAACAACTACTATCAACAAAGATATGTTCCCTAGATCATCTCAAGTGGGTTTAATCCATGGTTATTGCAGAATGTTTGAAAGAAGTTAATCAATTCCAGTCAAAACCATGTTGTAGTAATGTAGTGTTCATTTGCCTGCAGCGGTTACTTATGCAGTGGACAGGTTGAGTGAATATGAATATACACTGCAGCCAGAAATTGGCATTTGTCCAAAACTGTCCAGTCGACCAATTCCCAACAATGGGCTGAAAGTAACAACACGACATACCTGGCCAAAGTCTTTCTGACTATCGTCCTAAAAATAACCTAAGTAACCTAACCCAACCTTTAATTGTAGGACTAGCTTTACCTGAATGGCAGGATCAGAAATGCCACTGCACTGTGATTTAGCTGTCCAACATTAATTCCCAGTGGTTGGATGACTTACCAGGTACTCCTTCAGCTCTTTGTAGTTGGTAATGATCCCATTGTGGATGACAACAAACTCTGAGAAAAGGCAGTGAGAGTGAAATGATTAGATTGAGGGGCTGTAGGTCAAAAGTTCTGTAATAAAACCCACTGCATGTTTTCTCCTGATAATACTATTTAGCATTTTCTCATCTGTAGACCCTGACAATGACACAATAAGGTCAACCTGCAGGTCTAACAGGCTGCTGTTATCCAAAGAATGGAGAAAAGTATTTAGCAACTCAAACAGAAAAATGGAGAAGAAACATTAATAACGGTGCAGCACATGACAACCAAAAGGGACACAGTGAGTTTAATAATAACTAAGTAACAATGACCATAACTCAAGATTGTAAACTACCCATAAAACAGAACAAACACAGTCACTTGGCTTCGCAGTAATTTTTCTTGTGATATGGACTCACACACTTTGAACTTTTATGAGCATATATACTTTGCTTGAAAGACAAGGTACATTACTGACACACCTTTGAAAATAGCCCTCAAATGACAAAGAGATGTCAGGCAGGTAAGTTATTGTTAGAATACAAATAAGCTACTTAATACAGATCAGGTTTAACGTGTATCAACAGTGTTGACGTCTGTGCTGCAGGCAATGACAGCTCACCCTACGCATACATCAATCCAGCTGTGATGACCTGTGCTGCTGCTTTAATGGCTGAGCAACAGTGACCCCTCATTCTGTGTTTGCACCTTTTATACAAAAAAGCAAAGCAGACTCCCTTAAAGTGTATAAAAGAAGAGATACTCAGAGTTGATCTGAATTTGCTCTTTTTTCTAATGATTATGAAATAAAGCTAATGTTTGTTATTGAAGCTATTTGTATTCCTACAGTGTGCTTTGCATGGATCTATAGTTACCTGAGCATGGATGTTAAGTGCATTTGTAAACTATATGTGAAAATGTTTCAGCATGTATATAAGTACGTCAGCACATATTACCATTATCCTTGTCAGAGCGATGAGGGTGGCTGTTGACAGCACTTGGCTCTCCATGTGTGGCCCAGCGAGTGTGAGCGAGGCCAAAGTGTGTGCACAGCTGCGTGTCCAGGTCCAGTGTGTCTTTCTCTGAACAAGGAAAACACAACAACAATCCTTTTACTGATGGTAACAGACTGCAGAGCATTTTAATGACAGTGAATGTGAAATGTCCATGGGGAAGGGGTGCAAAGGTGACTTTATGTTCTGGAGAATTTCTTTCAAATGTTGAGGAGAATTCAGAATAAGATACAGAAGATGGTGTGATTTTGAAATACCCATAACCAGAATAGGTTTTTAAGATGGGTGATCACATTCATATTGCGTTTTTACACTGATGAACAAAACAACAAATAGTGCTACTTACTGTAGAGCTCCTCATCCAGAGCCTTGACCTTCCCCTTCTTCTTAATCAAGCAGATGCTGGTGCCATTGAGGTCAGAGGTATTCTTGTTGGGGCCATCTACAGCAATACCTGCATAGAAACAGTGGGAGAAGAGTTGAATAATACACATGTACATTTATATAATGCCACACACAGTGGTGCTAAACACACAATTGTCACAAATTATTAATAGTCCTCACTGTATCAGCAAGAGGGTATTTGGGATGTTAGTTATGAAAAGACAGGTAAAGGTGTTTTATGGTTTCATAGATTAATATCTGTGTGTGCGTGAGTGTGTGATTCAAACTATCCTTGTGAGTCTTCACGCCCAGATCCAGGGAGTGTTTTATGTCATCGAGTGTCCCCTCTTGTGTAGAAAGACCAATATCACTGGGTGTGTGCGTGTGTATGTAGGACACAGTGTTTAACACCCATGAAAAGACCTCTTATTTCTGTAGCTTCATCCTGCTCAAATAGGATGAACAAATAGAAAGTGCATGTAGGTGTTTGTGTGTGTGTGTCCTCTGTGTATTTGTGTATGTGTATGTGAGATCTCACTCGGACAAGTGAGTTTCAGGGCTCGTAACGCTGGTTCAACTCAATGCAATTCTCTGGTTATTTGGTTTTCTTCAAACTTGAAACACTGTGAAATGTTGCCTGGCTTTAATTCTGAGGACATGACACACAGGTGCTGCCAAAGAACACTATGAGTGTGTGTGTGTGTGTGTGTGTGCGTGGCAACTCTGTGGAGCTTAGTGCCTCACCTGCTGAATCGTACCCTCTGTACTCCAGTCTCTGCAGTCCCTTCACCAGCGTCTCAAATATCTCCTTTCTGGTGCGAGGCACTTGGTAATTCAGGTAGGCAAAGATTCCTTTCAGAGAGGGAGAAGGAGAAACACAACTTGAATCCTCTGAGATGTTGCTGGCACCACTGTTTTACACGTCTGCGAAAGCACGGCCCTTTAATTTCTTTGGTTAGATCTCACCATGATGTGTTTAAGGATAAGTTCTGTAACATAGGTGACACTGGTTCGAATTTGTTGGTTGTTTGCTCCCAGCTCTGCTGTTTTAATTGTTTGTACTCCTCCTCTAATGTATTTACCAAGAAAACACAACAGGCAGAATCACAAACCAGGCACTACAAGATTTAATATAAAGCTGATGAGTCCTCAGGCTACATTAATTCAAAATAACTTTGTTTACACAGTGTGAGGCTGTTGGGAAGGCCTGATGCACATATACAGTATGTGTACTTCTCCAGCTTCTTCTCTCTCTCTCTCTCTCTCTCTCTCTCTGTGTGTGTGTGTGTGTGTGTGTGCAGGAATGTCCCTGGGCAGCTCTCCTCTCTCAGGCACACAGCTGGTCATTGACGGACACACATTGCGCGCAGTGTTGGAGCAGCCAGGTAGGCAGGCTGCGGTGGTGCAACCACCACCTCCTCCTTGCAGACGTGAGGACTGTTAAAGATTTACTCTGAGCTACTGTGATTGCGCCTCCTCAAGAGTGCGACACGTGAGTTTGGAAAACGCACCAATGGTTCAAAATTTCAATAGTTACTTTATAGAGGATGGGGGAGTAATGGCATGAATGCAAAGTTGTGACTCATCATCCCCATTAAATCTTTTTTTTTTTTTTTTTGAACCAGTAACTGGTATGACCTGTCTGTCTTGTCTACAGCCGTGCATGAAAACACTGACACGTAGCAGTTGTGCGTAAAACGCTTCAGGAATCCACACAGAGCAGAAATCGGGATTTATTTGACTGTTGCGCTTCAGAATCCACGTGTCCAGTAAAACCGCATCAAAATCACAATAACTACACATGAACATTTACATGGTGTCACAAGTTTGCAAATTTCTCCCCTCATCGTGAAGCTCCACGCACAACATCGCTGTTACTGGACACTGACTCTTTCCGTCAGGAGTACGCCTCAGACCCTTGTAAAGTCGCTTCAAAAAGAAACAGGAAAAAGCAAATCTTACCACACATGGCTCAAGCTTTGCCGTTTCTGTCGAGAACTTGTAAGTTCCTCCCGATTGGAGTGATGCTGGTGCTTCTCCAGAGTGAAATCCAGAGCAACTCCGGCACACTCCCACTGTGCATTTAAATGGTGCTGTCTAACAGAGGCTGTGAGTCCCTCCTCCTCTCACTGTCACCTCCCCTGTCCTGTTAACACTATGCTGCTGCCTCACAGGTGTGCCTCCTCATCTGTCCGCGATGGATGTGCACCCATTAACTCCATCATTTGTCAGGCCACAGATTGACGTCAGCAGTGCTGAAGAGTTTGAGGTGGTGCTTCACCTTTTGTATGTTTCTGCCAGGTCTGACCTGCGTGAACAGTTATTTTCAGCTGTCACTCACTTCACTCTGTGATCATTTACTTGGTGAAGGTTTGGTACTGATTACCTTGACACGGGTTGTTTCCACCGATGTCAATCAAATTTTATTTATGGAGCATTTTTCATACACAAGGAAGTAGACTATAAAAAATGTGCGTATGCTACCATCTGTCTCCATACACGTGATCTGTTGCCTACCTGATGTTGAGTCACATGTATAGGTCTGATAGGTGTGATAGTCTGTTATGGAATGAATGAGAAACAGATTCCTGAATGATTATGTAACTATGCAAATTAACTTTCTTGGTAATTTTGACTTTATTATGATAAGACAGTGGAGAGAGTGAGGGGATGACATGCAGAAAAGGGCTGCATGTCATCCCCTCATTCTCTGGATTTGAACCCTTGAACCCCCCTTTTTTATTCACTGTCAAGGAAGCAAACATTTTGGAAATGCGGGAATCATGGGTGTAAATGTTCCCTCTCATTACACCCGTTCATCAACATAGTTCTCATTGTTTAGATCTTAGATATTTGTTTCCCCTGTTTTTGCCCAAACTATTTCCCTGTTCCAGCTCCACAGCTGCTCGCTCATGGTGGTTGTCTGTGTATCCTGTTGATTCAACTGTGGGTGGCAGAATCGGCTGACCCAGGTCCACAATGGCACCCGAAATGATGATGAAGATGCATTAGGTTATGTGGTCAGTGCTTGATTCAGAGTTATTCAGGACCTACTTGTTCTTTTTTATCTTATATACAGTTCATCATCTTGGTAATTACTCAAAAAAACTGTCTCAGGGGTTTCTCTGACGAGGGAGTGGCACCCCCTCAAGTCAAAAAGAGGCTTTAAAATTAATTTTAATGACTGTGTTTTACTTTAATTACTTATGTAATTAAGTGTCTACTGTCACTGAGAGGGGTCTGATGTCAAGTGAAGCATCATAGAGTAAATACATCTTTACTGTGTTTATATATTTTTCTATTAAAGAGACACAGTGGGAGTTAAGCACACTTGCATCTCTTCTGCTTCCATTCCTCCTGATAAAACCAAGTTGTTTCCTTATTACCTGTAAATATCTCCTGCAGAACAAACAGTTGTTACTTCGACGACCTTTGGATTTAGTTCTGAAGAAGTTTTTTTTTTTTTTTTTTTTTTTTTTTAATTTTTGTTGATATAAATGAAATGTCTCACCAGGAAATTGTTTTATTGAAACCCCTGACACACCTAGAGGAACTGTGTCACTACTGTCTGGTGAAACGCCCGGTCAGATTTACACACTGTATCACACGAGTGGTCAACAGAGACCACAAAATTACAGATTTGACTAATGACTGGATAAATCTGATTGTATCGTCTTGTGTTATTCAAAAACTGTTACAGGAGTTTATTTAAGTTGTTTTTCCACATCTGAAGGTATGCACATTCTTTCCCTTTGAAACCATTATCACTTTGATGTCTCCCACTGCTTCTAATTTTACCTGCCAGAGCTTGGATCTGATGCCAGGGTTGCATTTAGAGCAACAGGGAATGTCACTCAGTGACTTGGGTAGGTTTAATATGGATTTGTTGCATTTACTGCATTTGCGCAAGACCCACACCAAAGGAGACTTGAGTCTTGATAATAAATTTCAAGTACACCTGAAATGGGTTCCCATATTAAAAACATATGAAAGGAGGCAATGAACCAGAGAAGCTGCTTATCTCAATCACTGAGAGACAGACTGTCCCTCTCTGTATCTCTGTGGTACCAGCAGGCATTGAGAGGGCAGAAAGGGAGAAAGGTGGTGAGAGAGTGTGTGAGACAATGTGTTTGAAGGAAAATCTGTTTAAAAAAATTGAGAAGGAAAGGCTCAAAACCGGAAAGGCTGTTCACTCTGACGACATCTTGTCCACTTACTGTCCACGTCTCTGTTTGAGGAATGTGTGATCGTCTGGCCAAGTAACACGCCTCACCTCGCTCTGTCCAAAACCATATTAGCCTGTATGTGATCACAATGAAGGAGAGCTGGGATGGACCATTTAGCAAGGTGCCTATTATAAGTGTACAAAAACATAATCCATATCCCTCTGCCTCACACCTTGGAAACGCTAAAGACACAAATTATTTATTCAATACTATACAGACGTCATTCAGGTATAGTTTTTTTTGTGTGTGTACACATACAGCATATTCCTGTGTATTATATGTTTCCACATCCATGTCTTGGACCTTTTTCCTCTCAGCATCTTTCTGTGTATTGTATGCTGACATGTTTTCAGGTGTGCTGCAGTCGGATGTGCGTGAGTGAGAACCAGTGACACAAGCCAAAGAACTGCATTCCTCTCCTGGCTTAAAGGATTAATAAGTTTAATTACTGTATGAGTAGGCCATGACTTAGTTATCCAATGAGATCCACCCCAAAGATCAAAGGTTCCTTAATCACTATGGTGATATAAAATGATAGGCAACAGCAGCGAGGGTTTGCTGCAGCTTATCAAGGAACTTCAAGGAAGTTTTCATATTTAATTCATCTTTACCTTGAACTGTTGAGACTTTAGCGTTTCTGCTACCATAGAAATTTCTGCTGAATAATTTTAAGTAATTCTCATGAAGGACTCTTGGTTTATCATTATGTGGGCGTTTCTGTGTAACATACTAGTTAAGTGAGCGTTACCCCAGAGGAATGATAGGGGTTCTAAATACCACAACAACTATGCGTGAAACTGACTCAACAATCTGTTCATCATGATTTGTATGGCTTGATTATTTTAGCATGTAAAAGAACAGGATGTTGGCAACTGCTAAATGTTTGAGGGGCAGCTACTGCACGAGTGCTGATGTGAACTCTGAACCTAATACAATGTTTAGGTAAACATCCATAATAATGATACATTTATCAGTTCCACTGCTGATAAAGACAGTAGTCCTATAGATAAATCATGATGGAGACTCCTTAATTTTATAGAGCTGCTAAGGAAGTGTTGCAGTACGGACTATGTAATTTAGACTGTCATGTACTTTAGCCAACAGTAAAACTAATCTAATCAAACTATAATCTCTTATAGTAGCACATCCCAGACGTGAATCATCTTACACAAGAGAGTTTCACTGCAGGGTTGCAGACGCGATCTGTGGTGAGGTGGTTTCTCTAAGGTATCTTCCTTGTGTTTTCCCTTTAAGTGTTTGGCCATCGGCAGCTCTCTGAGTGTGTGTGGCTTCTAAGGCCTGAGTGCATCAGCCGGATGTGGCCCTGGTGAGCTGAGCACCTCCAGCTGACTGTTCAGCCCATGTCGTATAGAGGGATCTCCCCTTTCACATCTGCTTCATGTTAGGGCCTGGGGGCCAGTACAGGAGGGCCAAACAATACTTTCTGCCTCTCTGTCTCTTTCTTGGTGGGGGATGGCAGGAGAGGGCCTGAGGAAACAGCACTGAGACACACAACCAGGGGCTAGAAACTAGGTTATATAAAGCAGGTCACATTTTTTTTAGCTGAATAAATCTATTGATTTTTTTTTCTGTTTTCATGTATAAAACATAAACATGAGAAGTGGGAGGGGAAAGTGACAAAGACCACACACATAAAAAATGCATGTCTATGGTTCATTTGTTACACTGCCATACAAGAACAGAGTAGGGTCCCCATACACTGGAACAGATTATCTAGATTATTTTATCTCTTCACATCAACAAGCTTTTTCACCCACTTGTCTTTTTTTCTACTGCCATTTTTTTTGCCTGCAGGATACAGAGGCTAGAGTGTGACATTGTATTTACTCTATATAAATCTAAGATGCTTACACTGATATACATTTCCTCACCATTCACAGATGTGCACATTTTCTTCAGGGGCTCTTCAGCCACATGGAGGCTTTACAATTTATGGGGTACAGCATTATGTCATTACATAACATATGCACATTGATTTGATTTGTGTGTGACCTGTATCCATGTTAATAGCTGTAACACTGTAACCCTATCCCCAGCTAGTAGGCATGATTTATGCTCACTTTCACAGGGTACTGTACCTGAACACAGCCATCAGTTCTGCACCGAGTCCCATGTACCCCAGCCTCTCCACCTCCCTAAACTCCTTTCAGCTCGGTCGGTTCACCTCTGGGCCATGTCACCATGAATCAGCCCCAGATGTGCTTCTGGAGTAAGATAGTGTTGCGTACGATACAGAGAAACCACCCAGCAGCAAATGTCAGGAGAGCCCCCCCCTTCCAAATCCCTCGCCGTTTGTGTCATTGTGTGAGTAACCAGATTAAATCTGTAAAAAAAAAAAAAAACCCAACACATTAGTCATTACCATGATTGATGACACTTGTAACACAAACAAGTTGTGAACTTGGAAACCAGACATTGTATGGATAACATAGGCTTCTTCTCTGTTATTTGTAGATATGACATAATTATCATTTCTTTATAGCTTAGCTAGTAACATGCTATTTACAGCTGATAACACCAGAAAACACCAAAGTACCACATGGTTTACGTAACAGGGGCCTTTGATTTAGTTTATTGCTGCTGGAAAACAAGAACTCTTTATTGGTTAGATATCAGCAACGCAATCATTGACCGTATGAACTCAGAAACTGGCGAGAGGATTTCCTGGCATCTTACAGAAGTCGTCCTGACATAAAGTGCCTCTAACACTCCTGCATGTATCAGATGAAAGTTCACACAATCTTCTTCAAAGCTGACCCTCACACACTGCAAATGTAATGTTTTCCTGGTATAGTATCACTGACACACATAAACCTGGATCAGAGGAGCTGGGCTTAAGAACACAAAATCATGTTGTGCCTTATAAGATGCCACTAGTATCACATTGGTACTATATCATGGTGGTTTGGACAGACTGGCAAATCCAAACTGTGTCATAAGGGTGTGAGGAATTAAAATGTAGACTGTGTAGGCTGTTTTGAGGTTGTTAAGGAAGGAATACAGCCAGACCATTTTTTTTTTAAAAATACATGAGATGAGTAAGTGAGTGTCTCGTGTCAGATTACAGATTGGACCCTACTGTTTGTTTTGGTGCAGGTCAGTCTGGCAGGGTGGTGCTTGCCATTGCACATCTGTGAGTGAGCTAAATGATTTGTGTGGGATCAGAGCATAGTTGGGGGTGGGGGGACTCGCAGAAACCACGTCATGTCAGAGAGAGAGAGAGAGAGAGAGAGAGAGAGAAAGAGAGAGATCTGTATTATGTCATGACTGCTGGGGCACTCCACCCTTTGCTCTCTATTTCGCTGTTCCTCTGTTTCATGCCTGCCCCCACTGTTTCTCTTGCTTTTGGTTTACTGCTGCTATGTGTGTGACTCTGGTTTAGTGTTGCTGACACACTCTCCTCAGTTGTTTATCTGCCACATTGCATACAATGACCTGAGACTAAATGTCTGTCTCCATCTGTGTTAAATAGTTTTGCAAAAATGGACCGTATTCTCTCCACTTCCCTCACCCCATCTTTTTCTCTCCATTTCTACCTGTGGCTGTCTTTCCATCACTTTAATTGCTGCTAATGACTGTCCACGTCCAGCCTTTGATTGACAGCCCTCTGACTGCACTTGCCTGTCTTATTTGCAGTTCACCTTCACTCCTGACCATCTAAAAAAAAACAGATGTGGATGCTTGACAGCCTGTAATCAATGAGGAGGAAATGGTTTCCTCGAAAAGCTCCAACTATCTTCTTGATAAATGAAAGTCAAAGTTTAGGAATGAGGAAAGGAAACTCGAGGCTTGCTTTAGTCAAAGCACCACACCCAAATGTATGGAAACATTAAATAAAAGAACATATAGTAAATGTTTTGCATCCTCGTTCTTTTCTTAGTACCAACCAGAGCAACGGGCACACCCTGTATTAAATCAACCATGTGTACACACTCAGACACACATGCTGCTGCTGTCTCTCTCTCACACATACATACACAAATAAATGGAGCATCAGACAATAACTGCTGAGAGCTTTAACAAGGCTGTAAACCCTGCCAGTTCGTGGGTGAGCTGACGGGGGAGGAGGACTCTCCTGATCCTCCCTGCTGGCTCATTGTCTGATGGCCTGGATGTTTGCTTATTTGCTAGCTGGGTAATAATATTCAGCTTTCATGCACTATTGTTGACAATATAATTACTGCTGAAAAAAAAACATGCTCAATCCCTCTGACAACAGTAGGACAAGGCTAATTAAATGTGTATATACAGCAGATGATAGCAGAATTAATTTCCTGATTATCTCTTACACATTTCATTTTAGAGGAAAAAAATGACGTGGCTATGTAATGAATGGTGCTGCATACATATGGAGTTAGATTTGTCTCATAAATACCTGTAAATGCACAGAGGGTGCGTGTGTGTGATTGGTGATCCACAAATGCAGAGTAACACTTCACGAACAGAATTTTCAGTTTTACAAATGGAAAATTGTGCACATCTATCTGTAACAAACAACATACCGGTTACAAATCAGAAATCTGTATTTGTGGATACCATAACACGTGTGCAAATCAAGGAATATTTGTAGATCACCCTCTGTGCATTTACAGGTATTATGAGACAAATCTAACTCCATACATACAGGCCTCTGTCTTTGAGTCTTGTCTTATAAGGCCTGAGTAATAAGGCATGAAGGAACCCAGTGATTGCATGTTTAATGTATTACACCATCTTGTGGCCAAAGCCTGTAGTTACAGGTTGGTGCAAGATCCTTATGTTTTATCACCTTTATAAGCTGATACGGTGACAGAAATGTCCAGCTGGTGCCACTTGTTTTTTCTCCCATGACAAGGGCAATGATCAAACCCCTGTTTTATATTGTCTCTTCCCAGTCCTCCAAACATATCAAGGGTTACCAAGGGACAGCTGAGTCTGTTTTTAGGCTGCACTTTGGAAATGAAGTTAGTATTTTATCTGATTATCAAGTAAGTATATCAAATAAGGAACTGTCCCATGTAAAACTCTGAATTCCTTTATAATAGAATATATATTATTAACATGAGTGGGCAGCACAACTTCAGATTAGTCAGCTTGTACACACGCCATGTGGTTACATAATTTTTTCACCAAGAAAAAACAAAATGAGGAGTCATATTTGCATGTTACTATCAGATTTATTTACAGGTTAAAGTTGGGAGACAACCCTCCCTTGTGCAATTACTTATTGGAATTCGTCAACTTTTTCAAATAAAACAGCAGGGAGTCTTGGATTGTGATCAACACGCACAAAAAAAAAAATGTTGAAAATGACCAATGCTTTGTATTATTATAGCATTTTTAAACAATATTGTGATGCTATATATAAAAATGTGATAAACCCAAAGTACTACCTACTCTTTAGTATGAACAAAGTTGAATTAAAATGGAACAATATGAAAATATTTAGGCTGAAATAACAATAATGATAAAAAAAAAATCACTTCAGGTTCAGCAATCATACTCTCAAAGTAAGATAAGAAGCTCTTCCATATAATACAAAAACAAAAGCTGAACTTAGTTGGCAAGAAAGCCAAAAGCAAACACTCTTTTTAGGCACAATATCAGTCATACCACACTATACTCTGCATGCTAACAGAGAGAAGCACTACACAGTCTCAAATCTGCAATCTTATTTAAAAAAAAAAAAAAATAATAATAATAATACAAACGAGGCAACTGAGCATTACAAATTGAAATAGCTAGTCAGTTTTAGTATATGAGGCAATGCTAAGTGATTGACTTTAGCAAGAGACTGACTGAGATATTTCAATGACTTCAATCTCATGCCACTGATGACAATGTAACAAGGACAGCAAGGCAATGCATGCCAATGCACACATAATGTGACAGAACAACAAATAATACAAAGCGATACGATCTCAGGGGATGAGAAACAAAGGTACTTCATTTGGTGTTTTATTTGGACCTATAACTTGGAAGAGATAAGGTGGGGCTAGTGTGAACTAACAGATGACAGCTGTCCATCTTAGGTCAACAAGGAGGAGTAACAGAGTGGCAACGTCTCTGTGGCTGGTGAGCTAATACCAAAGGTGATCCTCATGCCTCGCAGCCTCCGTGAATTCAGGGAGGCAGAGGGGACAGAGGAAAGCAGAAAAGCAAATACAGGACCAAATGGACAGAAAACAAATGGCTGCGGATGTGGTTCAGAGTTCTATCAACAGAGCTGGTCTGGTGTCAGAAGCCCGAGGGTGTTAAAACATTCATATCCCGAGGTTTGAGTTTGTGTGGCCGTGGGGGCGCCGGCTTGGCCTCAACGCCCGAGATTTCAATCTTGGGGGGCAAAAAGGTGGCAGGGTTCTCCACCTTGAGGTTGACCTGGGTGTTAGTGCCATCCATGGTAGAGGACTTCTGCAGGCCAAAGTAGGACTGCAGTGAAAAGCCTGCAGGAGAAAAGAGGAGGTGGTAGAATATGTCAAAAATAACCTGAATCTAAATGGTTGTCATGATCTGCAACAGTGACTTAAACTGGTCTCATTAAGTCTTGCTTCTTCTTATATCCAGTGGTGTAACTTCTCATCTTTTAGCAGTGACGTATAGGTGTACTCCAGGACATCAGTGATGGGTGTGGTTTAAGATGCAACAAGGAAAACTGACCCTGGCAGAAAACAATAAAGACTTATTAATGTTTATCAAATGTTAGGGTAAGGGTTGGGTTTTTTGTGTTAACACAACACTGGTACTTCCTGTTTCCCAAAAGAGTTGTTGGATGGTTGGCAACCTTTCTCTCTACAGATTATAGCTTCAACACAACCCCACTAATACCATATTAAGTTGCAAACAAGATTAAGCTGTGGCAGTAGAACCAGGAACTATACTGCAAGAAAAAACAAAACAACTGGGGCATTTGTCATGCTGCAAGTTTCATCCTCCTGCTATGAGACACTATCCTATCCTCTAGGCAAATATCATGTAAAGAAAATAATACTATTCAACCTAGGATGATGTCAATAAGAATTTGGTCCATTTAATTAAATAATTGTAGTTAATCGATCCTTTTCCACGGGAGTTTTTCTGCGAAATGAAAACAAGTAAAGCGACATAATATAGCAGGATCTGTGTTTAAAACAGCTTCAGAGTGTGCACAGCGCATTAATCACACAAAGGAGGGAGGAGCTGTTGGTGAAAAGAGACAACAACAACACTGTTACCTGTTGTACACTGGCTGCGGCGTGTTGCTACGATCGCTAAAACACTGACGACCAGTGAGTCTAAGGAGTCAAACAGCCGCCGACACTGATCACTGCCTGAAGAGTTTGAAAGTATAACTTCATATGCAGCTCAAACCAACCCACTGCCTCAGCATGTGACCAAGCTCTGATAAATACACCGGATCCATGCCGGCACAGCAGCCGGGTCACTATCCCGGAGTTTTGTTTAAAAAAAAAAAAAAAAAGAAGAAGACGCTCGTCGCGGAGTTTTACTCGACTGCAGCTGACATGTGGTCGAGTCACAGTCACACAGTGCACCCTTCATTAATATAAACTTCAAGCTCAAAGCTGTCTGTCCTCAGACTGTCCTGACCTGTCCCTGAACATCACACAGGGACAACATGGAGCTGCCTGTGTGACAGGTTCTTGAGTTTTATCAATGTTTACACCAGGCTGAGTTCAACAAATGAGTATATACTGCTGTGATTTAAGTAGTTAACCAATGAGATGTAATTCAGTTAATATCATCATAATAATGTTGTGGCAGGACAGACCAGTTCACCTGTATGTATCAAATATTGTGTTGGTCACAGTGCACCTAGACCAAGTTACTGCTCGTGTCTGTTGATTTAATGAAGTTGAAATATTTCCATGTATGGTCCAGTCTGGGTCACATTAGAGGTTAACTTAAAGTCAAAGTAAAAATGTTTAGGGTGTTTTTACTGTTCTCTAATGTAAAAATGTGACACATTGGACCCTTAACATTATTTAACGGTTAAATAATGTGTTACTTAAACATTGTGCTCTTAAGGTAAGCTAACAAATGTTAGTGTAGAGCTCTGTATAAGCAATGTTCAACTTTTTATGTTATAGATCTATACTATAACTATATATATATATATATATATAAATAAATTTCCCTCAGTATAGGTATATATATATGTATATATACCTATACTGAGGGAAATTTAGGTTCTCAGGAAAATCGCTGCTTATCAATTAATCATTAATTGATTGACAAGGTTTACCAACTAACAATCAATGAATTAATTGATAATTTCCATCCCTAATTTAACCAACATCTGCACGCACACACAGGATCCCTCACCTGTGCTGGTTTCAGAGCCTGGGTCAGTGGGGGACTTCTGTACCACAGACCGAGTTCCAAAGAAGTTCCACCTCTCTCCTCCTCCTCCTTCATTTCCTCCCATGTCTCCGCTTGGACTATGTTCTGGGGTGGTGAGAAAAGGCGCAGGGCTCAGCTGGAACCAGCTCCTGCATCCCAGCCAAGCAATGGGCACACAAGACCATGTGAGGGGACAAGCCATATGGCACCTCATGAAGCATGTTATGATAAGGGAGCCTGGTTCCATTTAATGAAACATATTATTCTTAGTCTGGGCTTTTATCAAATAACAATACAAGGTTATAATTTTTACCAGCCTACCTGCGATTAACAGCTGGTGATGAGTGGGGACTAACGCAGGGGGTGACGCTGGGGGTGACGGAGGGGGTGACAGAAGGGGTGCCAGTTGGGGTGGATTGTGCTGATGTTGTAAGCCTGTCCTCCTTGAAGTCCCCACTTGGCATTCTCAACTTCTGCATTGACAGAAAAAAAAACATGCAATGAGACAAACACAATATAAAGTTTTAATATTCAAACCACGGTTTTTGACTCATGTACCCTTTAAAACAAACAAAGCTGTGACATTAAGTTTTTCCCCTATGACCAGGTTAGCCTATCAACACAGTTTGTGACAAATAGAGTATGGCATTGATTATGTTTAAAGAGCAAATAGTCATTGAATACACAATGCAAAAGGTCAGCAGTGTTTTTCTGGACCTGCAAACCAAAAATGATAACAAAGTGCGTCATAGATCCTCAGAGCCTATGACCAGTCCCAATGTTGTGTGGGTGGAAGAGGGGAGAGAGGAATGCACTGTTACCTGCATTATAGTGATCTGACAATGACCCACATAATTACTAACCATCAAAATAACCTTTCTGAGCCTGAAAAGTTATATGTTTTAAAGGCCAATATTGCAATATTAACTGCTAAACTGGTGGCTTTACCTGCAAAACCAGCAGTCCAATCGAAAATGACCTGGTCTGGCTTTTGTTTAATAAAAAGTGCAATAGACAGATCTCAATCTTGATGACTGTAACAAGCTAAATTCACACTGAACCATACTTGCCTTAACATTTTGATTGACGTCAGTAATGATCACTAGAGCAAAGTTTTCAGTTGTTAAGTCTCCATTTAATTTAGCCCTATTCCCATCCGCTCTCTCTATATATAAATCCCAAATGTGTGGCGCAGCATCCTGCTCAGAGCAATGACCAGCTTACAAATGAATAACACGAAGGACCTCCATGGCCTTTATACCACCCTGTGTATTGTTTGGGTGGTATTCATCAGTGCTCTAGCCCTCAACTCCACCTCAGCCAGAGTACTCCAAATCAGGACTCTACAACATTTAACGAGGTCGAACCAATTTGTGTGATATATTAAATTTAGCAGAACAGCAAGGGAGACAAATAGGGCGAATAAAATAAAACATGCGCCAGGCAAGACAGTATACTTCTCATGTCAGCATTAGATCCTCTCACGTGTATATCAGAGAAGTACTTATATTTATATAGCAAGTATACAATGAAGGCAATGTGTGGTTAGTGTGAGTTGTTTACAACTGACTTGACTGTGTAGCTTTTTGCAACTCATTTATTATCATTTGGGTGGGTGGGTTGAAGGCAAAACCTGGGGCTAGCGATTACCATGCAGTGCCATATCTACTATAATATGACAGGAGGAACCGAAACACATGATAAAACACAAAACAACCAAGTGAATTTCCTTCTCCTTCCGTTTAGTGTAGCAATAACGGTGGTTACCGGGTGCTAAGCTAACGGTGGCTGGACTGCCACGAACCAGTGGCTACGTTAAATGAAGCTGCATAGCATGCTAACGTTATCAGTTATTTTACAGAACTGTTTACCTCTGTCTCAGTTACGAGTTCCACACTAACCCGCCCAAAGCTGGCGTAAGCTGATAACTGACTGTAATATCAAGAATTGGTTTGTTCACTACGGTTGCCTCGACAGCTACTTTTATTGGATAGCCTACAGCGTTGCTTTGCTAACGGCCTGCTCTCTGGCCGGAAAAGACATAGTACCAGCTAAATACAGTCACTTTCTTGACATACCTTTTTATGATTAGTTTTCTTTTATGCTCCAGTCCGATATATTCCTTCATTTTGCCCATAATTAGCTGTTTTTACGAGTTGAAGGGACGATTAATTCTAGAAAACACAGACAGTACAGTCTGTACACAGCGCTCGGTCGGCCTCTAGAAGGTCTCCGACTTGTAAGGAGCTCTGTGATTGGTCCATTCGTGAAAACAAGGGGGCTCGATTCATTTAAGGGCGTTGCCTGGCAACACCACTGATAGAGGCCGCAGCCTGTGCAGGCAGCACAGAGCATATTACGTAATTTGTTTACCGAGATGTTGATCCATGTTTGGCCTGCAATCACTCACTGGCAACACTGGCCTATAATTTCCCACTGAAATATGTGCTTACTTTAAGAAGTAATGCAGGAATGGTACTTCTTTTAGCAGGAGTTTAACCCTCACAGTGTTTGCTTGTAATGTTCTAAGTGGTTATACTTGTGACAGAACAGTTGATCACAGATGAAAGGGGATGGGGGTGGGGTGGGCACAGCAGGTGACACTCAGGTGGTACTTGGAGTGTGTGTGTAGGCAGAGTGCCCTCCTGTGTGAGCTGCGACAAATTCTTACCATGGGCTATCAGGATACTCCATACCCAAATGAGTCATTAATCCTATGTGTAATATGTGCAATAATGTATGTTCAACTTTAGGTCTCTTATTTATTTCTACTTGTTTTTTTTTTTTTTGTTTTTTTTTATCTGTCCTTGTTTTATTTGCAATGCATCTATCTATCTATCTATCTATCTATCTATCTATCTATCTATCTATCTATCTATCTATCTATCTATCTAACTATCTATCTATCTATCTATCTATCTATCTATCTATCGCAGTCTGTGTTTAAACTTCAGTGTAAGAAAAATAAAGCACATTACTTAATTCTTACAACTGGTTAACCTTTACCACAACATTTTTTTCAGGTTATGAAAGTTATACGTCATCTTTTCATTTCGTTTTCAGTTTTTGAAAAATGTTCGTGCACTGCCTTGAGATAATGAAACATATTTTCAGAAGTTGTCTGATATTTCCAGACCAAATTATTCCAACCCTCTGCAATCTATTAAACCTAATCCTGCTTAAAGTTCACAAAGACACTTGAACTTGGTCTTGCTCACTCCTGGCCTTTGTTATTATGGCATTTTAGGCTAGAGAAACTTCCTCAATATACCACACCTCCAACATTTAGGTCTAGACCTTACAATACAGCAAGTATTATAAGTGTGGTTGTGTGTTATTTTCCCCTTGTGTGGTGTTGCTCTTTGACACACGAGTCAAACATTAATGTGTGAAGATAATTATTTCAGGTATTTGAGGACAGGCACAAACTTCTCTTCTCCTACATACACAAAGCTTCTACCCCTCTTTCTTTGATACTCACTGGCAGTGTGCCTTCTCCCAGTCGGTGAAAGCGTGTCTCCTCGGTGGAGAGGCCCTTGTGGGGAGAGTACCCAGCATCTGTCAGCCCTGCCTGGTGTTCAAACTTCTGAAGGTTCTCCTGTGTTTGCTCTAAGTAAAAATGGGCATAGAGTCAGTATGAGACAGCGTTTTGACTGCGTCTTTAAATGTTTAATTAATGAAATGAAATCCAACTCAGTGTTCTTCAATTAAGTTCCACGGTTTTGTTGACTTACTGATCATAAGTGAGCTCATTAAAGATGTGGCTTTTGCTTTCACCACAGGCACCACTGCCTTGGCTGGGACTGCTGGCTCACAGCTCAGAAACTTCCCACCGCTTTCACTTTCCTAGTCACACAAAACCACACTGTTAAGATTACTTACAAACTAGTTACAGAACAGATATGTGAGCCAATCAAATGTGTACTGGCATGCACCCCAACCACCAGAAACACAAGTTATACATCAGCCAGAGCAGGCAATATTTTGTCAAGGTAAACAGTTCATATCTCTAAAACAGTTTGGGTCAGGCAGTATTCGTGCAGGCAGACAGGAAAGCACCTCGGCAGTGTTCCTGAACTTGTGCTGTGGGATGACAGGGTCTTTCCACAAGATGTTTACGGTTAGGTCTGGCGGAGGTGAATGCATAGGGGCATCCATGTGCTCATCATAGCTGGTATTACGCCGAGTCATTCCAATGGGAGATGATAGGGCACCGAAGATTCCAGATGATGTGCCTGACTCCAGTGCTATACGGAAACAAACAGATACATTAGAGTTGTGCTCCATTTTCCATTGGAAAACCATTAATACTCTTTTCTTTCTGTTCCAACACAAGCCCAACAATCAGCTTCACAAGTTAGAAAATGTCTGTTAATTTGCTAAATCTATATTCCTGCATTACCTGGAATGTCTTCCCGTCTTGAGGCCATTTTACCACCAGATCAGAGAGGATGACCACAGGATAGTGTGTGCAGGGCAGCTGTGCTTGCTTAAGTTTGGACTCCAAATCTGAACACATGATCACATGTCATTACACCACACAGTTATACCGGGTCATTAGCCAGATCGAGTGGTCTACTCCTATGGTTGCAAAATGTGTAGAGCAAGAACAACATGTCCGCGCCCTCAACACAGTCTTGCATAAGACACCATGATTACATGTATGTGTGCATGTTTTCACTTGCCAGGTAATGGTTAAATAAGAGAATAAACACATTAGAGACCTGTATTTACTGTGCAAAGAGCATGGTGTTCTGTTTCTGAACTGCTGCAAATAGAACCAGAGAGTCTGGTTACAGTAGTGTCATTAATGTCAGTGGACGTCACAGTCAAACTGTGACCTTATGCAGTCTTCATGAGGAAATGAAACTTTTGGAATTAAGGAAATATGTCCATTGTTTGTTCAACAGACTTAAACCTGATCTGTGTTACATTCCTTATAGTGCAAAATGCAAAAAAGTCCTCTTGTGTTACGATGGACCTGTCCACCTCTGCTATGAGTCCTCCTTATCAGCAGTGTCTGAGCTCACTTTCTGCTCACTGCAGTCCATCTGCAGCCCAGTCCATCTAAACCATGAGTGATCTGCAAAAGCTTAGCATAAATTCTCCCTCAGTTCAGACTGATTAGATTAGCTGTATGGTATTTCCCGGCCTGGTCTAGTCTACTTTGCAGACAGTTCTCTGCCGTTCACGTCACCACTGAGGAGAAGCCAGATAGAGTGACTTGCAAAAAATAGAAACCAGAATCACGGCACAGACTTATGGGAATATCATCTTGAGAGAAACAGTGAACTGTGATCATGATAACAAAAGCAACCCTGATGTGCTGATTTTCTACCCCCTAACAGGCTACCTAGTAAAAAGTGAAGAGGTTTTAACCATTCATGACGTGGTAGTCTCTGCATTTTATATGTTTATTTTGAGGTGAGTCATTTGCAGTGTCCACATGAAGGATAACAGCTTGGCATGCATGCAGTGTAACACTCACCTCAGCCTGTCAGGATTTCCTCTCCTCTCCTGTTGAGATTATTCCACAGCTGCCGTGGTTTCTTTGTCAAAGCTGCGCCGATTTGACAGACTGCGCGAACAATCGCTGTATGTTTGCTCAGCGGTCGGTTCAGCCATGACTTTTGGCCATGCAGAGAGTAAACAGAGAGGAGCTGTGGCGGCCACACAGCGCCGGTGAATGCAGCCGGCAACGCAGCCGGCGGAAGTGCTGATCTGAAACTTAAAACCCTGCAGCGTGTTTGGGAATAACAAGTGGTGCAAGACAATAAGCCTTAGCCTCCGATACACCATCCAACTATCGCACCGAATACAGCACCAAATTCAAATGATATACAAATATGCAGTAATAGTTTGAATAAAAAAAAAATACTTAGGAGGTTTGCTTTAAAACTTCTACTTACATCCAGACAGTTAGCTACATATGGGCCCTGTGTTCCTTTTTTGAGACAATAAAATGGTCTCCATTGGTTAAAGGTAAGTACAAAGTTGAGTTTACGAGTATATGCATGCATGTTTAATTAATAAACATTAATAAACTGCAAGTGTGTGTGGGTGTGTGATAGGTGTAGTGGATTACAGCCTATGACAGTCAGTTGAGCTGAGCCACCCATGTCAGAGTTGAGCATGAAAACATGGTGTTTGCAGGTTATCGACCTGAAATCCCAGAGTCTGACTGCAGCCTTTGTGTGCTCTGATACCTGCTCCATGTACTGGCACTCCTGAGACCCATTGTGTCTTGAGGAAACAGAACATAACTCCCTTCGATGTTTCATGTTTTGCAGCCTGAGATCACAGGATATGTGAACTGATGTGTACACTGTACTTAATGCATTGACAGCCGTTAACCACAAGATAGCAGTGTTGATGAAGAACCCAAACAGTATCAGACTTGGAACAGAAAACAATCAATTGATTCTCCATTGATTTCCCTTATTGTTTGAAAAACACACTCATAGACACACACACACAGACTGTCAAAATGGAGATAAAACTTGGTTTACAGCACATATGAAGAATAAGCTAAAACGGAGATATACTGCAAGTGCACATCAGTATAAATAGAAAAAAGCTTCATTCATTTCACATCTACATTTGAAAGTGCCTTTGCTGGGGGGTCAGAGGTCAGCCTCTATGCTGAGAAATTCAGATGCGAGCTGAGCTGGATCCTGTTGGCCCGACTGTAGGCTGTTTTTTGTAGTAGAGGATTGTTTCGCCTTTTAGAAATGACAATAAAACCAGAAAGGTCAACATTAGACTCTAAACACGTTTTCTCATCAGTGTGGTTTCTACCAAACATAATCTAAAGCTCAGGCTTGAATTTAATGAGGTGCAATATACTTACAGGATCTTGTCCATCAACTTTTTCACTCTTGGGTTTTGTGGGTCCAGGCAAAAGTGACGGCTGGCAGTGGTGACACTGTTGAAATTGATAATATAGGTTAATAAGAGAAGCCATAAACAGACACATGAGTCATGCAGTTAGACTAAAATATAGATGTAAGCTACTTATTTTTCAGAGTTTGTGACGCAAGTGTTTTAAACACATTTCATATGTCCTAAATTCTTATAAATATAAAGGTCTATGTGAACTACAGTCACCTAATATTAACATCGGGTCTCCCAGCAGCACCCCACATCCCCACACCTGTACTTCAACATAAAATAAAGTCTCTTACACAATTTCCACTTTGTTACAGAAGGCAGTTTGTGCGTAGATTTGGACATCCTTGATGACAGACCTGGGAAGGTTCGCCCTGACACTCTGACACAGACACTGCTGTCCACTGTCAGTGCCTACAGAGAAGGACAGAGAGAGAAAGACATTTCATTACAGTTTTTTTCAGTTGCTAACAAGCATTCTTAACACACTGAACTACAAAATACTAACAACAGAGAGCAGTACATAAATGAATGTTGAATGTTTTTTTCCCAGATAAGTTATTACTTTATCATAGAAAAAGATGTCAGCAGTTCATTGAGTGCAATAAATTATTGTACATTGTATTGTATTGTAGCATCTTGGGGAGTAGGTGGGAGGAGTTTCCCAGCATGCTTTGGAACAGTGTGTTTATATAAATTGAAGTTAATTCTGTTCAAAATCACCACCACAGATGTTGTCTTCTACACAGTCTTTAGTGATTCTATCATCCTGTTTTGATGGTGGTTTTAACTGTTTTGAACAAAGTGTGTTAGCATTTGAAAAATGTGCTGTAAAAGTTTAGTGTTTTGCAGGTGGTGGACTAGTAGCTGAGAAAAGAGTTCAGGAATTTTGGTGACTGGGGTCATTGATTGCATTTTGTGTAAAAGCAATGAAAAGTGATTCACAGTTTTGTCCACAAGGGTGTCTGTCTTTCAGACTGTGTTAAGAGTTTTGAAAATGACTTTAGTTTCGACCAGTGCTTGTTAGCAATTGAAAAAAACTGTAAACTATTACTCTTTTGACTGTGGAGAATTCAACTTACATGCACCCATGGGTGAGCCTAATCCCTTTATAGGGGTGCTGAAGCACCCCTTAACTGAAACTCAGCACCCCTAAAAATTGGATTAAGAAATGTTGTTATTCTAAAATTTTTGTTCATCTTTGACAAGTTTAAATAATGTCCAAAACATACTCTGTTGTTTGTGGTTTAAAATTAATATTTTAAGAATGAAAATGAAAACACTCACGGCTCACAAATGGTGTCATCCTCTTCTCACTCGCTACGTCTACCCTGTACATGCACTGCTCTGCAGCCAGCCCGTCGTCCAGCATGATACACACACAAACGCAGAGTGAGAATCTGTTTAGTTGTGGTGTTGTGACTCCAGCAAGCTGCTCCAAAGATGTGTCTCACACTTCCTTCCTTTTACCCCTCATTACATAGTTTCCAACTCATTAGAATTCTTACTAGTCCTCATTTTGCTGCAGCAAACCACAGATTACTTTTCATATGGTTAGGAAGGAGTTAACAGCTGGTGTTTTTCCATTAATGTTGCATTGTCAACCATTGTGTCAGCCATTGCAGTGTTTGAATTTGTAGAGACGTTTGATATAAGCAACATATTGAAACCAATTTGTCATCGCTTACAAAACCAGTTCACTTACTAGAAACCAGAGGTGAGATGTGTGAAAGATGGTAACTCCTAGCGTTACTCTCTCTCTCTCTCTCTGTCTCTGTATCTGTGTGTGTGTGTGCATGTGGCCTGCCACTGACAAATGGACATAAGACAATTCTTTAAAAGTAAAAAGCCAGATTCAGGTGAGAGACTAGGGACAGTCTATAATGAACTCTGTCTTGTTTTTTTCTGAAAAGTTTGAAGCTAAAGTAACAGATAACATAAACCAGCTATCTATATGTTGTATCAAATTACTTATGTAGGCAATGGTCCCCTGCTTTTATTTATATACCTGTATGTTCTCTCACAAGTGTCAGAATGATTATCCAAAATTATTTTACAACAGACATATTTATTTGTTTTTGTGTGGAAAAAAAGGTGGTGGTGGGGCTACCTGGGTGCTCAGCACTCAGAACATGTTAATAACAGGTGTGCCTCAACAAAACAAATATCACATTTGCTATATCAGGGTCCAAAATAATGAAAAGTGTTTCTAAGAAAAAAAATAAATTAAAAAATACTTACGTTGAGCCTTAGAGATGCAGACCACAGCAGCCAGGAGCAGAAACACTTTGGTGATGCTGGTCATTGTTGGCTTCCTTTTTGAGATAACACCGAGGCTGGAAACAAGTCTTAGTTTTTGCGTTGAAGAAGAGGCAAAGTGCAGCTTGTATAGCACAGTGAGCTGACAGAAGCTCTGTGAGGGGCATGGGTTTAGAAATTCTCTTTTATACTCTTAAGTGAATACCTCACCCTTCAAGGGAATATTTGCAAGTGGTAAGAGAAACCTCAAAAAAAACAAAAAAAAAAAAACAACAACAAAAAAAAAACACCACACACACCCACACACGCACACACACAGCATGAGCATGAAAACATGGTGTTTGCAGGTTATCGACCTGAAATCCCAGAGTCTGACTGCAGCCTTTGTGTGCTCTGATACCTGCTCCATGTACTGACACTACTGAGACCCATTGTGTCTTGAGGAAACAGAGCATAACTCCCTTCGATGTTTCATGTTTTGCAGCCTGAGATCACAGGATATGTGAACTGATGTGTACACTGTACTTAATGCATTGACAGCCGTTAACCACAAGATAGCAGTGTTGATGAAGAACCCAAACAGTATCAGATTTGGAACAGAAAACAATCAATTGATTCTTCATTGATTTCCTTTATTGTTTGAAAAACACACTCATAGACACACACACACACACAGATTGTCAAAATGGGGATAAAACTTGGTTTACAGCACATATGAAGAATAAGCTAAAACGGAGATATACTGCAAGTGCACTTCAGTATAAATAGAAGATAAATAGAGAAAAGCTTCATTCATTTCACATCTACATTTGTTGAAGGTGCCTTTGCTGAGGGGTCAGAGGTCGTACGAGCTTCCTGAGAGATTCAGGTGCGAGCTTAGCTGGATCCTGTTGGCCCGACTGTAGTAGAGGATTCTTTCGCCTTTCTAGAAATGACAATAAAACCAGAAAGGTCAACATTAGACTCTAAACACGTTTTCTCATCAGTGTGGTTTCTACCAAACATAATCTAAAGCTCAGGCTTGAATTTAATGAGGTGCAATATACTTACAGGATCTTGTCCATCAACTTTTTCACTTTTGTGTTTTTTGGGTCCAGGCAAAAGCGACGGCTTGCAGTGGTGACACTGTTGAAATTGATAATATAGGTCAATAAGTGAAACCATAAACAGACACCTGAGTCATGCAGTTAGACTAAAATATAGATGTAGGCTACTTATTTTTCAGAGTTTGTGACGCAAGGGTTTTAAACACATTTCATATGTCCTAAATTCTTATAAATATAAAGGTCTATGTGAACTACAGTCACCTAATATTAACATCGGGTCTCCCAGTAGCACCCCACATCCCCACACCTGTACTTCAACATAAAATAAAGTCTCTTACACAATTTCCACTTTGTTACAGAAGGCAGTTTGTGCGTAGATTTGGACATCCTTGATCTCAGACCTGGGAAGGTTCGGCCTGACACTCTGACACAGACACTGCTGTCCACTGTCAGTGCCTACAGAGAAGGACAGAGAGAGAAAGACATTTCAGTAAACTATTACTCTTTTGACTGTGGAGAATTCAAGTTACATGCACCAGTCAATCAGAACATGTTAATAACAGGTGTGCCTCAACAAAACAAATATCACATTTGCTATATCAGGGTCCAAAATGATGAAAGGTGTGATAAAAATAAAAATACTTACGTTGAGCCTCAGAGATGCAGACCACAACAGCGAGGAGCAGAAACACCTTTGTGATGCTGGTCATTGTTGACTTCCTCTTTGATCGAGCTAACAACAGGGCTGGAAAAAACTCTTAGTTTTTGCGTTGAAGAAGAGGCAAAGTGCAGTTTGTAAAGCACAGTGAGTTGACAGAAGCTCTGTGAGGGGCATGGGTTTAGAAATTCTCTTTTATACTCTTCAGTCAATACCTCACCCTTCAAGGGAATTTTTTACTAGTGGAAAGTGAAACTTCGACCCCCCCCCCACGCACACACACACACACCCACACTCACTTTTTTTCTTCTTTTCAATTTCCCTTTCCATCTGGTTTTATAAATAATAATTTGAACACAAGTAAATATCATGTATCATAGTAAAATGGTGTAAACAAAGGACAATTTTTTTTCTTTTTTTACATCACATTTGTACTTAAACTGTTCGTGTAAATAGTCATGTGACTTGTGATCAAATCTTTTTGGACAATTAGCACCTTTTCTTTATGTAGACACCACGAAGAGCAAAGAGTTAAACACCTGGGTCCTTTCAATATAAGAATTACACTTGATGACAGTTGGGTCACAACCTTTCATTTTCCCCTTTCTACCTGTTTGCATTTTAACTGTAAGACTTGTGTCTTCCTGTTGTTTAAAAAATTTAGCATTATATTACATCCCTTCTGCCACAATCAGGAAGATTAAAAGAAAAGATTAAAATTAGTATAACTATTACATAAATGATTTGATATTTCACTGCGCGGGGATCTGCTTTTAATTTCAATATGGGTACGTTATTTTGTCTATAGCAACACTAAAACTGTAGGAGATGATCTTTGCAGTGTGCTCTGTTGTGTTTTGTGTGCATCTGAGGTTAACACCTTTTAGGTACACATAGCACAAAATCAAATGTGTGAGTGCTTGGAAGGAAATTGAAGACATGACTTCATGTCTTTCCGCGTGGTGTCTGGTATTTCCACTGTAATGGCACTTAGAATAAATCAGTAGTATTGGCCTCATAGGGTAGATGCTTATCTTAATTTCCTCATACTATATATTGTATTTGATATCAACACCACATCACATAGATCTGTTATCATATAATGTCTTAAGGTCACTGGTGTGAAAGGAAATGCTCTATTTCAACAGAAAGCTAGGCCTTGCTGGAAGTTTCACTTTTATATCCTCTTTCAATTTTCTGGATAAGATCAAGTTCCATAACATTAACAGTTCTCTTTCCTTTTTTATTCAGACCACAGGCCTACCCCATAAACCTGGGAAACCAAAACATAAATGAAATGTGAAGATTATTGACATTACACTGAAGATCCTACTTTTTTGTAATGTACTGTCAGAGCTGGCTCAGATCCCTGACAAACCCCAAAGCGCAAGAGGGAATATGCTGGCTTTATCAGCACACACACCAACACAGTGTAACAATAACGAAAAACAACTTATGTCTGTAGTCAGGCAAGTCAGTGGTGTATGTGGGTTTATGGATGTGGATGTAAGTGTTGGCTGCAGGGTGGCACACCAGGAATGGAGAGAGAGAGAGAGAGCATGATCCCCCCCCCCCCGAGAAACACACACTGGAGGCCCATGATTCCATCAAGTCCTGTGTGGAAGAGAAAAAGGAGAGGGCGAGAGAGACACGTACCCACGCACACAACCCCACCAAATCATTTGCACTGAAGGGCAGTGGTGAACACATGGCCATTAATGGTAATGATAAAGGACACAGACAGCAGCAGAACATAACAACAGTAATGCTGTGTTTCCATTAAACCTTCACACAGACTCCTACAGTTATATGTTGAGTTTTGATTTCAGTCACCCAGCAGGTTTAGAGATATCTGTACTCTTTGGGCGGGTACGGTGGGTTGGTGATAGGAGTCCGATTTCTCACAGGTCTCACAAGCGAAACCAAAACTTTATGAAAACTGATTTAATGTAATCATGGGGATTTAACCCGGCATGGTGACACTGCAACTTCTGAGTGAATTTTGAAAAGGTCTTTTGAGTGTGTAACATTAAGCAATCATTGAGGGTATCTTAAAAATCATCATATTTGGAGGTATTTTAAACCTTTTACTGTCTTCCTCTGGTTTTGTAGAAAACATTTTTTTTGGCTTGTGAGCATGACATGCCAACAAACTTTAACTTTAAACCCATTCCAACCTAAAACCACTTTTTTCCACTTTGGTTTTTAATTGTGTTTGATCTGATGCCTTGAGTTTTAAATAACTTTTTGCTTGTTGCTTGCATGTACATATTGTTTTCACTTTGGTGCAAAGACTATTTGCTTTTAAAGGTGATATATATATAAATAAACTTGAAACTTGAAACAGATCTCTAAAGTCTTCTGAAATCAGTCAGAGGCGAGCTGTGCTAATTTAAGACAAAGGGTTCTTGCCTGATGATGAAATGCCGTGACTGGGACTTTCATCTATTGCGGCATATGAAAGAGACGTAACAACTATGGTCAGGGGGTCTGTAAGTGTGAGTAAGAGCTCTACGCTCACAAAATACAGCTACTGTCACACATGAAATCATGTCACAACACAACAAATTTTATTGTGTTAAAGTGTGAGTCTTGAATGTAGAGCTGCTTTGGCTGACTCATCAGCGAGGTTCAGAGACCACGTGATGGTTGGTGCAGAACAGCTCTCATACAATTTCACTGTGACAGCCAAGCTGCACTTAGCAGCCTTGAATTTTTTATACATCCTCTCAGTTAATATTTCACGAGTTGTACTTATTGGGGACTCCAGCGTGCACTGCCTCACTTCAGTAAAGTACAGCTTGTTCTGTCATTTACTCACTGGCATAGGAACAAAAACAGATGACTGTAGTCCAGTGCCTATGTGACCACTAATGTGGTTCATGGAAAATATATATACATATATATGTATATTTTTTTTTCCTATTTGCCCGATTACCAGTTGGGCCTGGGTGAATGACGGTTTGGGAGTATAAGGGGATTACCAACCAAAGCACTCCTGAACTATTTGTGTTGCCTTTTCTGAATCTGTACACCAAAAGTGAAAAAACCACAAAATGTGACCAGCAGGCAACAGGAACTAATAACGTCAGCATCAGCAACATCAGCGACTCTTCCTCTGCACACTTTGGGTGCCCTGTTTAGTCTAGTTACACTTCTCATTTCATTTGAAAAGTCAAATTTACAATCAGCCAACAGGCTGTGATGAAAGAAAAAGTAAATGGTAGAGGTGAAAACCCCCTCTCTTCTTCCTCGTCATCACTCTCCTTTTTTGTCTTTTTTGTCATTGCCTTTATTAAAACATGGTGACAAACATTATGCAGACAGGAAGTGTTGGGGGTGGGGGTATGACATGCAACAAACATCCCCCAGATAGCTATAAAACTGGCTTGACATAAATGATTGTTAGATTGGCCTTATTTTGGCCTTATTTTCTAAATAAGGGGCATTAGATGATCAGATAAGACATAGTAATCCTCTCATTTGTGTGTATGACTTTGTTGCTGAGAGCTTGTAAAGGATCACTATATAAATCTAATGCATGAGATGCTTAATATGGAAACAGAAAAAAGAGCTCTGTCATACAAGTGTGTGTTTGGATGATTCTCTTCTTCCTCTGACCCTTTTTTTTCCAACCAATTTGAAATGTGTAGCTAGTGCTTTTGTTGTAATAGGTCACAAGGCAAAAAGCTTTGGAACCACTTGTTTAATCTGTAATAATGCTGTTTTCATCTGTACAGACAGTGTTGATGCTGAAGGTCAGAAGGTCACACACTGGGTTCAAGTGCTGTTGTGAGGTTTTTCCCTTTGTGTGGCTTTTATTCCCCCGCAGAGCTTGACGTTATGCTGTGCACTTCAAAGGTCCCATATTATTAGTGTGAATGCATCAGCTTATTGAAAACAGTTTTTCATTTATGAAGGTTAGAAATCATGGTAGTTCTTGAATTTCAAAATTTCAAATTTATAATGGGTGTGTATTGTGTCTAATGAGCAGAGGCTTCGACACTTTGGTACATTTGAACTTGAATAATTTCAGCATACTTTCAGCTACAGACTTTATTCAACTTTTATAATGTTCACAAACAGCTATTCAGCTATTGTTCAGTTTATTGACATATGTTCTTCTTGTTGATTTCTGACAGTTTATAAATCATTCACATTTTTGATGAAACTAGACTTTTTAATGGGTGTGTATTGCATGGAATCTAAGCAGTTAAAGTAACCATGGCAACATGTGTGGGCCGGCTGACACACAGGTGCTTTAAATGAGATCATTAGGGACACACAGTATGTTAGCCTGTTCACCACCACCTTTACTGTCAACAGTACATCAGATACACACACATACACACATCACACACATTTACAGTATTTACACACCTGTCATACTGTTCTCAGGTCAGACTGTATTGTAGGTAAGACCTACAAACAGAATTTCAAAATTGCCTGAGTATTCTGTCTTGTGTAACTATGCAGGCTAGCTGTTGCAGCTGACTTCAACTATTCAAACTCTTCTACTGTTACACTTGAGAATGCAGGATTTTAACATTTCTTCTGCTTTTAGCCCTTTTAAAGCCATTCATCTCTCAGTTACTATACTCTTCAGCCATACTGCCAGCCTTTTCAGCATTGCTTCAGCAATGGTGTTTAGCTGCCTTCAGCATCCACATGCAATGTCTTAATAATGAATGTGAATAGAAAAGAATGATTTTGGCCCAATGGGCAGGTCATTATCAACCATTAAACAAGGAATGCAAAAATTCCACACTCATCTAATGAAACAGTGTATTAAAAAATGCAACATATTCAACGTGTTAACAAACTACCGGGTAGGTAACAATAGGTCTTGTCAGTATGGTTGCTTTGCAGAGGTAAGTGTAAGAAGAGACAGAGGTGTGAGTAGACACGAGTGCAGAGGTTTTGTCTTTTGCTCTGTCAGTGAAGGTGGTTTTCTCTTCCTGGAACCATCAACGTTCATGTTCTCAGCTTTGTTCCAGCATTTCATCGACTTTCCATGTGTCTGTGTCCACCCACAAATTAGTTGTTTTACAGAACAAATCGGATTCGGTTTTTGCTTAGTTATTCAGATTTTGACCCGGGGACATGGCCGAGGTAAACAACCGGTATAATCAGGTTGTTAAAAAAACCAAAAAGTGAGAGCAGCCAGTTGTTACAACAACTCAAAGTACTGTAGGCCATGATGGAAACTGATCTGGGAAATCTCATGGATCCAAATCGCTTCATGTCCTTGAAGACAATAATGGTGAAATGAGTTTACTCTCTGGTGCTCACAGCAATGAAAAGTCTTTGATTAGTAATTCAAAAACCCACTGGAAACAACATTTCTTCAGCAGGAACTAGTTTATTAAGGTTTAATAGGTTCATAATTTTTCATTTGAAAAATGATGTATTCAATCAGTGACGAACTCTGACAGAGACAAAAATATAAAATATAAAAAAAATATAAATATTTTAGATTATCTCGCTCCATCATCTGAAAATGGTGTGAGGTGAAATTCTAAGAAGTCGACAGAAGATTTATTTTCTCTATTTGTGGTTGTTTTTTTTTTTCACCACCAATAGCAAAGCCTGAGACAGGAAGTCTAGGGTAGACGAGTAACAAACATCCACCAGATGTGGTGAGTGAGGGGTGTCACAAGCTTTCAAATGATAGTTAATCTTGATTCCCTGAACCAAATTCTCAGCTGCCTATATTCATTTTTTGAATCAAACTCTCTTTTGGCCAAATCTTAAACACTATTCAACTATGTCACAATTTGCATAACTCATCTCATACTCATCATAACACTCTTGCAAAACCTTAAACACATTCTCAGCCACTAACCACATTTCACACAAAGATATATTTGTGTTGCAAAATGTGAACATAACTCCAACCCAACTGTCATCTTTTACACACAACAACTCATATGTTTCTAATGATGTGATTGGACCAACTGGGCAGGATAAAACTCAATTCAGCGCACAGGTAGCACGTGTGTTTCTGTTGTAACCCGAGTGGTTTAATTGCACAAGAATAATGCACACAGACTTCTATATGGTTGGTGTTATTTACTGAACTTTGCAGGTGCAAAGTAGCTGGAACAGTGCGCATGAAACACAACAGGTGTCCCCTGTTTTTCCTGGGACGGGGTATTACATCCTAACTAACAAAGGTTCTGGGGTGCAGCCCTCTAACCAAGCAGTGATACCACATCTACTCTGCAACACTTTCCATCCACAATGGACAGAAACATACAGAGAGGCAGAGGAGGAAGAGTTCGTGTGAGAGGTGATGGATGCAGAGGAAGGGGACGAGGGAGACCAAGAACAGTCATCACTGATGAAATTCACACAGCTATGGTACACCATGTCCTTGGTCATGGGATGACAATGAAGGAAGCAGGGAGGCAAGAGTCCAACCCAATTTGAGCTGACTCTCTGTGGCCAGCAGGTGGTCATCAGGACATTGAGAGAAGAGAACAGGTAATTGTTTCTTACTGCACAACATTTCACATGCAGTGTACTGTACTGTAATGTTTGTAAGTGCATTTTCCCCATGTAGAATTAAAAGATGACCAAATGTGGGTGGAAGGACAGCTCGTTTCTCCCAACAACAAGCAGCACTCATTGTTGACATGGTCCTTTAAAACAATGCATCTGACTCTGTGAAATCCAGCAGAGTGATTGAAGACAATGTCAACTCTGATGGAATCAACAATGTCCTCCAACGCAACAGACTAAAGATGAAACCTTTAAATTCAACTCTGCTCTTGTATGTGCCAAGTAAGTGTGACCTTGTTATGGCCCAGGGGACGTACTTTCGGCTCCTCCCTCATTTGTTTCAGGTGCTGCTCCTCCTCTATGGAGCTGCTCAACTACCAGCAGGTGACTCCTATTGCCAGTCACCAGGTTAGAGAGAGGCAGGCTATCTGTGGCCTGTGGCCATTTCAGCAGTGTATGTGCTGCATGCCTTTGAGTGAGGAGCTGTCCTCCTAAGGCTGGGTTCAGCACACCAGAGGCGTTTTCTGTTACGAAAGTGCTGAATGTAGATCACTTTGACTCATTGACTATGATATTTTTTTCTAAATGCATTTACAATAAACCTTTTCTGTTAACTACATGTCCTGGATGCCGTGTTGTAAACTACATGTAGTGTCTGACGGATGCTCTGTGGTGATGATATTTTTACTTCCTTTGTGTATGATCTGAACATGTTATTTGGTTTTGAACACAGGATAACTGGTTTTGAGGTTATGGTTTGATTGTGATAGAAAGGTCTGGGGAGTTGTGAATGTAGTTTGAAGTTTCGGATTTGTGTTTTAGGTTTTTTAGAAAATAGGTGGAGGTTTCAAGAAATGTGTTTTAGCAATTGGGAAAAAAGTAATTCCTCATTTAAAAGAAATAAATGAACATTGTTTATAGCAAGATGTTTCTGAACTGATGTATGCTGTGTGGCTTTGACTCAGGTGTTTGATGCTATTTTTGTGATTTGTAATTTCGATGTATTTTGTTATTTATAGATAAAGTGACTTTTACCCATGACACATGGCAGCTCTCACTTTCATCAACACATTTCAAAAGGAAAGCAGGGAGGACTAGCGGGGGGGGGGGGCATTTTTAGCAGTGTTAAAAAAAACACCTAGCATTACATCAGTATCATTAGTTCTGCATGGGATTGGACTGCTTATTGTAGATTTAGGGTTATGAAATATGTGATGGGTTCATTATGTAAAGTATTCTCCTTGTTGGTACAGCCCTGCCCTCTAGTGTTTCACTTTCAAAACTACATCCTACGTTTTGCTCTGATTTTGCAAAACCCAAACGCCTCACTGATCACAGCAGATAATAGTGGCTACTGTTTTTATCTACATTCAAATTTAAAAAATACATCAAAATTTAAAAGAAAATGTATAAGTATAAATTAGAAGTGACTGTTCAGGTCATTATGGCATTTTTCTTGCTTTTCTCTCTCACTCTCTTTAGACATACAGGCGAATCTGTTGCAGCCACGAAACAACAGATGACCTGCATCCTGTGTGTTTAGGTTCAGCAGTGTCATCCTCACTCTCCCTGTGCCTCTCCGCACTTGTGTTTACCAGCGCCGGATCCCACGACAGTTACCATAGAAACTCCAGTGCCTGGAACCAGCAGAGACGAGAGTGGAGCTCATTTTCGAAGGGTTTACACATGTAAGATAACACAGATTGTAGCTTGGGGGGGGGGGGGGGGGACAAAACTGCCCACACTGAGAGTATCAAAAGATCGGTTTATTCATTCATACTCAGCTCACAAAACACAGAAAGATATAAAAGGATTTTGCAGATGTCCATTTTAATGATTTTGCATGACCACCAGCATACACGGTGCAAATAATAATATTGAGATAACATTACTAAAGGACAGTCATTACAATAATTATTTGCCTCTTTAACTGTGTATTTAATCATATCTCTGTTGTATATCTGCATAATAGACTTCTACATATGTCCTAATGCCAATGTCTCATGCACTGACAGACAAAGACCAGGAATGTCGTCTGCCACAATATCATGTCTGTTTGTGCCCTAAATCTCAGCAATGGCAGGCAGCATACAGGCTCTTACACGTGCCTCCCTCCACGCTGACCTGCAGTCAGAGATCCACTGGGAGATGAGGGATTGTTTGATGGTTGGGTTCTGTCTATCTCCCTCTGCTCCTCCTACTACTGGGGGCCCTCTCCTGGCCTCCAGTCTGGATAAGCTGTGTTTTGGGGACATATTTGGAGCTGAGGTGTTTGTGCTGGTCTCTAAATCAGGGCAGCTGCTCTTGCGCTGGCGTGGGAGATCTGGACTTGAAGTGCGCGGGATGCTGTGTGCTCTGGAGCAAACCTGGCCCTCCCATATACTCCCATGTCGCCTTGTAAACCTTCCCTCAACAAACACCCTCCTCACCCCTCCAGAGAGGTTGTTCTGGTGTCCATAAAGATACTCCAAAGGGTCAGCGTTGCCAAACATCAGCTCGCAACCCAGTTCTTTCTCCTCTCCTCCCTGCTGTGCATCTATGGCTTGTGCCTCCTCTGTGGGGTTGAATTCAAAGGTGTTTGATGTAGTCCCACTGTGCCGCAACAGCCTCTGGTGCACAGCATCCAGCTGACGTGTGTTGATGTTGTCAGGCGAAACATCCCTGGTGGGGAAGGTGGGGTGGGCCAGGTGGCAGATGGAGAGGAAGTAGTCCTCTGAGGAGACAGACTGGCTGTGGCCGGAGATGAGAAGAGCATTGGCCTCATTCAGATCCCTCACTGTCTCCTCCGTGCCCTCTCTGATTGTGGGCAGCAGGAGTCTTCTCTTGGACAGCAGTCTGGACCGCGGACGCATAGCTGGGAGACAGACGAGGAGAAAAGAGGTCATGTTTACAGCCAAAGATCTGCCAGATGTTTGGGAGCACAAAGACACAGTGATGCACAGCAGGAAAGTGATTTTTGCGTTCATTTATTTTGAGTTTGCCTTTTGGGCATTCTCTGACAAAAGCAGATTCAAATGCAAAAACTGGATATAGTTTTACTGTTCACATTGAATTCATATTAGAAAGCAGCTTATATTGCCACATCTGTGTGCTGTCCATCCAAGAAAACATAATCTGATGTACCAGCATCACTGAGACTTATAATTGAGGTTTTTTACTCTCTTGTGAGACCAAGTCAGAGCTGAAAATGTTGGTGGTTTTCAACAGAGCGTTATGTTTGTGTTTTTCCAATCATCCAGACGTTGTCCCATTATACTGTATCAATCAAACGTAATTCACATATAATCCTTTCTCTATTTCTCCTCTCTCCCCTCCTCCTCATTTCAGACACCAGCCTCTGCTTACTTTGGAGTGGCAGTGTAAACAGCCCAAAATACAAACAATTCCAGCACGGAGCAGCAAAATAAATACATGACTACTTTAAATGCCTCTCTCAGTCGTGTAAAGCCACAGAATGTGTCAGCCTATATTTTCTTATGTAACCCCATATTGTCATAACCCTAAGTGTAGCCCACAATATATTTTTGTCTCAACCTCCGTGCCAAAAATAGCACAAGCCAAACCAAAATACCAGCCTCTCCCAGTTTGTTCTAAGGTGTAACCATAGCTAAATTTAGACCACACCTTCAGTATACAGCAGCTAAAAATGGTTCCTCGGCAAGCAGCTCTGGGCTGAAGCACAAAAAGGCAGCCTGTGCATTTTCACCTCATGCATTATCAGAAATTATGTAAGGTTTTTCTGCACAATTTGCTTCCACACTCACCTGCTCACGGACGGTCTTTGTCGGGTCCTCACTTCTTCCCTCTGTCCTTGCAATCTCAAATATCAGTCTGCAGGGTATATGCAGCTGGATGTGTGTGCGATTTTTCACTTCATAAAACTGTGTCCCCAGCCAGTGATGCTGCTTCTCCTTGTAGCTCCAACTGTCTCTGACCAGAGGCAGTGGCAGAATGCAGATTTATCTTCTCCTCACATCCATCCCTCCCTCCCCCTCTCTCTACCGCTCTCTTACTTTTGGTTTGCCCTCCTTCCCTGGTTCTAAAAATAGACACACCATCCATTTCCTCAGCCCCAGCACTGTCATTGGCCAACTGTATTGATGGAGAGAGAAAAACAGAGGCAGAGAAAGAGGGGAGAGAGAAAAAAAGAGAAGCCATAGATGGAGAAAAGGAGGTGGTGAGAGAGGAAAAGAAGAAAAGATGAACTGAAAACAAAACAGAAAAACATAGGAAGGAAAAGGGATTAAGGTTTATTTTTATTTATTTATTCATTTATTTTCGACGTGCCAGTTCTAAAAATGACTGACTGTATGTGGGCACAGTCATCCAGCGAAATTTTGGTAAATCTGCCAAAATGAATGATGCTTTGTGAGAACAGGGAACTACACACATGCGTAGGTGGTTTGACCTTATTATTTAAAGCATGTAATGTGCATCATGCAGATAATGTGATAGGCATGTGAGAGCTTTGCAAATGTTGTACAAACTTCTAAGTGCTGTATATGTGTCACAGGGGCCAAGCATGCTTCTTTGTGTTTATTATGGTACGTTTTGCGTGTTATTCTGCTGTGTTTGTGTGTTTTTAACCATTGTGTTTTTAGTCATTTTTAGGGTTAGGGTTTTTAAAGCGATGCATTTCAGAATGGTAGGCAGTGTGTGTAGCTCGTTTGCCCGACAGTCCTTGAACGACACGGACGGTGACTCCTCACAGTCTAATATGTGCAACAGATGTGCGAAGTGGGTGTGAAGGTGAAACCCCACTATATGTGGCAATACTGCTCAACCGAGTGAGCTCTACGGCGCCCCAAATGGACATGTTTTTTTAATACAAGAGCCTTAATTAGTCAAATATAGACTACGTTTACACGTGGCCGGCTATTTTCATAAACGGATATTTCACCCTCTCCATTTACAAAAATAACATTGTGCACACCTGTCGTTTTATAGAAAAGTTTTCGTTTACACTAACCTGTGAATATATGCCATCAAGGGCATCCCAAACCTGTAGGTGGCAGTGTAATGAGAAGCTCAAGCCCACATTAGCCAATCAGAATTCCGAAAATAGCATCAACAACAACATGCAGCTGTATTTGACTGTTTATTTGACATGGCATGACGTGTAAACAGAGCATGATACTGATGCCCTGTTTACACGTACGTACTTCGTTGTACCTGCGTACCTACACTTGGTCATTGTTGATGCTATTTTTGGGATTCTGATTGGCTAACGTGGACTTGAGCTTCTCCTTACACTGCCACCTACAGGTTTGGCATGCTCTTAACAGCATATATATACACGGGTTCATTTAAAGCTGGGGTTGGTAATCTTGGAGAGCTAGCAAGAGAGCTAGCACGAGAGCTAGCAAGATTTGAAAATAGCACCTCCTCTGAGTTCCATCCCCCTCCTCCCCCTCCCGTCAGTGTGTACGTCCAAGCCACGCCCCCAAAAACTGGAACACACACCGCACGAAAATGAGAAGCGGCAGGAGGAGTATATTATTTTCCGCACTATAAAGCGCACCGGATTATAAGGTGCACCTTCAATGAATGGCCTGTTTTAGAACTTTTTTCATATATAAAGCGCATCGGATTATAAGGCGCATAGAATAGAAGATACTGCAGTCAAACGTTTGACTGGGGCTGCGCTATGCATCCACTAGGACTGTGAGTAAGCACAGTACCGGTGTTTACTGACTACGGTAGCCGTAATGCTGCAAGCGGTGCTGCCTTGTAGTTTACCAGTTGTACTTGTTGGTGAGATTAGAGATTCACCAAGTGTGAATAATAAGACTTCGTGTCTTAAACGACCAATTAACCAATGATCCATATATAAAGCGCTTCGGATTATAAAGCGCACCGTCGTTTTTTTGAGAAAATTAAAGGCTTTTAAGTGCGCCTTATAGTGCGGAAAATACGGTATATATATATATATATATATATATATATATATATATATATATATATATATATATATATATACTATAATCAATTCAATACCAGCGTCACCGACCCGTTTTAAACCCACAGAGAAGCTAATATTAGCATTAGGCAAGACAAGCTACAAAAGTAGCTACGTTAGCAAAAGTTACACATTCCATAAAAATAACAAATCCTCCCCGAAGCAAAGCATATAATTACCTGTCCAGCAGAAAGAGAGCAACCTCAGCCTCAGTTGTCTCCACCGCTCAAAAGCAACACCGATGTTTACTCTGGTTTGACGTCTGGTTTTATCCAGAGCCTTTTTGTTAGCAGCCTTTTCAGCCTCCGGCTTTCTCTTCCTTGCCTTTTTCTCGGGGCGAGTCGTTACAAGTAACGGTGGAAGTTGTAACTGGGGCTGCATTTTCTCAGCCACTGCTGATAAATGAGCATGAAATCCGTTCCGCTGTAAGTCTGTACGCTGATTTCTTCCAGCAACAGCGACACGTGAAGATTTTGCACACGTGTCGGAGACAGGGATCGAGGGGGGCGGATACAGAACTAGACATGAAGGCATCTGATTGGTTTTTGCTCTTAGGTGCGAAGAACGTGGATTGGTCGGAGTTTTGTCAGTCCTGCAGCTGCCACAGAGGACTGATGATTTTCGTTCCTTTTTCTGAATACACAATGTATTGATTACTCAGAAGGCAGTAGGACCATTTCACCCAGTATAACAAAACATGTTTCTGAACAGGATTACCAACCCCAGCTTTAAACGAAAACCTTTCTGCAAATGGACAGGTGTGCACGATGTTATTTTTGTAAACGGAGAGGGTGAAATGTCCGTTTATGAAAATGGCCGGCCACGTGTAAACGTACTCTGAATCATTTCAGTCATCAAACCTTCTTTCAACTGGTAAAATTTCTCAGGTCTTGACGTAAAACAAAGTCCTCACTGACCAAATTCCAGCGGGAAACACTTTAAGAAGAAAGAATAATAAATTATGAAGATGGTTCTGTCCAGAACAAGCATTTGAGTTTGTGTTAACTGTACAACATAATGAAGAACCCATTTTTGAGGATTTGGGGCAGAAACAGGGACAGTTACATAAAGACAGTCCACTGGACAGCATTGTGATAAAACTATTATTTGTGTTTTGCTTAAGGGTAAAGATTTAAAAAATGGGGCAGCAGGTGGTTGGATGGAGGTAATGCTTTTTATTTCCCCACTTACTTTTTGACTGCTGTTTTAAACTGATCTGTTTTTTCATTCAGACACTTGTTTGTCTGATACACAAGTTGTTCATAAAGCATTTGGAATAATAATGGTGGATTGGACATTAAAGTCTGAGCTCACAAAGAGATTCAGGCCTCACACCATGTGGTACCTCAGCTGTGATCCTGTAAACAAGGGTACAATATTTGTAACAATCACATATCACCATGGAGTTCATTTTGAACATGTTAGATTTTTCCCCACATTTCACAAATATTTTTTGTTTTGTCATTTTATTAAGGTCACCAAATCCCACAAAAAAAGTTAATTAAAAAAAAAAAAAAAAAAAAAAAATCAATCATGGAAGTTAGTTCATCAGCGAGAATTATGATAATTAGAAGTCTTTTGAATATTGTCACCAATAACATGTCCCATTAGTCATATGACACACCAAAATATAAGGTGAGTATTTCAATATAAATATGATGTGATCAATATGGTAGTGTGTGAATATTTGTACAGGACTGTGCACCACAGGATTTATACACATCCTGCCTCAGACCCCTCAGTCAACATTCTGCCTCTGTGTCTTGGGAAAAATGACTTTCAGTTGTGTGTGTGTGTGTGTGTGTGTGTGTGTGTGTTGTTGTAGCATAACCCCTGATGAGTCAGATGAGTCACATCTTCTTTGCATCCAGCCTATAAAAAGATTCCAGGCTTTTTATGGATCTCTAATGGACTAGTCACAAGGAGCTAAATTTGCCTCAAAGACACACACACACACACACACACACGCATACAGACACTCACACACATGCACACTCCTGCACGTGATGTAGTTCAGTTACAGACTCGCAGGCTCCACACACTGACTGCATTCACTGATGTGCATTCTGCTAATGACAAACACCAGGCACAACATCAGCCACAACTGTGGGATTTAAATTCATGAAAGAAACAACAAACACAAGAACCAGCAGCATTTCTCCTGGTGTTTGTATTTGTTGCTCTGTGTGTGTTCACAGGAAAACTGCTGCCTTATCAGCAGCCGTAGACACCTTAGAGTAAAGAGCTCACAAATAGATTCCAGTTGTTTGTTTTTTTGGTGACTTTCAGCTGAGCACTAACCCACAGCCTTTGAGCCAACTCTGCAGATAAACAAAATAATGGGCCCATATAAGCACAAAATTCATTTAGCTATTTTTACTCAATATTTGCATAGACCAACAATAGACATCTACTTAAATAGTAACCATGGTGACATGGCAGTGTGCTCTACACTGTAGGTGACAGTATGTTTGTATTAGGGGCGTGGTATTCATGATAAGTGTGATAATTTAAAAAAAGAAAAACAGATAGTGTTACTAAGACATGTGATGATGTGATTATAGCAGATGTTAGGCGTTTTAGATCTTTCGTTAAGCAGGTCACTTTGTTCCCTTTTCTCTGCCCATTAAGTGTAATTGTTCTTTTTGTACGCCTCTGTACAATTATGGTTACAGACTCTTTCTCCACTCACATCTATATCTAATTCATTGGACAGACAAACAGTAAACACAGTTTAACATGATTTTAACTGATAACTTTGTTATGATGTTTTGTACCTATATGTGTATGTCTTTGAAAGAAAGAAAGAATCTGAATAAATGACAAATGTAACATCTTCCTGTGAATGACAAAATGATTTATGAGGACTCAACAGAGAGGAGGTACTGCGTAGTGTTTTGGTGGTGTAAATGTGAGGTAGAACAAAGAGACTGTTTCAGAAAAGTTATTTTTTACAAGGCAAAAGGAGAGTTAAACCCTTCTGGGCTCGGTCAGCGCACTTCTTCTCTGCTCTTCTCATTTTCGTCCACTTACGGACTCAATAAATATTAGATTGATACAATAGGATCCTTGTGTTTTGTAGCTGATGAAAGCTTCATTGTGTAGAGAGATGGACACTGAGTTGAAGGACAGTTAAATGGAAAGGCTGTGATGGTTGAGTCTGCTTATTGATTTTTATGACTGAGCCTCCAGCTGCTAGAAGGATTCTGAGAAATGATCAGACAGTATGGGCATCCTCTGAGGGGGAGGGGGAGGGGTTTCCAAGAAAAAATGAGTAAAAACCAGTTGCACAGAAATTAGTGTAATGCAAAAACATACCACTGTATATACCATACGTCAAACACTTGTGCATGTTGTGTATGTTTTAAAACAAAGCACATGGGGTAAATTAGGGGGTACTACCATCAACTTATCACTTCCTCCAAAGAAGACCCCTGTTGACGTGTCTAAAGGAGGAGTTTACAAACTAACCCACTGTCAAAAGAGGAGGACCCAATTAATTTCACAAGACCAGAGACAAAAACACTTTGATGAGCTTTATAATTTGTGGCTTTGAGGGCTGACATCATCCTGTGTTGCAGGGAAAACTGCAATGTTTTTCTTTATGATTCATGATGATTGTGTGTTGTTATTGTTCTTGTTGTTGTTTTTGCAGTTCATAAGGCACAAGTGACTTTTCTTTGACCCATGCATCCCTTTCAAAATCGCCTTTTCATTCCTGCATCATCACGGTCTGAATAAATTAACATGGTTAGCACTTGACTCAAAGGTCAACAAGCTGTACACAAAACTCCTCTCTATTGTGAACTCTACTACACTCTAGACTAGAGCACACAGGAAGGTACACTGCTAATAGGAGGACACAAATCATAAATCTTTGTAGTTTATTTCATGGTGCTACTTACACTACTCTTTCTGTTTGTCTCTCAGGAAATGGCAACAGTTAGCGTTATTGGCCATGCAGTCCTAATTTGCTGCACAAGAATTTATTAGTAATCTAATATTCTGATGCTAGTCATGTTGTTTTCGAGCTAAGTACTGTAATAAGAATGGTGTGGACACTTTGCAGAGACCAGGCCAGCATTGGAAAACAACAGTGGAGGAAAAAAAGGGCAAAGACAGGACCAAAAACAACAGATTGGTTTATGACAGATGTGAACATTATGGTTCAGTTCAACTTGAAGTCTTGCATATCTTGGCAAGCAGCAAATGCTCCTCCTCGTGATTGTTTTGCTTTTTAAGTGTTGAAAGTTACAAATGTAAATAGTCTTTCTTAATGTCAATAAGCCAATTTGACAAACTCAGAGACTAACTTTTTTTCCCCACAATATTAGAGTATAACCAGATGCAGAGTTAGTAGCTGTGTCTGATCCAAGGGGTGCAGTGTACTGGTGTATTTCCTTGTAGAAAATACTTCCCTATGAGAAAACGTAGCAAGTCATTTCCTGGACTGAGTTGTTTTTCCAGTTAGATATTTTGTAAAGTCATGCTGACTCATAGATAGCTTATTGTCTCAGTTTTAGCAGAGTGAGTTTACAGTTTGGACATCACAGCACAAAGACAGCTGTGACCCTGACACTTTCACTCTGTCGAGATGGAGGAAGACAATACAGAGAGAGGCTGGTTTGAGTGACTACACAAAACATGGATATGTGTGCTCTGTCTCCCTCTGTGGTTCGGATGTTGCATTACCCTGGAATTGTAAGTTAAATATAGATTGAGGGGAAGCTTGTGAGCTAATTTCATCAGGGTGTTACAAACTGGATAAAAAGCCATGAAATTGTATCACTGAATTAACCTAAAACTGATGCAGCCAAAACACAGTAACTGTGTCCACATGTCAGGACTGATTAAGTGACATAACAAATTGAATTGTCCCTGGAGCAAAATCACACAACACAGGTAGTTTGCAAAATTCCACAGGTGTTTAAACTTTAATAAATATTAAAAATTAAGTTCTTTTTTCATATGTACACAAATCTTACATAAAGATCCATAGGTGCTTTTGTAGTTGCTGCAAGTTAGAGATGTACCAATAATAAAACTTTAGAAAAGGAAATATACTGGCCCTCAAAGCTTCTATGTGGATACAGTTAATACAAACAGGTTTATTATATTTTTTGTATTTTTCTTTTGTGTCAAAAAAGCACCATACTGACTAAAAAAAACAAAAACAGACAAACACACAAAATGCAATCAAAAGATATTTTTTCTCTCTTCAATGAGTTTGTTTTTAGCTAGCTTGGTGACATATCAATATACATCATCAAAATCCAGGAAGCACCAAGTGTTCAGCAATGTCCCTCAACAGACGTCCACACTGTATCTGAACTTCCTGAGAGATAAAAGACCCCGTGTGGTCAGACAGACTGTTTGCTTTAGAAAAGGCAACATGATCCAAGCAGTGTAAACGTTCACAATGAAATTAAACCAAAGGGAAACTGACTTTCTGATTGTTTGGCATTATCATTACTGCTCTCCGGCCCCCAAAGGCTCCAACTGTCAGTGTGTGTGTTGGTTATTCAGAGCGCTGGCCACTTAACAAGGAAACATTTTCATCTTGTGCCACAGTAGCTGTTATCAGGGAGCTGGGAGGTACAGTATTCATATCTGTTTGGGGGAAATGAGCTGCAGTCCTGGGCAGTAATATAATATTGGATGGAGATTTGGATTTGTAGGTTGTAGATTTTGTTGTTCCATAAGTGCCAGTACAGATAATACCATTTTACAAACTACATTACACCTTATCTACATCATCCATTGAGTGAATCCTCAAACAAGACTGTGGGTGGTTTAGATGGATAAAAGCTTGGCTTTGTAAAGTGCTGGTCAAACTGGATGTACACTTTTCATCCCTTCTGTTTCTCATTATTGTGTTTACACAGGCAAGGCGATTTGCCTCAAATCTGCAACAGTCTGTACTCGAAAGGGCTTTTCCGTTTTGAAGCAACTGTTCAAACATTTGGCCATGACATTCTCTCTCTGCGGCAGTCCTGATTGTCATGATAGTGATATGACAGATTGTTTTGTTGTGGAGAGGCCTGATAGAAAGCATCATGGCAGTTCACAGAGGGGTTTAAACAATGCTCACAAAAGTCTGTAAAGAAAATGTTCCTCTCTATAAGAGAAATGAGAAGGCTTGGTCTATCGTGCTCTGTGGCCTCTCTTCATCCTGAGGAGAAAGTTCCTCTTCTCCTCCAAAAGCTCCTGAATACGTTTGTTCCTGGTTCTTTCTCGAAGGTTGACCCGGCGCTTTGGGATCAGGTTGTTCTGAGAGATGTCGTTGTCTACACCGATGATCCTGTTGTATGAGATGTCGATGGCGTTGTTCTCGCTATTCTCTTCTGCTCTCTGCTGAGGTTTTACGGGAGAACCTGTAGTGGTCGTGATTGCTGGTTTTTCTGTTGTTGATATGATGGTGGTGGGGGATGAGGTGGTGACTGACTCTAAGGGTGTCATGGAAACACTCACAGGGATGTACTCAGTCAGGTCCAGCCAAGGTGTGGAGGCGAGATCTGTCATGTCCTCGCTGTTGATGGTTGGGATCACCATGGTGAGACCATCGTCCAGCACCATGGTGTCACTGACCACTCCCACGTCGTCGTAGGAGTCTGTGATGTCATCGCCACTGAGAATGGTCCCACTGGTTACTGTGACATCACCGCTGGTGGTCATGATGATATCGCCATATGGAATGGTTCCACTTGGCATGGCAACATCATCAAAATTGCTGGTAACAGCAGGTGTTAGAAAATCATCAAAAGTGCTGGGTGTTACTGCTCCAACATCTGTGGTGTCATAGTACCACAGTGGAGTTTCATCTGTAGCTGCTGTGTTGTTACTGATGAGAGTAACATTGACTCTTGACCCAGGGAAAGGCGATGGAGTATACGGACCAGTGGTGGAGGAAACAGTGGAGGAAAAGTACTCTGTTGATGGTTCTGGGCTTGTATAGGGAGAAGGGGTTGTGGTGTAATACGGTGTTGTTTTAGGCGTTGACTTCTTAGAATTAGTCTTTTTCACTGTGCCCTTATTCTGATTAACCTTGCCTTGTGAGACTGTGGCAGTTTTAGGCCCTGGTTTTGTGTTCTTTTTTTGGTTTGTGTTGGTTTGAGTTTGCTTTAACACTTTTGTCTTTGGCTGCACTTTTGTTTTGGGACCAGCCTTTGGTGGAACCTCCTTTTTGGGAGTTGCTTTTGGTTTTTTCTCTGGATTAAGCTTCACTGGAACAGTCTTTTTGGGAGTTGTTTTTACTGTAGTGGTCTTTTTGGGTGTAGGCTTTGCTGGAGTTGTCTTCTTAGGTGGAGTGTTTGCTGTAGTGGTCTTTTTGGGTGTAGACTTTGCTGGAGTAGTCTTCTTAGGTGGAGTGTTTGCTGTAGTGGTCTTTTTGGGTGTAGACTTTGCTGGAGTAGTCTTCTTAGGTGTGGTGAGTGCTGGGTGGTCTTTTTGGGTGTAGACTTTGCTGGAGTCATCTTTTTGGGTGTAGACATTGCTGGAGTGGTCTTTTGGGTGTAGACTTTGCTGGAGTTGTCTTTTTGGGTGTTGTATGTGCTGGAGTGGTCTTTTTGGGTGTAGTATGCGCTACAGTGGTCTTCTTCAGAGCAGTTTTCTCTGGTTTATTATTTTTGGGCAGGCTGTTGACAGAAGTGTTCTTTTTTGGAGATGCAATTGGTTTCTTTTTGGGACTGATCTTTGGTGGAACGTCTTTCCTTGTTGTGTTTTTCTGTGCAGTATACTTTTTTGGATTGATCTTTGGTGGAATCTCCTTTTTGGGGTTTTTCTTTGGAGGAACATTCTTTTGGGCTTGGATTTCAACGGGGCATCTGTTTTTGTGCTCCATTCTGTTGAATTTGTGATAATTGAACTGGTGACTGATGTAATGTCCGTGGTAGTTATCATACCAGATGTGGTTAGGATATCCGTAGTGCTCTGTAACTGTGGCTCTGTGCTCTCCTCTATGTCCGGAACTGGCAGAGGCATGGGTTCAGCAGTATTGCTGACAGAGGTAGTAATAACTGAGGTGGTTGCCGTTGAGAAGGTGGTAGAGAGGTCAAGAGTACTGGTGGAAGATGATAGATGACTTGTGGTCGAGTCTGTGTGACTGAGTGTGGATGGGGTGGAATGAGGGACTGATGTGATGTGAGTGGTGAAAGTAGGAAGGAGAGTGGTGGCCCAGGGCCTGGTGGGAGAAGCTGAAATGGTGGTGGTCACAGCTTTGGTGGGTTGGATGGTGGTGAAGCCAATGCTGAGGGCGCTGGTGGGTGGAGGAGCTGTAACACTGGTTTGGCTGGAGGTGATTGGGGTGGATCTGAAGGTGGAGCTGGAGGTGGGTGGTGGCTCTGTGACGGTGACATTGCTGCAAGACTTGCAGCACATTCGCTGGAAATCCGGTAGAGAGCAATAGCGCTTCAGCGTCTCCATACGACAGAACACCGAGCGGTCTCCATGACAACGCTGGCCTGTGAAGAAGAAAACAGAGAACTGAGGCCATGCTCAACCAGAGTGAGAAACTATGTAAGGATGTGTGTGTATATGTGTGTCTGATTGCTGGGATATGTCTTTGTATTTTAAAGAATGTGGATCAATAAGAGTATATAATAAAATCTCAGAGTGCATGTTAGTTTACAGAGAAAACACATAAGTGTGTATGTGAGTGTGTGCTCATTCCACACCGTGCAGAGTACAGTAGTAAAGCCAGACCATTAGCAGAGGATGCAGGAAGAGAAACACCCAAACATCAAGAGCAGTCATGAGATTAGTCTAGAGCAACTGAAATGGAAAAAGAAGGGTTTGCCAGTCTTGTGTTGTAAATGACTGTCTTTCTCATCTGAAACAAATGTCTATTTTTTTTACTTGAGCTTTGTGTTGCCTGTCCCTCAGGTGCACATCATCCTTGAGTTTAATATTCAGACTCTACCCGCTTGACTTTTACCCTTTTTGTACCATTCCAGTAAAAACAACGTTGTCCTTCTAGCACTGTTTGACACGTTCTCTGACAAATAATCTAGCCAGTGAACATTCCTAGTGAGAGAAAGATCACACTTTTTAAAACATTTTTATTGATACAACTTTGCTGTTGAGTATGACAGGAACTGAAACAATGAGATGTACGCCCCCCCTGCTCAATATATAGATATATTCTTTTCTTAAGAAAAATAATTCAACTGTATTGAAAGTTACAAGTTCACAGTCACTTTGGTAAAACACTTCATTACTTTGAAATCAACCAGTCAATCTGTTAATCGATTGGAGAAAAAAAACAAAACAAAAAATAAATAAATAAATAAATAATAATAAAACATGAAGTACATAAATGATATTTGCTGCTTAAATAAAATACATAATTTCCATGATGATGTAAAAACTGGAATGGCACATTAAGTGTCATATGAAACATTTACAAAACATTAATAAAATTTCCCTGATAAATCAAAGTGCATATAGACGCAGTGCACGTAGTCCATCTGAATGTTTCTTCAACGTTAGCCAAACGTTAGCCAGCCCCACGCAGCAGGCCAGTGAAGCCACAAAACAGTTACCCATAGTATAGAATATTATAGAAGAAGATAACAGTCATGAACATTATTAAATACAGTCAACACCAATGTTATATACAGTATCGCACTGCTAGGTCTGGCTTGGTCTCATACAGTCCAACTCCAGCAGAAGGAAACCTTGGATAGCTCGCTACATAGTCACAACAGAAATATGTGATCACAATACAATGACAAGTCTGAAGTGTTTTTTTTTTTTTTTTTTTCTAGACGCCATACGTGTCGATACCCTAGGCCCTTTGTAAACCCTTCCCAGTAGTCGGACATTGGTCCAACATCACCTTGGTAGGTTTGATGGTTGGCGGGTGTGAGTTTGTTAAGTTGGTTTGAAGCTGCCTCTATTCCGAGTGAAACTTTGAATGAGTAAAGCCATCTCTTTCACAGATAAATGCCATTACATTCAATCCAAGATAAGGCATTGTTCATGTGGTTAATGTTCATCAAAATAAAATGAGATCATCGGACGCTCTCAAATCAAAGTTTATGAGGTATTTCTGTATCTGATTGTGATGTGTAAAAGCCCGAATGATTAAGCACCCTTACACACACATACGCGCACACACATGCACACACACACATGCACACACACACGTGCACACTGACAAACACAAGCACAAGCACACATTTTGACTGACAAGACGATAACTTTTCATTCACTCACTCATCTAAACTTACTCTCAAGACACAGACATGCATCCACCCACATATACACACAGACACACTAACTCACTCGCACACACATAGACACACGCCCACACACATAGACACACACACACACACACACACACACACACACACACACACCCATGCACACACACTCACACCTACACACATATGAACACACACACACACACATGGATGCAAATGTGCATGACAAAACGTGATCCTATCCTTAAAGAAAACAAGAAGCGACAGTAAACCACTGATCCATCTGAGAGAATGGAGAGGCAACTAACTGACCAAGTCCTGCATAATATAGGTCTAACCCCTTCCCCCCAAAACACTTTACCTTTATTAAATATTCATCTGTATTCATGTAAAATCAATAAAAAAATACACATAACAGTCAAGGATCTAAGCGATCAATAGCAGTCCAAAGGTTTTAGGCAAATAAGCTACAGCTTATTCATGGTAAAACATTATTAATATTATTGTTACTCATATAGATTTAGATTTATAGGTATATATAAATACAAATATATTTATAGATGTATTTGTTTAAAGTCTGCAAGCACAAATAAGCTGCATTTATTGAACTTTAGTATAACAGTCAAAGAGAGGATGGCTGATGGTGAGGTGAAATGGGAAGCAACCTCAAGCGGTCAGACTACCCTGTTTTTTTTTAATTTTTTTTTTGTCATTTTGATTTTTTATTCTCTTTGCCTTACTGTAACTTCAAGATTCTTCAATCCCACCCCCCACCCACCCCCAAAATCAGAAGGTTTGCCTATGTCACTTCCTGTTCCTGTGCTGAGTTCCTGTCAATCTGAGAATGGAACGTAGAATGAGACACCATTCTCATCCCCGAATGGAACCAGGATGTCAGATGAGCACTTTAGCAAAGATGTCCTCATTGTGACAAGATCACATTCACAATAAAGCTTTCATATTTTTTTAATAACTTTTTTTTCTCTATATAGATATTTATATACCTTTTCTGTTTATTTTCACACCTGTTTCTCCTCACAATGACAGTGCGCTATAAAAAGGAAAAACCGCAGCTGCATCTCAGGAGTGGTAACCCATGACAACACGCAGCTAGCTCGCGCAAAACATGGCCGCCAAATGCACATGAACGGCTCTTTGACACGTCTCGGGAGGTGTCACTGAAAATCTGTTCGCCTTGCCACTTCGAATCCTTTTCACATCAAATTTTTTGTTGATCTTTTGAGTTTTCGACTGGCCAGCGGTTACAACACAATGCTCCACAAAGGAGAGAGAGAGATAGAGAGAGAGACAGAGCAAGAGAGAACCAACTAGCACACACAGGAGCCAGAGACCTCCCCCCAGTCAGAGCTGTCTCAGACACACAGAGAGAGAGACAACATCCCCCCCCCCCCAAAAGAGAAGCGAAAGCTTTGCCGCTCGCTCACGGGCGTGGGCACAGGCACGGGACGTGGGAGAGGGGCGGGTCAGGGTGCCAGCCGGGGCCGGCCCTGCAGAGACAGGAGGACAGAGATGGGCAGGGCCCAGCAGAGGACAGACATGCAGCTGCGGCTGCCGCTGTGGAGGCCAGGCTGGGAACTTATGAGGGAGGTTTTACGTGAAGAGATCTTGGGGTAGTTGGAGTTGGGGCGAGACAGCCACTGGATCAGGATGTTGCCGTTCTTGTTGAGGAGGTCTGAGGAGCCCTCTGTAGAGAGGAGAGAGGGGCAGGAGAGAGGGTGAGAGGGGAACCCTTTTAGTGGTTCATGTGAAACATCCAAACTATTGTATAACATCCCCCAGGCTTCAGACCTGCATATTTAGTATCAGTGATGTTCAAGGGATAAAGAAGTCTGTGCAGGTAAATAGGTTTGAGTGCCTACTCTCACATAGTACAGTTCGCCCTGTCAGGCTCTGTATGGGTGGAGGTTGCTTTGCACTCACTGGGACATGGATCCAGGCGACAGACTCTGATGGTTTCAGGTTTACTGTCCAGACAGAGACCAATGGTGTTGTCCCTGGTGTGGCACAGAGCCTGCCTCTGCTGGGTCCCATTACCACACGTCACTGAGCACTGAGGATACAACACAAACCAACACAATTTAACCATATCACTTGGTAATGAACAAAGACATGTAAAGCACATCACAACTGTTTTTCTAATTATTATGCTCAGTTCACTGTAAGCAGTAACAGTCAGGATCACATGATCTGTTTCTCAGAGTCTTGACAAACCTGCCAAGAGCCCAGTCCTGAGGAAGTCTAGTGAAACTTAAAACACTGAATGTCTGACAAAAATGCATCCTGTGTGGCTTCGATACAAAAATATCACTACAAGAATTTCCCTTCAGAAAAAACTGCTGCTCAAACATTATTTTCCAAGTTTTCAGTTTCATTTTGGAGAAGGTGGAACCCGTGTCCAGCCTGCGCACCTGTGACCATGGTCCGACCCTCCACTGGGTGGGACAGGGGTGTCGGTTGCAGGGTCTGCGGGCCTCTGGCCGGTCGTCATTGCAGTGTTTATTGTGGATGGAGCGTGTGGTGTTGTCATCTGATGGCTGGACACAGCTGACTGTGCGAATTTGCAAGCCCGTCTTTCCACATGGTTTGCTGCAGTTCTGCCACTCCCCTGTCACCCAGCTGGACAACACCACGGGAGAGAGAGAATCAAGAGGGCATTTAAAATGTCAAAGTGCTGTAGTAAACAAGGTCAGGGAAGGGAAAAAAAGGGGCTCAATGTGTAAAAAGCCTCAAGCTGTGTGCAGCACAGTGTATATATGTTGTCATTTTACAGTTCATGCCGTATTTATACAATGCATACATGGGTGGAGGGCAGGGCTTCTGGTTGCAGTCTCTGGTGTCTCCTCTAGGCTTCATGTTGGACTTGTTACAGAAGCTCTTGTGGACCATCTTACTGTCAACTTTTCTTCTGCAGCCATATCGCTGATACTGCTTCCCTACAGCAGCAAGGGATAGAAAATATATCACAAAACAAGACAGGCATGCAAAACTCACACAGGTGATCTCAGAGACACAGGTGTTTCGCAACGAGTATCCATCCTTGAGGCTCTACTGTACCTCCACCACAAGGCTTGGAGCAGTAGGACCATCTCTTTGGGGCCCACTCGTACGCACTGTCCTCTACCAGCTTGTTATTCTTAATTGCGGAGTCACTATCCATGTTCATCATGTACTTATAGGACAAACTGACATCCTCATCTCCATGTAGTTTCATCTACAAACAGAGAGCATCATGAAATAGATCTCAATGACAAAAACAGACGAACCAGTGATAATTTTGAGAATTTCATGTGTGTTTCACCAACATCTCCAGCATTTTCACATACTTACCATGATAAGAATTCCATGTCTGAGAGGGCCAGTGGTTTGAAGGGTCTCCTTGCCATTGTCGTTCTCATATTCCCACTCTATGCCCTTTTCTATGACAGAGCGGGATTCTGGGTATTCATTTTCCCCGTTCAAAAAAACAGTCCTGATGCCACATTCTTGACAGCTGCAGATATATGAGAAAGATACATTAATTCCACTTACATAACAGAAAAGCACAAGGGTATAGGCATACAGACACATGAAGGAAAAACCATGTGGAATGTCACATACCTAAAGTGTGTAAAGTTGCTTTCAGCTCTTGGATTAATAGGTGTCTCGCTCCTCTGGGGATTTCAAGAACTCTGAGGAAACCTGGAAAAAAGGGAACATCTGGTTCATGACTCCAACATCATCAGAGGCTCATTTTACAGTTTCCTGACCAAAATCCTAAAGTTAATCCAGGAAAGAGCTCTTACTCATTTCAAACAACCTGCTCACTTGTTAAAACCCCTGCCATCTTGGCTATTTTCATGCTGAATTAACATCTGACTCTGGACATTTTGCTGCTGTAATGAAGTTCTTCCCTTAAGTCAAGAGTTAGATAATACACTTAATACACACAACATTAGCTCACACACCAGGTTTTGACATAACTTCTTGGCAAATGCGTGACTCACATGGAAAAAATGTCAACTCAAGTCTCAGTGAGGTTTGAACAGTGTTGCAAATCTTCCTCTAGAGGGCGATGTTTAGTTAAACATAAGTAAATACAGTGTAAGTGTCAGGCTTTTCAACAAAGGACACTGGCCAACTATTTACTTTCACCGTACTTAGTGCATGATAGACATCTGCTACAGTGATGGAGCCAAGTCAGGCCTGTCCTGGATGTAGGTGAGGGTTACTGGGACTGTTGGTGTCTGTTTACCATGTTTCTTGGCTGTGCGTGTGATGGTGTCTTTGAAGGTTTTGCAGCTGGAGTTGTCGCCTCCACACACTCCACACTTGTCCTCCTGCTTTGAGGAGCCCACTACACCGTCGCAGCCCACTTTCTGTTAGCAAGGACATGGAATGATTAACACACGAACATGTGGAACTCTCTTGCTCTTGCACACTCGCATGATGTCACTCACCTTGCACTCTCCACGCACACACACACTGTGTAGGTCTTTGTATGAGCAGCGTGTGCCATCCAGGACCATCCTCTGCATGAACACCACATCTTGTGTCTCCTTGGATTGGCAATGCAGGTGGCAGCGTTTGTTAGCTGGGAAATAAACACAAACAGAAGTTAAAAGTGACCTAATGATTCAAATGATTATCAATAACAGCAAACTTATAATATCTTTTGGTGACTTCATATTTCCAACATGTGGTTATTATTCATGTTCTGAATGAGATCTCCATGAGTCAGCATGACGCTGTGTCTCATTGTCTGTCTGTGAGTCATACTACAACTACATGAGCCTCTAGAGACAAAACCTGGCAGTTCATCCCAGTGAGAACGAACACTCCTGCTTCGTCACATTTATTACAGATGGACATAATCCAGAGACCTTGGCTAATGGTGCTTTGACTCTAATAAACAGGTGTTAGACGTGCTACTGAATTACAATATTTAGAGAACCACATCCCAGTCAGGGGCCCCAGGCGGTGTGCTGTGCAGGTGTAATACATGTGCATCACACTGCTGATTAATTTAAAATACAGCGTCATTACAGATTTATGGGCATAAATACATGTGAGTACACCCATGTCAACCATTCAATCCAAGTGGCTATAAACCACCACACAGATAAATATATTGTATGTCATGAAAAAGGAAATTGTCTTGAAAACACATATAAAACAAATATAAAAATGTCAGAAAATTGATTTAGAGTTTAGAGAAAGAGAAAATAATTTGTCGGAATTTTATTAGTTATTAGCTGTGGGTATACTGTAGTTTATTTAGTGGTTTTCAGGAGGTGTGAAGTGTTTATTTCAAAGTCTGAGACCCCCCCCCTATGATTTACTCACTGAGGAGTGCTGGGAGACAACTTACCTCATCTGTGTGTGAACAGTTTTGGGCTTTTTAAAATGTGATAGACCACAGGGTTGGAGGAATCCCTCCAACCAGTTGGTTGAACAGACACACAAACAGGGCAGCCTTATGTTTGATGTGTCTTTGCTCAGGAGTATTTTACAGTATATCTGTTGACATGGGAATAGACCCAAATAGAGACAAAAACCAACAGTGTGTCAAGCGTCTCTAAACAAATACTACAATTTCACACTCGGAGCAGACACTCTTTCTCTCTCCTCACACTATCTAGAACTCAGGAGATGACAGACCATGAATGGAATTCAATTTCACCTCCCTGTTCACTTTTTTCTCCCTCACACACAAACACACACAGACAGACACGCACATCTGTGCCAGCGCCGCACACGAAAAAGTAATTTGAGACTGAGAAAGCTTGCTGAAAAATATGGCATTCAGAAACGATAAGAACGGGAAAAAAAAAAAAAAACAATTTAGCAAGGCGCCTCTTAGCCAAGTGCCTGTACCATGACCTCTGATTAGATATGGAGACAGCTCAGCACCTTTTTCTAGGGATGCCCTTTAGTTGGATGATAATTTAATACATATCAGGAAAGCAGTGACACCTCCACTTAGGTCCGACAACCACACACACGCTCCACACACTCAAACTTTTCAGGAAATGTAAAAAGGTTTTTGTTTATTAAGTGGAGAACTTCACAATGTGATCCCACTGGAAATCTGAGTTTGTTGACTGATAGCAGCTACACGGATGGGGAAAAAGATGGAGGAGGACAGAGTTGGAGAGGTTTACATGACTTGGGTGGGAAAAGAAAAGACACCAAGTTCAAAGAAGATTGTTTTTTAAAAGGATTTTCAAAGACATGGTGTGTTTTTATGGGAGGGCGTAGGCACACCTCAAAGGACAGCCAGATGTCAATGGCCATAACAGAACATAACCTATATATATATATAAAGATATATAAAACCCTCCAACACCCTGACCACATTCATGAATTATGTGTTTCCTTCACCTTTTTGGTTTTCATTCACACAGCTTCTACAGTGTACCATCATTTAGGGTGTGCACTTCTCAGGTCGGTGTCTTTGTTCAGCCTGGGTGGATACTCACGGTCTGGGTGTTCATAAGGCAGCCAGTGGTGCTTGTTGCTGTGGAGTTCATAGCGAGGGTCCCAAGCATGGCATTGCTCCTCTCGTGGATCGCTGTAGATATCCTCACATTCATTCGTGTTGCACATCTGGAACTGATAGGTCGCCCCCACGCAGGTAAGGCCCCCATTGGCTGGTCTGAGGAGGAGGGAGGACAGGCAACACATAAATATCTTTATCTGTCTAGATGTGTGTTATATTTTACTTGTGTGAAAGCCGGGGTAGAGACAACAGATTTAACAAAAAAACACACAAATTATCTTGAACTATGTCAGTGAAGCAAAGTGCCTCTCTACAGATATCAAGATGCATACTTCAACATAGCATGAAATTTTACAATTTCACTTTTTCCGCACACAGATTCATACCTTGGACTGTCACAGTCACGCGTGCGAAACTGTACTCCGCCACCACAGGTGCGGGAGCACTGGCCAAACTCACTCCATGTACCCCAGTTTCCATCTTGCTTTATGATGTCTGGGGTCAACCAGATGCAGTGACCTTTAAAGCAATGCTGAGACAGGCCAAGAACAAAAGACAGATGTGGTTTCATGAGGCCAACAAATGATTTTTCTCAGACAAAATGTGCGTCAAAGAACAGTAGTGTATAAATACCTTCCCATTACCACACGTGGTGCCGTCAATGGGCGGTCCTTTCTTGGTCTTGCAGAAGAAGGGATTGTCTGGGTGGCTACACCACAGCTGCTTACACGGGTCAAATGTGCGATACTGCGGGGCACAAAGAGAGATTCCTTACAATCAAAAGTCCAAATGGACAGTGCGCACACACTGGGTAACAGACTGACCTTCAGTAATATAATCAACCATCATGACACAGCTGGAATGAGACTAAACGCTGAGAATAAGAAATAAAAGAGATGAGAAGAGAGATATCACAACAACAATAACCACAACTGTTGTACCCAACAACAACAACACTGACCCTGTACTGTCACTGCACTGTACACTACGCTCCACTGAGAAACACACAGCCATTCATGCAAACTCAATCAAAGGATGAACAAGAGAGACAAGACTCTCAGAATGAGACAGCTGTGGTTTAATTAGGTCACTTGGGAGGTCGGAGGGCAGAGGGCAAAAGGTTAAAAAGGCCAAAAGGTGAGGTCTTAGTGACCTCTATGACGCCCCTAGTCACAGATCAAGGACCAAATTCTCCTCCTTGTCTGATATGAACCACTGATGAGGATTCCAGCAAAGTAACCTGCAGTGTCTGCGGAGCCGTGCCCTCCTCCCTCCTTTTCCCTTTTCACAGAATTCCCTACCCACCATGACCCGGGGGGAGGGGGGGGGGGACCTTTGCAGGTCAGAGAGCAAGTCACAATCAATGGCTAGACTGTGGTAGGTAATCACCAATGACATCAGACTGGAGGATCCTAAAAGCTGAAGCGAAACATGGAAAAACAGCCTCTGTTCTGGCTCGGCCCTTTCCCCTTGGATGGGAAAGACATCTTTCCAACCTTTCCACTAGTTTATGGTCAGAAGAGTGCCAATATAATGAGACTCTTCCTGCCAGCGCTGCACTGATTTAACACAGATTTGCAGGAAAAGAATTGGGGTATGGTGCAGTTCAACAGAAGAGTCACAGTGTTTTTAGGGATTTTAAAGCCACTGTCTCTTGAAATGTGAGCATTTTAGAATCCTGCAGACTAACGTCCAAAACATGATGATGGGTTGAACAGAGAAACAAAGTACAGTAGAAAAGAAAAGTAAGGAGCAACATTACGAACAATTACAACTTCAGAAGACAAATAGAAAAAGAAAATCGGAGAAAACAAATGACGGGCCACATGTCTTCCGGGAGGTGGGGTCACCTTACCTGCGTTCCTGACTGGCCCGCCTTTTGTAGCTGAGGGGAATGGGTTTGACAAGAGAATAGAGGATAATCTAGCAAAGTGTGCAAAGTCCCTGAACAAGCCCTTTTTATTAAATCAAGCAACAGCTTCTCAACAGCGTGCCACAGTGGCTTCACAGTCACAGAGAGGGTGAGGGTGACGTGGGGAGGTAAGATGCCTAGCAGGATGCTGCGGCTGAGTGAAGCTCATCTACTGTGTGTTTATAAAGGTACTCTTTGTGACAGGGTCATGTAAAGGCACTGTGGTATCAAGGTAAGTGGGAAGTTCAAATAAAGATGATCTATTGTAATTAACATTAACAACGGAAAAAAGAAATAGCTATCAAAACCAATTACCTGCTTTTAAGCAAGATGTCAATCCCACCAGTGGCCGGGAGAGGAAAGCAGAGGACATCAGAAGAATGTGAATAGCTATGTATGTGTGACTCTCATATCGTTACAGTGTAGATCAGAGATAGATGTCACTGCTGAGTTGAGTTCACTATAGGAGCATTTTAGAGCTCAACCTGTATCTATCCTAAAATCTTTAACTCAGAATGGGTCACTGAACAGACTGCATTCAAAGTGGGTCTACCCCAACTCTGAAAGGCTGCATCATCTCAGGAGATAAAATGACACTAAGCTTGATAAAACTGGTGTTAACCCCAACAGAAGTTGCCTTTAAAATGTCCCTCATAAGGTCAGTGCAGGTAGTAAGCGTTAGTACAAGCTAGCTATGTTAGTAAAGTCAAACCATTGGGATCTCTTACCGCGGTGCACATCGTGTAGCCCACGCCGAAGTCAAAGCGACACTGTTCATTCATGGAGTAGTGCAAACCAGGCAGCTGAGGCAGAGACGGCCAGTTGTGGTCAAAGGGGTCGTCCCGGAGACAGTCGTAGGAACTGCAAAAGCAGATGGAAAAAATAAATTCAATGAGATTTTTTGCTTCTTTATTTTGCTCCATTTACTCAAGTCATTGAGTGTGCACACAGTGCATAAAGCATTATATAATGAAGGCAAATGACCTTCAAAGCATTTGGTTTGTCTAACAAAAAGCAAAACGTGAAAGATATTTCATTTATTATTATATAAGGCTAAGAAGACCAGAAAATATTCAGGTCTGAGAAGCTGAAACCTGTGAATGTTTTCACACTTAAAGAACCATTAACATGCTTTTACAAAAACGTACTGTGCCATTTTGACAGGGTTAGGGTTAGGGTTAGAATGAATCAATTACCTAATATCATTACATTCAGGTACATAACATCTGATTTAAAAAAGACTAATTATTGAGTAAAAAATATGAACTACAAGCAAATGCAGTCTAAAATACTGATGCAAATGTCAGTCTTTACAAATACATTTACTGTGATCAAATCCTAGTTTCAGTGTGAGTGTGTTTCTGTCTCACTGAAGGTAGCGTCCCAGCTCCTGCATGCTACATCTGGACCAGTGGAAGCGGTGGAAGGCAGCTTGCACCAGAGGAGCCATGATGCTGCCCATGTGCACCTCATCTCCACAGCGGTTCCCCTGGCCGTCATGTTCCATCCCCAGCCTGCACAAAGAGAAGGGGGGGGGGGGTCAAGAGGACAAGAAGAAGAAACAAAGGAGGGAGGCAGTGCCCTCTCATCAGACATTGGCTCACGTGTACAATGGACCAAAAGTGTAACTAATCAGTGAGGTGCTTTAAGTCCTGACTGCTTTGTTGTCGTTTGCTGTACTATGTAAGCCAGCTTGAGGAGATCATCGTGGCAGTGCACTTACACGTGTCCAGTCTCGTGTGCCACCACAAAAGCGGAGGAGAAACCGTCCTCATGGTTCAAAGTGCAGCTCCTCACCGGATGGCACATGCCCGTCACTGGGGCGTAACCTAGGCAACCAGGAGGAGAGATAAAATCTTTTCAACTCTTTTTGTTATATTGTACTGGAACATTTGACGATAGCAAAAACCTTTCCAATGCTTGATGTTAAACTGAATGTAGAGATACAAATGAATTTATTTGTCCAGTCCTTTATTTTATTTCACATTTATACAAAGTATATCATTAGAAAGAAGTTGTGAGAGGACAAATCTTTTTAATTACCGTATTTGCCCTCTTTAAAAATGACTAAGTAACAGATGTAAATGGACTCATCTGACACTCATATCAAAAAAGACCATTGATTGTTAATAATAATAATAATAATAATACATTTTATTTATAAAGCGCTTTTCAAAGTACTCAAAGTCGCTTTACAGAATTAAACAACAATATCAGAAAACAACAATATTAGAAACACTTAGAAACACATAAGTACAATGCAGAGATTTATCAAACATAAGATGTCCAAAACAATCAGAACGGAGAAAAACACGGTTGGGTAAAGATTTGAGTGGAGTGGATGGACCAGACGGATCATAACAGTGCAGGTAGAGTTAGAATGTTAGATGTTAAAAGCAGAGTGGAACAGGTGCGTTTTGAGAAGTGACTTGAAAGTCTTGAGGTCTGTGGTTTCTCGGATGTGTTTGGGAAGGGAGTTCCAGAGGGTGGGGGCAGCAACAGAGAAAGCTCTATCTCCCCAGGTTTTGTGCTTGGTCTTGGGGACAGTGAGGAGAATGGCATCAGAAGAACGGAGGGTGCGGGAAGGGATGTATGGGTGGAGAAGGTCTGCGAGGTAGGAGGGGGCCTGGTTATGGAGTGTTTTATGGGTGAGGAGGAGGATTTTGAATTCGATTCGTTGTGTAATTGGGAGCCAGTGGAGGTTCTGGAGGACAGGTGTGATGTGGTCACGGGAGCGGGTGTGGGTGAGGAGGCGAGCGGCAGAGTTTTGGATGTACTGGAGTTTATTGAGGAGTTTGGCGGTTGTACCATATAGGATGCTGTTGCAGTAATCAAGGCGGGATGTAATGAAGGCGTGGATTAGAGTTTCAGCGGCCGAGAAAGAGAGTGAGGGGCGGAGGCGGGAGATGTTCTTTAGGTGGTGGAAGGCTGATTTAGTGATGTGTTTGATGTGTTGGTCGAAGGAGAGATTACTGTTAAAGATGACTCCAAGGTTGCGGCAGTGGGGGGAGGGTGACAGTGTGGAGTTGTCAGTGGTGAGGTGGAAGTCTCTGGCTGTTTGGGTGAGGGAATTTGGACCAATTAGAATCATGTCTGATTTGTCATAGTTAAGTTTGAGGAAGTTTGCTTGCATCCAGCATTCGATGTCGGTCAGACAGTTTGACAGGGTGGAATGAGTTGAGGGGGTGATGGATTTGGTGGTGATGTATAACTGGATGTCATCAGCGTAGCAGTGGAAGTGAAGATTATGGCGGCGGATGATTTGACCAAGGGGGAGGAGATACAGGATAAAGAGGAGAGGACCAAGCACAGAACCCTGGGGGACGCCTTGGGACAGGGGGGCAGTTGAGGAGGAGCAGTTGTTGATGGAGATGAATTGTTGTCTGCTAGAGAGATATGAGTGTAACCAAGTGAGGGCAGCGTCAGTGATGTTGAGGAGGGAGTTCAGCCGGGAGAGTAGGATGGAGTGATTGATGGTGTCAAAGGCAGCGGTGAGGTCCAGGAGGATGAGGATGGAGATTTGTCCAGAGTCTGAGGAGAGGAGGAGGTCATTTGTAATTTTGAGGAGGGCGGTTTCAGTACTGTGTTGTGCGCGGAATCCGGATTGAAATTCTTCGAAGAGGTCATGGTTGTTGAGGTGGGATTTTATTTGTGAGGCGACAACACGTTCCAGGATTTTCGACAGAAATGGGAGGTTAGAGATGGGCCGGAAGTTGTTCATGATGTCAGGATTAAGACCAGGTCTCTTGATAATGGGGTGACAGCAGCAAGTTTCAGTGAAGATGGGACGGAGGCAGAGCTGAGCGAGGAGTTGATGATTTTGGAGACCAGCGGAGAGATGGTGGTGAAGCAGTCCTTGGCGATGGAGGATGGAATGGGGTCAAGCATGCAGGTGGAAGTCTTCATGGATGAGATGATTGTGGATAGCATAGTTGGGGAGACAGGTGCAAATTTGGAGAGGGGCCGGGTGATGAGATGGGTGGAGGGGGGTGATGGGGGTGGGGGAGTAGGGGAGGTAGTTAGGGAACTGTAGATTTTGTCAATTTTGGACTGGAAGAATGAGAGGAAAGAATTGCATTTGTCAACGGTGAATGAACTTGAGATGTTGTCGCTGGGTTAAGGAGTTTGTTTATAGTAGAAAAAAGAGCCTTTTGGTTGTTGGAGCCGGTGTGAATGAGGTTTGAAAAGTAGGTAGAGCGTGCAGCGTTGAGGGCGGCTTTGTACTGTAGGAGGTGGTCTGTGTAGGCTTGGAGATGAACTGTCAAACCAGTTTTTTTATGGAGTCTTTCAAGCTGGCGCTTGCGGGATTTCATTTGGTGGAGTTCCGGGGTGTACCAGGGGGCAGAGTGGGAAAAAGAGACAGATTTGGTTTTGGTGGGAGCAAGTTGGTCCAGACAGGAGGAGAGAATACTGTTGTAGTGGTTGACTAGTTCGTCAGGATCATCAGACAGTGGGGGAGGGTGGGTTGACAGGGTGTTGGATAGGGAGACTGAGAAGTCCTGGGGGGAGATATATTTAAGGTTTCTGAAGGATATAGTTCGTTTGACCTTGGGGAGGGGGAGGGTAGATTGATATCCATGAAGATAGCCAGGTGGTCAGAGATGTGGAGGTTGATGCTGAAAAGTTGATGGATGGCGAGACCAGAGGAGCAGACTAGGTCCAGGGTGTGTCCATGGTTGTGAGTGGGAAAGTTGACATGTTGAGTGAAATTGTGGGAGTCCAGAAGGTCCAGGAAGTCGGAGGCTTGTTTGCAGTTTCTATTGTCGATGTGATAGTTGAAGTCGCCAAGGAGGAGGACAGAAGGTGAGATGGCTGAGAGCTGTGTAACAAAGTCGGAGAAGTCGGAGAGAAATGATGGATTGGGCTTGGGAGGGCGATAAATAACTGCAATAACCAGGGGAGCAGGTCCAGGCAGTTTAAAAGCAATGGTTTCGAAGGAGTGAGCAGGGGTGGTGGATATGGTGATGATTTTGAGGTCTTTTTTATGGATTGAGGCCACACCACCACCTTTGCCAGTGGGACGGGGCTGGTCGATGTATGTGTATCCAGGAGGAGTGGCTTGGTTGAGAGAAAAATAGTCCAGGTGATTGTGCCAGGTTTCAGTGATGCAGAGGAAGTCCAGGTTGTTATCAGTGATGAATTCGTTTAGAATTAGTGCTTTGTTATTGAGTGATCGAGTGTTTAGCAGAGCCAGTTTGAGGAAATGCTGCTGTGTGATTTGTTCTGAGGAATGAGGAAGTGAGCGGAGGTTGGGATTGGACTGTTTCATAGGTTTCATTGAGCGTTTGTTCTTTCTCGTATGGTTGATCCTGTTTGGACGGTGGGGTCTCACTGAGATGATGGGCTGAATGGGGAAAGCTGCAGCAGGGAGTGGCAATGACAGACGGAGCCTATAGGGGGAGCTCTGACAGGAGGAGGAACTCTGAGAAGGTACTGTGTGGGGAAAAATAGAGCGGATGGACTGGTGTACGAGGTGGATAGTCAATCCGGTGCATATCTCACTGCGTGCTGGAATTTGGAAGCGAGGATGCGGCGTCCCAGCATGCTCAGGTGAAGACCGTCTCGTCCAAAGAAGGAGGGACGCTCCCAGAACATGTCGAAGTTGTGGATGAAACGGATGTTATGTGCTGCGCAGGCAGATTGGAGCCAGGTGTGGAGATAGAGAATCCTGCTAAAACGAACATCGCCACGGCCCAGAGTGGGGAGTGGGCCAGAGACAAAAACAGCCTTTCCAGAGCTTTTAAGAAGATTAAAGAGTTGGATAAAGTGAACTTTTGTCAGCTCCGATGGTGTGCGAGTGGTGTCGTTCGTGCCACAATGAACAATTATTTTCGTAATTGTTGGAGGCGCTGACTCCAGGAGGCCAGGAAGTTTTCCCAGGATGTCGGCGGTTGTGGCTCCGGGGAAACAGTGAGTGGCCGCATTCGCGAAGCGAATGTGCCGAACGATGGAGTCGCCGACGATCAGGGCAGTGGGGGGAAGAGAGGAGTGGGTGCCTTGTTCACAGCAGTGTGAGAGAGGGCAGGGGCAGCAGCAGCGGAGGCGGTGGCGGAGGTGGAAGATGGGACATCCGCAGCGGCTGCCAGAGCTCCTGATGTGCGGCTGTGGTTCAGCTCTGGAGACTGCTTTTCCGGTACCTGAGGGCAAGGAAGATCACCAGAGCGCCTGTTTACAGCCTCCATCAGCAACCTGCGGCGAAAGGAGGAAGATTTCCCCAGCTGTCTGTTCTGCTGAGAGGAGATCGGGTGCTCGCCGTGGGCCACATCCGTCAAGAGTGGCAGGTGCGTGGGCAGGTTTGGTGGGAAGTTGGGGGCAGAGACCTTGGGTCTTGCTCCAGTCCTTGACCATGTAGCAGTCAGAGATGGGAGCGCCGTCGTCGCAGCTGCCACTGGAGGAGCCGACGCAGCTGCAGGTGGAGAGACGGAGTCCGGTTCCGTGTGAGATGGAGGAGCACCAGCCACTGGAACAGCCTCGGCCATGGGGACATCAGCAGGGTGGACAGAGGCCTCAGGTGGTAGCGGGGCGAAGCGATTTGTGAGGTTGAGGGATGGAGGCGAGGCAGCGCGGGGGTTCCCACTCGTACCCTTGCACTTCACAACTGACCAATGAGGCTGTGAGCTGGGGGTTGAGCACGAGGAGGGTCGGGGGTTTGGCAAAGAAGGGTCCCAGAGGATGGTGTCGGCAACGGCTGAGTTCATGGAGGAGATGACTTTAGACTGTGAGGCAGCGGTGTCAATGAAGTCGGAGAGGAGAGAGTCTTTTTTCCGGAGTTCGTCTGAGAGACGTCTGATGTCCTCCCTGAGGTGAGTGATGTGTTTTTCTGCTTTCTGGCAATCACCACAGGGCATGGTGGATGGTGAGGTGCGTGGTACCATGGTTGGAGCAGGTGGTGGCTGTGAAAACAGAGAAAACAGCTCCGGCAGCAAAGGTGTTTGTGTGCTAGATTTGGCTAGTAACTAGCTAGATTGCTAGTGTAGCTTCAGCGTGGGAGGGAGTGGGGACTTAGATTTGGCTAGCAACTAGCTAGATTGCTAGTGTAGCTTCAACGTGGGAGGCAGTAGGGACTTACACGCGAGGACTCCGGATGGAGTCCACGGCGTTGAAACAGCGCAAAAGAGGACGGGTTGGATGATACGAGAAGGCGAGACTTACCGACACGGGCCCAAGTGCTGGGCCCGGTGCGGTGGCTAGGTGTTCGGTAAGCTAGCTGGTAGTGAGGAGATCTTGGTCTCGATCAGTCTCCTTTGTAATGGCTGTGCCTGTTGCTTTTTAGTGGTGAAGTACAGCGGTGATCTCGATTACTCTATCCCGTTTTGCTCCAACGACACAAAACCAGTCTAAGTGTCTGATAGACAGTTTGACGTTCAGTTTTTATTCACTGTTGATTCACGGAGCGGCACCAATTGATCTGTGAGATGAAACCAGTGTGGGGAAACTATCCGTACTGTACAGCTCATCCTAAATCTGATACGTATCTGTCTAAATATATGTGTCCACAACATACAGACACACGGGGGTCTGTCACATACACATAGGGACAAATGCGTGTGGATGTGTTTGTGTGTCTAATCCTAACCCTAAACCGTCGCCCTCCGCCCCCACATATGCCAATCTTCAACTCCCTGTGTGCTTGTCTGTCCTGTACTGCCTTTAATTGTGGAGCTGTGGCTGGCCTGCTCTGTCTATTGATTTTCTGCTGCTGAAGGCTGCGCCCAAGGGCAGCTGAAGGGCTTCTGGATAGCTAGGCCACTGCCTTTAGAGGCCTCTCCCCTGGGCCTGCCTGTTAGTCTGCACTCTGCTGCACAGAAAACCACCAACCACCAAACCCACAGTGTGCTGTTCAGCCGTATAGGGCAAAGGAAGGAAGAGGGGAGTTTTCTATGAGCACTTATGAGCTTCAGGTCCTCAAAAGGTTGGTCATGCTGCTTGGATGTATGTACTATATGTTAAACAGAAAGGGTTATGAAGACTTTAATTTGTGTACATTTCTTTTTACCCTGCATGCCTGTGGGGCCAAACTCCTGTCGTGTGAGGAAGATGGCATGGTCGTGATACTCAGCGTCCCCTGTGTCCTGCTTCTGCTGCAGGAAGGCCCAGCGACACACATTCTCCAGACTCTGAGATGGGTTTCCCAGTTCAATCAGAGTCACAGACTGCAGAGAAAGATACACACAGAGAGACAAACACACATGTCGACAGACAGGAAAGGAAGAGGAAAGGGGTGCAAAGACTATGAAAAAACAGGGAACAATACTTCTTGTTTGAGTTCTGGTACCACAAGATTTTATTCAACCCTGTAGAGGGCAGTGTCACAATGTTATATATTGTCATCACATCTTGTGAAATGCTAAGGTGTGCAACACAATCACATACACACAAACACACACTAAATGTTGCTATCGTGTAATCTTGATGATTTCAATAATGAACACAAAACTGAACACAGGGCTGCCAATTAATGAGCTATGCACTAATAGTCAATGTCCAATTACAGAATATTTACTTTTGATGAAATGCATAATACCAACACTGACCCAAACACACCAAGATGCCAGAAATTCCTCCCATTCACCTTCACCTCTCATGGTCTTCCTGATTAGGCTCTCCCCTCCCCTCCCCTCATCACATTCTGCTGTCTTTCCATCTCTCTCTTCTACTGCTTCCTTTTTGCATCACTTTCTATATTTCCTCGATGTTTTCACACATGTACAATGCACAGCTGAATCAAACAGCGAGGAGCCTGTGTAGTGTGAGTGAGCTGCAGTGAAGACATATGGCCCTGCCTCTGCACACATGATGGATTGTGAAGTCTGCGCTCTGCACAAATACCCCTCAGACAGAGTGCACGGCACCCTTTCCTGTTCATCAGGTGTGCGAGTGTGTGTTGCAGTGTGTTTTTAATCATCTTTTAAAACGTTTGTAATGTTGTGTGCTGTGTGCGCACATTGTGTTGGTGTATATGTGTGAAGTGTGGGTGTGTGGGTGTGCCTGCATTCAGGGTCACATAGCCAATCTGCAGGCTGTCTGGGTGCAGCTCTGTTGCCACGGTAATTGGGGATGATGGACAGCCGGAGCTTTGGCTGAAGCTGCATAGGGGCTGGCCCAGAATGACCAATGTAGGAGTGTGTGTGTGAGAGTGTGCATTCCCGGGCTCCAATGGGACTGTAGAGAGGAGAGGAAGAGATAAGGCCACAGCAGCATAAATGTATCACAGAGCACCTATCCAGCAGTGAAATCATTTGTATCATCCTGTGGGGTAATCCCTGCCCGCCTCCATTCCTGCCATCTCTAGCTTTATCTCTTTTTCCCTCTCTTCCTCTCTTCAGCACAGGCAAGCAGATAGAGTTACAGTGAAGAAGAAAAGGATGCAACCCCCATCATATGGTCTCTGTTTATGAATGAGGGAGGGCTATCATTGATTGTTTATCTTTGCCTGGACTTCCCATGATTCTTTGCTGCAGCCTACTGGGAGGAAGGCTGATTGCATAACGGGCAGAGTTTCTGTGTGCTTTGGTGCTGAACTGTGAAGGCGTGCGACTTGAAAACACTCCCCTGAGACGCTGCATGCTTTTAGTTCCTCTTTTGCTCAGTCCACTGGAATAACAGGCTCCGGGCATCAGTGCATGCTGATGAGTGTGCGCGTGTGTCTGTGTGTTTGTTTATGAGTGTGTGTACGACTTGTGCTGTGCTTACTGTAGGTACTTAAAGCAACTGTAGCAAAATACTCCTATCAAAGATGGTTCTGACAGAGACACAAGGCACGCACTTTCCAGGAACAGCAGCTAACTCGATTTTTCACTAGAACGCCTTGTGGGGTCTTACCTTGCCGTAGCCCAACATTATAATCCGCACCAGCACCACATTGATCTTTGCTCCCAAAGACTGGTCATGGTAGATCTCATTCACCTGGAGTCACAGACAAAGAAACACAACAGCAAACACAAAAATCAGCAGCAGTTTCAAAAATAATCTAAATCTAACTGGACTGCAAATTGGAACTAATGTCTAATTAATAATCAATCAATTATAGTTGTTAGTCTGCAACAATTTCAAAAGGATCAGCAACTGGTTAGTTTAGGTTAGCACAATCAACTGAAAACATCAGGGAAAAATAGTCTGGTTTGTCAAAATGTAACAAAAGTCACTTACTGGCACCACTAAATATTGTTTATTGACATATATATCTTGTAATTTACACAGACGCTGTGCAAAAATGACCAGTTTTTCACAGTAACTTCATGGATCAGTTATAATAGAGTAAGCTGCTGCAGGCAGACTCACATTACATGGTCAGATAAAAGAGCACATCAATCTTTTCAACTAACATTGTGTCAGAAAATGAATGGGTTTATTTTGTAAAAGGTCAAATTATTGCTTTAAAAAAAGGTGCACTTGATGCTCAGCTAGTTATTTTTCATGTAGTATTTCTATTAGAGTGTTTTTCCCAATTAGAAAACATGAGGGTCGGGAGAGTGCAAGGTACTCAGTTTCCCATGAGCACAGATGGAGAGGAGATGAATGGAGGAAGATGCAAAAGAAGGAAAGAGCCTAATGCAAGGGAACAAGGTAATATGGTAAATTCACACAGATTTAAAGTGAATAAGAGAAAGAGAAGGGGGGGCAGGCGCGGGAGTTGAGGCCTGCTGTCCTCAGTGGCTGTGTGTGGTGCCTAATGAGGCAAAGGGATGTAAAAACAGACAGCCATAATGAGATGGCTGATGGACATGCTATGGAGAAAGAGACACATACTGTACACACACACACACACACACACACACAGCGATGAGGAAGAAAAGATTGCAGACACATCCAGTGAGAGAAAGGCATGAGAGAGAGTTGAGGAATTCTATGAATAGAGACAGAGAGGCAGAGGGGAAGAGACAAGATGCAGAGAGGAGAGAGGGAGCACAGAGGCAAAGTGAGGAAAGACTAAGAGCTTAGACGGCAGTGGAAACGACGCATTCTTAGGAAACAAATGCTGCACGGAGCTACGGAGAAGGGTCTCGAGTAACTTAATGCTCTTTTCCATACGTGGTGGTGTAAAGTTGGAAATTCCAGGTTCCTGTTAGGAACAACTGAGAGCTCCCTCAAGTCAGAATAATAATTTGTTAACCACAAACTGTCTGGAAAAAAAGTTTGATTACATCAACATATAAACATGTCTACAACGTAAAGCCTCAACAACTTCACATCATGTTCAGACACCGCAAAATAAAGTCATGTTTGATTTGCAGCTCTGCATGACCTTTGTGTTATTAGGACCATCTGTCTGGTAAATGATGAGATTTACTAATTAACCTTCTGAAATGTTGAGTGAACTGGTGCCAGAACTCTGAGCTAACTTTCTAATGTGGCCAAGTACCACTAAAACAACATTAGCAGTCCTGAGGTGGCATTTTACATAAGGAAAGTCACATCTTGTGGGAATCCATGGTTTTCCAAAATGGAACAGTACAGCTAATGGAGACTGGAGCTGCTGGGACGTTAACTGGGGCCATTTGACCTTCAGTTGTGGAACAGAGAATTATGAGAGGGAAAGGAGAGAAAAATACCAAAGTGTAGTGATTATAAGGTATTGTAGGCCAACTCACAACTGCATTAAGTCGTATTAAAAGGTTTGGTATTGCACCAGTACTTGGTTGGCTTGGAGGAGATGGATTAAAAAAATAAATGGTCAAAACTGATGCGGCAGGCGATGAGGTCAAGATCCAAACACAGTGGAACCTACACTTTCTAATGTGTCTTTTATTAAATCCTGCTGCCTGCTTTTCACATCATAAATGCTGCACACTAAAGGACAGTCCAGTCAGGATTTCACATTTGAAGCCTCCAAACCAAATGCTTCTTGAGTAAATTTCTCAGACTTGATAAAACTCCTAAGAGCTTAAGGAAATCCAGAGGGACAGCTTATTATAATTGTCCTACAGCATTGTTCCTATAGGACTACTTCATATTGCTTTTGAGTTTTTTCAAATATATTTAGAAGATGTATTTACGTTCTGTAAAAGAAAAGGAAAATAAATTCCCTGCATTTATAATATTACTTCAGTGAAACTATCTTAGTGACTAAGATAAATGTATTGGGATAGAAAAGACACAATACTTTGCTCATACTTTGGATGATATTGGCCTAATATTGCATAAAATGCACATATTGTATTGTCTAAATTCTACTTATTTCGACTTTTTACTTTCAAATACTGAACACAATGTAGAAATTGTCTTGGGGGAAACAGACGTTGAAGATAACATTTATTCTTGGACTGGCCAACTTTTAATACTTGATAATGGGTTTCAGTTCCTGATACAGCAGGTGGACGAGCAGATGGGACAAGTTTCAGAGAGCGGGTCACAGGGGGACGACAGGGAGAGAGGTTTTCTTCCAGCAACCTTCAGTTCCACATTTTGGATGCTCCTTTCACACATTAAAAAGACACTGAGTTGCTAGGCAACCACCAAACAGAGGGTTCTGTTGTTTTCTCAGTTTAACCCTCTGTCTGAGACTCTGTGTGTGTGTGTGTGTGTGTGTGTGTGTGTGTGTTTCATCTTGCCTATCTGTCTGGCTACCTACCGGTATTTCTGTCTCTCATTTGGTAACATTTGCTTCACTCCCTCGTTATCTTGGCAGGCTGAAGTGTATGGAAGTGACACACAGTGATTGTGTGTGTATGCTCAAGTGTGCGTGTGTGCATGTGTGACTGTGTTTGTTTGTCTGATATGACATGGACACTTGGGTGGGGTCAGTTCACACTTGGCCTGATCCAGCCCGTTTCCTTGACAACTGTTAGTCCAATTAGGAGCGGTTGACTTCCAGGTGACCCAGCCACCACAAGTTCCACTCTAATGAGACTGAGACACACACACACACACACACACACACACACTCTTGCACATGCAGAGAGGCAATGCAGAGTACGTTCAGTCCCATTTTTAGTCTTCATGCGCTTTGACTCTTCCATACAGTTGGACCCTTCACACAGATGCTGCACACTAAAGGACAGATGTGCCACAGCAATTCATAATCCCAAGCACACCCACAGATTCAGTGAGATGTGCTCACCCATGCATGGACACATAAACACCCAACACACACACACCTCCTTGTTAGCAACTGTATAGGCATGTCTCTCATTAATGCTGCTTGTGAAGGGCAATGGCAGGTGTCAGTACGTACCAACACCCAGGCTACAGGTATCCAGGTTAGCCTAGATTTGGCCAGCTGTCTGTGTGAGTGTGTGAGTGTGTGCCCGTCTGTGCGTGTAGTAAGTAATGCAGGCCTGGAGGTCAGCAAGGCACAAAATCATTACTATGAGATAAATAATGCAGACAGGACCTGTCACTTTACTCTGCGGGAAGGAGGACGAAATTAAGTAGGAAAGCAGGAGAAAAGTGCTGAAAGCGGATATTAAATGCATCAGCACTAACTGTATAGTTATATACATTTTAGGTTGAATTCATTTTATAAGGATTTAATTTGTTGATGTGCATGATAATTGCAAAATAAAAGCCTATTTTACTTCTGTTTACAAACACAAATAAACCTTTAGTGGTATCTGAAAACACTATTAACTAAAATGCTGCTGTTGTGTCTGTGCATTTACAGCATGTCAGGCAGTCAGTCAGTCACTCGGTTTGTTTTTGTACTTTCAGCACTGGGTTTGACACCGACTTGAAACCTGAAGCATGAAAAGGAAGGACAGTGCAGAGCAAAGCAAGGAAGAGGTAGTAAATGTTTTAGAAGACAGAATACGGAAGAGATAACTGAGACTGACACCTAAGAACAAGAGCGTAGTTGTGTCAGGGCAACGATAAGGTTGCTACTTTTAATCTGCACTTTATTATCAGCTGGTACCTCATCCACAGGTCCACACCTCCATCAAGTATTATACTCCTTACCTACATGCAAAATAGGGAAAGAATCCATCTGGATTTGTCGGTTTCTGCCCTCACTAAACACAATAGTACAGTATCTCATCTCATAAAGGTTTAGGAAACATTCAAGAAGATAACTGTATAATAATATGGATATTTTCACAGTATTTTATACTGTATACTGAACTCATGTGTTTTAATCAACTCATCATGGTGAGTGGGTCTCACTTAATAAGCAAGGAAAATCTGACAGGAAACATTTTGAAAATGTTCATTAAAAACACTCTCAGCTGCCGATAGAAATGAGTCATCTCATAAATTTGGCTGGAGTCTTACATAAATTAGAGGACTTTGGACAGCTTTCCTACATCTTTTTGTCAACACACATGGGAACATTTAAAAAACCCAGAGACCCAGAATTTGAGCTCTCGGTCTGACAGTGCTCTGTACATATCTGTGACACTTCCAGCTAACAAGGTGTCTATTATTACCTGGGCTATACTTTCCCTTTCCCGGCTCTTCCCTCCACTTATTCATAAGACTTTTCTCTGGCTCCGGGAGCTTTGGTAAAGACCAAGCTGAACCATCTGCACCACTTCCACAGAAATGATGCTCATCACATACTGGAGGCATAAAGATGCTGACAAAATACACTTCAGTGAACCAATATGCATCATTAAAATTAAACATGCACACACACACTTCCAAGCATGCCCCTAATCGGCGGTGACTATTCATATCCATTGCAAGTGTGATTAACAGTGTGCAGCACCTCTCTAAAGGGCTCCATTAATGGGTGAAACAGAAAGGTAGACAGACAGATCACCCTTGGCGACTGAATCTATCACCACAAAGGAAGATTACAGCACAATGGCCTCTACTTGGCATTTGGCACACAGCAGATTTACACTGTTCCTACACCACTTGGTTTTTATAAATGACTTAAACACCCAAAATATCCCAGTAATGTTGTATCATGCAGACATAGAGGCACAAAATTGTGACAATGGAGTGTAGTGTATGAATTTGATGTAACGTCATATAAAGTGTACTGTAAACTGTATTACCTCAATTGTTATAATAATTGTCAATTTACTGTAAGAATTCAAATATTATGTGTTTTCCAAATTAACAAGTGCAGCTTTTTCCTATTGGTTTCAGTTACAGTTAGATTCAGCCGCTCTACAGTTTCTGTAGATCAGCTGAATTTTCATACAGTTCACCTGTTTAGATTTTATTAACTTTTAAAATGCTGCAGAATTGAGGGCGTGCCAGTGAGTGACTGGTGTGTGAGTGAATGTGTGGGATGCATCAAAGTCACTCATTGCTCCTTGTTTAAACAAGGAGGGTATAACCTGGGTTTTAGATGACACTAAAAACGTAACGTGATCCCAATTGAAGTCCTATCACAAATATGAATCCTTGTCAGCAGTGAGAGCTGCTTTTTTTTGTTTTTACCACAAACGTGAAGAAGCCTTAAGTTGCTGTTAATCCATCCATCTCCCTAAATCTCTTTAATATCTCTCCAGTCATAGAAATCATCTCAAATTAAATCCTCTTTTTATGATTTTTTTTGATCAATGAGAGAGAGAGAGAGAGAGAGAGAGAGAGAGAGAGAGAGAGAGAGAGAGAGAGAGAGAGAGAGAGAGAGAGAGAGAGAGAGAGAGAGAGAGAGAGAGAGACAGAGAGAGACAGAGAGAGACAGAGAGAGAGAGACATAGGACACTAGACACTAGCTTTTCACATCTCCTGTGCTGTTCTCCTTTGTGGACACAGTTTTTTGTGTTTAACACTGCACATGTGAACTTGTGTAGTTTTGCTCAAACATTCTCATCCATTGATAGCTTCTGTCACATGGTCAGACCTATTCTTAGTCCATTGATGCAAGTGGACCCGAGGAAAAGAGCTAAACACATGGGAAAGGAGTGGGAAGTAGAATTACCAATTCACACATTTAACACACGCACACTTTGACACTCCTGTTGAACTTCACAGACAGGATTTAGTGGTTTTCTGTGGGAGCTCTTTGATGTCCTGCAGACAGCAGCGATGCCCTCCATCCTCCAACACACACACAACCTTATAGTCCACCTTGACCCATAGCACATTTCAGCTGTCAGTCAGACATAGAGGTAAAGGAGGAAGATGCAAAGTAATTACAAAAATGCAACAGATTAGAAGACTGTGAACAAACGATGAGAAAGAATGCATAACATTTTTCATTATAATCCCCCTTTACAGTGAAACACCGGTGCTTTATTTATCCGTTGAATTTGCGTCTTCAAAAGTGTAACAGCTGCTCCAACAAAAGATAGAGGATGACTTCACACACTTTTTTAAAGGGTGTTGAAAGTGTAACTTCACACAGAAACACTCAATTCAGCCTGGAAGTACAGAGAGAAATGCAAGAGAAAAGAACATGTGGCAGCAGGAGCAGAGAGGAGAGATTATGACATAAAGTTGATGGTTTTACAGCGTTGACAGAGTGCGCTTTTTTTCAGCTTTATGTTAAACAATTATTGTAAAAAACATATAGACATGACCATATAAACTTTATTACACCTCTAAAGTTTAATTGGTGAAACAGTACTTCCTAATAAAAGTCATACCCTTAGATTAACGACTTAATTCTTTCGTGGCTAGGGCGATACAGACTAGGAAGCAGCTGCACTGTTACATCTTAAAAATCTGTCTGAATATGAAAATATGAATGCCTTTTAAAAACACCTGTAGCAAATATACTGCCTAAATCCACTCCATTTAATTTAAATCTAAATTGTATGTATGATCTTATAAATGTGTTGTCTTTCAGATCACACACAAAAAAAATTTCCACCATGATTGAGGATTTGTTGCCATAAACTAATCCAGTTAGGGAAGAGTACCAATGCAAAAGAGCTCAGTGTAGCCCAACTGGGAGGGTGGGAGAAAGACAGAGGAAAAGAAATAAAGCCGAGACAAAGAGAGAACGAGAGACAGAGAGAGAGAGAGAGAGAGAGAGAGAGGGAGGGAGAGAGAGAGAGATAGAGCACACACACCCATCCTGAAGTGAGCAAAGCAAACTTTCAAGAAGAAAGTCGCCCAGATGCCACGCGTGGGAGGCAGCCCTTATTTATTTATTTCTGTTTATCTGGCTGTCAGTAATTTATTCCGAATGTGCTGTTTAAAATACTCCTTCTCCCTCAGTCTTTCCATCTCTTCCCCACAGATTAGAGGGGGGCTGCGACAGGGCTGCCTATTCCCTTCTCCTGTATTGTCTAACAAATATCTAAAAGGGGAGGCAGAGAGCACAGTGGCTCTTGTTCTTTCTCAAGCGCTGAGCTGAGACAAAGAGGTGTGGTAGGATTTGTTGCTCTGTGCTTTCACCTGCTTAACAGTCGGAGATTGGTTCCTTGCGCAGTATGAGTACGCAGTCCCTGCAAAAGCAAACAGGAAAATGCAGACAAACAGATGTGGGCGCACACACACACACACACACACACACACACACACACACACACACACACACAAGAGCATGCACGCGTACAAATGCGTGCAAACAGCACACTCATGGAAGGTTTAATTTGCAAAGATTAAAGTCTGCAATGTGTTCAGTGTCACACCAACACACAAGCACATGTACGCACACACACACGTAAAAACACCTGGGAGTGTGAGTGCTTTGCAAAGTGTTGTTGTGGCCTGGAGCATACTGCCTGCTGCTTCTGCATACACACACACACACACACACACACATACACACATACAATGAATGATGACATGACACAAAGCCTGATGAAACGATATGTAGGAGCCCCTTCAGAGCACAGGGCTCATCTAACACACACACACGCACACAAATGAAATCTCATCATATTCAGATAGAGAAGAAAGGATTACCTGCGGCTGATTGCTGGATGAGAACATGTAGGATGGGAATTGAATCCTCATTCAGATAGTGTGTGTGTGCATGTGTGTGTGTGTGTTTTACTCTTTGTCTTTGACCTCTCTGTGACTTACTTCCCATTTAACTTAAACGTAACAGTTTTTAATAATTTCTGATTTTAAACAAATCAAAATATATCACTTTTGGGAATTTGGATACTTCTTTGTGAGGTGCGTCCATTAAAATGGACTTATATACTGATGTGATAACTCAAATTGGCCATAGTGTCACTTACAATGTTCATGAGTGTGAGCAGATACTTCTGGACATGCTCCTTTCCGTGAAACTGGACCACAGAGTCGTCGACGCCCAGCAGCACCTCGATGTTGTAGGCCCTGTCCATGCTCTGTCTGCGTGTCCGCCCCGCCCGTGTGTGGTTGATGCTCTGCTCCACGCCACGGTACAGAGACTCCAGGTCCATAAGACCACCGAGATCAGCACCTGCAGTTGGAGAAATACACACATTTTGCAAAGAACATGAGACAAGGAGACTTGAGGCATCGAAACTGGCACACATGCTCGCATACAAAATATCAACATTGCAGGGATGAAGGGAGGGTAAAAAAAAAAAATCACCCCCTTTCTTTTTTATTTGGAATAAATAATTGATTGAGATACTGTTGTGCCATATTCATTAAACAGCAGCTAAACTAAAATCAAAAGAGTAAAGATGTGGACCAGAGTGTGAAACAATGAGCTGAAACTCTCTGTAAAGCTCCATGAATCTAAGGAGAGCGGCAGAGTCAGATGACGATTCTCTGTAGATTCATCGCTACAGTCAAAGCCACGCCTCTCACATTACACGCTGTCATCATAGCTGCTTTAAATATGTTCCAGTATTTACCAAATGCAGGTGATTCTGTTGCTATTGTGCTGTTTTTTTATACTGTTACCTCACTGTGCAGCAGTTGCTCTGTCAGTATGTGTTTCATACATACATCCACATACATTTCATACATTCTTTTAAAATCTGCTCAGCTGGTATGTGCCTGCACCTCTTACAGACCTTTGAACACCACTGTCGTGCACGTTCATCTGCACACACGTGTACCTAATAGGGCCCTCCCGTGTTGATGTCAGTCAGTGTCTGTCTTCTGTTTGTTTTCCAAGACACCAGTTGACAGAATTGAACATGTGTGTCCTTTGTAACCGGTGGTAACGGTGCGGCTATCCTTCGCAGATCCTCTCCTAATCAACAAAATATTTCTGCTCCCATCTGAATAAAAGAAGCAGATGGTGCTTTCTAAACACATGGATTAAGACAGCTCCCTCACACAGGGGCTGCCCATCCTGCTCTTTTCTTGGCTTGCAACATGCTGGAAAAAAAAATGCAAATTACACCAGAAACTTGATTTGAGGTTATTCCATTGGAAAGTGTGCAACCTACAGCGGCTCTGGTTTGTTCAGGTCATTAATTACTTCTCTGGTTTTGCTTATACAGGTATGTCAGAATGTGTGTGTAATGTTGTCTGGACATTTGTTTTGATTAGTTGTGGTCCTCTTGTTAAGTGTCTGTTGTGATCCTGTTTCTTTTTCACTTTAAAAACCAGGCAAAGAGTTGCAGCCAGTGAGGATACAGAAGATAAATTGTCCCGTCTCCACATCCAAGGCCACGCTTCCCTTGTCATCCTTCTTTCTCTCCCTCTCTCTCATCCTCCTGGTATGTAGACACAGCATGACCTTGCTTGTATGGAAGCCAAGGAAGGCCAAGTCATGCAGTCTTGAACATGTGGTCTCAGAGGATTCAACAAAGCACTATACTGCCTGACTCCAGCCAAGGCCTCCTACAGCCAAGGATGATACACAACACAGTTCATGGAGCAGCGTGCGTACGAGTGTGTGAGTGTGTGAGTATGTGAGTGTGTGAAGGTGCTCGTGTGCGAGCGCCGCGTGGACAAACATTTCCAACTGGGCTATAAATCACTGTTCCAACAGGAGCTTTAATTTAGTTGAAGCTTGGGTGTGGGGCTGACGGACTGTAATAGATATGGCTGTTTGTGACTGCAGAGCTCTGTCTGGAGGAGCCAGGCGCTGCGTCGACTCAACACGTGGCATGAGGGGACAGTTGGAGCCCCAGTGTTTTGACACATACAGTTAGAGTGAGTGCTAAGTGGAGGCACACGAACACGATGCAGGACAGAAGATACAGGGAAGACAAGCGGAGAGAAAGAGAGATCTGCCACCTTGTCTCCCAATCAGCAAGGGGCATCCCGCTTTCCCACTCCCTCTTATGCAATGTTTCCACGGCAACGGGCTCATGGGTAAAACAACGACCGCATGGCTAATATTGGCTCCTGAGTCGCTAGCAGAATGAATCTGGAAGTCTGAATATGATCCCATATCTGCCCACATTCCAGTGAGTGACAGAGTACCCACACAGAAGGAGAGAGAAACAGGAGGCGGGGGGCAAAGATGGAGACTAATATAGAGAAAGACAAGAGACTATGAGAGGAGAATTTAAAGATTTTTGCAGCACATACTTTTGTGAGGTTTCATTGCTTGTCTCTGAGACACACATACACACACACACACACACACACACACACACACAGGGAACATTTCTTCTTCTTGTTAGTAGGGGAAGCTGGATGTGAGGCGGTGTACTTCACAACAACCCTTGGCTCTTCCTAGTTATAGCTTCCTTTAATGAGCCTGATGTCATAACCACACCATCTGCTTTTAAAGACAGGTCCAGATATTTTTACCTTTTGCTTATGTAATGCCGAGACAAAACACAGAAAAACACTGCGTTGTGTTCTCACTTTTAACTGCGCCTTCGCAAAAACTGCACTGGCTCGGAAAACCGCGAATCAGATGATACAGGGACGCTGCAAAACACGGGGGCCACAGCTGTATGGTAATTGGAGGGAATAAGGTGGCAATAACTCAAAGTGACACAAGCAGAGTGGAAAACAAGAAGTGACTAAACAGAGGTTGGAAGGTGCCTGACCGGGTGGTGAGCTCTACCTATTCGAACCTCTCCATTTCATCACACCTCTGTCCTTGCTTACACTTGCTTAAACACCATTTTGTTCCTCGCTTCAGCTGTTTTGGAGAAAGTTTTTTTAGGATAAAACTGTGGAGGAATAAAATGCAAGAGAGATTGAGGGAGGCGCTGAAAGAGGTGAGAGGTAGAGCCGAGGGGTGTGATGGATGAGAGGGAGAGATGAGAAGAGACCAGAAGGACCTTGGGTGTTGTGAGTTCCGCTTCAAGCTCCTGCAGTGATGGAGAATATCGCTGTGTTGTAGAGCATCTGAGTCTGGGTGTGTGACTGCAGGGCCGAGCGTAGACAATCGCTGCCGCAATAGCTTACATTAGCCTCTGTGACCAAACTGTTATTACTCTCAACCTACAGACAGGGGATGGATCATAACAATGTTCATTTTTTCTTTTCCAAGAAGGAGCATTTACAGTAACACCTGCACACACACAAACACACACACAACCCCCACTCATTCTCTATTCTCATTTACATTTTTACACTCCCATCTGTATCCCTTTATATCCTCTCCTCCTCCTCCTCCTTCTCCATCACCACACAAACACCCCACCCTAAACACAGACCTCTCACACACGCCACTCGCCCAGTATTCTCATTCAGGTGGGGTATAGAGCGTGGCCTTATTAGGAGACAAAGGTTCTTTGTCTTTCAACCTTTGCAAAATGTCAAGAATGTCTGGTTGCTCGCAGAATATGAGGTAGGGGGAGAGGGGGGTCGAGAGTGTAAGGGGAGACTACAAGCCACAACAAGAGAGAGAGAGAATGGTAATGATAACTCAGGTCAAGCCACATCTTACTACAGAGCAGAGGTCTTTGGTGGTGACTGTTTGACAGTCAGGTGCGGCATGTTGCTCAGCTCCATCTTTAGGAGCTTTACTGCACAATGACACGCTTTGACCTTATGATGGCCACTCTGAGTGCGATGAGTGTGTGTGGATCACATCTCATGCTGTGTATAGTTCATTCAACATAACGTAATAACTGTAAAGTACAAACAGAGATTCATGAACACTGATTTATGGAGCAGAGCAGACTCAGTAAGTACACTGTTTGGAGTAATTACAGTATAATGAATTAGACATTATTGTCTTGTACATACACACTTTCTGTCTCATACACAACCACATGGTGAGAATACATTCATTTAAGAAGGAATATTGGCTTGAGTGCATGTGCTTTTACAGCAGTGTCCAATCAACTTTAAAAAGAAATAAAACACCAGATGCAGTTGATTAACAACCTCTATTAAAGTTGTCAGAGGCAGTTTAGTGGATGATTACTGATTATAATCTGGACTGATTTGTGTTAAGGTGCCAGTGTACTTCTACAGCTGTTATTGTTGAATGGTAGAACCGTCTGAAACCCTAATCCCCCTCACAATGCATCCAATAATTTCTGCAACTTTCTAATCCTTGACGATCCAACAATCACACCCACATCATACCGCAATTGGCCGGCTACAGAGAGGGTGAGATGGGAGGCAGGGGTTTCTCTCGCTCTCTTTTCATCTGTTACATAACCATTTCTGTCACTTTTTGTGTGTACAAACAAGTGCAACCCCATGAAGTCCTCCTGGGACAGACTGTATTAAAGTGCGCCCTGTTATTCCCATGTGTCACAGATTACTGCGTGTCGCCACTTTCTGTGATGGCTGGCTTTTCACTTAGGGTGTGTGCAAACATTGCCCACACTGTTTATGTTAAAGTCCTGCATAACTACAGTAAATATAAATAAATACAGGTCTCTAAATATAAAACAAGCGTTGAACTGTGTGGATTTCTAGAGCTGTTAAGTTGCACAAAATGAGGTGACCTAAACACACTCCCTTGTATTTATCTGTCTTGATTTTAGACAAGAAGTTTCAGTTCTGAATAAGTTGCCTGTCATGAAATAGTAAGACACATTATAATAATAACTTTAAAATGACTTAAATACTCAAGTGGGTGGGGGTGTCTTCCCACACACACACACACAGTCTTCATTTTGTGTGATTAAAATCTTAAGCATTATTGTGTATTTTGGTTATTTTTCCCTATGAGTGACAGCAGGCAGGAAGGGGAGGTGATGAACTCATTAGTGCCTTACCTGAGTTCAAGGCTGGCTGTGCACAGGGAGGCACAGGTAACCACATACATGTGAACTAATTTAGTTATAGACACGTCTCGGTCGCATAGCTCAGGGCACGGACATTTTGTCTCCGTGGTGACAGCTTTATGGGTTGTCAAGGTGATGAGTGGCTTGGACAGTGGATTGTTAACGCTGCTGCTAGCATCTGGGCAGGTAGCAACACGCTGCGCTGTCCCACACAATGTCCCCCATACTGAATGCTCATTATTTCTAAGCTGCCATATGACAGCTGTAAAGGCTACAGAGTGAGGAACACAGTGAACTACGCTTCCCATAATCATACTGCTGTTAATTATTTAGGTTGGCAGCAATCTAATTTTACATGGACAGCTCCCTGAAGACCATAATAATTATTCATACATCAAGCACTGAACTTTGCCCATTTATTAATAACCGCTTTAGGTTAGGGCTGAAGAGAAAGATCCATAATATTTAGGCTGATACATTACAGCGTATCTACATATCTGTGCTCCCTGAAGAGCAGTAGAGGACCATTTTTAATATTGCATGAAGAAGCCTTTATAATCAGCAGGCAAGAGGGCCACCTGTCCTCACCGCTGCTTGGTGTGTCTGGGTGGATTTCTGGTGGTTCAGGAGACAAGGCAACCTTTAGCTCTTCCCTCTTACATAACCGTCTGTCTGTCAGAGACGCATGGGGCTTCTTGCTGCTGGGGAGGTGCTGAGGTGCACACCGATTCCCCCGGTGTCCTGCTGTATACCACAGTTTCATTAGTTGAGCTGAGCCACTTCTTCATAAAGTCTGTAACGTATGCAGAGTTACCTACAGATTCATAATGCAAAGCCATCGGATGCAATAAGATCTGCTGAGGTTTGAAACCGACAGAATTCACACTCGTGCTTGCACACGTCGTCGCAAATGAGCCTAAATTAAGAGATGATGTTTCTCACAAGCTGCGAGGGGCCCAGCGAATGCCTCTTGTAACATCAATAATTTCAGCATGATGAACAACCCATGTAAACACTGCAAACACATCGCAAAACACGGTAATCCAATCATTGCCATCCACAGAGGCAATATTGTTGGTAAAGATCAATCATGTCCCCAAACTCTCTCTCTCTCTCTCTCTCTCTCTCTCTCTCTCTCTTCTCCCCGCTCTGTGGTCGGATCTACAGGGTTTGATGTAAACTGGAGAGCCTTAGTGTCCAATAAGACAGCAAAGCCAGGCTGATATAGGGCTTACTGCAGGTCTCATCCAGTCTGAAACTGACCTGTCTCAGTGGCTGTCTGCCTGTCCCTCCCTCTGTCTGTCCATATCAGCCTCAGAAAGCCAGACATTTATAAAGGTCTCTTATGAAATCAAAAACTAGGAAAACATCGCCAGCCACAACAGGGCAGCAAAGATAAACACATAACAGCACCAGCGTGTCGACGACAACATTTATAGACAAGACCAATTCATCTACATCTCTTTATTACTGTCTTATCACTGCCTGTATGTCTACTTTAAGAAAACTTGTGCAGCTATAGATCAGTCTTCCTGGGAGACGATCTATGCATCAGGAGGAAGATAAAGAGGGAGAGGCTGACAGCGAGCTGCAAGGTCCAGCTTACAGAGCACCTATAAATCTCAGCAGAGACAGCCTCCTGCTGGCTTGAAGGGTTTGTGGTCCCCTTGCCACCTCTCTCCCCAACCCTGCAACCCCTCTCTGCCCGTCACCTCTCTAAGTCTGTCACCTCATCCAGTCCACTCATATATCAGCCCTGTCTCAGAAAAATTATGTTTGCATACAACTCATATGCATTAGCATATTCTAAGAAATGTAATTGCACCTGGATTGTTATTGTTTTCATCACCATGAAGAGGAAATCTTCATGTTGAATGTACTAGGAAAACATTCACTGTCAGCATATTTCTTCTTTTTCAAAAAAAGCAACATGGGCACTTCTGTAGTTTCACGTGATTGACCAAGTGGAGAGAATGTGGTAGTTACATAATACATGTGAGTTTATAAGAAAAGAAAGAAAGGAAAATATTACACATTCAATCTTAATGATGAGTTTTCAATGACAGAGAACCCTCTGGGTTCAATGTCCTTTACTTTGCATGTAAAATAATTGAGACATCAATTAAATTCCTTCCAAATAATAATTGGCAAAGCAAATTTTACTTTCAGTGAGAGGGTTGTTTTTGTCTTCTGCTGCTATCCCTCTTCTGTCTGCTCCTCTGCCCTCCAGCATTGTCATCGCTCTAACTGGCTCATCAGGCTGCAATGTGTTACTGATTGTCTTTGAGATGGACTTTATGTTCATTAGTGCTTTATTGAGATGTATCTATGAGAACTTGGGGTGAAAGCCGTTATGAAACCAGCCAATATTAAAACTTTTGTTTCTGGTCTTAGTTTCATCCCTGTCATCATGTCATCCCTGCTCTTATCCTCATTTCTCCTTCCTTCACCCATAGCCCCAGGCAATGTCCTGTCCTGTCCTGTCCTGGCTGTGAAGTACTCAAAGAGCAGCCAACGCCAGCCACCTGAGACATCCAGCTCCACAGTTATTATGACAGGCCAGCCAGCCAAACATCTGTCAACCCGAGCACTGTGGGGATGGAGGGAGTGGAGGAGGCGACGGAGGAGGAGACGGGGAGGGGAGAGTAGAGGAGAGAGATAAAAGAAGGAGAAACATGATGGAGACAAGATACAGTATGAGTATGGGGTGAGAAAAGGAAGTGATAATAGTGAAACGGTGAAGCTGGGAGTTGGGTGGCAACTTGAGAGAAAATGTTTGTCTGGTCTGTTATTGGCCAGTGTTACAAGCTGGGTTTTTAAGGTACAGTAAAGTATATATAGCCAAATGTCTAAACCATCCAATATTCTTTCACAAATGTTCTACAACAGTTAAAACTTAGTAAATGCATGTTTTTCTTTTATGAACAACATTGGGTAGAATTTTCCATTACTAATTTCCACTGAAATGTCATTAAGACATGGTCGTTAAGGGGAAATGCCGAAGCCAAGACAAAATCTTTATGATCTAGACAGAAAGACAATGCAAAACACCCAAAAAGGAGCTACAGGAAGGTTTCTAAGGCTCTGACTTGACTTACTCTTTGCCAGTGGAAAAGCAAACTGGTGCTTCGAAGGTGCGCAAGTTGAACCAGCTAAGCACTAGCACTAGCACCAGCACTGAAATGGCAACAGGTTCTTTTTAGGTGGGAAAGAGGTTACAGACACAGGTGGTGCACTCTTCCACTGTGCAGAACTGATGCACAAACAGAGTCTGCATGGAAGAGTCATTAGATGGAAACTTTACCTGTGACCTCATCACAAAAGCCGACGTCTGAACATCTGGATAAGCCAGAGTTGTTCTGGAAACCAGTGCTTTGGCCAAACAAGTTAAAACTGGGTCTAAGAAAAGTCGCTCCTTTTTTTCACTGAACTTGTGTTTGGAGAAAAGGGAACAGCATTTGATGAAAACACCTTGCCAGTGTTAAACAGTTGGCAAGGTGTGGGTGAAAATATTACTCTTTGGGGTTGCGTGACAGCAACTGGCACAGGAAGTGCACAAATTAGAAAGAGGAATAGATTCAATCAAGTATCAGCAGACGTAAATGTGCTGCAGAAAGTAAAAAAGAAAGAGCAACGATCTGAGAAGAAAAACAAGCTGAAGCTTTCGAAGCGACCCTCACAGTCCTCTCTGAAAACCTGTGGGTAGATCTTCAACATGCTGTACGGGTGAAACAGTCTGTCTGGAACATGAAGTGATCTGCAGGAAGAAAATCTCTAAATCCAGAGTAGAAAGACTCATAGCTGCTACAAAATCTTTTTGTAAGCTGTCATATCTGTCAAGTGGGTGTTAGTGAGTACTGACCCAGTAAGGTGTCCGAAAAAAAGCTGCAATTACTGTTTGATTTTAATGTTGAGGTTAATTAAAAGATAAAACAAGGTTCACTTTTTGTGTGATCGTTGTATAGGTTGTATTTACTTCTTTTGACTTCAAGAAACAAACACAATACACCGAGGCTGCCAAACATGTTTTTATGACCATATCTCTTTAAACCTTTGATTTTGCACTTCCACATTAAAGGGCAGTATTTTTATGTCATTAATTAGCACCATTTGGCAGCTTGCGAAGTCAGCTGGTTTGTAAAACTTTTCTAAAACAGGCAACTGAAAACCAAACAGACTATTAACACTCTATAAACAGGCTCATGTCATGCTAAAATATACTTGGGCAAAGTGTAAATGACAGGGATTTGGTGTTAATGCTTCTGCCAACCGCCAACCTGCAGTGAGACAGAAGTGTCAAAAAAGGTGTGTCAACAGTTGTGTCTTTGCTGCAGTCGGCCCCTTATTCCAGGCACTGCATTCGCTACCCTCTCTTCACAACTTTCTTCGTCTGTTTTTTATGTGTTGTTTCATTTTCTGAAGATCTAGATAGAGATGTCACGCTGACACCTGGATGATTTAATACCACGGCCACAGGTGAAACAGGAAACAGTCGCCCCACAGGCAAAGCAGGTGGAAACAGCCACGTTAAACTAACAGCTCACCTGTGTCAGTGCCCCCCCATAAATAACAAAAGACCAAACAGGTTACAGGTGTCTCCATCCACAGGCATGCTGACTGATGACCACCTCCTTCAAGCGTGCTTCGCTCTCCAGCTTCCTTCATTTCCTCTTTTATTCATTAAATGTACCTTTGGAAGTGCTTCTGAAAGGGTAGATATGGAGTAAGCGTGGGTGAGAAGGAGAAAGTCTATCTAAAGGTGTGAGACAATATGTATGCAAATGTTCTCTCCAAGCGGCTCACCATGGAGCAGAGCATGCCTGCCACAGGGTAGAAGGATGAGGATTTATCATCCAATATCACCTCATCATAAATGATAATGATAAACACATAAGCCAGTCAGTAACATAGTTATATACCATCTCTAACCCAGCCATCTAAACAGAGTAGTAAATCAGCAGAGATTATATTGTTAGGATTTAAACAATTAAGGCATGAAATACTTGATTACACCAAAGGCTTGGACACAGGGAGGTGAATAAAAATAAAAGGGTTCTGGCATTTAAAATCTGGCATGCTCTTACACCAAGAAATATTAGTGCCTAGTTGGCCCACAAACGCACAGACGGAGTTCTTTTCAATTGCACAGTGCTCGAGCCAGACGGGAGAGAATTAATAAGGCACTACAGTGTATCGGTGTTACTAAATTGGCGGTGTTTCATAACAAAGTCTTTCAGAGCAGTTATCAATTAGAAACAATTAAAAGAGCCATTCATCATTCTTATAAAGCTGGCTCCGTACAGGGAGCAGCGCTGACAGAGAAGCTGATAAAATGTAATCAAAACCATAATCAGCGAGCGCTCTTCAACAGAGACGAACAGAGACTGTGTGAAGATTGCCCCTCCAGCGGACACACGTGTATCAAACAAATATGTGGCCAGTGAAACAGTGACAACAGGGAAGAAACAAGAGGAGAGCATGATAGAAAAAATAGACAAACTAGTGCATCTTCAGGTCCTTGACAATCATCAGTATGTAGTCTGTTTGTGTGCATTGTGTTGACTGACATTAAGTTTCCCTCTTTCCTGGAAAACCCTGGCCAAGGCTTCCCATATTAATGTCCAGGTTATCACTGTGTTATTGGAAACCAATGCAGATAGGATCTTAATGCAAAGATGCACTGGGGGAAAGTAGGTTCTACCCTGTGTGTCCTCACTATCCTCCACAGTGTATCTCTGCACATCCAACATCCCCAGCTCTCAGTCCCCCAGAGTCAATCGTGATGGCACGGGGTGAGGCTAGCACACACACACACACACACATGCACACACACACACATGCACACCCTCTCAGGCATATGGCTAATCAATGCGGCCTCTTCCGTACAGAGGTAACTCTATACTCGAGCAGGGAGGATAGGGGAGCTACCCGTGCGGCCTCCCCTGTCTCTCAATCCCTAATGAAGCTCCCAAGTAAACAAATCACTGTACACACAGGCAGATGGCCAGTAAGGGAACAACCACTGGGGCTTTTTGATGGGATCACGACAAAGTTGTTAAACTCACCAATGAGTCATGCCTTCTCTCTCAGCATCTACTTATCATTAACCAAAACTACCAACACATGCTGCTGCATAAGTTCAAAATGCTCTTTTTGCACATTAATTGCTGACTGTACATTATTACATTATAATATGTGCTAGAATGAAGTTGGGAAATGTAAGGAGTAATTTCAGGCATCGGGGTTTCATTAATGATGGTTCCCAAACAGTGAAGTGTAACATAGACGGACTCTCTAACTCTTGCGGTCACTGCCTTCGATTCATCTTTCCAAGGTGAGGATGGTGTTACAGGTGGAACTGGAAGTTGAAGTACTCTCGAGGCTTCGGTGGGCATGATTAAACCTCCCTGTTTAATCATTAGTACAAAGGGTAAGGGAGGGTCAACAGGTCAAAGACAAACTGTGAACACCCAAAGCTGAGAGAAGTTGATGTAAGTGACAATGACACAATTGGCTGCAGCTCTCTTGACCGCTGTTGACCACAGGCCTGTGCGTATCATAGTGTTTACAGCCATTTGCCACAACAAATAGGTGGAAAAATGGCATCTCTCAGAAACTGAGGTAAGATATTTATAACCAAAGGACTTAACTTCACCTTATATGGTACATGCAGTATTGTTAAATTATGCAGGGGAGCGTCCTGCCACTATGAGAAGGTTATGAAAGAAAAACTTCTGGAACTTGTGTCTCTTTCCGCTTCACTGCTCAATAAGTGTGATGTGATGTGGCAAATGAAGCAATCAGTGGGTGTTTCGTGGATATCTCAGGGATCATGGCAGAAAGTTTGATGTACAGACTGTTCGTAAAACTTTACCACTCAGTCAGTCAGTATAATCCAGTTAAACAGGTGGACAACAAAGTTGTGTGTGTGTGTGATTGATGGACAATTATCACACAAATTCAGGGGGGATTGTGGGAGATAAAAGATTAAAGTTGGCTCTAAACAGAGTAAGTATTCTTTCCTGGTAAACTATTATCTGCTTTATGTTGGGATAAAACTCATATTTAAACTAATCCTATTCACAGCAGTAATCCCATCCGTATTACATGATTCACCATTTACTAATTACCTTTCAATCAATATGTTAACAATGACTCAATCAGAAAAAAAATAAACAAAAAAAAGACTTGGCATTATGTGAGGACAACTGTTGGCAGCTATACAGACAACCAGCTCAGGGGGGCGAAATAGGCTGCTGTACGTCCTCCAGCTAGATTTAATAAAGAGAGGTTATTATAAAGGAATATTTTCCCTGCTCTCCCAATCTAGGAACTGGCAGCGAGACCTGTCTCATTCTCCTCGCTCTGCAGAGCAAGTAATACCCACTAATCCTAGACACAGAAAGAGGCTGTGGGGATGAGGGGAGAGGAAGAGGGACACAGAGAAAGAGAGAGAGACAGAGGAGAGAGAGAGAGAGAGAGAGAGAGAGAGAGAGAGAGAGAGAGAGAGAGAGAGAGAGAGAGACAGAGGAGAGAGAGAGAGAGAGAGAGAGAGAGAGCTAACGTCTTTATTTACTGTTTTTCTATGCAAAGTCTTTTCTTCAACCATTCACACCTTCACCCTTAGACCCCATCATATTGGTCCTTGGTTGTGAGAGGAAGTGTGTATGTGTGAGTATGAGTGTATGTGTGTGTGTCCATGTATGTGTGCTATATCAACAGAGCATACCCTGTGTGGAGGACTAGACACAGACCAAAGAGTCGCAATCCCCAACAGTGTTCATTTAAAGGGGTTCACGCTGGCAGTGTGGACACACGCACACACATACATAAACACACACACACACACACACATACAGGAAGCTCCCAAGCCCATCCTATCCAGTGTGATGTAATGAGATATCTGAGATATCTGCTGTTTCCTGTTTGAGCCTCTTCATCCTCCACAGAACAGAAACAACTGGCAGAAAGGAAAGAAAAGGAAAGGAAAGGAAAGAAAAGGAAAGGAAAGGAAAGAAAAGGGTAAAATCAGATCCCTGTGTTTCTGTCTTCCTCTCCCTCTCTGTTTAAAGGAGTAATGTGTCTCCATCTCTGTCTATCCTATTGTAATGGAGTAGGTCTCACTACGCTGCCTGAGGAAATTGCCTTATAGTCCCTCTGACCCTCCTCTATATGTGGACACACACACACACAAACAGACCACACACGTACACACACATACACTCTCTGGCGGTGGCCTCAGTGACACTGTTTAAATATTAATGATCTGATTCTCTCTCATTAATAATAGCTGCTGCACTGATTACTCTTTGAATACCACTGTGTGTGTATTGATGTGTGCATGTGCATGTGTGTGTGTGTGTGTGTGTGTGTGTGTGTGCACATATGAAAGTATGCCTACTCACCAAGTATTTGTTCACACGCACTGTCAGTAGGATTACTGACATTGCATCACTAAGGTAAATTAAATAATACTGAATTACATAACAGCGAGATGTTAAAGGTTAACATATGGTGATAAAACCATTGTCGGCTTGAATTGGTGTGTGTGTATGTATGTGTTAGTCTGTGTGTGTGGGAGAGAGAGAGAGAGAGAGAGAGAGAGAGAGAGAGAAACATAAAAACAAGTGAGTGTATGAATAATATGACTAGATATACACATTCATACATGAAAAAGAATTAAACATGGATCAGCAACACACACACACACACACACACACACTCACATACAAATGCATAGACTTACAAATATACAGAAACACTCACACAGACAGACATTCGCTCAGCTAAGCCGTGCATGTGGCATGTGAGATGCAGCTGGCTTAAGCTAGCTTAATACTAAACACAACACACAAACACACACGCACACACGTACATGCACTGGGGCAAATAGAAAGCATGAGTAGACACCAGTCGACGTCAGTGTCCATTGGGCTGTAATGGAAACCTTTGTCTCCCCTTGCTAATAATAGCAGTAGGCTACTGTAGCTAGCCATGAAAGAGGAGAGAAAAGGAGGCTGTGGCTAGAAAGAGGAGTGTGATATAATGAGCTGTGTGTCCTTTAGTAACGATGAGTCAGCAAGTTACAGTCGCACATGTGGTAAATGGAAAGCAAATCCTAAAATACGGTAAACAAAAAAAATGCGCTTTCACTGGATTAAAACTGAGAGGATACCTACTTGTGAAGTGTAGACTTGAAATGCACAAATCAGAACATACATCATTATCATTCTACTATTTTGTGTTGTGTTGTGTTAGTGTGAAAAATTGTGTATAACACTAAAACTTGGATTATTAGGACTTTATATTACTGGAAACTTAACCATTCTGCTCCTTATCTTTAGCATATATATGAGAGTACTGTATATCGTGTGTGTGTGTGTGTGTGTGTGTGTGTGTGTTTACGTGGCCAGCCGCCATTTCCCTGATGAATTACACTGCACTACATTGAGACAGGGAGGGAGAGAGACGGAGTGAAAGAAAGAACTGAAGAGAGAAAGAAAGAGAAGGTAATCATTGTTTCTAGAGATTGTGATGCAGTTACAGGACGCCTGCATCTGCTTACAGATTGAAAAGAAACATTATTCCCCAATTTTATCACTCACTCACGCACAAACACATGTATGAATGAGCTGTGCCATCCATGCAACACACGCTTCATGATCCCGCTTTTCAGGCTGCCCTGTTCCCCCTGTAGTCTCCCGTTCTCCCACCTCGCTGACTCCCCTACCCCCACCAACAGTAACTCTCCTCTTCCCCCCAGGCATAAGTGTGACTTCAGTCCCCAACCTGTCGCCCACCCACCCCAGATCTCTCTGGCCCTGGCTTTCGTTACTTGCATTGTCTGATGGAAATCATCTTATTAGCGCGGCGCTAATGTCTGCTCTGGATTCCTGGGACACTCCGGCTGCCCCTATTTTAATTGGCTGACTCTGTTAATATTTCATTCGTTTAAATACAGCGCATCACCTTTCCCTTCACCGAGTCTGACCCCATGGCTGGCTGCTCGGTATGTCAGGCTGGGAATATAGATGGAGAAAAGTTATTTTTCAGTGACACACCAGAGCAGTGCTTTGGATCTAGTTACACTATGTCTTGTCAACAGTCTGATGGGAGTGAATTTGTTTGATTTTATAGTTCAAATGGACAGTATAGAGGGATATTTAAAGGCTTTTTATATGGGAGTAGAAAACATTATGAAAAGTTATTTTTTAGTTATTGTTAAGCCACAATGTTGAGATTAAGTACAATGTGGGTTCAATCTGTGGAGAGGGATTTCTCAATATTTACTGGGCTATTACCAAGTTTTTAAGGTCTTACAATTCCCATGACCTTTGTTATTATAATGTTGTCAAAATGTCATGTGAATCAGACTACAGCATACCTTTGTTTTTAACCACTCGCTGGAAGGCTGCCAATTGACTTTCTATTAGAAAAACAAGTCTAGTTCCAATTACAATTACAATACGTTATTATTCAATGCAAACATAAGAGTCTTAAAAATCTCCCATAATCCAGTCTGTTTGTTAAGTGATGTCATATATACTCCAAAGCCCAGGTGATGAGAGAGAGAGAGAGAGAGAGAGAGAGAGAGAGAGAGAAGAGAGAGAGAGAGAGAGAAAGAGAGAGAAAGAGAGCAGTACTATAAGAACAGTGATGGCAGATCAAATGCCCACTGAAGCACAAACATGAGGCTTCACGGACAGAGAGAGATTGGGATATACAAGGTCAGAACGACCCCAACAAACTTTAAAGGAAAATGTGGATTCACTGTGCACCAGCAGTAAAAATGCAGGTGAACCCGTTGCTCACTCACACACACATGCACACACACACACTCACACACACACACCTGGCAGCCCTGGGGCTACCTCCAGGACAGAATGGGTGATGGAGCTGGAGAGAGGGAAAAAAGTGCAAGGAAAGGAGTAAGTGGAAGAGGTTTATATAAAAAGAGAAGAGACAGAGAAGAGAGAGCAAATTGATTTAAATCAACACAGTTCATTTGTTACCTAACTTAGTTGTGCAATCATTAAATGTTTCATGAGATCATTCTGATTAACTTTTATTTAGTTTTTCTTTTCTTTTTTTGTATTGATTCTGTGGTTTATTTAGTGAGGCAACAGCAGCTATGAACGACTTTTATCATTTCAGAGTACAGCTGTAAATCTTTCAGTCAGTTCTGTATCAGGGATCATCCAAAAATGATCAGGAACTGCAACATACCTGGAGAAAGCCAGAGATGCCAGAGGTGTGCTCTCAGTCTACTTTTATATTTTATAGTGAAGGAAGAATTTTTCTCTTCACTCTTGAAATGTCCAGGACAATAAAACCTGCTGGAGGTTAAACATGATCAGGTACTTTTTTATTGCAATGGCATTACAACCCCCCACCCCCAACACCTAAATTCACTGTCACTGTGCTTTTATATAAAGTCTGTGAAAATGTTACAAGTGACGTTACTTGGCTCAGGAACAGTCTTGACAATTTATTCAATGAAAAATACTCCAGGTATAAGTTCAGTTTTCTGCAGCACACTTCTCATCTGATATACCTGATACTGGCATAACACCCCTGAATGTCCAACTGAACTGTCTGCTGTGGCTGTTGAGTTGGATTGTGGGCAATGTATGTACATTTTCACAAGAAAGAAGAATGCTTGGAATAGAAAAAAGTATATTACTGGTTCTGCAGCATTGATTTTGACTCCAATCCATTCTTTGACCGACTCTACTAAATACTCTTTTAACACTGTACAAGATGGTCTTTTTTTTGAACTGTCAGCAGGCTGTCAGATATGATAACTGCCTGCTGTGGTGGCAGTGGTTTTGGCCCTGAGTATGAGAACTCAGCCTCCATACTTGAGTTCTTGGTTTCAAAGAAAAAAAGGGATGTTACAATGCTAGAAGCACTGTGGGAATGTCCACTCAGTATTATTTTAAGGAATCCCAATCAGATGTGACTCACTGGAAATGCACAGAGAATGGGATGTTGGACTTTCACCCAGTGAAAAAACACCTTTTCTTTCATAAGCATTTACATGCACCATACATCTGTGTAACCGTATCCTCGTGTGAGCTGATATGAGACACAGAAAGCTTACTGAAATGTAAATCCCATGATCCAGTTGAATTTAAAATCAATATTGTTCTCTGGATGTTACCACAACACTGTACCTCACATGCTCCAGTGGAACACACTAGAGCAGGACTCTTATTTAGCTGCTGTTTATGTTGCTTTTGATTAAAAGCAAAACTAACATTTGTTTTGCAGCTCCATAAGCAGCCTGGGTGTGAGCCCCTAAACCTGGCAGTTTGACACTGTTAGACGCACAGGACCGAGAAAGCAAACACAGCTGTTATGAGTTTCAACCTTTTGGGAGGATGAAGTAAGCAAAGAGCTTGAGTTGAAGAGTCGAAGTTATCAATCTGTAAATACTCCCTCTTGCTAAAAAGTTTGGAGAATTTGGAGATTTGGAGAAAGCTGAGAATTCAGTATATTACTGAGTCTGTAACAGAGAATAGAGTGATGATACTCAATCTTGACATTGTTCTAGGCTTTATTTGGCAGCTGTAAAGGTGAAAATTGGTGCGAGGAGGAATGTAAGCACAGGTAGGATTGTAATGTGACAGCTTCGGCAGCTCCAAGCATGCACACCCATGTGTGTCTATGAGTCATGGCTACTGCTGCGGCCTTTAACACCCAGTCATCTGTCATCCATCGGCTCAGCTCTGCACTGCTGCCGTCTCAATCGCCTGACATAACATTGCACACATGCAACACTCACTTTCCCTGTCTCTCTCTCTCCCTCACACACACACACACACATACACATACACACGGTATTTTGACAACGTGCCACCAGCACGGAGTGTGAGTGGCATAGAAACACACACAGTGTCCCCACAGCGTTCCCTGATTAACGAGATGGTTTGTTCTCTTCCTCAGGCCTGGACCAATCAGGCACAAAGACACAAATCTCTCCCCGCTGGTGATGCTGAAGGCCACCGGCCACTATTTATTGGCAATCTCAGCCCTAACTACCCAGACAGAGACAGCAACACGCTTACCACAGGCAGACACCAGCACCACGTCTGCCTCGGTGTGTGTTTTTCATGTGCACCTGGTGAATTTATCTCAGGGAAATAAATATTCCTAGTATCATGAAGTAACAGTTTGAAAGAACATCAAACAAACACGCACAAACACACAACAAGATATACGGAGGGATCTCCCCATCTTTATACTGTGTGGGTGTGTCAATAGAGTGGAAGCATTAGAGCCACAAACCCATCAAAGCTGTGATTAAAGCAGATTAGAACTTCTCCACTAAAAAAGATAATGTCTGCTTATATCTCAACAGAATAATTCCTTCGTTTTTTTATTTTTTATTTTTTTTTTACCTCTTTGGACTTAATTAGCAGGATTTAGCGGGCTTGGTGCTGAAGCAGCTCAGCTAAACATTAGTAATTGCCGTGTTTATCTAATTTCAGAGTAAAAATAACCCACACAGAGAGGTTGTGACAGTGTGGCTGCTTCCACCAAAGCAATATTCCTGTTTTGTTCGGTGAAATCTGCAAACAGCTCCTCATGGCAGAATCTATTTTTCATTTCTTATTATATATATATTATTTTTCTGAAAGGCCTCGATGACAGCTTTGTTGGTGAAACATTTAACAGTGTTCCCAGCAGTTATTTTAAGAAGACTTCAATTGTTTACAGTGTTTCTCTTTTTAATAGCTTGAAAATCACATCAGCAGCTAAATTACAGATAGTCCCGGCGTGAACTTCAGCCTCGGAGGTTTGAGCTGGTGTGACGAGGAGTTAAACGAGACGCCACTTTCCCTATCATCTCATTTCTCTTCTCTTATGTGCCCTCTGCTCATTCTTTACTCACTATCCCGCCTCTATCTTGTATCTTGTTTATTTTCCTCATAAGAGAAACCTTTGATATAAGTGCCGACTTATTACTGGTTCAACTCCACGTGTAACAGCATGTGTAAGGCACCAACACAGGGAGCATACGTGCCACAGACACCGCAGGTATATACTTATCCCACTTAACATTCCCTAAACAAGGTGATGAATTATGACCTACAAGTGGAGCTGGGAGAAAGTCGGCAGCATCTACTACACACTTGTGATATTGATACCAAACAGGAATTGAAATGCAGAGAGATGTAGTGGGAGGAAATGTGGAAGAAGAGGAGCCAGAACTGAACTTGGCCTACATTCCTTACTGTAGAGTATGTGTGTACGTGAGTCATTCTTCGCATAGTCAGACACGTTGTGATCACAAACCTGGCTCAAAATCATTACAGCAGGGAGGCCAGAGGTGATTCACCAACAGAAAAAAAATTAGCACGAAGTGAGAAGACTCATATCTAATTGTAAATCGTAATTCTTCATATTTTCATTGCATCAGATCTTTTGTGGAGGTTAGTACAGTATTCTATTCAACAATATCCATTTCACATATAGTATCTGGCCTGGCCTCTCTGTCTGTCTGTCTGTCTGTCTGTCTGTCTAGTATTCTGTAATTAACATTGTACACAGACTTAATGGATCTCAGTGACAGGAAAGTGCTCAAACCTAAAACTCTGACGTTTCATATTTTGTCTTCCTGTCTGAACCAATATGTTTTGAATTGTGCAAGTGGACATCTGCTAGCAATCATTTTAGCAAATATCTGACCAGTTTCACAAAAGAACGTACTGTGTTTTGGACGACCATGAGAGTGTGAGCAGTGAACCCAGACTGGAATCAGTTTGAAAATTATATGTGCATCACTGGATCCTGTATCATTATAATTGTAGTAGTAACGAAATCTGTGTTAAACCTATGACACCACCTGTTACTCCAACCTCTTAAATTACAAGACAGTGTCGATTTACCATCCCATCTCCTTCATCATACACTCCTCATCTCCTACAAATACAGAAATCAGATATTAGAGTAGTGGAACATTAGAGACCAAAGCTGTACTATTTACTCTACTACTATAAGCTCTAGTTAATGCTCACGCCCAATCCTGTGTGAGTTTCTGGCTTTCAGTGCATTTTTTAAATCTTCTATTTGGAGGCTTTCAACTTCTCAGTTCATAGTAGTGATGGGAAAATATCCCATGTTGTTTTGTCACACTGAGGGTGTAGTTACTGGAGCAAAACCTCTGACCACACCCAAGAAAGATGAAAGGGACTTGAAACTTTGACAGGAAAAGACGAACTTTTTTCGGGCCAGAGTTAGGTCACTCTTTTGAGAGACTTTTGAGAGAGAGGAAACAGAGAAGGAGACAGAGAGGTGAGGAGGGAGGCAGAGGAAAAGAGAGACATGGATGGATGGTTCAGGAATAGAGGTCAAAAGGAGAAAGCAAAGGGGAGAGAAGGGAGGGGTTCAGCTACTGCGTAAGAGTAAAAGACACACACACACAGCGATGCTCACAAGCCAGAACACTGGGGTTTGTCAGCATGACTGGGAACCCTTTCAGAAACCTCCCAGAGTTCTGCTAGGGACGGCTGTAGAGACAGAGGGATCACAGGAGGAGTGTGGGTACTATGCCAGGGAAGTGAACTCAAGTTTTCTTTGGCATCAGCACATCTGCTATGAAAGATGATCTATGCCGGTCTCATCGCTACAGGACGATACATATGGCAGGAGAGGTAGACTTCGCACATAAGCTGCTCTGCGACAACACACACTCGCACACACACACGTGCAAAGAGCACGGCAGTGAAGACATGCCAGCATGCTCAGTAATTATCTCAGCGTGATTGTGACCACAGCTGCAGAGGACACATTACATAAAAGGCAAAGGGCTTCCACAGTCACTTTCAACTGACTGAGTAAACCAGTGGCTCAACTATATTACGAGCTCCTCGGATGCAGCTCGCTCCACAGAGTGCTCCTCTGTGGAGTGAGCTGCACTGCACTGTCTCCCAGCAGAGTGGATCTAACACTTCAACCTGATCAGCAGTATTCTCACACAGAAACTTTCACATGCCGATGGAAAATATGAACCTGCCCAGCATTCATTGTCCAAATTCACAAAGGTTTTAACACGCAGGTCCTCCTTCTTCCTTTTTTATCTTCTGGAGCATCTTACGGTTACTGCTGCAGGTTATATAAAAGCATTTCTAACCCTCTGTGCGTGTGAGGGAAAGACTGTGGTCCTGGAAGAAAGTCAAGTCAACCACAGAAATATTTTTTTTCAAAATTTAACAGCAGTTAACAGCAAAAGGTGTTTTGATAGTTATCCATCTTTATAGAATACAAATGTATGAACTGGCACGGATTTCAGTGGCTGGGGTGCTGGCTGGGTTTTTTTTGGTCTTTGGGAGCTCTGCAAACTTGTGTGTATGTGTGAGCTACACAGCCACACACCAGGGCATACAGTGGACAGATAACCCACAAGTGATTCATTTCAATCCACCAAATTTGTAATTCTGGGATTTTCCTTTATTTCTGAAAGAGACTGAGCTCTTCAATCAAGATAGCTACACACACACACACACACACACACACACACACACACACACACTCCTCCACATATCTGTTGATGAGGTAACATTTAATTTTGCAGGAGTATTAAGAATAATTTGCTTCAGTAAATGATATTCATTGGAAATCAAATTAATACACATGTTGATTTTGAATACACAATTCCATTTAATTGCAATTAATTATGGCATCTCGTTCTCGATGAGGCGTATCGCCCTGCTTGGCCTTCCAACCACCCAAGAGTGACTAAATCATGTTGCCGCAGCCACAATATAGAGCGTGTGAACTGAGCCTGTGAGACAAGAACAACACAATTAGAAAGTATCATTAGATTACAGTATCTTTGAAAAATGAAGACTAATAACCTAGCCTGTACTTTGCCTCCTACCACCACTCTGTTACAGTAATTGCTCCACACAAGTGCACATGATTAAAGGTCAGGGCACAACAGTGTATGGACAACCACAACATGACCCATCTGGATTTGGCAGTCCCTCCGGTTCATTGGGTGCATTAAACAGAATGACAAATGTGTATTTTCAGCTCCTGCTAAGCTCTAAGCAGGCTTTGTTTTCTCCTCCCTCTCTCTATCCTCTCATCTCTACAGCCACTCTCCACTTTTATTCGAGCTAAATCTGAACACATCAGACTAATGCTACAAGACGTATCAGCCGGCTCAGAGGGAGCAAAGAACTAAAGACGTAGATGAAGATGATTGGAATTTCCGTTCTCACCCCTTCGCTGTCATCTACGGCGATCCAACTGTTCATCACATTTAAAGTGAAAATCACAAAATCGCTATTGTACTACGTTGGTCACATACCTTCGTGTTTTTTTTTTTAACCCTCTGACTGTCTGAGCCATCAAGTGATGCTCGTGGCTAGTATTACAGACATCGTTGAATGAAGAAGCACAGAGCTGTGTTTTATTCAATTAAATTTCCCTAGGGGGCGCAGCAGCAAATGAACTGCAGCCTAACAATCTCCCACCACCACCCATCACTCTGCTAATCAGACAGCAGCCATGAGGCACACGTGTCACTTTGACAATTTCATCCTTACAACATGGATATGTGTCTGTTATTGCCACAGTGCAAACACAAACATATCTATAATCATATCTTTGGTTTAAGCCAGTGAAATTTATCCCTCAATGTTACTCACACTCACACTTCCACAAATAATCTATAATGCTTTTATTAATCCCAATTCATATATCACATATACTTGAGTATATACTGAGTGTGGTAACGTTTTCACAGCGTCATTGTTTGTTTTTGTTTTTTTTCTTTGAAAGAATGAACAATGTGAAAGATGTAAAGATGATAACTACTTGTCTCTGATTGGCTATACCTTTTCCAGCCATACAGTAAATATGGTTAATTGTGTGATCATCTGGGAGCTAATTTGCCCTTTTGCCTCAAGAAGAAGTAAGTTATTTGATAAATGTGTCTTACTATTCATTTTCAGCAAACAGTAAACTTCTTATTTTAAAAAAAGGCTGAAAAATGCAGGTGAGAACACAGTAAAATACTTTCTGACTGTTTCCACTGTGGACATAAACAAGATCCAATGTTCAGTGTTGATAACAAACTTTTATTTTTAACTTGTAATGAACAAACACCGACAAGAAGGCCAGAGTGGAAAGACAGCTTACAAGAGACCAACTTGGTAAACCCTATCTTCTGATGAAGAACATTTGATATAGTTGAAAAAGCTAAAAGAAGAAAAGTGAAACTTGAGTTAGGATTGTTTTATCAAATTGTTTACACCACAGGAGTAGACAGGATTTTTGTAACACACAATCTTTGTATGAACAAAGGTTTGATCACAGACATAAACTTAATGGGTTAAAACCACACTCCTCACTGTGTCATCACTGAAGTAGACAACTACTTCACATCAGACTCACACACACAGAACGATGAACCTGCTCTAACAGCAGTGACTGTATTTGGGTTTCCAGAGCGATGAAAGCCTCATTCACACGAGAGGCTCCATTAACATCTGAATCTGCTGCCATTGTATTCCATCCTCTACACACACGCATTACTACATTAACCTACATGGTGTTGCACTGAGTGACTGCTCATACTGGAGACAAATACACGGTGGTTTAAAGGTCCTGCTCGCCTACACAGGTGTCTTTAGCCATTCTGGCTGATGAGAGCTCAGACGTTGGGTGGAGCTGCGCTGGAGGTCACCCACACAGTCAGAGAGGAGCTATAATCAGCCAAAATAACTGAAAACCTTTGTGTACATTTTAACTTAATGTGTAGAAGCTTTGACATCATAAACAATGTCAAATTTTTCCTGCTCAAGCATGCACATCAAGGAAGCTTATTCAGCGATAGCAGTGGGACCCACTCTGAGAATAGTGCCAGAATTGCCGCAGCATGTGTGTGTGTGTGTGTTTGCGGCGCTGTGACAGTAGTGGGAGGAAGGAAGTCGCACGCCATCTCATCTTCCATGAGCTTCTGTCCCTCAGGTTGACTGGTTACATAACTGATGCTAACACAGAACAGTGGCCACCTCCAGGGAGGACTGTTGCATGTAATTGTAGTCACACGGCTCTACCTGCTGTGTGCGAGTCCTGTGTTTAAGTCAGCACACATGAAAATTTAGACACAAAGACAGCTGAAAAATATTGTACTATCATTGCATCATATCCAAGCTGTTGCATTTATTTATTTATTGCTCATAAAGTTTCCTGGTATAAATAAAACATTTTAAGACTAGGCATGACATAACTGACTAGACTGATACAGTAACTGGTGAGATGTTAATAGAAAGATTTTTTGGTATAATCACACAAAATGTGACTATTCTAACACAACACTGAATATCTATAGTTTACAATATACATAATTTTACCGAATGACAATAATCCTGTTTGGCAAATAGACTATGGATCAAACTACGGATGATATGAAAAGAGTTTAAGCACCATAATTAGCAACATTATAATAATAATAATAAGTGACAGGATTAAAATCCAGACTCTCAAGTAAAATTCATGTACGTCTACCTTTCTAACCTACAACCCAGTCCTTTCACCTCTCCACATAAAGGACACAACACTGGATGAGCTGCAGAATCCTTCAGGTCCTGGCAGTATTAAAGAAAAAACAAGTAAAGATTGAGGGAAAGTCTGATTATTATTTTCTAATTGGGTAATCCTGCTGAAACCCTTTGGGGCAGATTGTGAAGTGTTGCTTCAGCCTTGATGTGATTCCTGACTTGATCCTCATGAGTCGTGTTCATGCAGGATTATCATTTCATCACCCGGGCCTGTCAAAATTATTACATAATCGCCTGATCGCGATCATTTCAGCCGACTGCAATCATTTTGCATAAGTTTCCATTCACCTGTATAGAAACAGGTGGATGAAACAAAAATGTCATATATCTACATTGTTTTCCACTGTTTGAGGTTTGACTGGTGCTCTTTTAATGACCTCATCTCACTGCGCCCCCTTCTGCTGTGGTTTAATGGCACATGAGTGGAGAATTAGCGGAACAAACTGTTTATCTCGAGTTGCTTAATTTCTAATTTTCGACAACAGTGTTTTGATCAGCATTTATTTACATTAGCATCATGGAGTTATTTGCAAAGCCTAACGCCACGGCATATTTTGGTTTTACACCAAATGACAAAAGGAGAGCCTGATAACTTGGAGGAGGCGATTTGTTGGATGTGCAGCAAAAAGATGGCGGTCAAAGGCGATAATACAACACACCACACCACCCAGCTGACCAAACTTTGAGAGATAGCCACAGCCACAGTTTAATCCCAGCATTTGGCTATTCCTGTAGCTTTCGGATGACTGTCTAAATATAAATGTGTCAGTACCAGATGTTGCACGTTAACAGACAGTGTAACGCAGTATATAGCCAAAGAAATGCTGTAAAACTGTACTCTAAAAGTTTGACAAGTAGAAAAAGACAATTAAATCGTTAACTGCAATTAAATGTATGTCAACTAAAATTTCATGATCACACAAAAAAAATCCAAGGAGACACAATCAACTATGGAGCAGGATTTTTACATGGAGAGTCTGCTTCTGAAAATATGAACACCACATCAGAGGCAGCACGAGGGCTCAGAAAGGTGCTAATCTTGTCAAAACACTATGATCACCATGATTATAGTGACGCTCTCTCAATCACTGAGGCTGTAATAACACTACTCCTCTTCATCCCTCCGAGGCTTTCCTTCTTCTCCACCTCATCCTCTCATTGCTCGCTCTCTCTTTGTCTCGCAGACAGACAGAAACCCACACACATACACAGACAGACTGTGTGTGGGTCAGTGCAGCAGCAGTGGCTGCAGACAGGAGCAGAGGTCGGCCGCACCCTGCTATTATCCCCGGAGTCCTGCTCTTTTTAAAGACAGCACCGTGGCACATTGAGTGACGGCTCAATGGAAGGCCTGCTGGGAGCTTACTAGCAGGTGAGGAGTCAGATGAGCCAGAGGGAGAACACACAGAGGGACGCTACGCAGGCACATAGACAAATACACACTTACACACCAGCAGACGCGCAAATGCAGTCAGTCAGTCATGGGTGAAACAGGCAAGAAATAAAACCTGCAAAAGCATGGGTGAACACACATACATGTAGGAATGCATGACTGCACAGACAGACACAAACACACACACATAGACACACGCACACACTCATATGCTGAGTGAGGTAATAAGCCAGTCGTGGTCTCCAGGGATAGAGCCAGTGGCCACAGAGAGGGAGAGAGGAAGCAGCTGGATGCTGAAATACTTCCCCTCCTAGCACTGTAATTTCCTCCCAGAGGCACACCTGGGCCGCACTCATTCACTCATATATACTCTATGTGTGCGTGTCTGCAAGTGTGTCTACTGCACATGTGAGAGAATTTTTGCACCTGTGTGTTGTGTCTTTTGGTTGTGTATGTTCTGCTTGGCTGCATGTAGATGTGTTTACACAGGTATGCGCTGACGCACACTGCTGATCTAAAGTGGGTCCCCACTGAACTGAACTTTTTAAACACTGGGTCCAATTAACACGTTTTATTCAACACTATACGTTTATTCTGGATGACTATCTTGAGCTTTACAGTTCATATTTTACTGCACTTTAATGGTTCACTAAGGTTTATGTTTCCAGAGCCAGGAATTTGCTGCTAGGTTTTAGGTTTCCCCTGCTAAAAATGCTCAGCCTCAGACAGGCCTTGGCAGATGACATTGTTTACATAGTCTATATGTGGTTGAGGAATTCTCCTTGATAACTACTCATTTTAGAGCTTAACAGCAGCCTAAAGACTCTCAGGACAGGCCGCTCCTGAATTCATTCACATCAGGGCTTAGGCGGCCATCTTCCTTCAGGGTGAATGGGGAGACGGGGTTACTGCTGTCAGGACCTAAGCTAGATAATAATCAACTGCAAAATATCTGCAAAGTGGAAATTTCCTTTCAGTGTTTTCACTTCCATAAATGTTTGGCTAACCTGGGGGTGGGTTGTCTGACCCTAATGGAATATAGCCAAAACTGCAAAAATAAGACCCTGGTTGTATGAAACTGCTTGTTCTCTTCACGTTTATGAGCATCCACTTGCAGCTTGTGATGCAGGAAGATGATTAGAGGATGTTCTTTGCACAAGCTCTGAAATAACCCTCATAATAGTGTCAGAGGAATGTCACCTTCTGAGTGTTTCAGGTGGCTATTTGGGATTCCAACAAGAGGCACGCTGTACTGCAAAGTGTCTGCTGGGACACCCTGTTACACACTGAGGATGAGTTCAGGCCATTTATGAGTTGTGTGTGTGCGCCTGCTCACATCCCTAAGTGCTTAAACACGAGTCTCCTCTTAAAACCCTTGCACCATATGACTAACCTTGTGTCACACCAACAGAGGCAGAGACAGACAGGGGGGAGCAAGAAGAGGGAGTGAAGGAGGAGAAAGAGAGAGAGGGAGAGAAGGAGAGAGTGAGGTGGAGACTGAGAGGGTCCTCGAGGGAGCCCCCTTCATTTTCTGGATGCAAGAGGCAGACATTAAGCTACAGTGACTAGCACCACTGGCCTCTGTCTGACCTGCTTCAACTTCCTCTCAGCCCAGGCTCGGGCTGATGCGTCATTGTATCAGCGCTGTGCGACGTGGCACGCACCAGCAAGACTACAACACTGACCGAGCGCCACCACGTCGGCCCAGAACAATAAAACATAATAGAATATAGCAAAAACAGACTAGAACAACACAGAACAGCAGCGCCTGAGGCGTAAAACAAATGCTGGCTTTGTGCAGACGCGTGGGGTCCTGTGTAGCAGCCTCTGTCCTCCGCCCCAGTGTCAGCCCACCAGCTAATTGCAGTGGCTTTGCCCCAAAGGCTGCAGGGAGCATTTCTGCCCTGAGAACAATACAACTGAAATGTCAATGAAAACAAGTCAGCTGCAAACAACAACTGTTTGTATCCTAATTCTATAGCCTGTTTTATACGGCAGTTCAGAACAGAGCAGATGGATACCAAGCTACAGAAACACAACATACAGCAGCCTGTCATGTTGCTCCTTGAGAGCTGAAAACAGCATTAATGTAGGGAACAGTTGAAAAAAAGATCCCTGACTACTCCTGGTAACAGGTGACATTTATGCATAATATTAACATGGGATTTGAGTTTATGTAGCAGACTAGGTGAAGATGGTTATGGGAAAACATCTTGATAGTCCAACAGCACTACCTTGGCACGCACTCACATGCTTGTATACACACAGATGAAGCAACACACCCACACAGACAACCCAGTCTCCTTGGACAAAACAGAAAAGTCCACCTCCCTGTCCAGCCTGCAGACACCAGAGGACAAATGGGCAGGAGAGGCGAGATGAGAGCGTCTGTGGGGTAAAAGTAGCAAGTGACACTAGACCAAGAGAGAAAGAGTAAAATTAGCAGAGCAGAAAGACATTGATCAAAATCACAGATAAAAGGGGATAAAATGAAATTGTAAAGGGGGGAGGAAAAGACAGATTGAAGGATGGCGTCTATCCTCCTGGCAAAAAAAATGAATGGCGATCCTTCGTTTTCTATCGGCGCAGCGATTAATTGACGAATGTGCCACATTAATAATAAAGCTTGCTCTCTCCACTTAGGACATTGATTCACACCTCCTAAGCTTATGGTGTAAGAAACCAATCAATCTCGCCCTGCTCGTCTTCATCTCTCTTTCTCTCCTTCTTGAGCTCCTCTATTACCTTGCTAAATATAACTTCCTTACCTCTGTCTTAAGCCAGGAAATGAGTCCAACACTCAATAACTGGCTGTGAATTAAGCAGGCTTGGTGAAGAAGATCTCCAGAAATGATTGATTGATTATTAATTAATTTGCTAATTTCTCGGATTGATCTACAGAGAGGGATAGACCGAGGAAAACAATATAAGGGAGAGGAAAAGAATTTTCTGTAATGTGCTTTCAATGTGTCCATGTGGCTGTGATATTAGTGATATGATGTAACAACTGGGAGGTAAACCTTCTGTTTACATAATGTTGTGGTCTAGAATAGCTAAGACAAAAGATAAAAAGGAAAAAGAGAAGAGAAACGAAGAGAGAGATCCACATCAAATGCTACTGGGAGCAGCACATGCCTGCTGGTCTGTCTGTCCGTCAGTCCGTCTGTCTGCTTAGCCTTGAAAATCCCAGCAATCGAAGCCAGACGACCACAGAACTCATGCCCACGCCATACATGCACGCTCACAGACACACACACACACAGACTCACACATACACACACACACACACACACACACACACACTGAGGCCTGTTCTATCCTACGCTATTGATCTGCACCCCACTCTTCATTAGAAAGAAAGATTCAAAGGCAACAAGGAGCAGTGAGACGTGTTGTGTGTGTGTGTGTGTGTGTCTGCGCGCCTGTGTGTGTTCAGAAGTGTAAATGTATGATCAAGGGAGTTGTGTAAGCTGCATGTGGTTACATCCTGTATGTGAGTGAGTTTCCGTATAGGATTTTTTTCTTCAGTTCAGTGTGTGTGTGTGTGTGTGTGTGTGTGTTCATGCTTGCATGTGTGTGGATGTACTGCCAGGTATCAGTAACAGTGGGAGCAGATCTGTGTTACTCTAATGCAGTCTGTCCTCACTGGGTGTTCCTATGGAAACTCTCTCTCTCTCTCTGTATATTATTAGACGTTCTTGAGTCAACTGCTCAGAATAGGAAGACACAGATCTCATCTATTGCGATACACTCGTTATAAAGCGCTTCAACTCGCGCCTGTGCGTCGCGCTGCTCTGAGAATATTTTTTTGCTTTGGTGATTAGTTGAGATGCAGACTCTCGCACTGGTTGGGGTCACAATTGATTGACTCTTAGGCATCAGATCAGTCACAGTGATTGGACAGCCACTTCTACTGACACAAGCCTGAGGCATGCATTGCAGTAATGTTTTTCCCAGCATGCCAAGTTCTTGACAGTACAGCTGACAATACTGAAAACACATTTTAAGGGGAAGCTTTCTTGTTTTTATTTTCCTTTTTTTTCCCCCAAGAATAAGATGTGAACATTTTGGATGGTGTATACTCTTCAAGTATTTAATTATAATGTCTCCAATTTACCTTTATCTCTTAATTTACATTATATTCAGCTTCAAACTGCTTTTACAGCAATGAAGACTCCATATTAGCCTATGACTTTCCTCCTCATCTTTTTTCATGCACATTAAATGTCATCTCAAGGCTTTAGATGAATAAATGATTAAAACATGTGTCACTATGCTTTCTTACATGTATATCTTACTGTGGGGAGATACTAGAGCAAGAAGCAGCATTAAGTGCTTTTGAAGGTGAAACATTACACTGAGACATGTATAACTGAAGAGACAGTTTTGGTGTTTCTTGTCCCACGGGGGTAATATAAAATAATAAATGCATGCAAACAGTGATCAGAACTTCCTTCCTTTTCTTTAAAAGAAAAAGTAAAACACCAAGTCAGATAAATTCTGTTGATTAATTTGATTCACTGCATCTCCTCGTGTGAACACCTTTTATCATTTAAGTATATGTTTTTTTTTATTTTGCAGAGTAATAAGAATATTACAAATTAAAACAGATTAAGAGATGACTATTTTTTTATAATGACAACATAATTAATCTTATGTGATCATGTTCAGACCGTGTGTATTAAAGCCTATTTGAAGACATATTTGTCCTGCCTCCCTCTAATCCTGGAGCTGGCACACTGTGTCATACTCTGAGTATTATGCTTCCTCTGAAATAATGGCCCTCCTTGTTGTTTCGTTTCATTTATTTCATCTGTCGGGTGGAAAATGGAGAAAGAAGCGACGAGAAACCAAAAACTTGACTGTTAGCTGTCAACCGTTCAAGCAGCCAAGGCAAGCGCATGAGAAAAATTCAGAGGGTGTTACCTTACCAATCAAACACGTGTCTCCATATTTCACTTCTTTCTCGCTGGAAAATTAGTGCAGTGACAGGAGGATGCGTTTGAGTGTGTGTAGGTGTAATCTTTTTGACAGCAGGGTATGCTCACTGTGACTCACTGTCTTTGCATACAATAGTTTGATATGATTATATAACCAGGTGTGTATGAGGGAAGAATGGTTTAATACTTGTCTATAGTTTATCTGAGGAAGAGTGAGCACAGTCTGTGCAGTGTTGTATGACTCTGTATGGGAAACATTAATGCTGACAAAAAGTCAAATTTGCAAGGCTTGAAGAGAAATATTCGCACTTCTGTGGGATTAAAATTTAGGTGGAGTGATCGGGGAGTCGGATTTCAGTTTGCAGTTTTAGTTGAAATATGGAGAAAATGGAACTGAAGGGTGCATGAGAAGCATCCTGTGAGCGATGCACAGAGGTGGAGGATGGCACAGTGGGAGCCACAGACTGACCTCTGGAGTGGTAGTCTGCCGCCTCGCTGCTGACGGGCGCTTTCTTTACGGCTGAGGAGCGGTAGACGATGTGTGTCCTTCCTCCTCCTCCTTCCTCCTCCTCCTTTTCTATCACTCCGTCGCCCCTCTCCACCGGCTCGATAAAAAACTCCTCTTGCTCCGTCCTGATCATACCAGCCTGAAAAGAGAGTGTGGAAAATTAATTGGGTGACATAAATACAAGTAAGTGAACTCTGACATCACGTTTTTCACACAATGCCAAGCCTCCCTGCTCAATCCATCCTTCGCCTCCCTCTCTTGCTGTGACATTTTACAGAAAGAAATAGCCCCTTGCTTTACGCCATTGCTGTGTTTGTGGCATGCTGGGAAAAAAAAACGAGAAGAGAAAGGGGACGGCAGTGATCCCTCACAGCCCTAAAGAGGGCCAGAGTGACACCTGGCATCTCAAATGGCCAACACAAGAGCAGGGGATAAGACTGTCCCACTCCCATCCTGAACTAACACAATCTGTCAGGTAATTCCCCTGTCCACCTCACACACACACACTCACACAAACACACATCAGGCATGCACAAACGCAAGCTCACAGAAGAAGAGGGAGGGGGGTGGGGGGTGGAAGCCTGAAAGAGATGTAGAGGTAGAGAGGTAAAAGAAGCGTGCATACAGAACACACACGCAAAAAGGAGTTGCGTGCACATACACGGGGAAAACAGGCGCTGGGAAAATTGCCCGTCACTCTCTCTTATTCCATCTGTCTGTTTAAGACAACTGGTAATTACCAAGGCAACGCGCTGCTGTAGAGGGAAGCCATGGGGGAGAACACACAGAGAGGATGGTGAGGCTTTGGAGAGGAAGATTGCAAAAGAGAGAAAGTGATAAATGAAGAAGACAGAGGACATCGATACGATCAGTCTTTGTTCCCTCCGCTCTGACAGGAGGAGGAAAGAGATGACGAGCGAGTTGAAAGGAGAATAGTCAGCTGATGATGAATCAAATAAAAATAAAAATACAGTATATATTACACAGGAATGTGTAGACCGCACAGCACGGAGTCTTACAGAGAGACATGGGAGTCAGAAAAGTCACCCTGAAGCACAATGACGAACTACAAATGACTGTAATAGTCTGTATAAGTACAGTCATGCCTTCAGCCTCGAGGTATATTTCAGAAATAGAAAACTATATGTCTGCAGTGCAACATTCAAATCACCATTTAACCTCCTTAACCCATCATACTGAACATTTTGTCATTTTATTTCTACATACACTATATACTACTGATACTATATGTCTATTCCTGCATCCTAGGAGGGATCCCTCCTCCGTTTCTCTTCTCAAAGGAGTCCCCTTTTTGTTTTTCTCTTTAAAAACGTTCAACAAAAAGCACGTCCTCCTCCAAACCAAGGGATTAAAAGGGTGTTTTATGTTGCTAAGATGGTGTAAACCCTCAAAGAAAGTATGCCATGTTTTGGACGATTAGATTAGAGAAGCCAGGAGAGTCCAACACACTACAGCCTGGGTAAAATACAGGACAAACAAACAAACCATGAGCCAGTTAACAAACACGTCCACCAACCTGACAACATACTGTCGGCAAGATGTGAAAAAAAAAAAAAAAACAAACACTGCAAACTGTACACAGTGTGAGATCTACAATCAACACTGTTGAGGAAATGACTGTGTATATTGTATAGTAATAACCCCATGATAAATAACATGTACAATGGCAGTTCTCATTAGCTTTATGCTAAACAATTTAGTGTCTCTCAGCTCATCGTTTTGGTTTTCTGACCTGCAATGTTTCGGTTTTGACTCAGCGTCACTGGTCTCATCAATCTGAAGTCACATATATTGATATATCAGCTTAAAGGTGATGATATGTCAGTGTTGTTCTGAAAATGTGTCTCTGCTTTGTGGATAAAAAGTCAGCTCGTATAGGTAAAAAGATGAACACTACATGTATGAACTAATCCTAATCACTAGTATCACACACACAGGATGTTATAACTAAAAGCACTTTGCCTGCTTGTTGGGTCAATGTATTCCTCAGTTCTTATTTTCTCCATTAACTTTCACTGAGTTTTGTACAACTTCACGTTGCTTCTCTATTTTATTTCAGTGTTTTGTCTTTCTGTACACATGCTGCTGAACTGGTCAGTGTATTTCTTAATTTGCTTGCATTTTCTTGTGTCCATAGTGTCAGACTGTTAAAGACATTTTATCATTTGCTTGTCTATTTTTATTTTAAGGAATGTTTCGAGAGCTCTACTACATTAATGAAACTGATTTAACATGAGCGTGATAAGACAGGTGTACCGTATAGTCTTTTGACTTCTGGCTTCACCTGTATCCATGACGTCTCTGTCAGCAGTATAGCACAGCACCTTGTGGATGTATCAAAATGAGAGCAGGTTTAATTTATGAAAGCAGCTCAGCTGTATCCTTTTGTGGATACAGGTATGCATACCTCTCATCGAATCCTTTGAGTGCTAAATAAAATGGCATTTAAGAACTTGCATGCTCCTTGAATACCCCCGAGAGGCTGATTTGAAAAGAGCTGGATATTAACAAAAGTGGCCCCTCAGAAATAAAAAAGGTTTTCTTCTTTTCTTGCTTCTACTCTCGTCCTCTCCCATCCTCCTCCTTCCCTCTCCCTCTCCCTGTCAGTCTGAGGCTTTGGTCCCGGAAGGATGTCGACAAGCCACTGACCTGCCCCCCCCTCCCTCCTTCTCACTTTCTCAGCCCCCTTCGCTCTCTCTCTATCCTCTCATCCCTCCATTTCCTGGAGCCGTGGTGCAGCATTCCGATCGGAGCTGATGGATCTGCGATGGTGCATGCATTCCCACTCCAGAATACCAAGCAGAGGGGAGAGGGAGAGCTGTGTCAAAGAAAAAAGATGACATGTGGGACTGGGAGACATGGTTGGATCGATCAGAGCCGGCGTAGTGGGGGCGGCGGGTTAGGGAGAGGGGAAGGTGTGAGGGAGCCCAAGAACTGGACACGTCCTTTGAAAAGCCGAAAGTGAATAAAGCATCAAAGCGTCTGCACACATTTCCATAGTGAGAAGCATTGTCTTCATCTCCTCTAAAGCAGAAGCAGCCAAGTCTTAGTCGAGGGGGATTACAGGGAGCCTTGTCCAAACACTGTGTCCAGAACAAGTGAGAGAAATTCAGATTCATGGGCAGTACACTACCAGCCTTAATGTGCCGACAAGTTAGGTTATTCAAAGACAGGGTTGAGGGCCACATAGTGATAAGCTGCAGATGAAGATCAAACACACAGTAGTTGGTAGGGTGTAACGCAAAACTTCTAACTTTCTATGGGTGTGTGAAACCAAGAGGTGGTAGGAACGAACAAAACAACCTTTTAACCACACGGGCAAATCAAATAAATTATACAATATGGTGTATTTGAACACCATCTCTTCCCATCATGCCTCTGGGTGAGGACAAACTATGTACTTTTTAGTGTGTTGTAAAACGGGTTGAGGGGGGAAAAATATTAGTGCAGAAAACTGAAACATTACAAAACGTACTATTTGATTTCATATCAAGTATTATTTATATTAGGTTACATCCCTGATCAGGTTGTTACAGGTGTACAGGTGTAATTAGCTCAATAAGTCCTGGCTGAAGGTGATTCACAACATGAACGTATCTGATCATGAATTCTTCTTCAGAGGTTTCTAAGGCATCAGGTTACTCGCTGGTCTCTGGTCTCTTATTTCAGTAAAGACACTGTGCTCCGATGGGTGATGAGCTCGAAAATGTTTTATAAGGTTAGATGTGTTAAAAGATTTCTTTCCTTCCCATTTCAATCAGACACAGTTGCTTCCTGCGTCCTGTTGTCATCCACAGTGATTATAAAAGATTTTTTACTTCACACACTATGTGCGTCACTGCACATCTGGCTGAAAAGGTCACGGCGGAGCAGCTTCTTGTACCTCACTGTTTCTGGGTTTATGTTCACTCGCCACCATGACAACAGATCATTTGCATACAGTCAAGGCGATAAAGACATAAATAACACTGTGATGAATGACTCTATATATTACACTATCTACATGGTCAAAAAGATACTTTTAGGGACGATTTTAACAAACTGCAGTTTTCACAGTTATTAATTACTGTCTAATAAAGTAACCTGGTGCTATAACGACGGCCCGTAGCCAAGTCTGTGCAGCTTGGATTGATGGGTTGATGGTGAGAAAAACCTCTGTTTAGGTATTAGGTGTTTAAGTATTACAGTATCATTCAATGCCTTTAGTACAAACACCAATGTATCCACCTCTGTTGTATTAAGGATGTGGCTGGATAGGGACTAAGGTTGGAAATTAATCTCCATCATAAGAAATAATGATGTAAATTAAAATCTGAGTAATTTATCATCAAGATTAAAGCAGGGGAAACATTAGCACATTCTGCAAAAGAGCAACGTGCACCAGCCACACATGCTCACAGCTCAACACATAGAACTGGGATATAATTACTGTCATAGCCACTGAGATGGTGACACTAACCACAACCCTCCCTCTGAGACCTGGAGCCCCTTCGGCAGGCTCCAAATCGGGATCCTACACACTGAGTGTCCAGTTACAACAGGAGGATCCTCTGTGTTTGAAGGCACAGCGGGCTCTATTTGAAGATCTGAAGGGAGAAACTCGAGTCCACGGTAAGTGTCCTGAGGGGCACGTGAGACAGATGAGCAGAGGAAAAGCAGTGTTGGAGTGGAAGAGCGGATGTTGTGGTGAGGATCAAAGTCACACCCGGTCGGGGCCCTTCAGCTCAGTCCAGCGCAGGCAGTCTGTGTGTGTATGTTTGATCTGGTGTCACTGTGTGCATGTGTGTGTTTGATCTGATTCATAACCCTGCTACCACCACCTAACTGCACACACAGTCGCACACACGCATCCACTAGGCAGGCAGGACAGACACAGTCACACAAACACACAACCACGCACAAATATAGCTTTGATAGTGACTCACTCGTACTGTGTAACCCTCCGATTCATTCACCCTTTGAGTCATGAAAAAATCAGGCTAGCACAATAGTAAGGCTGATTGGAAAATTAGACACACTTCAGAGAGGGAGATTAAGAGCACACGTCACTGCAAATGTAAACAGTGTTTTATTTAATCGCATCAGCAGCAAATTATACCTTTATGCTGCTCCCCGCCAAGCTCGGAGAAAGCCAAGTTTTGTGTTTGGATTATGAATATGGCACAAAAAAAGTAGATTTATATGAAATTTATGAAGGCAGCATGAAGCAAAGCTACTTGAAACATTCAGGGAGGCTAAATATATAAGACATTTATGACCCTTGGCAAACCTTTCCTCTCTGCTGCTTCACTCTGGCAGGAGTAAAGGTAGGGAACAGACGGACGAGGGAGAGAACTGCTATTAAGGTTAAGTATTAAGACAGATTCATTAAGTGAATTAAATTATTTGCTTAATGTCCTGAAGAGCGAGGCGACTGCCTAATTATGCTAATCAGTGCACGATGTGCATGGAGGATGTGGAGAGCAAATCTGATGCAGCAAACAAACTTTGTCACAAGTAAACACTGGGAGGCCTCCCTTCATGTACCCTCTCGTACCGTTCTCTACCGCGTCCTCCATCAGCTGCACAAACACTGACAGTGACACACACACATGAACGCAAGCTCACAGACACTGACACGTTGTGTGTGTGTGTCTATGTGTGTGAGTAGAATCCAGATGCCAGTGTGATTTAAGCCGTGCAGGACTTAGTGATGCAGCTCCATCCCTGTCACCCTGCTCAGCTCATTACATAGAGTGCTTTCTAAAAATGGTCACTGGAAAAAAAAAAAAAAAAAAAAAAAAACACCCCTACGCAACCTCACATACATACACATACATGGCAGCCCTGTCCCAGTCACCCTTTATTTCTTTTTCTCTGCTTTCTCCACCTCATTTGCAAATTGTTCATCTTTGACCTACATTTTTGATCACAGTGTGTGCCAAAACACGTACACACACCACAAACACACACGGTGCCTGGGTCATTCAAGGTTTTAGCTCTCCACTCAGGCTGAAACCATCTGCAAACTCCTGAGAGAAGAAGGGGGAATTGTAAATGTGTTGTAACTAAAGGAAGGAGGAGGAAAAGGAGGAAGAGGAGGAAGAGGAGGAGGAGGAGGAGGAGGAGGAGAAGACACATCAATAAAAAGGAAAGACCCTAAGTGAGTCCCCACAATGCCACAGCCATCTCATGAGTCTGACCCCATCCTGCCCTCTTTCTATTTTCACTCTTCCTTCATCTCCTCTCCCTCTTTACTGCCGTATCATCTGATTCTCTGTCACCTCTTTCATCATGTATTCAAATTAGTGACTTTTCAAAATAAAGCACCTAGTGACAATCGTGACTTCTTGGACAACCCAGAATCACAGCACAGCTGTTGTCTTTATCTAATGTTTATGGCGACTTTCTGTCTCATTCTTCCACTGTCTAACAACAGAAAGAGAAAAACGTGTATATGAAAACAGCTTCATTGGGAAACTGTTTCATTGGGGGGCGCCATATACCTCATGTGTGGAGGCGAAAGTGTTTCATTGAAATACTACATCTGTGAAGTGGAGACCAGCTGATACTGCAAACAGCCCATGACGTGGTCTGGAAATATACTAGGTTTTGGAGTCTTACCATCCTTCCTCGCCCCGTCTCTTTCCGTTCTTCATATAGTCACTCTGTGTGAGAGTGTAGACAGGGCCAGGTGTTGGAAAAAGACGACAGACAAAAGACAACAAAGCGCAGGCCTTATTATTTGAACAGACACTTGAGGGCATGAGACTAAGAATAGCGGCAGAAAGCCAAACCTGGTTGGCCTGACCGCATGATAGGTGGAAATTTTGGTTCAGGGCGAGAGAGCGTTGACACAGACAGAAATACAGTCAGTGACAGTCTGGCAGATAGACCGAGAGACAGAGTGCCAGCCAGGCAGGCAGTTTGCAAAGGAGGCTGCCTCGGTATCCTGATCTTGCTTTCTCTCCCTTTCTCTCTCTCTCTCAATTCCTGTTGTTATTCATCAGAACAGAAGCTCCCTTGCTCTGTTTTCTTTCCAAACAGAGATTATGAATCAGAACTATGAGGAGGGGAAAAGGAGAAGAAACAGAGACAAAACAAGTCGAGTGGTTGAAGCAGAAGAAATGTGTGATGACCAGCTGGGAGAAGGTGAAGGTGGAGGTGGTGAAAAAAAGATCATTTGAAAGAAGTTTTACCATGATCAATGTTATGCAGGAAAGCTGGATGACGAAGAGAAATTACAAAATCCAGTGTCATTTGCTCCAAAATCAGCTCAACACTGGAATAAAGCAAAACTCTTCCCCCTCCTCCTCCTCTCTCTGTCTCACCCTTTCCTTCTTTCCTCGCAGCAGTCTGACAGCTTTCCCAGCCAGCCAAATGTTCTTGGCCTGGCCTGCATGGAGGAGTCGGGACAAGTGTGGGGAATGTTTACACGATCCAGTCATCAGAAGGAGCCACACATGGTCTCAACTGTTTTCTTTTCACAGTGAAGCTCAGGTATTAGCAGAGGGCCTGTACTCTCTACAGAGGGTGGCAGGTTTGCTGCACAGGTGCCCGGAGGCTGTGCATCATTAAGCTGATACAAACTTGGATCAAACAGGGAGGCTCGTTCCAATCGTACACTGATTTGCGGATCTTGCGTTAACAGCGTTAACAGCATCCCCAACAATAAGTGCCATCATTAAGGAGAGCTCAGAAGTCCAAACAGACCCCTGGGGCAGTGCACCAAAGGCAGCGTGTCTATAGGCTCAGTGTTTGTTTAAAGCTCGGAAATCCTAATTTTACATTGTGCAAATTAGGAAAGAAGATCTCCATAATTAAAGAGCTGAGACATATTCAAGAGGCTATAAAACAATCAGTCCTGAACTGACTTTACAGGTTGAAGTGATTTCTGCTTTCCACACATGATCCTTAAAGTTTGCCTTCTGTCTGTGTCAGTGTAACTTAGAGAGGAACTATACAAGATTTCTTTTTACCTTAATTAAACAGCCTCAGAGTAAGTGTGATGGTTAAATGATTTGCTACAGGGAGAATGGAGGCTCTCTGTCTTCCACCTATCGTTGCTTGGCTGAAAACCAACTTTGCAAGATCAGCGCGTCCGACCCGGTGTCCCAGATCTCGTCTCATGAGAAACATGGACCGCTTTACGGCACTGCGACACAAACACACCGGACAATCCATAATCTCATCAATGTTTTGGTAGACATCGCTCCACATATTGCCTTCTCGCCAGCTTTGTTGAAAACAACACTCCAAAACTGTAGGGGGAGCTCCGTAGAGAAAAAAAGACACCAAAATGGCGAAAAAACGGACTTACATAGTTCCCCTTTAAAGTGATATTTTTGCCATTATAATTATTATTGCATTGTTCTGATGCATCTGTACACTGAGGGTTCGAGTAGATGGATCAGTGTGAAAACTGTCCAATTTATTGTGCAGCACAACAAGTGACAACACTGACACACTGTAGTGGACTGGAGGTTAATCTTTACAGATCTTTATCTTTTGTCCCTGCTGTCAATGTGTTTATAGCAGCAAACTCGCACTTACTCTCAGACACAAACACACACATACAAAGCACCAGCCAAGCACCCATCAACCCCTCTTACCGGCCCAGCCCAGCCATCGATCAGTGTGTGTGTGAGTGTGTGTATTTAGGTGTGTTCACATTTGTGCGTGTAGTCTTCCGGATTGATGAATGACCCCGATTAGTGGCGACTGACCGCTCTGTGATTGCAATCTAAGTGCAGCAGAACAGCTGTTCTCAGAGCAGTGTTGTGTCATTAATATAACAGCACTTTAATGAATTACTGACCAACCACAGGCCTGGGATCTGCTGGCCAATTACACTGCAACACCTGCAATTTTTGAGTTGGTCGTGGGAAGATGTGATGTTTTGAGGTTATCTGTGTTTTAATTTGTGTGTTCAAAACCAAAGAATTTGTTGTTGTTTGTGTTGGAGAACAAAACAGCAGCATTTTCAGACCTCTCCATACTTTGTCCATTACAGTTGTTTGGATTGTTGGGTTGTGGATAAATGATGTTTGTATGAACAAGACTCTGCAATAAAAAAACCCCTTTTCCCCTCTCACTTTAACAAAATCCCTTTGTCTCACTTGTCGCTCCCCCTGTCTCACTCTTCTTTCCACCCTCCTGACCCTCTGTCCTAGCGACCCCTCCCTGACGCTGACAGTCTCACACTCACACACACACACACACACACACACACACAGGCACCACACTTGCACACACAGATCCATGCTCAGATCCACACCCATCCTTATCCTTATTTCTACTCTATCGCTGTATCTCCACATCTATTGGGTATACCTGTAACCTAGCAACAGAGCAGAGTGAAGACCCTCCCCTACCTGCTCACTGCACTGACTGCTGGACCTGACAGCCAATCAAAGAGTCTCAGGGCAGAAACAAGAGCCAATCAAATGCTTACTATGACAGGGAGTTGCCCCACTGCACTCCATGATTTTGACCCCACGGCCGAAAGAAATGAGCATGTACACACACATGCTCACGTAACGCATGCTTTTGCACACACACACACACACACAAGCACAAGTCTCTTGAGGCCACCAGTAGAGATCACAGGATTGCGCTGACTTGCCTGTTGGATTCATAACAACCGATCCTTCATTAGCAGAGTGAGAAAAGCTACCTGTGGAAACACATTACAAGGTGAAATGTACTTGATATCAGAACAAACTCTCCCTGTAAAACCAGTTCACTCTGTACTGTCGTGTCTCTCCTCTGCTGGAGAGCTCCCGACATCACGGTCTGATCAAGTATGTCCTCCTCCGTCTCCTCTTGATTTATTTCTCTCTGCATGTGGTGATGATTGAAACGAGTGATGGTAAAAGCATCTGACCAGAGGATCCCTGTTAAACTGACGTGGTAAAAAAAAGAAAAGAAATGAAGCTGTACCTGTCCATAGGTATTGGTGCTCATATAACATCAAGACATGATGCGTTCAAAGTCTCAGTGTCTCCATGCCACAATCTCTTCTCTCCCTGCCATGCATTAATGTCTGTTTTAATTATGATACAGCTAATATTCACATTAATTCTGCTGAGGCAAGATGTTTAATACATTTTCTCTATCCATCTATGTCACAGATATTAAGTGCTTCATGTCTTTCACACAAAGACATTAAAGCTAATCAGTAATGATCAACATCTTTATCATTCTCTCTCCTTCAGGTATCATTTTACACTTATTTTGGGAATATTGGGGCATATTACTGCCACAATAAAAGAAAATGAATGACACTAATCTAAGGGAGAAACGTTTCACTCCTTTTGTGCTGAAACTAAGCAACAGATATGTTGAGTGTCAGTAAAAGGCCTTTTTTTTTTTAAACTGATCCAAACTAGCTCGGAGCTGGAGGAGGAAGCAGTGACTGTTCTCTGCAGGTTTATAAGTAACTAGAGTGTTAAAACCTTTACCTCCATTTATGGCCACTTCCCATTAAACACTCACACACTATAAGATCCTCAGGCAGGGAGTTTTTGGCTGTGTCCCAGTCTGGACTTCAGTGAAAAGGTGACCACAACGATTATGATGAAACATTATTTTCTTGAATAATGGTTTGGTCTCGACAGCGAATAAATAAATGGAAGAGTGAGAAGGGCTTTCTCCAACCAGCACTCCAAAAGTCAAACATGTTCAATTTACTATTGTATAAGACAGAAAACCAGCACATCCTTCATTTGAGAAACTGAGACTGAGACTGAGAACATCTCTGACATCTTAGGTTAAAAAAAGACTGAAATGATTAATCACATATTTAAAAAGTTGCAGATCTTCCTACTGACTAATTGCTGCTGCTCTAGATGCCACACAGATGGGATTTTCTCCCCTCTTTTATCAGTCTTTATATTTTCCCCTAGCCTCTCTCTTTTCCTCTTGCCTCTTTCATTTTCACATTCTTTTCCACTGGAACCTGTCAAAACACCACAGAAGTGGGTATAAGGGGTGGATGGCAACATAGAGAGGGAGAGAGTCCCCTGACTACCTTTGAACTGTAAGAGCTCCCTCTCTTGCTATGTCAATGCCTGTGGTTTTTACTCCTTGTGTCTGGAGCGCTCAAAGCAACAAATTAATGGGTTAATCAAACTCTTCTTGGGTAGATGGGGGGAGGAGAGACACGTAAAACTGAGGTATATAACAGTCCACGCAAATCTGTTATTGCAAACACTCACTTTCACAGGAGACCTGACATCAGCTGCACTTATGCAAATGTGTGTGTAATGTGTAATCAGACCAAAAGACTTTATAACTCCCTACTTCACTGTCATCCCTTCACATTTCCAGTTCCAGGTATACAAACTCTATTGTAGCTCTATATTAACCACTGTGTGTGTATGTGTGTGTCAGAAAGAGGGCAAATGTAACATGCTAAATGGGACAAATATATTATCATGTTTCCTTACAGAGCCCTCGGGGTCAATACAGGAAATGCAGTGTCCTTCAAAATACTACATTACATAACAAAAACAAAAATGTGGGGGCTGGACACATATTTTGTTTTGCCACTGAATGTTTTTGACAGGTGTGATAGTCCATACTGTAGTTCTGCCGTAGCTATAGTTTTCATAATGATGAGGAAATCACAGCAGTGGAGAGATCGATGTCATTTTTCATCTAATAGCAGTCCTGTAGCAGGATTGTAAATGTTTATACAATGATCAATTTATAGACTAGCCTTATGGAGAAATGTTCATATAATATTAGCCACACTTCTGTTTAATGTAGGCTCAAGTAACATCACATTATTATCTCTCATGTTATTGCTGCAGATAATCTTTCCTGCCCATATCACTTCAGCTTCATGGAAACTTATTTTCATCACTGTGGGGATGAAAATTATTGCACTCATCGCTCTGGCTGGGGTTTAGACTGAACCCAAATCACAACCTCACTCGAAAGAAAGAAGTAATGACATTGAAGGAGGCAACACAGAGGCCACCCAAGTATACAATCTGCGTTGAATTGTTGTAAAAAAATTTTAAAATGACCCTAATAATTACCAGCTTAATTTGTTGGTATATCTCCTCACATTACTGCATTAATAAAGACTGACAACATAGAGTTTCAGAGCTACTTTTGCAAAAACATGACAAATCCTTCAAAGTGCAAGGATGAAAGTCGGAGTCCACTATTGATTGGTTACGGATGGCTGGTGTTTGGAGCCTTTAGAGGCAAACAATGGGAGCATCAGTAAACTGAGGCCAAGGCACAGAACGTCTTTGTTCTTTAACGCAGCCTTTATTTCTCTCATACTTTTATTGTCACCGTAGCTTCCAGTATGCGTAAGTATCCATAGACATTGACTACAATCTATGAATACACCATTGAAAGAGATTCAAGATTACCACCTTTTATGGGCAAAAGTCTGCACCTTCTTACTCAAGTGCTGCTGTGTGTATAGAATAACTCTCTTACAAGCGACTGGTTGACTCTGTACAGTATGTGCTGCGACCAGTCAGTCAGTGTGTGTGAGTGTGTATGTAGAAAAGCCCTGGTCCATTGTGGAAAATTATAAAGTGAGACAAAGCATAAAGTAGGATTTCACTGACAGCAAGAACCAAACTGTATAAACACGCTCGACATCACTTGACATCTTTCTTAGCTTTATGTTCACACATCTGCCACAAAATCATAGAGGGTGAGAGAAAACACATGTGGTTTACACTGGTAGCAGTGGCAGGTTTATAGCTGGAATTTCTTGATTTTTGAAGCACTGGGTCCTTGAGTTCAGATGAAGTTTGATGAGCGCAGGCTAAACTCTGATAGTGTCAAAGCCCTACTGTACCTACCCACAACATAACGTAGCTGGTTAATGACATGATTGTTGGCCTGGGAAGTCACAACTGGGAACAAATCCATTACCTGGATCTGCACCAAGTGTTGAAAGTGCCCCATCTTGCAATGCTAAGTAAAGTGGTGGAAAATTCCTGTATCCACCCTTTCATTAGATCCTCATCAAAATTCAATGGGTTCTTCCGTAGTCCATGCCCCATCCCTCAGGCAAATTCATTGGAAAAAGCTTTGGTGCTCTTTGAGCGACCCTGCTGACAGCCAACCAAACAAAGCAACAAGCGCAGGTGAAAACATAACCTCCTTGGCAGAGCTATTAAAAGTTGACATAAATTCAATCACGTCGCTACACGACATATGAAATCCCGCATGCAGATTCCAAGTCATTTCCGAGTGTGAGCGCTACCACCAGAGGGCGACACTGTGATGTTCCAGGCTCGTAGGAACTCAGTGGGCAGCGAGGTCTGTCTGGTGGGCAGAACACAGACAGGTAGTCGAGGGGGGGGCAGAATGTGTGTGGGAGAGAAAAGAAACACTAAACAGAAGGTGAGGCGAGACAACTGAGTGGGGGGCCAAGAGACTGAGATGTACTGAGAAGGACTATATGTGAGTGTGCGTGTGTGTGTGTGTGTGTGATTTTATGTGTGGCTTATGTATGAGATCTTGCATAAGCGCAGGTGTCAGCAGGTGCATGCAAGCACTAATACGAAGTGGTGCATTGGCATCTGTGTGTGTGTGTGTGTGTGTGTGTGTGTGACAAGGACAATACTGCTCCCTCATTACCAAACTGTTTCCTCCAGTGCAGCACTAATGAGGAGCCTCACCGTCACCATGGTAATCAAGGTCAAGCCTAGGCCAACACACAGAATCAGACACATACACACCACAGCGTGCATGTGTGTGCTCGTGCACAGCTGGAATCAGCGACGCATCTAAAACAAGTGGCCTCAATTCACACCAAAAAAGAAAAATTTCAAGATTAAAAACAAGAGGTAAATGGGTGGAGCTTTGCAGGATCCCACATGATCCCAGTCGTTTCACAAGAAGGATGTGGGTGTGATGTTATGTTCCTCTTGTCTCCTCCTCTTCATCATCATCATCACCCCCCTCTGTATGTGAGATGAAGATAAAGAGACAGAAAGAACATGAGGGAGAAGATGCATGCACGGAGACAGGTAGAGTCAGGTAGAAAACGGGGATCAGACAAAGAGGCATAAGGATGAGACACAAAAGAAGGGAGGGAGAGGAAGGCAGGGTGTAATATATGGGGGAACAAGGCTGGGGAGATGGGGGGGGAGTAATTAAATGAAAAGAGCAAGACTTAGCTCTTTAGTCTCATCCCTCAAGACCGGCCTGACACTGCTACATCTAGCTAATGTCATAGCAACAGAGAGAAGGAAATTCTAATGGGTGCGGCACAGAGAAGAGAGTAAAGAGCAGGTACATGCAAAAAAGAGGAGGTAAGGGGGGATGAAAGTGAGCGAGGAAGGATGGAGTGAAGGAACTGGAGGGATGAGAGGAAGAAGGGAAGGGTGAAACTGAGAGAGGGATGCACACACTGCAGAGTCAAGGGCAGAGGCATTGGGCTAGGAGTGATGGGAGTGATATAAACATGGAGGAAAGGGAATGAAACAGGAGGGGGGACGCAGAGAGAGAGAGAGAGAGAGAAGAGACAGAGAGAGAGTGTGTGTGTGAGAGAGAGAGATAGAGAGAGCGAGAGATGGCACAGAGCCAGAGGAATAAAGGCCACACCGTCCCCTTCTCCCTCTCCATTTCATTTTCCCTCTCTCCCTCTTCTTCATCTGTTGTGCAGCTGTACCTGTGTTTACCATTGTTTCTATATCTAATTATTCCCTCTGAATAATTCACTAGAGTATCAATAATTCAGCTTTAATTAGCTAAGACATACCAGACAGACTTGGACTTCACTTTAACATAGACAGGATGGTCGTCAAACACAACCAAACACACAGTGGGAGCAGTTTTGGGATAGTCTCATGTGGCCTGAGAATGGAAGTGGCATGAGACAGTGTTAAAACTAGTACTGGTGTGACAACATCTTAAATGGGATGATGAGACAAAGTTCGCAACAATGTCTGAAAGTCACTTGACCTGCAGCTGACCAGGGGTGTGTTTCCTAAAATGTGTCAGAGGTCACTGGGTGATGGACTGCTACACCTACTACCTACATAGATAACCATGACAGCAGCCCACGTCCAGTGAATTCACCAAAAAACATGTGGAAAAAAAAGATTATCTGATGTGCAGGGGTAAAAGTCCAAAGTGTATAAATACAGCAGGTTTGTGCCTTGTGCTCCTGCAGGCCATCATCATAAACAGCACTGTCACTCAGACCTCATACACTTCCTGCAGCCTGTAAAATATGTGAGAAGCCATCAGCTATTATGACACCAAACCATCTGAGAAACAAGGAATCAACAACATAGATTAAAATCTAATACATAAATGCAGGGCCCCTACAGTAACACTCGTTTTTAAGAGTTTATCACATGTTCTCTAACACCGTTCAATGTTTATTTACACAAATCACAGTAGTTTCCTTATTAATAGTGAAATGACAATCAGGTGGATTTCAGTAACTAATAACAAACTACAGTTTGGACTCGAGCACCCTGAAGAGGTGTGACTTTACGACCGCAGTTGTGAACACTGATCAGTTTTCAGAGGCGCCGAAACTCCCAACAGTTCCTCACTCAACACAATTTATGAGAGCTGTTTGGCAGCAACACTTTCTGGAGAAACACACTGCTAGACACGGACAGAAAACAGAGGAAATGTCAATGTGTCACTTTCAAGGTGTTTGGTCTTCTTGGCATGAACAAGTCCGATGGTCATCCACACTCGGCACAGAGACAAAGAGGGAGGGCGCCACTGATGGCTTCATCTCTCTGTCCCCAACAACTCTCCGTCTTCTGTGTCCTCCCCGAGTCATTTTATTTCAGTGTGAGTTGTTGGCAGGTTAAGTGCAGAACTGGGACTTTTAAAAGGGCCTGTTTTAACCGTCAGCTGCCTCTGTATTTTCCAGAGACACATGCACGCACACGTATGACTCATACACAGACATCCTCACAACAGCATCTATGTGGTAGAGACAGATTAGCAACTAGGACCATAGCCACTATAAAAGATTCCTAGAGCTTATGACTCATGTCTGTGTATGTCTGTCGAGTGTTTCTGTCTGTACAGTTTGTGTGTGTGTGTGTGTGTGTGTCAGCCCAAATAGAGTGTACACCAATAAGATCTGGCTCTGGATCGATTTGACTCAGACTGTGCCTCAGTTGACAGGCCAGGCCTGTTGTTCTCTTGATTGATCCATCCTCTGTGTTATGTGAGTGTGTGTATGTGTGTGAATAAATGACAGGGAAGTAAGGTTTATAAAATTATTAAAATATTGGTTTGCATTTTGATTTTTTTTTCCTCACCATCTTCAAAAACTATCCTGTGTTTCTACAACCACAAATGCACAGACTCAAACATCAAATATCACCCATTAAACACTGTTAGATTCGGAGTCTTTGCTACAATGCTTTATACGCCTCACTTACCACTCTATGATTAAAACACTACGACTCCAAACAATGCTTTATTTTGCTTCATATAAAAACAATTTTTTCATCTAAAGAAGCATAACTTTCCAAGTTGTCTGAACAAAGAACAAAGCAGTGCCACAAGAACTTTGCTTAAGTCAAAGACCCTGAAATGATCTAAAAAATAAGATATAAAAGTATCAAAGAATAAGTTAACAGAATATGGACCGTAGCACACACTCACTGCCGGCTTTGATACTCTTGGTACCCATGGACACTTTGGTCAGGACCATTGGATCCCTGCAGGTTGTAGTTTGGTTCATTTGATCTGAGCCAACAAAACAACATATTGTTTGTTCTGGTGCCGTTTGTGTTCACGGTGGTTGATAGGTGAAGACCAACACCTCACTCACTCATTCATCATCTACATCAACACAACATGAGTTCATGTGGGGAAATCAGTACTTGAAACAGAAAATATACTTTTTATATCATGATTGGTGACAAACAGAAACAGCACAGAAGACTTGCAGTGCTACACAAGTGGATCACACCTGTGTTTTGACTTCTTCTTTCTGTCTGATGTAGCGAGAAAGTCACAATACTCAAGTGTGGCTGCACTTTCCTGTTCCATGTGACACATCACGGAATCAACGGCATAAATATGTTCAGATTGTAGCAACTAACAATTGTTTTTGTTCTTCATCATCAGTGTATCTCCTGATCATTTCCTTGGTAAATAAATTAATTCTTTGTCCATAAAATATCAGAAAAAAACAGAATATGCCCATGAGAAATGCTACAGCCAAAAGTGATGTCTTCAGGGGATTTGTCTGACCTACAGTCCAAAACTCAAAGATATGTGACCTGATAAAGAAAGACTAAACAAATAAAAGTCTTCAAAGTCCAGAAAATATACATATTTGAGAAGCCGGAAGTGAAGATTTCGGGCATGCTTTATTAAAAAATGACTCAAGAGGAGAAATCAGGGAGAGGAACAAATGGAAGAAAATAAACTTGTGAGAATCAAAAGGGGGAAAGGATGAAGCTGAGAAGCAGAAGCAGCAGGTTAGCACTAATGGTCAATGGCATGTTAGCGCGGTGGCTAGGCTTAGCGCAGGCGCCTAAACTGCTGAAATATTTAGAAGGCTTACAGAACAAGAGACTCATTCACTTCAAATGAGCTGGAGCAGAGAGAGAGAGCAAGAGAGGGAGAGGGAGAGAGAGGGAGAGGAAGAGAGAGAGAGAGAAAGCTGGGCCACTTTTCTACCTCTTCACTGCACTGAGGTAACAGCACATGCAGTTCAAATGGACAGCGTCACATGAATAATGTGCATGTGTGACTTTTTGTTTTACTTATTCATTCTTGGCCCAGTATGTTGGACCTTAGCTTCAGTTTGTTTACAGGCGGAGGTTTCAAGAAAGCGAAAGGAAGTGCAGAGACAAACTTATTCATCCTTGTTTGCTTTTGCAGTGAGTTATCTGACCATGTTTTGTTCTCTGGCTCATCTCTGTGGTCATGCATTCACACACTCCAGCTACATCTAAACTTTTGTGTTAATTCCTTTCATGCCAGATGCGCTTTTGGACCAGGGACCTGGACGAGTCTCTCTCATAACACTGCATCTCTTCTGCACTCAGCCTTCGACATCTCTCTGTAAGATGAAAATAACTCTCCTCACATATGATGGGGGTGTTAAAGACAGAGGAGGTTCTTGTGACTGACAGGCCCCAATCAACTTCGATTCAACACTTTCATGTAAGCCCGCCCATGCCATAGTTGGAGTCTGAGATCTGGGTTACTGTGTGTGTGTGTGTGTGAGTGTGTGAGAGAGAGAGAAAGAGAAGAGAGAGGGAGAGTCAGAGACACAGAGAGAGAGAGAGAGAGAGAGAGAGTCTGTGTGGGTGTGTGAAAGTGAACCATCCAAACTCCTCAGTGTGTTTTTCAAGCGCTCGTCAGCTTCAAAGTCGTGGGTCAAACCAACAGGCACCTGACACAAGCTAACTTCACTTACGGCTGCCATGACAACAGAAAACAAACAGAAAAAGAAAACACACTGCATTTTCACAATGGCAGCTCAGTGTCTCTCTCCCCTCATCTCTCTCTCTCTTTCTCTCTCTCTCTCTCCGTCTCTCAGGCTGGACGATGACTGGAGTGAAGGATGTGGGAACAGAGACAATCCTTCACATGTGTCCCAGGAATTTTTTCTCTCTCTCTGTAAGAAATAAGTGTTTTTCTTTTCACCTTTGGCAACAAATGACTGAACTTCCTCACCTTCGTCCTCTCATCTCTCCTCATCTTACTTTCTGGGAGCCGGAGGTGGACGTGCTTGGCAGCAAAGTTCCTCCTGAGCAATCCTGACAGTTCCAGCTTAATATTTAACCACTGGACAGGCACGCTCACGCAGACATGCACGCCTATGCACGGCAATACTGTATACATGGAGATGGATACGTGCTGAAATGCACAGACATGGAGAAAAATCCAATTCCCATCTTAAAGTTCAGATGCAAAATTGATGGTGACAGTGATAACAAAAGGAGGCAGCTGTCCCTCCAGGAAAACGTTGTGTCTTACCTAAGTGACGGCTTTGTGGCAGAACCCACGGGCTTTAACATGGCGGTTGCTGATGGCACCGCTAATGACAAGTTATGTTTTCAGGCGAAGCTGCATGAGGTTGTCCATTATCTTTCTCCCTACTGGCCTCCCCCCTCCCTCTTGTTCTTTCTCTCACTTTTCTTTTTAATTACCTGATGTCTCCTCTTCTGGCCCAGACGCCAATAGAGATGTAAGCGGCACCGTCTGCACTGAACTGTCTGTGTACATCTGATCTCTGATCTTTCCTCTGTCTGACTGTGTGTATGTACTATGGGTGTGTGTGTGTTTCCTTAAGTGTGCCTATTATATATCTAGACACAACCTGTCAGTCTGTCTGGGAATATGCTGGTTTTTGCCCATACAAGCATGTGTATTATCAGCAAATGATGGTCAAATTTCAACCAGAATAAACAGTGACTTATACATGTAGTTATACATAGATAACAATAACAATTAGTATTAATAAGCCAATTTATTAGCTTAGATACTGAGAATTGCATGTTTTGTGTGTTCAAAACTCAAAGATAATCATTTTAACACCATGAGAAACCAAATCCACAGATCTAACAGTTTAGAGGCTGGAATTAATCTTTCTGCATCTTCCCTGAAAAACCTACTTAAATTAATAATCAGGCGTCTAACAGATTAATTGCATCAGCTCTACACCTAAAATGTAAATGAATCAGCAATTAAAGATTTTGTGCTTTTACAGTAAGTGCAAACACGTTGATCTGATGTATTGGACTGCTTGTTGGTGTGTAAATCAGCTTCTGCTCTGCTTCTGTGATTTGGTCACAAGAAATAGACAATCATAAGTGAGGAGGAATTAGAATAGAAAACAAAAGGGAAAAAAAGGACAAATGACAGTGAGAACAAAAAATGGGGTTTGGAGGGATTTGGAAATATGATCATAAACTAACGCAGTTAAGCTGACAGGACAGAAATATAGAACCTACACAGATGGGATTCAGAGGAAGTGACATTGATGCTCAAACGGATTTTGGCTCACTCTCAGTCTTTTCTCCTCCACTTTTTAGATCACAACAAGCCACTCTGTGTGAGTGCCATGTACTTTCCCTTACTCTGTGGCCATGGTTTTGTACTGTCCTCCGTTTCCTGTGACCGATCTCACTGGATGCCCCCCCCCCCCGCTCTCTCCCGATGCCAAGCTCGGGTTCCCCATCTGCGGCATCTACGAGGACAGAGGCAGCTTGTTGCACTTCAAACGCAACTGAGAGGCCTCTAGGAACCTTGGCGCTGAAACAGAGGGGGACTAGATACAGATACAGGAAGTTACCTGCCAATGGAGTCCTTTCTGTTTGTGTGTGTGTGTGTGTGTGTGTGTGTGTGTGTGTGTGTATTAGTGTGTTTGGCAGGGATTTAAGAGGCTTCATTCCTCTTGTCGTTGTTGGCATGAAAAAGGTAACATGAGGAGTTGTGAAAGAAAGTCTGCTTTTTTAGTATCAAGTATCCACCTGCTGTAGCCTGGAGAGGCGGTTGTTGAAATTTCTCTGATGAATGAACCACGTTAGTCATTATCACAGTAAATCAATGTAAAGTTGTGTTGTTTACATGTTCTTGATTGTGAAATAAATCATCTATTTTGAGAGATTTTTGAGGATTTTAAGTTTTAAACCATGTTATTACCAAACAAACGGTGTAGTCTGTGTGTGACCTGAAATATGCTACACTTATTAAAGACACTGGTTAAACACAAGATGCCATGATAGAAGTTTGTAGTTACTCTATGTAAGAGTCATAATGGAGAGTTGGTGAGTACGACCATGAGGAATTTCCCATAAGAGAAGCATTAGATAAAAAACAGAGCATAAGAAGTGATAAAATCAGATCTCAGGTTCCACAGGGAGTGTTTGGAAATTGAACTATTAGGCTGTCTGACAGAGTCAACTGGCTCTGTGTTTACAGTGTGGAGGTTGGATACGATCCTCTGTGGTCTACAAGCTTTAAAACCAGATCTATCAGCCATCTTTTTTAAACACTCTAGTTGTGTAGTAAATGACACTGTGGGAGAGGCTGAGTGCACTTCCCTTAGAATGAATACTGAGAAAGCATACAAACGCTAAATCGACACAGAAATGATCACACCCCGAACTCAGACACTGTGCCTTAAAACGAGCCATCGTGACTTTTGTAATTTTGTGATGTCACAGCTACGGACACTGTACCCAGCCCCACCACTCTCACAGCTTGTTTGTTTAAAGTTTAGTAGCAACTTAACACTAGGTGGCTGTTCTTTCTCTGAAGAAATCCAATCTTTGGATGTTAGGAAGCCAATATATAATTAACATATACATTAGAGACCAGGAGGTAAGTTTTATGTTGCTACAGCAGCAGGTGGCAATCTGTTAACTTTGGTTGGCCTGGCTATGTGTCACTCAAAAAACAGTCAGTCAACACACAGTGGAGAAGATGACTAACCACACTGAACACCACAAACATATTTTTACACAGACATCAAACAAATAAAACATGGGACTTTAACTTTAAAGCAGCACTTAAAGAACAGGAGGAAGGACGGTAACTAAGCTAAAAAAAAATGCACAGTTTACAGTGCACGTACAGCATGTACCAATCAAGCTTCGGGTCAGGTACCAAATCATTACATTAAAAATTCAATAGACTAATCAATATATGGTATTAAACAATAATAGAAGTCACAGCAAACATGGTTAAGTACACATTTTGTTTTACTATGTGATGATAAAAGATAAACAGGTCTCAACAGATTATCATGTAGACCTTGTATCCTCGTCCTCTTATATCAGCCTACAATTCAAACAGCTTAAGATCACAAGACATTGCATTCAAGGCCTGAACTAGATACAGTACGATGACTGACGTCTGCACTGATCAAAATGGAGTGCTTCTGATTATCAAGAACATGAGGAAAATGAAAGAGACGGAGAGAATGAAAGATTGAGTGAGATGAGAGGATAGTACTCCATTACTGTCAGCACATTACACATCACGTCAGATTAATCATTAAAAATAGGCCAATGGAATTTGTTTACTCACTGCTCGCTGACAGAGATTTTTATATTCTTATTTTAGTTGAATGATTATACAGCAATAATTGCTTTTAATTATACACATAGACCATAGATAGTAACTTCATAAAGGTTTATCTTGTTAATAGAGGGCTGAAGCCAGGGACACATCTCACCATAGCATCAACAGCAAACGGGAGATAAAATCATTTACTGCAATAATGTGAATATATCAATATATATCATTCATATATATTACTTAAATATCTCTGACTGCATTGGGCCGATGGGAAATGCTGATTGTCTCATCAGTTTAATCAAATATATTGATCTGTAAGACGTTAAATTTTCTGGATAATTCAAGAGCATAAATGTGTGTCTTATTTATTAGAAGCAGCTTTTAAACTGATTTTTTATTGAGTTTTAATATGCATTATATGATTAGCTATACAGTATGACAGGCACTGTTCCTGGCACAAACCTTACAAACCTTGGACCAGACAAGAGCATATATAGTGGATGATTCTGCAAAACCCTGGATGTGCCATCCTGAGCTGGTCCCTTCATTTCTGCCATGCTCCACTACAGTCCTTCCCGCATTTGGCTCTGCATCAGCCTTGGATGTAAATCACAGTGTCGAATCATCTAATATGTATGTTGTTCCTAGAGATGCTTGGCTAACCTGTTCCCCTTCGACCACTCACACTAACCACGGCTATTTACAAGAATTTCATTTGATGCTCTGTGATGAGTATCTCATGTTCACCAGCCATACAGCTGATCATTGGGCTGTTAGATTCTCCAAGGTAACCAAATCCACTCAACAGCACAACCTTGAGTGCTCTGCTTCTGCTCTCATCAGCTGTGACAGTTTGTCCATGGCCACACAGCCAAGCAAGGTAAGAGATAACCCACACATAGTTAACCACACAAGCTACATATGAACGGCTCCTGATGCAAAATATGTTCTATGAATCATTAGAATTCTGCTTTCAACTGTATGTTGCTGTTTTTCATGGTTATGGCAGCAGCTTTGCTCTCAATGAACAGGAGACGTATGGTACTGGTATGGTAACTAGTGAGGATAAAGTAGACATATGCAAAGTCAAACACTGCTTAACTGCATTTCTGCTTAACCCTTTGTCTCATGTCTTTCAGTGATCAAGCATGGACACACACAGACACACAGACAAAAACACATAAGCATGGTGGAGGTCAACTTGTCTTTATGCCAGGAACTTTGTAGAGGGCCACTAAGTGAATAGCAGCCATAACAGCTCCGCACAGCAGGCAAGACACTAGAGAGAAGGGCACAGCGTGCAATGCAAAGACATCTGTCAGAGAGGCTGGCCTTTTGAAAAGCATCACAACATCTATCAGCCCGAATCCTGTGCGGTCTGTGTGGAGGAGATGCTTCAAGGTGTGTCAAGGAAAGCACAGTCGTAATGCTATTGATGTTGCTGTGAGCTGTAAGGTTGCACTCGTTTTAAATGACACGGGCCTCCCTGAAAAGATACGACTGTTTAGACACTGAGAGGCAGAAACAAAGCTGGTTTCAGTCACACGGTTGAATTTTAAAATGGAGTTACTTGGGTTTGCAGATGAAAAGTATGGATGAAGGAATGCGACCTTTCAAAGCAAGTATCACACCCCATAGACTCAAGGAACAGAATGTAACATAAGTACACTCAGTGTTTAATCACTCCTAGTTGCTATGGTAACACAGGGGTCAACAGGTCAGGAATGCCTGTGGTTTTGCAGTTTAGTGATGCCAGCCACTCATGTCATACATAGACACACTGACACACACTGGCTCCACGTCTGCATCAATCCCACATCCGACATGACCTCCCTCGTTAGCAGGAATTAGCCTAATAATTCCTGAATGGGAATGGGAATGGGAATGCAACTGGGAAAACTGCCACATTCCCTTAAATTCCATCACACTTATTTAACCCTCACTGGAGGCAGAGATGGAAGAGATAGCACAGGGTCAGGCCTCAGGGGATTGATGTGGATAGTGGAGATATGGCCAGGGATAGGGGCAACAGTGGGAAAATGGTTCTGTGTTATGAAGAAGTGAAGCATAACTGGGTCTACAAACTCACATTCGAGTTGCAGAGGATCATGTTATTTTTTTTTTTAATCATTGTAATGCAGCTCTGCGATTCTCTGGGTATGTGTAAATATGACTACATGGCATTTCTTATATAAACTTCATTTCCTGACCCCAGCTGTGAGAAACCTCATCTGAAGCGCGACTTCATGCAGATTTCTTTTTTCTTATTAATTCCTGGAAAAGCAGCGCTGCGAGTGTTTCATCGAACAGCTGCACTATCCTGAGAGGTGCCGTCCCCTGGGCTGAATTCTCACTACTGTATTTGTGTTCACACAGACAGAACATGCAGCACATGGGTGGCGATTTCACACATCAAAAAAGTGCAAAGCAAGAGTGTCAATCTGAAGCAGATGCAGTGTATTGTGCAAAGACACAGGTGAGCAGCAAGACAAAATATGGAGTACAGTGAATTTATAGATAGTTATGTCTGCAATCATGGTTCACCGAAGATACTGGGTAGTGTCACTGCTCATGGAGGCTCACGTCAGTGCTGCCCAGCGGAATATGTTCCAGCTTTGAATCGACTAGAAAACTGAAAAACATTTGTGTCAGTGTCTTACACTTCATGACTCAGGAATGTTTGTCTGTAGTGGAAGCCAATAAATATCAAGAATTAGTCATTTTCAATAGTAAACAACAGTTGAAGAAGGTTGGTAGCAGCTGTCCAAGATGACAAATAACTCATGTTAAGCAATGCCCGCCAAGAGTTTTCAAAGCGGCCTTGTCAAAGTCACAAAACTGTTGGCTGATATAAATCCAGCAGCGTTTTGAAATAAGTTTCTTCTCTTTAACTCACTTCTCTGTCAACAATGTGTGTATGCGTACACGAAAACAAGTCAAGCAGAGGGTTTACAGTGAAGACGTCCTTCCTGTGTAATATTCTCTGACATCCACTAACGTGCAGAACGGCTTTAGGAGTCATTTCCACCCCTCACTCCTCTGTGTTGTTGCTCTCCTTTGTCTCGCCCCCTCAGGCTGCTGCCCTTCTTCTAGCGTGGTGATCCTGTCTGGTTATTAATTCATAGTTAAATCTAAACGGTCTGGACACTCACATAACCCTTCCACTGCTTTTCATTTTACATTTGGGAGGGGCAGCCACTGCGCGCATCACACCCACTAATGTCCTACATACACGCATGCATAAAAATCACACATGCACATGCTCCTTCTTTCACACATGTATACAATATCGCACATTACTGTCTTACTCATTTGTATACATAGCAACCTCTCAGTGTATCAACGTGAAGAAGTCCTATTTTTTTTCCTTTTAACCTTCTCAAGTGAATTGCAAACCGTGCACAGCCATGATCATCATATTGTCTGGACACTACAGAAAGAATGTAAAGTATGGCTGAAGAAAAAGTATGAGCATTAGCATAGTTTAGATGCCATTTCCAACAAGCCATTCTGCTACCACAGTCTCAAGTGGCCAACTAACTACAAATTTGTACACAGGTCCACACTCACTACTTCAACATGCTGCTTCAAAGAATATTTTCTCACACACACACACACACATACACGTACACACCGTTGCTGTCAGGATGGTGATAAATTGCAGGGAAAATGAAAAGGGGGAGCAGTAATCTGACACCTCCAGTGCTGGGCAACCAGTAATTAAATCCCTTCATTAGGTCAAATATTTGATTATGAAGAACCTCTGGGGGGAATCTAGTAATGACCTCTCTCTCCTGGGGGGGAGGTGGGAGGAAAAGGGAAGGGAAGGAAAGGAAAGGAAAGGAAAGGAAAGGAAAGGAAAGGAAAGGAAGACAAGGCAAAACATATACAGAATGGCAATATAGCCATCTACATATTGCCTGTAGCCAGTGACTATGTTCTTCACACCTCCTCCCCACTTTTCCCCCTGTCTCTGGATAGCGTCTGTGTGTTGTTGTAGTAAGTCGAAAATGCTGGCCACAGCATATTGCTAATGTGTTGATGAAGACAGCCCAGGCCAAGGGAGTCTCTCTCTGGTGGAAGACAGACAGTGTGCGTGTTCGACAGACGAGTGAACATCGCTGGCCTCCGCCTCAACCCTCTCAGGGAAGCTGCTAGCTTCAGCCTGCGAGTGCATCTCCTCCACTCCTTGTACATTAGCCTGAGATAACACAGGGAAGGATTATGCACATTAAAAGGCAGGAGTGTGTAGGATTAGGACAAGAGACCAAGACAGAAAATATCAGTTCATTTGGTTCTCATTGGTGAGACTCATATACTTTATATTTTACTTTCATGTCACCAGTACAGGATTGTCACAGTGAAGGAAAAACAGGATGGCTTCAAGAACCACATTCCAGTATAATGAGGAAGCAAATGTTGTTGTTTCAGATAATCAGACTTTTTTTATATTAAATATGCCAAACAAACTTGAGAACTGATCTAGTCTATCTATGCCCAAAAGAGCAATGCAATTCAAAGTTGCATCTGCAGTTGCATTATGTTCACACAATGTGGTTCAAATGCTAATTTCTCTATTGATTAGCTTATTATCCGATCTTAATCGCCATGCTGACGAGGTGTAGATGTGTAGACGTACAGTACAATACTGTTGATGAAGCACAATTATTTGGCCATAAATCACAGACAAGGGCTCAACCTGGTTCTCTGGCCTCACAGGCCCAGAGAGAGGCATGAACAAACCACATTTTATGCAACAGAAGTGTATAAACTATAAAAAACACTTAGCAGCCTCCTCTCTTATGAGCTGCTGGCTTCCACAATTAATTAATGGATGTTTTATGCAAGAGTGTACCTGAACTTAGACACTCTTGTTTCATATTTCACAGCTTTCCCTCGATCTCTCCCCCTTCCCCTCTCTCCCGTGTGTGTGTGTGTGTGTGTGTGTGTGTGCTGCTCGAATGCCAATGCCGTCATCAAAGGATACGTCAAAATGAAGGCTCTGGCAGAAGCTGCTATCGAGATCTCAGACACGCACACACATAAACACATGCGCACGCACACACACAGCTCCAGCTATGCTTTCATATCACGCCCTGGCAACGCCCACTGACTGCAGCATATCTCCACCGGTATCACCAAGGTTACCAGCGGTAGCCAGGGATACCGTTGGAGCCGCCTGTGAGAATGTAGAAACTGGGTGTGGCCAAAGTCTTAGCTGGTCGACGTGTGTATCACCATGTCGAAAACCCAACAACCTGAGGACACGATTTTAAGCTCCAGGATAGATTTTTATATGTGCACGGTGCAGCTGCTTGTGAAGGTTTCACTGATCTGACGGATCATTTCCTCACTAAGGTTTTAATGATTAAATAAACTTCAAACTTCAGTATGTCAAATGTGCAGACATGGTTATGCTAATCCTTCCACTGTGCATCCCAACTTAGTTTATTTTTTACATGCTGTGAAGGGCGTATCATTTTCCCAGGATCAGTTAACACCTTGCCTTTAACAGTTACCATACAATGCTTGCTGACTTTGTCACAGCACTCATCGGGCCACATGTTATTAACAACCCAGGTGTTGTTTGATCCTATGCACTTCAGCTCGTCTTATTCTGCCTTTTTACACACATCTGATTTCAATAAAGCTTGCGTGTGCCTGGATCTGACAAGACATTTCAGACGCGTCATTATGCCAGGGTGCATGCATTAGTCAGTGAGTTAGTTAGCTAGCTGATGTGAGAGGCTTGAATTCATTGGCTTAAGGACCCAAGATTAAAAATTGGTGTTTCCATGACAAAGGAGGGCCTCCGCCAGCACCCGTGCATCCACAGCACTCACATACAAATTGAGAAAGAATATTCCCAGGCATGCTTCTAGCCTCACTCTCTCTGCTTGGAGAGGTGTGTGTGAGTGTGTGTGTGTGCGTGTGTGTGTGTGAGAGAGAGAGAGAGAGAGAGAGAGAGAAAGAGAGAGACAGAGAGAGACAGAGTTTGCTGTTCTTCTCAAGTATCAAAAACATTTGGAATATTTGGGTCTTTCAAGCTGAGGGACATAAAAAAAAATAGAGAAAATGAAGGTGATTTTTTATGTGTGTGTGTTTTGTCATTGGACCTTTCTAAACCATCAATCACACACACTATGTTTACCAGGCATTTACACCAAAATAAACCCATGTACAAAATATATCCACAGAAATATAATGCAATGACAATGACATTTTTTTTCTCACATCATAATTCTAACGTGATATGCATTCCTGCAAGTGAGAATTACACGCAGCTGTCGAAGCCTGTATATAATGTCATTTACATGTAATTCATATGTCTTTATGTAGTTGAAGATTTCTCTGTCTAATTTACAGGTTCGTTTTTTTTGTTTTATAAGGCAGTGAACAATTTCCGTTTGTGACAATTATTTGTCCAGCATGAATATAGACACATTGTAGAAAATATATAGTAAAAAGATGCAAAACTCGCCCTCATGTCCCATTCCACAAACACCCACAGAGAATGTCAAGAAAGAAATGTGACTCCAGATTTACTAAAGAAGGTCAAATATTCTAGCAGCAAGGACTGTGTCTATCCTCTACTGTCTTAGTGTTACAGGAGTGTGCAGCTGTCTCTGGAGACACATGTTAAAAGAACTGGGTTTGTGGAGAAATGTGAGGAGTGGAAAAAGCAACAAATTTCTGATTCTATACTTCTACAGATGTGCAGCTGAGGGTCAGGTACGTAAAGAGCCTAAAAAAAAAGAGCGAGAGAGAGAGAGATAAACATTTTTGCTTGAATGCTTAATGTGGTTCAGACAATTCACTCGATGCAAAAACCTTGGTACAATGTCACCTAAGAAAACCACCACTTGCACAAATAAATTTCCACAGATGCTTCCCACTGTGCTCACAACATCAGACAATAAATCACTTCAATTCATTTTAATGAATTAATAGAGCTGGAAAAATATCATGACAACGGGACACGTGAAGTGCAGGCTATAAGGCAACAACTGAATGCACCTTCGGCAACAGGCTCCATATGTCTCACAGGGTCCAGCTAATATGAGCAGACATGGTGTTGTCTTGTGATATGTACACCGCCTCCATTTCAACTCAATGCCCTGAGTGACATGCATACAGAGATAGAGTTTGAACATACATTGAGCATAATAAGATCAGAGAGTAGAATTTATTAGCTTTAATTAAATCATATTGTGTAGTATTAAATTGTATTAAATTGTTTAAAATGCATGCAGAGGTGAGATGTATACTCTTTAAAGCAATCTTTGCAAACAAGTACTTGTGCTGATTACTCTCAGCAGTGTTTACATGAGACTTGATGCAAATAAAGCTTTAAAAATGTATATTTTGTTATTCCATGCAATGTACCGAATATTACCTGTTTAAATGTCACCTCATTAAAAAGAGTGTGAGATTCCACCTTGCAGTTGAAATACTATGTCCATATGCGCGCTCACACAGGGGACAGGAGAGGAAAGCTAAGGATGTAGCCTCGGGCTGCGTGCGTGCAAACGCATGCATGAGTCTATGTTGCACTACATACATTTGTGGGTGGCAATTAAAACGTTGACACATCTACACGGCATCACCATTCCAACATCTGATCCACAGGCTCTTGTTAATACAACATATCAGGTTGAAAACAGATATCTCTAATCCCAGATCTGCAGTCGAATCCAAAGCCCGTCTGCCCATCGACAGCATTATTCACTTGTGCACACATTCAGTCACACATGAAGACAAAGAAGAAAAAAAAAAGATTTATACAGAGTCTCCTCAGAGAAAACTCACCAGCAGAAAAATAAAAGACGAGGCAAGCTATCAAACTGACAATCACCGGGGAATCCCACCACTTTCAAACAAATAAATATGTGCCTGTGCACCCATAAACACCCTAAGACTCATTCTACCTCTCTCACACACACACACACACACACACTGACACACATGTGCATCATCCTTTTCCTGAGCTGAGGAATACAGTAGACACTGTAATTCACACCCCGTCTGAGCTAAACCAGGGATTTCATCACCAGGGGAAACACCAGGCTCCTCTATTGCCCCCAATTACTGGGGCCTGGAAGCAGAGTCAACAGCCACAGTTTTACACAATCACATTGTCTGGGAGGAAATCAGCCCCTTTTTCTATCTGCTCCGAGGTGCACGTTGCTGGCCGAAGCTTCAGCAAAAGCCACTTAAACTATCATATTCTGAGAGAGAGAGGAAAAATGACTTGAGCTCCTGGTGGAAAAGGATTTTATACAATTTCAGAGAGCGAGAGAGAGAGAGAGAGAGAGAGAGAGAGAGAGAGAGAGAGAGAGAGAGACGTCCCCCACATTATTCTTTTTCATGTAATACTTTGACTGAGATCAAACGGACACCTTAATCCTGAGAACACAGAAAGGCTTGTGCCTGGTAGTTCATATCATAGAAGGAAAGCCTATAGGTTCAATTTGTGTGCAATTTGTTGTGTGTGTGTGTGTGTGGTTTGTGCAGGCCATTCTGCTCTCTGCGAGCTCACTCGTATTGCCATTATACATCACAGCACAGCACCAGCGAGTGGTTGTGTCAAAAAGCCTGCCTTCCTCTCCACCATATCTCATAGTTACCTCCCCTAACCAAATTACCCCCCCCCCCCCCCCCCCCACCTCCCCCACCCCCCTTCTCCTGTAGACACTGAGAGATGAGCGTTTCAAAACAGCTGCCTCAAAAAGACAACAGCAGTGTCCAGCAGCACTTGAGGAGAATGAGAGCAAACAAACGCAGCCAAAGATCCTCGCTGTCACATTTCTCCCGAAAACCAACAGCCATTTAGAAAATGAACAGGCATTTATTCAATGAAAGTGAAAATCTCTGATATAAACACTTGTCCATTTTACCCCTGCTTTTTCACCCGTAGGCCGTTTGGCCAAAGCTCTCACGCTCAGTGAAAATCCTCTGGCACATGGGAAAGCAGCGAGGGGTGGTTTGTTTGAAATAAGTGGAAGAATACAAGCAGAGGGGCCACTGCCAAGCAGGGACAGAAAAGACCCCCACCACCTACAAACCCACTCTTCATTAACAAACAAATCAACAAACAATAACCTGAACGTGCTTTCAGAGTGAAAAAACTGGTCAGGGAGAATTTGCTAGAGGAGTATATTAATTACAGTTCCACCTCCTTCTCTGGCAAGTCATTTTTCCGACCCTATTTTTTGCATCCTAAGTGATTGAATCGTAAATCAAGTATAAACAATAGTATGAATATAAGGCGCATGATTTTACAGTCTGTGTTGGATAAGGTCCCACTAAGTTATGACTGAAGTAACTTTTACACAAGTCTGAACTGGGACAAATCATTTTCTTTATCATGGATCAAAATGTGAGCATCTATTATATGTCTGAGCGATACATAGAAAATACTTTTTTGTACAAAATGTACTTCTATTTTGGAGCACAAACACTCATTACCATTTTATCTGTGGGAGTGGAATGAATAAACAACAGTGATTGCTCAACACTGAACATTTCATCAGCATAAAACAAACCAGGATGTTGGGTTTTCACCTTAATACAAAAAATGATGAATGTCAGTCTAAATAGCCAGGCCTGTGTGTTTTTTCCAGTGGAGCTGTGTGTTTGCGTGCATGCATGTGTGTGTGTGCACGTGTGTGAGATCCTCTTAATGCAGACCTTGAGAGTAACACGATAAACTGGACTCACTGGTCATATTAGCAGGTAGAGCAGTCAGTGTAAGGCAACAACAGCTTGTGGCTCAGCCGGGGCTTTGACCTCTATGCACTGTAGTTGGTGTGTGTGTGTGTATGAGAGAGAGAGAGAGTGGGGGGGCACAGAGAGGACAAAAGAGAGATAAAGATGGATGGGCAGTGGAGGACAGAGAAGCAGCGAGAAATAAAAGAGCACATCAGACGCACGGTGCTTCGGTCCGAGATATCAACCTGATCTGAGCACCTTTCTCTCCCACTGTCAGTGATACCTCTGCTCCCATCCACACACACTCACACACTGCACATGTACACAAAGGCTGGTATGTTGAGTTAACATTAAACCACCCTTTGTATCTTTATACCTGCATGTAAAAAAAAGAAACACTTACCCACTGGAGACTGATCTTAACACATTTTTCAGCTATAAATATTTGGTCACCTTCATCAGTGGGAATTATCAATCCTCTTTGGTTTCTAATTCGACCAGTTTGGCTGCCCTTGGAAGTGACAACCCACAGTAACACTAGTAACACTAACTCCAACAAGGACGGTGTGAGTAATACGGAATGCCACCAAACATTTGGAGGCATAGGTAAATTTAGAGCTGATGGTGTTGAGTCATGCTATGACACTATGAAACATTAACTCATTAAGTCATTTAGGAAATTTCTTCTCCATGTTCTTAAATTTCCACTTCTACTGTAAGCATGGAGGAAACAAGCAGTGTGCAACAGGACTGAGAGAGACCTATAGTAATTAATATCTACTCTTCAATAGCTGCTTGTAAAAACCAAAAAACCCTGACATAACACAACTTGGAACTTCAGTACAAGTGCATGAACTCAGTGAATGGTGCCATTATATCTGACAACTGGCTGGACAACTGCACCAACGTTTCATTTGGCCCCAATTCCACACAGCCACATAATTAAACATTCTAAAAATCACAGATAGCTGTGGGAAGACTACTTGGCCTTTAACATGCTTTACACAGCGGAAAGCTGCCTGACTGTTGTGACCAACCCTGAACTGATAAGTTCTTTGACCAGACAGAAGCTTCATTTTGTGCGGAGTGGCTGTAGAAACAGGCCAACACAGTCACAGAAGTGCTGTAGTGGGAGGTCATCCAGACATGTGTCAGCCGCAGACACTGCCAGAATATTAGGAAAACACACTTCCCAGAAATTTCAAATCAATGTAATGTCAAATATCACCCCGCTCCTGTGCAACGCAGCATGTCGCAGTAGCTGCAGGTCCTCTGAGATCACTGAACTATTTATTGATCAAATCTTCTTTGAGGGATTCATAATTCAACAGATGTTATTCTTTATTTATTGTTTTGTCATGTTTCACTGTGGCCACAAATACTGTGGTACGTCATGCTCAGTTGAGCTGACAAAGAAAAGTTACACAGGGATACCTGCACACACACAAACACACACACACACACACCTTGCCAAGAGGCAGTTTGAGAGGAAGGGCACCAAAGCCAGCCCCAGAATGTTTTTTCTTTTCTTTTTCCCCCACAACTGGTGATACACATGAAGAGATAGGATGGGAAAGAGACAGAGGTGGATGGCAGATTCATGCTGTCACACACCAGCAAAAAGGACAGAGAGGAGGGCCCTGTCACATCACATCAGAGTCAGCTGCAGCCACACCCGCCCTGCAAGCATACACCCTGCTGCTGGGAGAGGACAGGAGAGGACAGGAGAGGACAGGAGAGGAGAGGAGAGGAGAGGAGAGGAGAGGAGAGGAGAGGAGAGGAGAGGAGAGGAGAGGAGAGGAGAGGAGAGGAGAGGAGAGGAGAGGACAACTAGAGCATAAAGCAGAGGAAAAAAAGAACATCCCCTCCATTAGTTTCTCCTCTCTAGTGTGCCTCATTTCAATTGTATCTCATTCCTCATCTAGTCTGCCTCACATGCAGCCACCTCCACCCTTGCCAGTCTCCCTGATTTAGCCACAATAGGCACTTGTGTGGTGGATCTTAGCCTTGGGACAGAGCTACTAGGCACAGTTTAGCTGGCAGTGGCTGTATGTGTAGGGGTGGGTGGCAGTGGGGAGACGGCAAAGAAAGGGAGAAAAGGGATTAGAAATGAACTGTGGAGATCGAGCACAACCTGACAATAAGTCCCTTCTCCCCAATGTGTCTGCGTCTGAGTGTCAGTGTGTGTGTAAAAGAGAGAGGCAAAGGATTAGCTTGTGACAAAAAGTCATCTCCCTTTGTGTTCCAAGTGATGCTGTCAATCATGGCAAGAGTTAGAGAAGCTGTGTGTGTGTGTGTGTGTGTGTGTGTGTGTGTGTGTGTGTGTGTGTGTGTGTGTAAAGCAGATATAAGGATGTGCAGTTTTGGCTCTGGCCATAAACATAACCAATAATAGACAGTCTGACAGCAGGGTGATTTTATCATTTATCTTTTGCTCCTTTGTTCCTATCGACACTCACAGACACTGAGCCACACACACACCCCTGACAAAGTGAGATATCTCACTGTAGGACAACTACACAGCAATAACACAAATCCACAAACATACAGAGTGCAGAAGGAGAGCTTACAAACATTCCTCTTTATTTACCCCTTTTCTCTTTCTGCTAAGGTCAGAGGTCAGGGCGGGCTACAAGCAGCTGACTCGACCAGGTAAGAGTCTTTGCTCAAGGAGTGATATGAAGGCTTAAATCTTACACTTGCAAAAGATCCTGGGCAATATACAGTATAGTGGTGTAACGGATCACGGATCGGTACTCAAGTGGTCTGCGGATCGATCAAGTTGTGTGTGTAGTGTGGGAATACATAGGCACACCGCCCCAGCTGAATAAATAGGCAATTTTTAAAAAGTCTGCTCGAATATTTGAAGCTGCAGCTCTACGTTTCACACAACAATAACAAAATTATTCGTTTTTTATCAACATGTTCGATAACCGCCGCTGCCATTAACCATGCAGTGCAATGAGCAGCCTCAAAAAGGCTAATGTCTGAAATTAAACAGATGTACAGATGGGAAATACCACAAAATATGTCAATTACATGAAGCATGACAGGCTAATAATAATGCAGATTGGAATCCAGGCACCTGTGATCAGCAGTAAGACTTATCCCCCAAAAGAAGCAGCATTACTATGTGCCACCCACGAACATAAATACATTTAGAAAAGACGGTGCTGCTGGGTGTCGTCTTATATTAGGGATTTTAACCGTTGCATGTAACTGACCTAAGATGCAAGATGTAAATATTTCACACTATGGGATTTAAAGGGATTTAGACTAACAGGATTTGAGATTCTTATTTATCTATGTATCATTTTCATTAATTTAAAAATTTTTTAATCACAGATTTATTTTATGCCACATCGTCAAACACTAATTTCTAACTTCATCACCCCACTATAATGTGAGTCAGGGAGGACCTTGGCCCTGTCCATCATTCAGAGGATACCTTCAGCACACCTTGGAAGACCCACTCCAGAGTAACTCCACACCTGTCACAGAACCGCACGTGGACAAGGTCATCTCCAAGTCTCTATTACATCTTGGCAAGCAGATTATATAATTGTAAGGCAGTATCCAAAGCTTTCCTTGTACACACTGGCAGATGATCAGTCACAGTGATCAAAGCACTAGATGTGTTTCTTTGTTTCTGCTGCTTCACTCTAGCCCCCACAGAGTCAGTTATTAGAATACAATATATTATTATATAATATATTACATATGCTGGTACACTAACAATTCCCGAGGTCCTTGTGCACTGGCAAAAACCCCCAAACATAATACACAGTGAAAGAAAAAGTGATTATTTCTCTATTGCAGAAAACAAAAACAGGCAGCCTTAGTAAGATGAGGAGGGTGTGAGTTTCTGTTATGAGGTGCGATTCTTGCTGCTTAGCTCCCTGCTGCACTGAGCACCAAGCAAAATGATTTTCAAGCATAGACACCGCATGCAGACAGACAGACTCTGCTCCATTAAGGAACATGTAAACAGAAAATTCAAACAAGACAGCTAAACAATTCAACCCAAAGGAAGAACAAATACAACTAATTAGGGCAAAATACACACACATTTTTGGAGTGTAGAGGGGTTTATAGTACGCACTGAGGCAGTGAAGACAACTAGCAGAGGAGTGTACCCACTTCTAGAGGCAGAAGAGTGACTTTAGTTTAGACAAAGAGAAAATAAAAAGCAAATTCTTCAAGCTTATCAAGAAAAAAAAAGTTTGAGCATTGAGCAGGTGCTGGCAGTTATGATGTTGCTGCTTTTCTTGTTCAGGTTTGGGCACATTAAATTCCACCACTCTCTGCCTTCCTGCCTCTCCTTTTCTGCCACCTAACCTCCCGCCTTTCTGTCTCTCGCTCTCTCTCATGTTGTGTTTTGTTTGTGAAGATCATGGGGGGGGGGGGTGACTTTCCAGTTTCCAGTACGTGGTACCAGCTCAACTTGACTCGACTCAACTCATCTTTGGTACCAGGTACTATCATAGAGGTCATTTCCATTACAGGACAGTACTGTCGTTAGAGTAGTGAGTACACTGATATATACTATATATGCATTATATAGACTGATCTGTTCAATCAAAAACATTTACATTAACATGAAGTTTTATTTTACATTCAGACAAACTAATGTGGCTGCAACAATTGTTAGGTTTCACCTGTGAGACCAAAATTTATCTTCCAAAGGGAATTATATCAGCCAGCGCTAAATCTCCAAAGAGCTGCATTTAAGTTCATCGGATTGATAGAGGTTGACCAGCCAATCATCTCAGGAGACTGGCTGAGATGGCCCGCTGGTCCCAGCCAGCTGGTCCCATAGGCGACTCTTCACATCTCTGAAAACGTTGGAGCACTGCTTTCACATCACTCTTTAGTACCTCTTTACCCATTTTGGAACCTCAGCGGAGGTGGTTCCAGACCAGATTCCAGGTACTTTTACCAAGTGGAAACACAAAAATGGCACAGAGAGTCGAGTCGAGCTGGTACCATGTAGTGGAAACGTGGCATTAGAGAACTGCTGATGTGGCTACCATCGATCAGTTCGCTGCATGGCCCTGCGGCATGGCAGGCTGACTGTCAGGCTGACTGACAGGCACACGGGTGATGGCTGTCTAGCAGACAAGAAAAAAATGTCAAACAAGGCCTGCCTGGTCTATTTTATCTATTAAATCTGTAGAATAATATTGTTATCCATTTACAATGATACTGTCCTGATGGCCAATCTGGATTTTATAGATTGCGTTATATTTTTGCCACAGTTGCTCCACTTACTGTGATCCCTTCCCTAACCCTAACCCTTCTTTAAAATGACTCAACAGCCACATCATGTTTGCATTAAAGTGTACGTCAGTGCGCATGGAAAACACACTACACATACATTAACTCAACACAGACAAGCATATGGTCTTTTCCTCTATTCATACATTACCAGTGTGCACCTCTCAGACGACATCACTTTCCCTCCTGGAGACGCTGCACTCACCAAAACACTTGGATGAAAGTTGAGTCACGTGCACGTGTGACTGGCCCAATTTTAGAATCTACATCTCAGGACCCAAGGCATCACATTATGACTTTACAGAGACCACGCGTACTTCCGTCACTGCTGTGCTTCAGCTGGTGTTAGTTATCAGCTCAATATCGCCTGCTGTAATCGTGACATCACAGAGGTGTTTCCCTATAATCATTGGAGTTCTACTGCTTTTTTTCTCTCACGTGAATCCTGTTATTTCAGCCACTCAAACAAACTGTGTGCTCTGAGCCAGCACTCTGTGAATGACAGAGAGCAAGAGGAAGGAGAGGCAAGGGAGCTGGTTAAGTGCACTGAGTGAGAGGCAGTAATCACAGCTCTGGTAAAAGCACTCTTTTGCTCTGTGCAGCGTTCCTCAGAATGGGTCTGTTCTCTGTCTGACTCTCTCCCCTGCTCTTCCTCTGTTTCTCTCTCTATCTGATAATAGCTCTAGATTGAGTAATTGTGTGTTTGAGTGGAGCTACAGTGCAGGGTGGAACCTGCAATCAGATACTGAGAACACGTTTCTCCCTCTCTCACCGCCTGTCTCTCCATTCATGCCTCAGCAGTCTGGGCTCTCCACACCCGGCTCTCCCTCCAGCCCTGCAGTTCCTGCAGGCGCTCCACCACCTTCACCCCATCCACTTCCTACTCTATACAGCCAGCAAGGGCTGGGGTCAATAACAGCTGTGCGCCGTGCTGTAATTGATGTCATCATTTCAATTTGAGCTGATTACAGTTGAGAGCTGCTTATCGTGTGACCTGGGGTGGAATAACACACTGTAGGGCCCAGTGATCTGCCACGCCTGAACAAGCTTAACTGCTGGGCTGGCTGGATGGATGGATGGGTTGGCTCAGCCCAGGGCTGCCTCCTCTATTGACTCCTAATGTCGAGGTAATGACTGAGCATATTCTAGGGGCATGGCTGGCGCAAGCATCCGTGTCGCTGGCATTTAGCATAGTACTGGGGCTATTATTGTGATTGGCCTGCCCCTCTGTCAACACACTCACACATGATTAAGCTTTCTACTGGCACAGAGCTCGGTGCGTGTGTGTGTCAGTTTTATGGCCTTGTTATGATGAGTAACTTTACAACCTTTCTGATTCTAGCTCTATTAAATTAACATCATTATATATTCAATTAGTATTGGATATTTCATGCCGAAGATCATTTTTACAGTATTTGCAAAGAAGGTGCCATCTCTGAGCACCGACCCACAGAAAAGAGATGAATAAAACACCTGGCAGTGTTTTAGCATTTCTCTTTGCTGTTGACGTCTGAGACTTTTCAATGAAAGCACCAAAATAACACAGCTGCCTTCCAGCATTCCTGCTGTGCACTAATAACACACATGAACAGAGTGAAGCACACTGCCATATATATGGTGTATGAGAATATACATAGGGCATCACCTGTACAGCATCAGGGGCTAATTATCTGCCAACAAACGATACAGTCTGTACTATACAAATAGTGAGCATAAAATATCTCCTGGTTAGTAATATGTAGATGTAAGTCCTTAGCTCTAAACTTATTTTATGCACAGACAGCGGGCAATATCCTCAACCCTCAACACCACTTGTCTGATCAACGCTTGGGAGCAGAGCTGCTGCTAAAAACAGACAAAGACTGCTCACTAAAGGAACACTGTCTCTTGCTGTCTCTTTCTTTTTTTGCCGGAGCTCTGAATCTGTGGGTGTTGGGGAGCAAAAAGCTGTCTGCCACGTTCTTTTTCTTTCTCTTTCTCTGTCATTTTCCTGACTCTTTTAATACCATCATTAGGAGAGCTCTCCTGCTTGCTGCTACCGCTGCTGGCCAAGAAACACGAGACAGAGAGAGAGCGGGAGAAAAGAGCGAGAGAGGCGAGGGGTGGAGACAATAAGAGAAATGTGTGCACAGGTTTTTGTCATGCAGTGAGGTAGAGATGGTTCAGGGGAACCTTTTTCTCTGCGCATATGACCGGCCGTACTTTAGATGTGATCACGTGTGCTGGATCACGTGTTTCCTACGTAGCAAAGGTGTACGTGTTTATTGCATGTGTGTGTGAAGGCGTACAATCTACGTCACAGCTGTGGGAACACGGTTGTTGTCATCCAGGTGTGCATCCACCTGGATTTTAGGAGCAAACCCCAAGATGACAGGTAACACACTTCCTCTGTTACAAACTCTTGAGACATGATGATCACTTCTCACCCAGCTGGATCTCATTTCTGGCCTACGTGCACATCTATCAGCTCCATGGTCCTGTGTGACCCTCTGTTCTCACGGTAACCTGAAGCTACCTCCCCATTTGTCAGAGCCTGCTGATTATCTCAGGGGCGATCTGGAAACTGGAGGTACAGGCATGTGAATGTGCAGCACCTTCAGCAAGAGGATGTGTGTCTCTCCACTGAATACAAGGGTTTGTCTTTCATTCTACAACATTATGTCTATTCTAATTATTATTATTAATCAAGATAAGAAAATCAAGAGGGTGTTAAGGAGTTAAATATTTCCTGGTAGCAGATGGGGATTTTCACTGACTTACAATCCTTGACTTCATCACCCTTTGTCTTTATTCAAGATTCTTCTCTTTCTTTCCCAGAATCTCGTTTTAATCTTCTGCCGGGTCACATTGGTGCATGCTGAGCATTCAAACTTTAGAACTGGTCATATACATATAATACTAATCACTCTCAACAAATCTCTTTTTCCCTCTGTGCTTTTGGCTACTTCACAGATAAAACCACTTCACCTTCCTGAATTATGACTGCATGAGGGAGGAGCTTAACAGTGAGAACCTCCTCAAGAAAACAAGACCAACGAACAGCAGGGGCACCAGCGGCCCTGATTTATGTGATCAAGATGTTAAACTTTCAAAATAAAAATGTGTGCATTGCTGGCTGACAATTTGATGGTGTTGCTCCCAGACAGTGTGAGCACACTGAGTTTGGTGTAACAGTCCTCACTTAACGACTTGAGTATCTCACAATGATAAATTTATTCATCACAGAAAAGTGAAACAGCGGTAATTTTGTAACTCTTGTTCTATTTCCATCCATATGTCTCTGTCTCTTCTGAATAAGAGCTCGGCTGACACTCAAAATTCTCCACAAGATCTCAAAAAAGTCACAGTGGCATGAATGTGACAAAATCCCCAAAACAGGCCATAACAGCAAACAGCCTCCACATCCCTGAGCAAAAAGTGCAGGCGATGCTGAGGGAAAGACTGTAAGTGTTTACACACACAAAACTAGGTTCATGAACTGATTTATTTACTTACCAGCACTTTTCACCAAAATCAAATACCTTTGGAAGAAGAAAGGCAAACGCAGGATCAAAACACTATTGACGCAATTAATAGTATAAACACCTTGAAATATATAAATAGAAGGACTCAATCACAAGAAAGCATTCAATCCTGATGCATATGCAAAATTAAGTATTTAGATGCACATATATGCACACTCTACATCCCACATGAAGAGGAGACCTCCTAATCTGATGAGATTTTATTTAGTTTGATTCATGTAGTTCTCATTCTCCACTCTGAACAAACAAACACACACACACACAGAGCCTCAGCTGCAGTTTAATTTATTTTGTCCCGTGCCCATGTAGGACTAAAAACACATGCACAAACACACACACACACACACACATTCCCCAGTTCTCATACTGTACAGTGTACTGCCTCCTCTCAACCATCCACAGAACTAACCAGCTGATCACAGTTCCTGTGCACAGAAATCCAATTCCCTCCAAAGGTAATTTGTCCATTCAAAGATTTTCCTTTTCCCCCCTGCTCCCTCTTCCTCTCTTATTTATTCTGGTCATTTGTTACTTCTTGAAATCTATAACCTTTGCCCTCATCATTTTGCCTCCTCTGCCTCTTTAATATGATTTTTTCGTAGTTTGGTTTGAAGCCAATCTGGCCCTTTCTTGGCTCCCTCCCTTCTTTCCCTCATCACACACCCTGGATCACAGCCAGCCAGATGTTCTTGGCTGCAAATGGCAACACAGGGCAGAAGAGGTCCTAACCAGGTGTCTGGGTCACTGAGGAAATGGGCACAGCAGGGCAGAGCTGTGCTCTGTGGCTCTGCAAGGTTTAAAAAGGCAGATATGGGCAGAGCTAAGCAGCGCCTGACAGAACTTGGCTGTATTTCTTGGCATGCATGAGGAGGTTGTAAGAATTGATTAGCAATGACATGAGATGTTCAAGGGCAGAGAGAAACAAATTAAATATAAGTGGACAGCACTAATGTGATCAGTGTTGTGCAAGTTCACACTTCACGAGAGCTAGCTCAAAGTTCAGTTTACACAGATTAAAATGAACGAGTTCACGTTCATAGTTCACATAGTTTATAGTTCACTGTGACAAAAATTGAACTTGTTCACGCTCATGTCTCCCGTTGTTTTAAATGAGCTGCTTTGGCTTCCTACTATTCCAGCTCCAAACTAAACCAATTACCACATACAACACTATAGAGTCATTCAGAGCTTTGTTTGAATTAAACACTTAAAACCCCTGGTCTGCACCGGCCCTAAGTCAGACACTTGGCGCCAGCCGAGGTGGTCCAGCGGAGTCTAACTTCTGTCCCTGGTCCTGTCCCCATCCAATGACCAACCTCCCATGTGTCATCAAAGCAGTTTGAACTTCATTCACTAGCCATGTGAGATGCATGCTCTGTGCCGTAGAAGGCGCTTATGATGTTTATTTGGCAAGCAGCAAACAGCTTTGTGGTGTGTTACTGTTTTTTTGGTTTTTTGTTTTTGCAGTAGAAATGTTTTCATTATATTTTACATGTGTGTTGTTTACATCTTCTTGCCTCGTTGCCAGATTGCTGTCTTTCTACATTAACCACTGCTGACTGCCAATCAGTGTGAAGTGTAAGTGTAAAACTGATGGGAACATGCACTGTCACCTGCTTCCTAATGTGTGTGGTGTACATGTCCAACCTGGTTTGCATGCACGATATAAACAGCATCGCTAGTGGTCACAGACTGCATTAGGTGCATTAAGTGCATTCCTGCAGAAAACATGGACAGTGAGATTTGTGTTTAAAATGAAAGATAGGGATTCCTTGTGACAAATAAGTACAGGAGATATGATAATAGTTAATAAATCTGCTTCAGTTTTGACACATGCATGTGACAAACTTGAAAAATACATGAACCTATCCTTCACTGGCATGCCTGGCAGTGCAATCAGCTACTCAACAAAAATAAGAGATCGATGCTGTCTGGTGATCTGTTATCAATAATCAACTACACGTTGACTAATATGCCCCAAAAAAAACAGTGGGCCCTGCAATAACAGTGTGAAGTGAGCAGTAACAGAAGCAGCAGCAAGTTGCTGCTGACTGGTGTCAGGCTAAGTGGGCATGTCAGGCCTGTGCTGTCCTGGCTCCCTGCCTGCTCTCTCAGCTGCTCACTCAGTCCCTAGTGTCCTCAACCCTAAACGGATCCAGTTGCTGCTACTCAGCTCCAGTGGTGGCTGATCTGGCTGACTAATGAACACTTTTCGTAATGAGGGGAACTCCTCCTAATCTTAGCATTCCCTGCACACATCCTTTGCCCATTTTCACTCCTATTTACTTCCCCCCCCCTGCCCTGAAGCTTACCTAACATGTTTGCCCCTCCCGCATCTTCCTCGGGCACTGATCTCCATCTTTCTGCACCATCTTCTCTGAGCAGGTATTTGTGCTCAGTCTTCACACTGTCTACAGCTCATTTTTCTCCCTTGCCGACAGCTATTCGCTAAATGCTTGCCATCTCTTTTCCTTCAATTCATTGTCAACTCCATTAAAAGCATTTACAAGTCGGGCTCTTTGAGCAACTGTTGTGCAACCAAAATGTTTTACAGTGTCAGTTTCAATTCCACTTGGTGTTGCACAGCCTCCTATTCGTTAAGTGCCTCTTTATCTGTGCGTAGAGAGCAACACAAATCAGCTAAAGGTTATTCAAAGAGAGTTATGCTGGGATGACATCATAAATACTGAGGTTATCTGTGAAACATCAGCATGTTTCTTTAATAATTGTTCTGACCCTTTGTGAAAATTACTGGGGGCAAAAACATGACCCAGGCTTTTCTCGGGACAGGCCTGATGTAACAACCAGTTACATCAACAACAGGGAGAACAGTAGTGTAAATCATATGTTTGACCCCACAACAACCTCTGTGGTATGTGGTCAACAAGAGAGACTCACTGACGACACTGACAGGGTCAAGGGGTAAAAATATCTTGCTTTCACTTTTGGTTGTATCTCAATATCTATTTCAAACACAGGGTTCCCCTACAAACGCAGAGATGCATCATCTGCTCTGCCGTGCCCCGCAACTTTGTAGCAAATTCAGTGAACGAAGACACAAGCAACGTTAACACAGGTTGTGCACTCACCAGGCCGTCACAGTTGCTGATAGCCACAGTGGCTCCTGGTGTGTCTGTGATGTCACCCACATACAGGCATTCGTCGTGCAGTGGCTCAGAGTGCCGGGTGCTGTCGCTGTCATCACGCCACTCTATCTTGGCTCCGGGGGCCACCAGCCTGGCATTGTGATGCAGACGCAGGTGGAACTCCCGGCCGAAGACGGTGACATTGTAGTAAAGGCTTTCCTGACGGGCCACAGGCTCTTGGTCCTCCTCGACCCCTCTTGGTCCTTCCCACTCATCATTGCCTTCTCCTACCTCCCTCCTCCGGCGCCTACGGGACTGCCCTCCTGCCATGCGGACGGCCGAGACAGCGTGCGACAGGAAGCGGCCCTCTGCATCCACACTGATCGGCCTCACCAGTCCATACTCCCCCAGGACGTGCTGCAGGGAGTCTGAGAACAGAGTGGTTTGGGGGGGAAGGGTGGGTGAGAACAGAGTGGAGAAGATGAGACAGCAGCAGGTGAGAGAAGGGGGAAAGATTTTTATTTGATGAGTAAGATGTGAAAATGTTGGAAAGGGTGAGACAGAGGAACATTAGAGGGTGAAGATAAGAAAAAGAAACCAAAGAATGGAGGGGAGGAGACGTCATGGGAGAAGCATGAGGGATAAACAGTGGAGAAAATGAGGTGTCATGTGTAGGGGGGTGAAAAGGAGGATGGAAAAAAGAAGTGGGAGGAAAAAGAAGGCATTAGAAAAATGACAAACATGGAGTGGAATTATTTATTCCTTATTCCAAGTTGCGTCAGGGGAAGTACAACAATAAATAAAAAAAAGACATAAAAGCAAAGTAACTGCACACACACAAACACACACAGAGGCACACACACACACACACACGCACAGCCCCACCCATGAACCCAGAGGCGACCCCGGTGCTCGGCAGTGCGCGTTTGGAAACGGCAGCCTCAGCAGTGCGCGCTGCGCTGCGCTCTGACACCTTCTGTGCCCTTCCACCGTCAACAGGGATGCCAGTACAAGATCAAGGTGCTAATTGCGGCTTTCTCACGCTGTTTTCTCACTGTCAGGCTGCTCGATCCGGGTGAAATGATTCCTATAACCTCAAAGGAGACTAAATGAAACATTAAAAAAGAAAAAGATCCGTCGATATTAATTCTTATAAAGAGCGTTTATCATACAGCCTGGACTGTATTTTGCAGTCGTTTACCCTGTCATCACAGTCACCAGCACTATCATCATCATCATCATTCTCACTAATCATCATTATTATGGGCTATTTTAACTACAGGCTAATTAAAACAGTGGGGGGATTCACACATTCAGCTGACTCCCAAAGACCAGCCCATGCGTCTGACATCTGCTTGGATTAAAGGACATTTGTCTTGTTCACGTGTGACAGTGACAACACAGGTGGATTTTGGAGGCGACCTGAGAGATGCTCCTGCGCTCATACACACATACACACACGCACAGCCAAGGCCACTTAATGTCATCGCAGCGCCAAACACAGTTATGGCATCACACCGCATGTGGTCTCCAGGTGCACTTGGTGATGTTATCATTGCACGGTTATCCCTCCATCCTCTCTAATGTATAAACTTTGCAGATTGACAACACCAAGCACACGTTACTAATATTCCTTGAGCTCCCGTGTTGGAGGAATGATTTGATAATAGTGTGATCAATAAGCCGACATCCGACTCCAGCGTCCTGTGACAGATCGATAGATGCGACAGCGGCCGAATCAGATACTGTTAGGCTACTTCCCTGCAAAAATCCGACAGTAAACCAGTGCATCTGATGCCCCCTTTACACCCCTGATAACACCTATCCCCCTGGATGGGAGAGAGCAACATCACAACACTGCTTTTTGCACTGCTGAGGGACCTCCGGAAAGTCCCTGCCAGCACCACAGCAGGACATACAGAAGTTGCAAATGCGTCCCTATGTTGTTTGCAAGAACTGCAAAAGCCTGGCAGAAATCACACACACACACTCACACACACACATACACACACAGGCAGGAGGGACCCGGACAGTGCTCTGCCGCTACGCTGAGCTCCACTTCCACTGAGCGCATGAAGATCCCCGTGCAGCACTGATGATAAGAGATCAGCAGATAACGGAGAGCAACATAAACAGTGACCACGTTAAACTGTGTGCTGTACGTACCAACGCTACTGGCGATGTAAAGGCCGCTGGTGTGCAGCAGAAAGGCCGGTAGAATAATTAGGACAGTAAATCCAGGCGAGAGACCCATGGCAGCTCCGAACTGCGCAGGTGAGAGAGTGGGACTCCGGGCTCCAGTGTGGTGAAGTTCCCCGCCTGGCGCAACCAGCCACGCCACGACAGCAACAGCACAGCAGCCCGCAACTAGACTGCCAAGTGCACCGGGAGAGACGGAGCTCTCCTCTCTCTCTCTCTCTCTCTCTCTCTCTCTCTCTCTCTCTCTCTCTCTCTCTCACTCACACACTCTCACTCAACTCTCCTCCTCTCTTTCCTCTCTCTTTCTCTCAACTCTTCTCTCACATTGTGCGTGCTCCCCCACTCTTTGCCTTAGTGCTCTGACAACTCCCCGACTACACACACGCACTCACACACTCACACACACACACACACACTCACAGGGCACCGGGCGCCCACACACTCCCCGTGTGTCTGGGCTGTGCGAGATGAGGATATTTCAGGGAGCGCTGTCCGTGCAGCGGGCTCACTGCCTGGCTGACTGGCTGACTGACTGACTGACTGTCAGGCCTGCTGACAGCTCGCATCGACATGAGATGCAGTGAAATGAACCAACAAGCTGCTTTAATCACACCTCGGGAGTGGGGCGCCCTCACAAGTGAATCTTTGCAACTTGGACTGGCGTATCATGAGCACTGTCCAACTCTCTGCCGGTCCCTGTACATGCTGCAAGCCCTGCATAAACTTTCAATATCCCGTCCTGAGATAGCTGAGCAGCAGCGCCCCGTGTGGCTCATTAGGGGAAACACAGGGAGCTTTGCAGGGCCCAGGGGTCCAATTCACAGGCAGAAAAAAGAGCCGTGTTGGAGCTCTAGCCTGCACAGTCCTCATCTAGCACATCAGTTACCTCTCTGGACTAATGTCATTGTTATAAACACTGATAAACAACATATGATAAAGAACTGATATAAACAATATCAATTATAGACTATTTTCAGAATGTAAGAATAACTAGAACAAAGTAACATAAAACAACCAACAAACAGCTATCTTCCTTTGAGGTAATAAGATCTGATACTCAGGTGAATCTGCTGAGTCCCAATTAGCAGTATGTCAACTTCAAAAAATGCTTTGACTTTATTTATAGTCTTTGGTTTCTGTTGATTTCCCCTTTTGTACCTGGATTTTCCAAGCAACACAAAGAAATACAAGAGAGGCAAAAGAAATACAGCATAATAACAGCAACATGCCAAACAATGACAAACTCAGAAAGACTGTCCACTAATTACCAACATCTCAATGAGAGGCCACTGGTTGAACGATGATGCTCACTGGCACAGGCAGGTCAGACTGTGCTCCCTCTGTTTCACCACTTTAACCAAGCACAGATGACAATGAATCAGATTTACAAGGCAGTTGTTCCTCATAGGCCTGATACCAATCTTTTTTTTTTCCATTTTTAAATCGTCTGTTCATGTAAGGCTCAACAGCCGCACAACCATGATATTATTGGCCCAATGTTATCTATAAATACTGAAATTATAAACAATCTCTTCTGTTTTTTTCTTTGTTGTTGTGATAAACAGCTATAGTGCCAACTTAAACACCATAACTGTCGAAGCAATAATTGTTTTAAGTTAATTAATTGATCAGTGACTGCAGCAGAAGTTCATTTACACTGCCCTATTAAAGCCTCAGTGAAGTCAATAGAGGGAAATGCTAAGAATGTTTAATGCTGATGATTCAGACCCACTCAAGTCACAGAAACCAGAGAGTGGCTGGTGAAAACTTTCAGACACTCAAAGGTAGCTTGTATGAATATTGATATGCAGCTACAGGCACCTCAGAACTGCTCATTTGTAACTAAATAAGTATTAACTGTACTGGTGGCTTTGACATCAGTAGGTAGAAATGTAATGACATGTATTACTCCCCTTTTGTGTTTCTAATTTGGTCATTGTTCCCTGGTTGCAGGAGCTCATGTTCACTCATTGTGAGTATGTTAGCACGCTGCTATTAGCAATTAGCTCAAAGCCCTGCTGTAAACACAGCCCTGCAGAGCTCAAGTCTGACTGTTCACTTGTGTCCACAAGTACTTATGCTTCCATTAAATATCACATCCCTCTATGATCAATACACATTGAGAGACATGTGGTTGAGTGATTGTTTGCTTTGATTAACAGATCTCTCAGCTTATCACATTCAGGTTGCTCACTGCTCACCCCACCTCTCCGCTCAGCCACAATGCCACTGGCCAAAATGGAGCCCTCTGCTTCCTGTAAATGCTGTAGTAAGCAATCCAAACTAAGGCCTAAAACCATCCTTTCAGAAACCAGCGACTGATGCCACAGACAGTGTCTTCGTATTTATTGTTTCACCTTGTGGTGTCAACACAGACTCATGAACTCCAGGGATTTCTCAATTGCCACACCACTACTAACTTTTTCCAAGAAGCTCCAGAGAGCAGAGAGAGAATAAAATCTATGAGCAGAACAGAACCGGGAGTGGGTCAAAGTTTGTCAGGACCACATATAATGTATTAATGCCAATGTACACAAGTGAGGATGAAGGTGGAAACTGATGTCGAACTGCTTTTTACCAAATAACACTATGTCCTATCTGTTCTCAGATATAAAGTGTTTTAATACAGATACATCTAAGTTGCTCTGATTCTTATTCATATTTCTCTTACTTTGTTAAACAACAGAAAAAGTTTGAAGAAGTGTCTGAAATGTGGCTCTTTATGACTACACGTTGACCTGCACTCACTTCCAAGCTGCTGCTCAGCTGCTAAAATCCTGGTTTCGTAACCATGATGTTGTCTGGGGGGGAAAAAATCACCAAAGACATAAGTTTAAGACAGAGAGTTTCTGTATTCTTGGTTATATTTACTGAAAATGATCACAGAGGGAGAAAGTTAGAGGAGATAGAATATGTGTCTTATTTTGTCTTTCACACGGCACAGCCACCATCTGGGATCAACAACAGTTTTCAACTAGTGTAATTCCTCTAAAACTCACCAAGGCCTTTATTTACCTCAACTTATTAGAGGCAGGTCTTCATTTCTAGTTCCCTGTGTTTCATACATGTGGTCATATGGTATTTTAGCAGGAGGCCTTGTTTTGATTCACTGACATGTGCTGTATTTCTGTTGTTTACGTGCAGTTGGGTTCATCTGTTGGTTTCTTTATCTAAAAAGTCATCTCTCTCTCACCCTCTCACTATCCTGTTCTCTGTATACCACTGCCTCCTTTAATGATAATGGCACAAGTAGTCAAAGTAGTTTAATTGCTGTAATAGAGGTGAACTGGAAGTGCTCCACTTTGTAGCAGCCAGGAGCTCTGGACAGCAGTGTGACTCCCTGTAGCAAGCAGAGCAACCCTAAGCCTATGGCATTCACATACAGTCCAGTCACATGGCATTCAGCTGACCAATAGCTGAAATTTGATCACTCACTCACTCACTCAGTTAGTTTGGGACAATCATCATTACAGGGCTGACGCCACTGTTGCAGTCCACCCAAAAATTAATTCTTCTATGCACAATGCAGGACTTGCCTGCCAGCAGTGCTGTAGTGAAGCCATTCTCAAGGTAATTGCCTTTGCTCTTTCAGTTGTTTTAACTTGCGTCAGTTCAGTGCGTCACTCCTGTTGCTATTACTTGTTTTAGAGCGTAAACCCTGTCAGCCATATCTCCTGCAAATTAAATCCATTTGTGACAATTTGTCATCATCAAAATATATCAAGCCTGGGGTTGTTATGAGTGAGTGTTAAAAATGTATACTTCTGCAAAGCATTTAATCGCCGGTGTCTTTAACTTGATTGTTTCTACAAAAAACATGCCAGTGGCAACTAAAATGGCCTGGTTATACAAGTAAAAGTGTTTCATAAGTGGCTAAAAAATGAGCACAGAAGAGCTGACATGCACAGTGGTATGAGGCATGACATGCATGCATCAGAGGTAAATTTGCCGTTCACGCTGAGCTCCACATCTTTACATTTCACCACCATCTATGAACATCACACTACTTCCTGTACTGACAGTGGACATAAATCACTGGGTTTACTATCCAACACATATGAGACCATATGAGTCTAAGTTATTAACAGCCAAAATGTCTTCTTTACAAATCGTGTAAATGTTTCATCCTCCCACTGCTGTTAAAACTGTGTTAAAGTTGAATTTTTACCGACTATGAACACATTAACACTTACAGGCAGCTCCGTCCACACCACAGCCTTCAGAGACACTATATAAGATGCGGGCAAAACAGTGGCAAAACTGCAGATTGTAGAGGATGAAAAAAAAAGCATTAGAGTTCACAAAGGAAGAACTAGATATTAGACAAAGATGGAGCAATAGGCAGAAGTAACCAGAGGAGAGTAAAGGTGAAAAGAGAGAAAGGGTGAGAAAAAGAGGAGAAAAAGGAGGTGGACATATCTGGGCCAGTATCTGGACACATGCACATGTAAACACACTACAATATACCTGACGGTCTCTGCTACAGAAAGACTGACTGACCCTCCACTGAGAGACAATGGAAGTGTGTGTGTGTGTGTCTTTTACAGTGAGAGGTCATCTTTCACCAAACATTGAGACCACACCTGGTCTCTCAGTGCATAGATTTCCACCAGGCTGTTTGGGAACAGACACACACAGACAGATAGAGAGAGAGATGGAGAGACAGACAGAGATCACTAGAGGTACACACACACACAGATGAACACCTCTAGAAGAAAGCCACACCCTGTTTGCCTTTCATCAAACGACACACAAAAATGTCACAGTGTTCCCAAGTCGATGTACCCAGCATGCCTATCTGTGAACAGAGGACCCCCCTCTATACACATCACCACACCACCCATCGCCCCTTTCCCCCTATCCACGCCTCCATCCCAACCGCCCACCACCTCCTCCCACCCACTGCTCCTGGTCGCTTTGCTGTTGCCATGGAGATACCAAGCCCTGCACCTTGAAAAGTGCACTTGGAAGGAGCAGGGGAAGAGACAGACAATAATATCCCTCTTCCCAGACAAACAGACACGCATAAAGTCCTGTGTTTGTGGAGTTTATTATAGCTAGTTTGAACAGGGTGGGGGCTTGTGTGTGTGTGTGTGTGTGTGTGTGTGTGTGTGTGTGTGTGTGTGTGTGTGCGCGTGCGGCTACATGTTTGTGTGTTTGTCTGGGAGGTGGGTGTTCAGATGTCCGTTGCCTGTGCATGTGCAAACAGATTGTGAGTGGAGACATGGTCAGACGAGACAAGCGGAGAAAATCTGTTGTGTTCTTAACATGTTGCAGTGAAACAACACATGTTAACAGAGATTTAGTCGGTTAATATAGTTTCTTATCACAAGTTTTCATGTTAACTGACTGCCTCCACTGTTTATCTGCCACTTGTGCAAATTATAGTAAGAGCTGTGTGGTGGCATTCAAGCAAATCCTTAGAAAACTGTTCCACAGAATGCAACAACAATAGAGCAGAGATAAAACCCACACATGTACTTACTTTATTATTCATTTATTATAATTTGCTCCAGTTGCTAACAGCAAATGAATGTCATCTTGTTTGTAAGGGATGTTATTAATAAAAGGTGTTTGGAAATCAAAAGATTAGATGATTCTTATTTGCTAAAATGTATGTTTTATTGGTCCCTAAGTCTAAGAGCTGTGCTGTTGGTGTTTTCTGCCTGTGCAGTATGCACTTTTCTCACCAGCAAGTTGACTATGGTGCATGTGTTAAGGGCTATACGGAGTGAGCATATGCCACATTGTGTCCTGCAGGGCCGTCGTGGCCTGTCTCTCCAATGACTCCTGCTGTCCTAGCAAGGTCAGGCAGCAGGCCACCATGTGTCCGCATGTATTAGCATGCCTTATGAGCACAAAGACAGGTGTTCCTAGTGTCTCAGAGAGGTTACATGATGAGGCATCAAAGCCCCATGACAGCACATCAGGCCAAACCCATGAACCCCAACACAGGTGGGTGCTGAAAGTCAATTCTCATAACTCCTCATGGAAAGCATTGGCCAGGGAGTTCTAGGTGTGTGTGTGTGTGTGTGTGTGTGTGTGTACGTATTTTTGTCAATATATGCAAAAATACAGGTGTAAATACATGCGTAAATACAGTGGATGTCATGCAGGCTCACATACTGGTGCATTGCTATCAGAGTTGCTACACTTACAGTGTAGTAGAGTGTTGCTGGACAAAGCTGCAAATTGAAGCAAGTTCGAGGTAAGTTAAACTCTGCATGAGTGAGGTGGACTTCAGCTCAGTGGTGCTGCACTAAAATCTAGGTGCACCCCACCCTATATGCCAGCTGTTTTTGGCTAGTTTCAGAGGTAATTTTCTCCAAGTCAAACCTCTGACGTTGCTTCCAAATACTGTTGTAAAAATTAGACATGCTTAAATAATCTTAATGGGAGCAACTGGCATTAGATCAAAGGCTCCCGAAACACCAAAACATAATCAGAGATTACTGAAGTGAGATTGTAAAAAAAAATGTCAAGAATTTGGGGAAATGTGCTCTCTTCCTTGAGTAGTACAACAGATTTTCCTGAGGTTTATATGGGACATAATGACTCTAATATCAGCAGCAAGGACACAAGAATCCTTGCACCTAAATAAATTGTCTCATATTTTCTCTTAGCAAATAGGAAGAAAGTATGGAGCAAAAAACACAAGGACACTTTACAGGGTAACAACAAACAAACAACAAAGGTAAACACTACACAACTAATTGGGAAAGGCCATGGTGAAAACGTGGGTCTTGAAGGCTGGTTTAAAAGAGTCCAGAGCTGGGGCATGATAGATTACAAGTGGGAGAGAGTTCCAGAGAGTGGGGGCCACCACACTGAAGGCTCTGACTCTGAAGGTCTGTAGTCTGGTACGGGGGATGGAGAGGAGACCAGTGTCAGAGGATTGCAGGGCTTGGAATGAAGTGTGTAGGTGTACAAGGTTGGACAGGAAGTGGGGGTGAGGGCATTTGGGGATTTGGATGTGAGGAGAAGTTTGTAGGAGATGCAGAACTTGACTGGCAGCCCATGGAAGTAGATGAGGAGGTGTGATGTGCTGCCAGGGCTTGGTGTGAGTGAGATCCCTGGCAGAGTTCTGCATGTACTGGAGCCTGCAGGGCTTTACTGGGCACCCCAAACAGGACCCCGTTGCAGTAATCCACACAAGAGGTGATGAATTCGTGGATGAGTGTCTCTGTCACAGAGTCTGAGAGTAAGGGGTGGACACAGGCGTTAAGGAAAAACTTTTGTGTGACTGGAAGGAGAGGGTAGAGTCCAGGATAAGACCCAAATTGTGGATTTTGAGAGATGGGGAGATGGAGCAGCTGTCAACATGGAGAAGAAGGTCTCTTTTTATGGCATGAAGGAATTTGACCAGAGACTGTGGGGGGAGCTGAGTGGATGGTGAGGTGTTAAGGTACAACTCAGCATAGCAGTGGAAGTTGAGACTGTGGTGGCATATGATCTGGCCAAGAGGGAGTATGAAGATGGTGAAAAGTAGAACACGGTGCCTTGAGGAACACCCTGGTTGACTGGGGCTGAAGGGGAAGAAGAGCCGTTAATGCTAACAAACTGAGTTCTGTATGAAAGATAGGACTGAAACCATGATAAGGATAAGGCCAAATCATAGTGGGTAACAAGGCCATCCAGTGAAGTGTCGGGGGAGTCTGAGGCCAAGTTGGGTGCAAGCAGGATAGATAGCACTGGAGCACTAACTGACTTGATGTTCCTGAAGGTGATGGTATGCTTAGTGTGCTGCTTGGGCAGGGAGACAGGAGCAGTGAAAAGGATGGCTCTGCAGATGGGAGGGTGGGGTACCTGTTGAGCAACCTAGATCCAGTGCGTGACCTTTGGAATGGGTTGGGTCATGGAAATACTGTGTGATGTTAAAGCAGTCGAATAGAGACAGGAATTTAGCAGCAAAGCTACAATTGGTGGAGTCCACACGTATGTTGAATTCTCAGCAGGAATGTAGATGGAGATTTGGAGCAGACCAAGGTCAGTAGTTCAGTTAGCTCTGACATGAAGGTGGTGAAGGCTTCTGGGGGCAATATATGAGTACATTGATGAAGAGTTTCTGAACAAGTTTGAAAGAAGGATGTCAAAAGGGATTGCAAAAGTGCATGTTGAGCAAGAGGAGTGACTTGGATTAAGGAGTGAGTCCTGTGTGCCTTTCCTAAACACAGAATTAAGTTTCTGTCACTAAATGGTTCTCAAAGCTGTAATTGAGGGCAAGTGCAATTTTACAAACTTAAAAATAAGGTTGTAGAAGTTAGACATTATAGTTTTTGATGTGGGGCTACCAGAGAGAATAGAATCTAAAAAAAAAAAAACAGAGAGAGAAAATATTTAAAACAACAAAAAAGAACATGTCAGTGTCACCAGAGCTTGTCAACCCCGTTTTGTGCCAAAACAGCAGTGCATTAGCCAATGACAAAACAAGTACATAGGGTTTTAAATTGAAGATACTACTGTTATTACCCAGGCTGGGTTCAAGTTCGAAATACATCCAGTGAATATTTGTTGCCCAACAATAGCATTGCAAATTCAGCAGAGGACTTATGATTAGAGAGTGATTGATTACCAGACAGAAGTAAATTGTCTACATATAACGAGACCTCATACTAGACTCATCTTTTATCATATAACTGAGGAAGAGAAAAGAGGACCCACAAACCAAATTTTTCAAGTGACACTACAAGATATTTCAGCTCTTTTCAATCAAAAGCTATTTCAGAATCCATAGAGGCAAAGCTCTCTGACTCACTATGTTTTGAGGAATATAAAATGTTTTTTTATAATTTCAGCTTGATCAGGGGATATGACAGATCTGTGGGCGAGGACTTTACCTCTGTATCTAGTAGTGACCTAAAATATTGGTCTGTAAGAAACATGGCAGAGTGCACCTGAGTTAAAAATTCAGAAAACATGGAAAATAAACTGTCTGTTAAAAAAAAAATCTTGTGAAGGCAGACCAACCCAACCAAGAGATTTATCCAATTGCATAGATGATGATGCAGTGATTTCCTCCTGGGTGATGGGTGCCTCAGGGTAATTAAAGTCTTGAGGGAGGAAAGCTATGTTAAGGTTGCTAAAGATGTTTTCTGTGACATTTATGTCATCTCGAAACTCTGAAGTATAAAACTCTGAACAACACTCTCTACACCTCTCTTTGATCACTTTCTGTTCTGATCTGATGTTATATTCAAATCATTTGTTTGTAATAAGCTCCTTCACTCTCAGAGCATGCCGTTGATTACCACCATGTTGATAAATCATTTCTTCTCCTAGGTGTATAACTGGCAACATGGCAAGAGAAAAGACGGTTACATTTTGTCTGGAGTCTCATATATTGTGGGTGAATTTACATATTGTTTATCTATGTTTAAAATCAGGTTAACAGCTCATTCGTTTCTGTTCTGAATGACTGTATATATCCTTCTATATCCCATATCCTGTCCCACTAATCAAGTTTCACCTCTTACATATGCTCCCATCTGCCCAAATGATTTTATTTTACACATCATGTTTTACTGGTAGTTAAAATGTTTTAATGTGTAGAGTTTGTAAGAAAATATCTGTCCAGTGTTTTCTTCTTCATCTGGGAAAAGCCATCTGAGGAACAAAGTGTGTGTGATGAAATAATAACAGTGAAGGGTAGGATTTTAGATTTGAAATGAATGAAATGTCAACAAAACATTGAGTATCAGTATCTTTTCTCATATGGTATGAAAACTGCCATGAATCAGAAAGGCTAAAATCAGTGAGAAATGATATGATATAACCACAAGATTTGCTAAGAGTGGTGGGTTTAGGGAAAGAGCAGTCTAACACTACGTCCAAGAATCAAATGAAATTCCCCTTACAATCCCCTCTGAGAATTGAGAATGAAAGTTAAAATCTACAACAGAAGGATATAAGACACCAGTTGTGCAACTAAACTCACCCAGTGAGCGATCGGGAAGCCATCAATGACAGTGAGTCACAGGTTGATTTGAATTCTTCTGTGAATGCCCTGAAACATAGCAGCTCATACAATTAAAAAAAAATGTTTTGTCTTGTTTCCCTAAGTTTGACTACCATAATGTTGGTGCTGTTGTCATCCCAGAGCCATATAGTTGATATTGTAGAAAGAAACACAGGGTTTGAATTGGAAAACTTATAAGTTTTAATGGGAGTTGGAAACCTCCACACCTACTGCTCTCAGCAGCCCAACAGGCTAAGGAAAGGACTGAAAAGGATTTGGTTGAATGTATTCTGATCACTAGTGATATCCAAATCACAGCTCTAGTCAGACCAACAATGTGCATCTTCACTGCCAACAAGCATATTTATCATCATGAACCACAGTTAAAAGCAACAGAAGGAGAAGCAAAGTTTGTAGGGCTGACTTTGAAGACTGTGACACAAACAATGGATTCCATGTGGTTATAATATACTGACATTTTGATACAGCAGTCCACTTCAATCTCCGATTTCTGCTGGTTTTTCCTCACAATTGTATGTTGTTACAGTAAAGTTAACCTATTGATTTTGTCAATCCTTTCACTTTTCATTGGGTGGAGTACTGTGAAAGTCCAGGGATCTAAACCATCAGGTCAATAGTGCCTTTACATATTCACCGGCAATGTCAATAGACCGCCGTCCACTGCCAGACCACCTTCAGGTGTTTATTTAGTCCGTCGCTCTCTCTCTCTCTCTCTCTCTCTCTCTCTCTCTCACACACACACACACACACACACACACACTGCTTTTGCTATTGACTGTTCATGCTCCATATGTTATCAAAGCTCTCAGCAGGTGCCTGTGGCCTATTTCCCTTTATGCCCTTAACTGATCTGATTGGGCCTGGTGCCCTTTTTGATAAGTGATCACCATGGATCTGGGGCATGGAGGCGTGCTTGTCTCTGCACTAGAGAAATCTTACTCCGCTCTGCTCAAACAGAGTAACGCATTTTAGTTGGTATAACTATGGTATTATTTCACAGAGACAGAGGACAATAAACTCAACTCTCCAAATATTTACAGACAGCTGTTAGGAAAATAAGCTATCTTGTTCTCTCCTCTAAATTCCTCTCTTGTCCAGCACTAAATTAATGTCTTAATCTTCCACTCTCTTAAGAAGATTAGGATTCCATTTTTTATTTTTCTGGATGATGTTAATCTTTGCCTTGACCTGCTTTGTCCTACTGACCAGGGCAGTGGACAAGTGGATTTTCCCAGGCTGCCTCAAGTCAAAAAGTCTGGCCAGTAATTCCAACCCCATCCCACAGAGAGGCAGCCATGCCAGCAAAGACAGATTCTGCTCCCTGACCTCTGTGGCACAGTGGACACCGAATTTAACCTGACCACAGGAAGCTCAAGGTCCTGCCCAGGAATGGGTAGGACTGTTGTACTGTAATTATCTGTGTTGGTGGGAAAGTATGTGCGAGGGACAAAGAAAGAGAGAAAGACAGAAAGAAAGATGGATAGAAAGAAGATCTATTTTAGGGAGTAATGCAAAGACTGAACTGGAGTCTTTTTGCTTGTAAAGCTGCTGTCACTGGATCAGGTCAGCGAGTGCACAAAGCTTACACATTGGCAGACAGAAAACATCCTCCCCTCCACCACAACTGTAAAGGTGCTTTCATACTGACAGTTGTGAAATCTGTAAGCACTTTGTCTAATAACATGTATGCTTTGTCTGGACCTGGGTGCTGACCAAAAACTAACTCATGATCTGTGAGATCTTTTCCAGAAAAACATGACTGGTCCCACAGGATGAAAATTCATGTTGCTGAAGCAAGACTTCATGTGTGCTATGATGACATCAGTTGGGTTTGTTCACCAAACATTTACAATAGTGAAAGGTAACAACAAATGTATTTTGTAGGCCAATTTGTAACATAACTCTAGTTCCCTGGACACTGACTGCACCAGCGAACTTCCAACTTGTAATTTGATTTGGCGTGCTTAATGCTTTTTCAAAAGTCTGCTCTCTTAGACAGCAAGTGTGAGACTAAGTGGAGCAAACTGGACAGTATATTGGTTTTTGTTTTAGCATGATGTCAGTTTGCCTTTGTCTTGAAAAACATCAAATATTAATTAGAGTATTAATTGTTCAAGTTGGTTGTTCAATGGTTCAAGTACTCACTCCAGCTCCACTCCACAGGGTTCGATATAACTCATGGCCCGCTGGCCCGGGGCCAGTAAAAGTACATGCAGGGAAAGCCGCTTGTGAGTTGTAGGAAAGCCCTGATGAGTCGATTGCCGAATGCAGTAGAGAAGTAAGGAGTCAAGTGATGTTTAGTTTCAAAAATTCACACATACTTTGCTGACTGTGATAGTTTGAGCAGCTCAGTTCTGTTCATTTCCCTGTCAACACTCGTTAACTATTGTTAGAAACAGATAGGGAGGACAGATATAAACACTGATGTATTCGGTAATCGACTCGGCAGGGCTTTCCCCCGCAACTAGCGAGAGGGGGAGGTGAGTGGGTGAGCTCTGTTTTCATCTCTTTTCAATAGAAACCAGGCAAAGCCTCGTTGATGCCTCGTTTTATGTGCCGGGACCCTCTTTGTACTGTTGATGAAGTTTAGTGCTGTTCTGAGCATTATTTGTGGCCATGAGTGGATTTTTTGATTGCAGTTGGCTCATGGAGAAATAGACAGCAGTATTTTGCTATCGTGCAGTCTGTGCTGAAGTCGCTACAACTAGAGAAGTTTACAATTGGCAAACTTCATCTCTCGAGGGGGCGTTCTACTCAGTGTCATGGTGTGTTAGACCATGGGTTAAACTTTTGCCGGAATATCCCTTTAAGTCTGTCCACAATGGAGCAAGTTTTGTTTTTTCTCCATTTGGACTTAAATCTAGCTGTGAGCAACAGTGTTTTGTCTCATGCGATGCTGCCACCATTTGCTACTGTACCTGAGCAGAAGCACTACTTGTAAATCAGATCGGTAAAACAGCTAACACTGTATTACTGCTCTCTCAAACAGGAAATCCTTCAAAGGATAAACAGTAAAAAAATGCTTATACAAGAATCAAAGATTAAAATGTTTCAAGGTCTTCAATTAAACAACAGTGAAACTACTATGTGAACTCAAGTGACAAAGTTGCTGTACAATGCTCCTATTATGTTAGTATTCCCTCTATATTACCTTTTCCTGCTCAAAGAGCAGGTGGAAATGGACATGTGGCGAACATTTCTATAAAATGGACAAAAGGACTTTTAGTCACAGTGCTGCTCACGAGGTGGGATAATCCCTCAGAGGCATGTCCAGCTTTCAGAGGAATGAGAGGTATGATATGTACTGTAGGTGCATTATCAGTTCTGCAGAGTGCAAGGGGGCAAGAGGGCCTGGTAATTGAATGGAAACCTTTCTTCTCTACCGCATAGTGTGGGTTCAGGGTCGAGGCTGACACAGTCACACGTGAAGCTTTCAATTCTGTAGAGACTGGTGTGACATTGGTGTTATGGTGGCACAAAGATAGAAAGGGCTCTTACTGATGCAGCACTAATGTATTTGCATGAGTCCATTGTGGATGTTATCCCTTGTGTAGAGGACCCTATTAATTCTTTTCATTAATCGAATGCAGAATCAACACACAACATGTCATCCAGTGTTAATCATTAAACAGAACCCAGAGTGTGGAATGAGACATAGTGGAAGTTATATGCTTGCAATGCCACAAGCATTAGAAACAGACATTAGAGACTGTTAAACCTACTTAAAGGTTTAATTATTAATTTCAGATTAAAATTAGTCAGTAACCACAGTTTTCCTACTTATTTTTTATCATTAGAAGTTATCTGAATAGGAATCAAACATCAAATATTCATGTCTGGTTTTTTAATGTCTATTTTCCCCAATAACAAAACTTAAGAGTCATTATGGAATCTATATTTGTCATTGCAATTGTTTAAACTGTGACATTAGGGGACAACAATATAACTTAGTCCTGAAATCTCATTTGAAATGTAAATATGTAAACATGCATCAAATCCTGATCCATTTGTAAGAGCAGAAAGAGAAGTGGATGCTTCCTGCAGTTGTTGCCCTGGGTAGCATTTTCAGCAGAGTCGGGGTCAGGGTCTCAGGCCAAAGGGCAAAGGATTGAGTGTGTCAGGGAGGAGGCTGGCTGACAAATTAGGGCATCAGTGAGGACATAAGAATGATGAATGGAGGACCAAACAGAGGAGAGGTGAGGACACGGCTGAGACATCTGCTGACTGAGAGAGCAAGAGAGATTCACAGCTGGGAGAGGAGATAGGCAAGAGTAAGTGGTGGCTTCCTGTTTAAAACCAGCAATTATTCCTGAATTATTAGTGCAAACCAAAAGCACATCCACACTAAGCTGACTAAATTTCAAATAATCTTTGCTCTGTTTGGGCCTTCTGTTCAAACTAATCCTGCACTTTTTCTTTCTCAAAAGTAGAACTTTTTGAAAACAGTCTCCCAAGTGGGTACACCTTGAAAACACCAGCTGTGCTCACAAAGGACAGCAGAGGCGATGCGTAAGTGTTGTGGTTTAAGCTATATTTGTGTTGATTGCTTTGTGTGACAACACATGCTGGGAAATATGCAAATGAGAACTATTAAACTGTGAGTCCAGGTGTGTGTAGGTGATCACAGAGAGCAGAACTGAACAACCTTAGACTGAGATCTCTAGCTAACAAAGAACAAACACACTGACATGCAGACAAGAAGCTAGGCCTGCCAGATGATTATTTCACAACTATAAAGTTTGACATGTCACTTCAGCCACATAAGTGAACCCATGTGTATTTTGTTGCTGCTTAGGAGTCATGTCATGCAGTTCAGTCATAAAAGGGGAATGACCACTCACATCCTCCAGTAGATATATATATATAAACAGTCCACTAATGACTTCCACCCTGACCTGAGACTCCCCATATGGAATACATCAGGGCTCATTTTGATTTATAATTATACACTGACACTCACACACACTCACATGCAGCCATTCAAACAAACATGCATGCAATATGCAAACCATTACTAATCTGCTGTTATTTTGTGTTATTCTAAGCAGACAAAAATATGGGAAGACTGAAAGTGGAACAAATAAGAGTTATCACAAGTCCAGCCACATATAAAAAAAACAAGAGGACAGCAAGCAATCTGAGTGTAGTGAAAAACACACTATGTTCCAATCCATATTTGTCTCTGTATTATAAATACTTATCCTCGGATTAACATAGCTTAATGTAAAATGTGTCATACTATTATTACTATGATAATAAAACATAATCACTGTTCTAATCCTAATTAAGCTTATGGCGTGTTTTGATGCCATGTCAAAACAGTAGGACATTCGTAGTGCAACACTGAGCCATATTTTGAATATCACAACTCATGAAAGTAAACCTAAATGAGACAAGATCCAGCAAACAAAAGACACTTTTACAGCCAAACTTTATGATGCTGGTACACTGATCTTGTTCAAACTGGAGCTGATGAGACAGGAAGAGTGAGCAAGAGCAAGGCTGATACGTTCTTATGTGAGAGTCTCGGCATATTGGAGTTAAGCGCAAAGAATGTATTTCATATTAATGAGTTGCTTTTAGTAGGTACATTCACATAAGGCAAGTAAAGTAAAGGTCCAGTCTCATACGAGTATTTACAGTTCACAGATCAACTGAACTTTTTCCAAACACGCTCATCACCTGATTTTACAATACCCCTCAGATCTCAAATCAGCTCACTGTTTGTCTGCCCCACCCACAACTTTTCTGTTTTGGTTTACTGTCATATTAGTCATCAAGCGTGTTTCCAGCACAAGATAAAAAACAAACAAAAGACGATGCTAACAACCAGCTATTGTGAAGCATCTGGCAGCTGAAGTCCCAGATAACTCTCAGGAGGTGGTAGGGACCAAAGAAAAGCTAAAAGGAGAGTGAATACTGGAGTTGCATCCATTATGTCGTCAGAAAGATGACACCAAATGAAGCTGTAAATAGACAAGTGTTGTCCATTTACAGCTGACTAATGAGTTTACAACCAAACTTTTGTATGGTGATAACTTTTCAGATACAACAGTAGCTGAAAACAGAGAATGGTGATGCAGAAATGTGCAATATTATACAAAGTGTTTAAAAAGTTCACATGTGTCCGTCCTTTACGGTGGAATGTTTTGAGACATTATTTCCTATGAGCCTCTCAGACACAAATTAAACTTTTTTGCACAGACATACAGACATCTATTAACTGCACTCAGTCATTTACAGTGACAGCAAACAAGGCAGACAACAGCCACACAGACTGAAATAATGATGAGCAGAGCTGCTACCAGAACTGCTTCCACTTGATGCGAATCACTGCTAACAGCAGCGCGATGGATTCTACCCCTTTCGCAACAAGGCATGTTTCCTTGGTGTGCGCGCCTGTATGTGTGTATATTCTCTGCAGCACCGAAACATTTTATGCACCCCAACACAATTTAATTTAGTTTAATCTCAGCCCCTCCACTGGGAATGCAACATATAATTAAACTTTATGGAACTGCCCTGCAGCTCATGCGGAGAAGCAGATTGTCTCACACAGACACACAAAGACTGAGGATGCAAAATAATTTGTGTTGATGCATAATCAAATCATTATATAACTTATGATTTAAAATTCAACACCTAAAAATAAATATTGATAAATCCTGAGAACACGGCTGTGCATAATTGAAAGAACAGCAAGAATAACCATGTAAACCTATAATGCATATTTTCTATTACATGAAAGCGGGTGGATTTCATTGATTTGATTCTACGCTTCATTATTTCTCAGTGTATAGTGGGGCAAACTCTGTGGATGCAATAACACGAGTTATTAGGAATGATACGCAGAAATTGTTTCTGAATAGATTTTATCTAACACTGTCCCTGTCTGTTCATAGCTGCTGAATATTATGTGGTGCTCTTATTAGGTTACTAAGGACAGAACATGGTCATTTGTTCATCTGGATGGGGCTTAGCACTGTGGATCCTTATTAGACTTTCCACGGAAAAGGAGTGGTCAGGAGAGTAATGCCTCAGTAATACTGGGCTCAGGGTCTGAAGGCATCACCTCGGAGACAGCGGGAGATCAACTGGGCCTGGCTGTGCAGATCAGATGTTGTGTAACCTGCGGACACACATGTGTTGCACCACGGGCAACGCCAAACATATGGAAGAAAATGATGTGTCTACATGTGTTCATGCAGCAAATGCAGACTTGTACAGGATACCTGATGTGTGTTCTGCACTTTGGGGAAAGGGCAGAGGTATTTTGTTGATGCATCTCTCTGTATCTACCTCCTATGTGGAACAAAGGCCTGCTCCGCTGAGACCTCCCGCATCCCCCTCTCCTCTCCTTCCCTGACCTAGTTTACCTGATTGATTTTCACCCAGCTGGCCACTTGTATAACACCTAACAATCCTTAAGTGTGTGTGTGTCTGTGTGTGTACATGTGTGTGTGTACATGTGTGTGGTCAAAGCTTTGATGCATCGTGCACGAACTGAGCTAGTTTAAGGTTTTACTTGTTTCCTTATCATTCAGTGGGTAGAACTTTTGTGTCAATTGGATCCTCATGTAAAGCAATTACAAACACAGTGGAAAACATCTGTTAATAGTCTTCATCGCCCGACTGTCCTCTCCTGTCTCTGCTCCTCTCACTGACCCTGTCTGTCCCTCTTTCTCAGTCTGTTTCTAAAAGTCTAAAAAAAAAAAAAAATCTCCCTCACACTCCCTCAGTGTAACCCTAACTTCAGCACCAATGAAGTTTAGAGTACACAATGGAGTACAATGACATCTTGTACAGAAGTGTTTCTCTAGAAGGATGTAGCAAATTCAACAGGTTTTTTAAGTCCATTTCCCAGGCAACAAAACGACTCTTTTCTTCTTTCCAAGTAACCTCAGTACAGTCCATCTGGGTCCCACACACACACACACACACACACACACACACACACACACACACACACACACACACACACACACACACACACAATAACGGAGTGTACTGCCAGTACTGCTCTTCACACCCCCTTCATGTCCCTTTGGCCTTGCAAAGTCTGTTTCTCACATGGCCACGCTATTTATAAATTCACTTTTACTTGCTTTCCCCTCCTCTCTCTCATTCTCATTAGCTCCACCCTTGACTGTCATGAAATTCCCAAATAATGATACATTCCTAATATATGATATTCACTCACTGCTGTTGCTCAAGGCAGGATCTACAGTCACGTGTGCAGCCCAACTGTAAGGAAGGCAGACAGTTTGGGCTGAGCAGCCTTGACTCAATGAGAGCAGAATTATGGCTGCACCTCAGACTGGCTTTGCTTCACCACTTTTACTGTTAGGGTTTGGGAAATTACCGGGAAGGACTGTGACATCAGCGAGTGAGGCTGAGATCTCTCAGCGCAAATGCTATGGGACGTGAAAAAGTAAGACAAGAAGCGCTTGTCAACAACAGTGTCGTTGCTGTTGTTGACATACCTGGGTGTCTTGTCCATAGAACTTAGCATCTCTTGATTTTAATGGTTATTTGACAAAGTCAAGAGCCTGGCCAAGTTGCCGTATCAAGTCTGCTGAAGTGTCCTTGTGCAGCACAGAAAGGCACACCCAAAAAAGTGGAAGAGGTGTGGCTGACAGTGTGTCCTGACATCATGGAGAGGAGCAAGTAGATCTTATTACAACTTTGGTCTTTTCTATAGTTTTGCTCTTCACGTCTATGAGCACTGTTAATACTGTACTCACCAAAGTATTACTATTATCTGGGAACCACTTCAGAAACATCTGATGGGGCAAAAAACACAACCGATACTCAGACAATAACACTGAAAAAAAAACAGATCACTCTGCATGAAGGTAAAACCCTAGTGAAGAGTCAGTACAAATCCCTCACATGTGGCAAGATATGTTTACAGTTTGCATTATAATTCCTAGGGTTGTTTCCTTTTCCAAATAAGCTCATCGACTGCACTCGACTGTTTTTTATGTCTTTCAAAACCTTAGCCACCTTTTAAAGAGGAACTATGCAAGATCTGCACCTTACTGAAACAGTAGTAATCATGATGGTTAAATGACTTGTTATGGGGAGAATGGAGGCTCTCTGCCTTCCCCATATGGTCTCTTGGCCGAAAAACCAACCTTGCAAGATCAGCACCGGTGTCCCAGAGCTCTTCTGCTCTCGACTCTTTTACGGCACTACGACACAAACACACCCAGTAATCTGTTATCTCTTGTTAACCTCACCCACCTCGGTAGACATCACTCCACAGACTGCCTTCTTGCCAGCTTTGTTGAAAACAAAAGCACATGGCCGGGGGGAGGGAGGAGGGTTAGCAGTGAGTTTTTACGACAGTGAAAATATGCACTCCATAACTGTAGGGGGAGTGACGTAGAGAAAAAACCAAGACCAAAACAGAGAAAAAGCATCCGACTTCTATAGCTCCCCTTGAAGTAATTATTACCAGTAGATGATGATGATCCAAACTTTTGGAAAGGTTACTCAGGGTTGTAGGAAACATGAATTTCCTTTAAAACTTCCAAGGATCAGTTTCGCAATGCATCATGTCATTGTCACAGAAACCATAGAAGCTGATGTGTACTGAATTCTCTTTTAAGTAAAAGTTCGGTTTGCGCAGTTATGAACATGCCAAACACATTCATCTTAATCATCCGAATGATTTTGGTGACATATGCATCGAATGCTTCAGTTAGGGTGCCTGACTGAACACCCGTTGAAAGCAGTAAGGTGATAGTGATGCTGTGGTCTTGTGTGCTACAGATTAGTGTTTTCTGGGCACAGAAACGCTGCCTAAGCCACAGGCTGTGAGTCACTGGATCAGAAGGAAGAATTCACAGCTAAACAAACGTAGGCCACCAGCCATGCCAACCCACTCTACTGGCAGCCATGCATGGCCGTGAGATCGCACACGCATGCACATGAGCATGCACACATACTGTACAAGCAGCACATGCATACACCTAAGTGCTCATGCACCACACACACCACTGCGACTCTTCCCTGTGCCTTCCTCTTCACTCAAGCATTCTTTCCCTCTCCCTCTCAATCTTTCTGATGCCACCTTTGATAAATTTGCCCTTTTTACTGTTGTTATCTATATCTGTTCCACTGGCTTTTTCCTCCAGCTGCTGCACTTATGTCTGCAGGAAATTCTACAGTATCTCTCAAGCCCACAGAGATAAAGTCTTTTTTATGTTATGTTGACGTATTGCTTCAAGTCGTAAGTGGCTCACAAGAAGAACAAACTGGTGCAGGATCACAGAGTTCCCTAGCTATCATTCCACCACCTCTACCATCACCCACAGAGAAGGGCATAGAGCACATTTATCTCACAGGCTACTATATATCTTCTTACTCTGTCCTTTTTATTTCAGCATACTGACAACATAAATGCGGGCCATTTATTTAACAGGATTAGGAGATAAGGCTGCTTTCCACTTGACCAGGGCACAGGGCCACACAGAAATCCCCCCTTGTCCCACACCCTGAGGCAAATACTTGTGCTAACTGCTAACACCTTCGTCCAGAAGAAGGAAAGGCGAGGGCTGTACAGATAGAGATAATCCCAGCCAGTGGACTGGGTAATTTCCCTCATCCTCTGCCTGCTGCCTTGGGAATGTGGGAAAGGAGCATGTGGCCACCGTGCATGAGCATTGCAAAAGTGTCTCATAGCATCACTGTTGTTCTCTACTAACTGGATCCAATTAAACAACAGAAAAACAAGAGCATAACTCTCTTTCCATACAACCCACACACCGCTTTATTCTGACTTATGTTTAGAAGTTTACGTGCGTGGTGGAAATTTTACAAGAGCATTAAATCTACGGTGTTTACAGCTGCACTTCATAGCAAAAATGAAATATTTATTTATTTTTTTGATCTTCCAGCAGTTGTATCTCAACATAGCTGACAACCATCGAAAGGTCTGTTGACAAAGTCTAATGAGAGAGTTCGAGACCTGTTGAGATCCGCCGCGCATCTCATGCAAACCGGCTATTTCTGCCAATGAGGAAAACTAAAAATAGCCAGCGAAAAACAGCCACGCTGCTTATTAATCTGCAGTTCCCTATATTTCCATGTGGGGGCGTGGCAGGGGGCATAAACTTACTGTAGGAAAGAACAAGATGCTCCATCCCTGACATTATAAAAGATCAGAGAGCTTTAAAAGGTCGCTGTTGCCATATTCTCATTCTCGGTGGTATTGACACTTGGTATTTCTCTGATCTTTTGCTCTAATTAAAAAAAGAAAGAAAAACAGTTGCCAAGGCTGCAACTCAAGGGTGTTTGTGAGCTGTGAGTGTGTCCTTGTCTATGTTGCACAGCCCTAGGATGTGTGTGTATAATTGTGTGCCCATGTGTGTTTATACTCCAAGGCATCAGGACATTCTGATCAAATGTACATCAGCAAGCCACACCAAGAGAACTTGTTGGCACTCAGGCAAATACCAGACACCAGAGATCATAAATAGTCTTGATGATTAACAGTTAAAGAGCTCTGTGATAAATTCACAGAGGTGGCCTTGTGTTGGTCTGTGTACATAGCATGTCTCCGCACTTTAGACTTAATTGACAGACATTCTCAATAGCAGAAGAGGTGCTAAGAGGAGATGACCTTGTCAGCTGCAGACTCACACATCTGTGGTATTCTCTTTGTCAGTATTAATCTGTGTTGTAATGTCCACTGTGTCAGTGTTTTTATGTAGTCAGTCCCTGTCAGTGAGTTAATTTCACATGTCTGGTAGGTTTGAACAACAGACACAACTGATTTCCCACCAAACAACTCTCAAATCAACACTTGTTACCTCAGAGTAAGTCGGTCCTTATCAACACAGACAGACAAACTGCAGCCAGTGCACAACAAAGCACACAGTTTTGAAACCATGAGCACAAGAGGAAGAAAGTTGAGGCAGTCTGGGCTCTTTCGCCCACATTGAAACCTTGAAAAGGCAAGACGTTGTCAAATTTTTTTGATGCCAACTTGCACATTATAAAGAGAATATTACATCCTGGGGTAAAGAGTGTGAAACTGCCACAGGACCATGTCAGCTCGAGGATAATCCCAGTGATGCCTATGGGTGAGATTTAAGTACCAGCATGTCCTGGCACAACGACTTCAATACAAGTGTTGGATCAGAAGGCTAATGAATCATGTTGGGCCAGTGTTTGCTATATGGCAAGTTTGGGCAGACTTTGTGTGAAGGCAAACTGGAAAGAGGGGAAAGGAAAACACAGGTAATGCGCACACACACACACACACACACACACACACACACAGTCTAAGAGTTCAGTCAAATCTGCCTTTCATTCTGTTAAAGCTAATCCAGCACAACCACTTAACCACCACGAGCATCAGCAACACATTCTCCATAAGTGAGACACTTGACAGGTGAGACCAGCATCTTTGAGCAACCCCAGACTTTTTGAGTTCATGTGTACTGAAAGTGAAATGGAGCGACTCAGACAGAGACAGAGGGAGGAATGATGGAGATATAAACAGATGAACTGGTAAGTCCTCCAGTATTTCTGCCATTTAGTTTCCATATCCACAAAATCTGGGGGAGATCCAGAGTTCATATTAGTTCATAAACTGACGCTTACACAGTACACACATACACACACTGTCTGTTGATAAAGATCACTGGTGTCTTGTGGCACTAAAGCACACAAGTACTTGGCAGCTGGAAGCGACAAGAAAAATCCACAAATGCAACACACATGGCCTACTGTATACTTTAACATCTGCCTTGCCATACAGCAGCAGCACGTACTGCAGACAGCTGCAGCCTCTCCAGGCTTTTTTATTAAATGCTTTTCTGAAGCAGAGAAAAATGTTTCCCGAAGGTCATGCCTCCAGCTACTTAACCTTTCTCCCATATCCTATATTTAGACAATCAGAGTTTACCTTTGAATCAGTGCGATCATCACACTCTGACCTTTTTTCATTTATTTGATAAACCTTGTAGCTAGTAGCAGCCTTTTCATCCTAAACCACTCTTAACTTGAATTTAGTTTACCTCATGACAAAAACAAAAACAATATATAATCACACAGTTCTGAAACAACTAAGCCATTAATCCTGACTGTCAAATGCTGATAAATCTGATTTCACTTGTTGAAACTGTCATTCTGCGCTCATAACAGCTATTAAAATGCTGATACACTTGTACAAGATGAACTCCATTTACAAATAAGGATTTGATCTGAACTAAAGAGAACAGACAAGTGACACAAGGATAAGTCCCAAGTTCTTCTGTGCTCTTTTGTAATGTACTCCCATGTCAGAGTTTTGTTTAAACAACACAAATTTCCAGTCAGACCAAAGTGTACTCATAACTCTCGACAGCACGGTAGTAATTTTAAGATTTTGTATTCAAGCCTGGTGCACATCAAAGCTTTGGCATCCTGGTGACAGAATGGAAATATGAGCTACAAATTACTGCAAATCATTACTTTTGACAGAGCACTTCGATTTTAAAATGTGAAGGGTGCATGTCACGTGATGCAGCCCAGCCAATCAGTGACTCGAGTCAGTGTGAGACAAATAGGCGCGGAGAGATGGAGAAATAAGTGAAAATAGATACAAAAAGGAAAGAAAGAGAAATGAAATGTTAACCAACATTTTTGTTTAATTTTGTAAAATTAAGGACATGATTAAAATCCCCAATTATGTACTTACTATGCTTGAAATACCAATACTATACTACCAATATACAGTATAATATTATCATGTGAAGAAGGCTTTTGGCTATTGTATGTTAATACTTGGGCATATTAAATAGTACCAATTAAAGGCCATATTAGTAATATGGCCTTTAATTTTTTTACGAAGCAGTGCTGCTTTCAGTCTTTCACTACAGTTTGCATTACACATACCTTCCCATTTCTTTCTACTTCAACACATGCCTCCATATAAACTCAAGCCAACAATACAATTTAGATTGGGCTTGTGTGGTAGTAGCAATTCCACAAGTTTTTACAATATTATACAATATATTTTTCATAGTGTCTAGGATACAGTTCTTTTTATCACATAACCCTGACAACAGTTTTCATACTCTATCCTATAAAAACACAGTAGCTTCTAGTCACTATACCAGTGAGTCAGTGTAGCTTCACAGCCTAACGTTGGGTATCTTACGTACAGCTGTATTATGTCAGAGAAATGTGTCATGCTGAGCATATACTGAGAGAGAAGAAACAAATTATTCTGCAGGGTTACATTAAGATATATGAAGATATGTGTGTGGACATTAGTACTTTTCCACCTGAAATCTCAGTTGAAATCATTACTGTTCCTGTGCCACATTCGTGTCATATCAGTCAGAATTATGAGCAGCTGAGTGGGAGAAAACATTCACAGCAGCCTCCTGGTTGTAAGTCAGATTCAGAGATATCAGGAATGTCTGACAGCTATGATAGCTCCCACTTGGTGAAAAAAAACATTATCAAGCAAGAGGTGAAATAGCTGCAAAAGCACCATAGCTATAGCATGGAGAAAAACACAATACAATTGAACCCTTCAGCTAAATAAAAGCATCCATAAGGCATTTGCATCTGGTTTCACTTGTTAAACAACTGCAACATTAAACCAAGCCAAGTTCTGTTCAGGCCTGTCATCAAATCACTGACAGAAAAAACTGATGATGGTTTAGAGAAGTTGCGGCTGCAGACTTTTGTCATGTTTAAGTGGAAACAGTTAGCTTGAGTTTGTACACTGCGTCTCCCTGCTAATGAGAAAGAGGGACACAAAAAAGGGAGCAAAAAAGGGAGCAGTTATCAAAATCCAGAGTCACTTGAAGTTATGCACTTATCTAACTGATCACATTTCCTTTTTTCTTAAGTATTTTTGGGGCATTTCAGGCTCTTAATGAGAGAGACAGGAAATGGGGAGACAGAAAGAGGGGGAATGACATGCAGCAAATTTGCAGCAAATTCATTTGCAAAGCGATCACACTGTAAAACTTCTCATTTTCTTCAGGTACAAGTGAGTATCTGATATGTTTTAGGTTTTACAGAGTTTTCAGGAGAGAGGAAAAAACAAAAGTCCTTACCAGGAAATCTAGTGACCCACGATTGTTGTTGAAGATTTCAGCTTTTCTTCGAAACTGTCACCAGGAGCAGGGAACTGTGGCAGGAAACCAGAGACAACGGATATCAGGTGTGTAAGGCAAGTGCACAGGTGCATTAATAAGACTGATGAGTCCCAGAGTCCTGCAGCTGCTCATGAGAGATCACTGATGCTATCATGTTCAGTGTGACATCACTATCTATCAACTGCCTGCTCCAGATCATGATTTCACAGGGAAACTGAATATGTGAAAAAAGTATTATTTAATAAAAGATAAAACAAGATAAATAAGAAAAGATAAACGAATAAATATTTGGTCTATCTTTAGTCTGTGTGATACATTCCTGGATGTAATAAAACACAGATAGGACGTTATGGGAGACACCTGGTCCTGGAAATGACACTTGGATTACATTTAAGATTTAATAAATCTTCTAAAGTCAATCCTGACCGCCAGGAAGTTAGTTCTGCTTGTGGAGTACGTTCATCTGCTTGGTCCAACAGCTGAATTCAAACAAAATAGATGTAAACAACTGGTGTTTACATAAGCTCATTTTGTTGAAGAATTTGCTGACCAAGGCAAATACATCCTTACAGTCAGATTAAACCTCATTATTCCAGCCCCATGGCAGAGTGAGGCAGGTAACACAACATCCACTTGTAATGATGTGGGTTTTAATCAAGAAACAGCAACTCCCTTCACTGGCCCACCACTGTGCTGTCATCCCCAAACATCACGGAAAATGAAAAATGGGTAATAAAAACTACTAGACCAGAACTGATAATGTTGTGTCATTTGCTGTAATATCCACGTTGTGAGGCGGTAAGTATTACATTATTGTTATTGGCTCATATCCATGTGCCAGTAACGGACTGGGCCTGAATTACAGACAAGATTTGTCCCAGTGAGGAGCAAGCTATGTGCCAGACACACCTGACACTACTGCCAAATGACCTGCAGCCCTTTCTACAGCCACATACACATGCACACACACGTACACAAACAAAATCTTACAAGAAAAGGAAAAGGAGGAGGAGAGGAGGAAATTCAAATCCACCCAAAGACTCAAATCAAATTTGAAAGCCCAACACCTCAAGCAAGGGTGGTTTGATTCCCAGTGGTTTCCCAGTGTTGGTGTGTGTCACTGTTTGTATGTACAAATGCATCCATTTGCGACTGTTGAAACTAACTCCCTGGATATAGAGTCAGTGGTATCTATTTGTATAATGAAGACAAACTAGGGATTGGTGTTTTTGTAAACACGCCTCATTCCTAAATGCAATACTCTACAGCTGTAACAACACCAGATCAATCCTGATGCACATTCATCATGTTCCAGCTGCTGCCAAGATACACAGAGCACAGCTCAAAACACATGTTGTGCACGAACACATATGTTTCAATAGGCTGAACCGTTCACATGGCTTAGACGCACGTGCAAACAAGAATGCAGTGTAAGTAACTGCAAAGAATGACATTGTGTTTCAGCTGCTGCTGCCCTGAAGAAAACTTGTCCCTTCACATACATTTCACTATCAATGTTTTTAGTGATCTTTTAGCTGTACTTATTCCTAAGTATGCAGAGTAAGTATGGGGGTACTTGATTACGATTTGGCAAACCTCAGCTTCAAACTTTATTACACTTTGTTGCCTCTCCAGCACTCCAGTGGTAACAGGATAATTGGTTATGATTGGTGGTGAATCTAAAGTGTAAGTATTTATACTTTAAAGGTCTCATATGTCACTGAATTGAAAACAAATTCACTGGACTGAAGCAATAGGCCGATCAATTTATATTACATTTAAACTTCAAGGTTTGGCTAAAATGAGAGTTGCCCAGACAAGTGATTTTACAAACAACTATGTAACTGTAGATAAAAAAATTCCTCCCAAGGTGTATCTGACATCGTTTTGCTATGGAAACCCTGTCCTGTGGCAGCAGTCTGAACAACATAGACACAGACAGGTAAGTGTCTCAGTGAGCTTTTGTTTCAGATTTAACCACTTCAGTGTTTTCCCTGCCTATCTAAGGCAAAGGCAAGCCACCTGGGTGATTTTCACCACCGCCTTGGTTAAAGTGTGCGTGTATGTGCATGGGGGGCCGTGTGCACAAACCCATGATTTTCAGTGGATGCGCATTTGGTGCGATGAGCTTGTTTTTTCATGCTTCTCCCACGGGTGTTGTGTCAGATCCCGGTTCTCCCTCGGGCTGTGTCTCCCCTACTGTTTCCCATGGACCCATTTGAAAGACAAAGGAATATATGTGGATATGTAGAAAGACGTCACCTCCAAGATGCAGAATGTGTATTATATAAGAGAAACACATTTCAGGACCGCTGACTTGTATCCTCAGAACAGATGTCCTGTGATTTTCAGCCTCCTTTCATATATAATAGAGGGGGGACAAAACCTGACAGTAATATTCTCAGCTGTCAAGCATGTGGGAAACTCCTTTAATATCTAATAGAGGAGGGAACAGTATCTGAAAGTACAGTGCCCTTGATACTTTCATCTGTGTCTTCCTCTAAATTACATGTGTTTTGTTCTACTGTTGTCATACTTAATTTACTTAATCCAGATGAATACAATGCCATCAGAATGTAAATGCTTTCTTACAGCTACCTCAGTTCCTTCAATGACTCTTTAGGATTTATGAAATAATCTGGGATTAAGTTATGTTGGATGACTGTCCAAACAACTATCAAATTAAACATATGTGAAAAACAGAGGTGAGATTTAATGTCGTGTTTGGAAATATTATTAAACTAAACAAGCCTTTAAGAGCACCAGAAAACATTACAAACATGGATTTAGTATCTCTCCAGTGTGAGTGTGAGTCAGTGTATTAAAACACCTACATCAAATAGGGACTCATAGAGGTTTCTAGTTTTTTTGTTTTGAAATCCAGTACCTTTAAATAGAATACAGGGAACATTAAAGGGGTTGTGACTCTCTCTGGAGAAATACACTTTGCATCTACAGGCAGCGTTCAATTAAAATCCTTAAAGCCCTTTCTGCAGGCAGGGGATAGGTGACAATTACATGTACGCTCATGTACACACACGCACATTGGGAGGGGATTTAGAGAGACAGCTCCAGAGTCTGGCATCAATAAACTCAATTCAAACCTTCAACTTACATTCTGCCACAGAGCTGATGTCCACTAACACTTAGGACAACACAAAGAACATGCTCTGCATTGATCATTATTCAAATGTGTACACACACCAAGGATAATTTATCCACACAAATACCCCATGTACACAAACACTCATACATGTTATGAGTGCACTCTCTGTTCCTCTCCCTTTCACAAACACACACGCAGCAAATGAAATCCCTCCCTGTCTGTGTTAGCCTTCCAGTAATGTATTCAGCTGCACACCTCCAGTATTTACCAAGCTCACTGTGTCTGGCATCTCCTTAAAGGTGAAAACACCTCAAAATGTCTCTGGTGACGACCGGCTGCACCCAGTGAAATGCTCACGTTTCATCACAGACTCCTGATGTAACCTAGTGTACAGTGGACAACATCACAGTATATTATCAGTCAGTGACAACACAACACAAAAAAAAATCAAGTTGGCTGCTGGACGTCGTCTTGCGACACTGGCAGATGACAAGTGTCTGATAATATGATCTGCTTGCAATTACTTGTGAAAGTATTTGTTGAGCAGGAATAGATAGTCACACAGATTCTTATGTCTATATAATGAGAAGAGAGGGAATATTTCCAACACTAGCATTAATGCATTGCAAAATCTGAAATAAATCAAATGACAGTCACTTCAGCCTTCCTCAGCCCAAACTCAGATGTACATTACGTCAGCTGACTGACACAGAGACAGTTATGATATTGATGATATGAATGACTTGAGGAAGATCACACAGGAAGGCCTTCCACTGTTGATGTTGTGTGGTTAGACAAAGCTGTGTATCATATTTAATTCTCATTTATACTCTTTCACACTCACTAGTTTAGGGATGTTTTTATTTACATTTGTTTAGAAATTCTAGGATAAATAACATAGGATGGGTTAGGAAGGTATGTATGCATAAACAATACTGTTGAAATAACATGATGATCTGTCTATGGTCATCCAAGCAAATTATGGCTGTCATGAGAAAATATCACAGATTTTTTCAAGGTGACTTTTACATCTTAAATGATCCCCAATTAGCCTCTTATAGGCCAGAGTCTGACTGCAGAAATTCCACCATCACTATGATAAATTCATAAATGAAAGATTTCACTGGATGAAGGACCGTCTCCATTTGTAGAAAGGACTGAGAATCTCAGGATTTAAATATTTCAACTTTACTCTGTAGCACCTCTTTCTTTTCCTCCCTCCAATTATTCAGTTGCAGCTGTTAATTAGAAACCAGCAGGAACCACATGTTGTCTCGGCTGCCAATTAGGGAGCAGCTCATGCGTGGATGAGGTAACAGCGTGGCGTGATCAGAGCCATCTGAGCCGTGTGATTGGTCGGCTTTCCTCGCAGATGAAGAGGCAAGCGCCTTGGAGAGGAGAGAGAAAAAAGGGACAAGCGGTTAGGTAAGTACCCAACCAAAAGTTATGCAACACGCATCGATTGAGGAGTGTAAACATACAGCAGAAGCCACTTACCCTGCCTGAAGTTTGTGTTCTGTCGGCTTGCCGTCCCTGTCTGGGGAACTCTGTCTCCAGACACCTCTAATGATTGACGATGGAGTGGATTTACACAGTTGGGCTTGGCTCCTGCCTGAGACATCTGAGGTACAATTGGGACAGAAACCTCAAAGATAAAACCTCCACTGATCCAAGAGGTCCCACTACATAACATGGACTTCAGTCGCCAACCAGACGTGAGAAGACACCAGGCGTGTTCTGATAGGATGAAATACTCCAAACAGTAAGATATCAAGTCTGCTTTTGGCCAGCTGTGGTGGGTCATCAGCCTCTTCCATTGAAACAATATTGTAGGATAATTTACTCTGAGATGTTGCTAATTATTTATTATCAGGCCTGGCATTTAGAAGCATTTGGCTGACACATAAAGGAGCCATTAAATGTTTTTCATCCAAGAAGCACAAACATTAGGGGGAAAGTGTTGCTGGCTGTACCGCACTGGAAAATTGGAGCGATCCACAGGCACAACAGACAACCAGAAACCTGACCTCGTCTGGGAAAAATGATCCTTACATCGCAGCAGAAGAATGCCATGCTTCTGAAATTTTAGGGCCAGTGCACAGGAAATGATGAAGATATGTTTAACATATTATGCTTTATCTGCTTTTTTGGCAGAAAGAAGATGTGAACAGTGTGCTTGTGGGAGAGCACATTCAAACTTTTTTTTTTTTTTTTCCTTTTTCATACAGACGGGAAGCTTCTGATATGATGGGGAATCCACCCCCAGGCTAAGCACGCGCACACACACACACACACACACACACACACACACACACACACACACACACACACACACACACACATTAATCCAATCAAACTTCAAGCATAAAATGGGCGCCTGCTCGACCTTTAATTTCCCAAAATTTCCAGAGTTGTCTGCCAACTGGACATGCTGAAGTCAACACCAATACTAACACACTCACACATAGTCATGTCTCCATGATATCATAGGACATTGACATACATTCATTACCTGGAAACTTATTAATTTCCTGGAAACTTATTCTGACCTTAAAACATGTCTTTACCTTAAATGATTTACATTAGGGAAGTTTCTTTTTGTCCTCACAGGGAAGATAAGCCCACACATTACAAGTCACACACACACACACACACACACACACTTTAACAGCACATCTGCTTGGCATTTGATCACTATTCTAACTAACAACTGAGGCAGAGTACATTCCTCAAAATGACCAGCACAACTTAAATAAAGCATTATTTATGTGGTGGTGATGTCAAACATCTCAAGCAGCTGTGAGAGGTATCAGTGTAACTGGGGTACATAAATATACACTGTACTTCTCATTATTGTCCAAAAAGCAGTCTTTTCAGCTGTTGTACAACCTGCCGATTTTTACTTCTTCCATCATATGTTTTTTTGTTTTAGACCAAAGCCAGAGCCAAAGAAAATACTGTTTTGTCTCGTTTGCCTATGTCTGGTTTTACAGGGGAACCTAGTATTCTTCGCCCTGCCCATGCATTTGAATGCATCTCAAACTTGAAGCTGCACTCTTAATGCTGGAAGTGATCAGTCACCTGTGCAGACTTCATGCATATATTCAGACACATATGCAGGCACACACATGAATGTACATGCACAGTCCCGGTATAAGTGAAATGCAGACTCACACTCTACGGCCCGAGGCCGTTATCAGAGGCAGGTCCAAGCGAGGGTCTCAGGGTTATTGGAATGTCATTTCAGTGTTTTTGGAGGGGGATCAGATTTCCAATCCCTTCTGACCTCGCTCCTTTCTGCCTCCCCTTGGGCTCCACAGAAAATGAACAGGGTCGCCATAGTAAAGCAGACCCTGCAAGACAGCTGATCTGCCGTAGGCAACCTAGCGCCACAGTCGCTCCGATCTATGCAGAGTCAAAAATGCAATAAACAGCACATCATGCTGTGATTAGTTTTATGTCTGTCACCATAAAATAACACTGAGGATTTAGAAGATTGTGTCATACGCTGGAACATTTTCAGCAACAGCTGGAGAGCTTTGTTGCTTTATTTGAGGTTTGGGTGAAAGAAAGCGAGAGATGAGTTTGTGATAAATGGAGAGTCTCTCGCCTTCATGTTTTGTGTGAAACAGTCTCCGTTTTTTAGCACCCTCTCATAGCACCTCCATTCACACATTGACCCCTTTTTCAAACCACTGTTGACAACCACATAACCCTGTAATAGAGGGTGTCAGGAGCAATCTGGAGACATTGCTCTCTGGGAGGCCTCCTGCAGATTCAAGTCCGATATGTCCCAGTCAGGAAATACACTGTGTTACACAGAGGAGGGAACTTCTTGTCTGTGTCTGTTGTTGTTCCAACATTCATTCGGGAGGAGCAAGAGAGTGGGAGAGCGATGGATGGACACACAGGAAGTAGTGGATGACATAAAACGGTTTCAGCAAGTTCCAAGCCTCACAAGGGCCCTTTTTAATATCCCAGGACATGGATACGGTCATCTATATTCCATTTCAAAATGTGTTTGTTTTTTTTCTGGACTATTTCCTCCACGCCTTTGCAACTCATGCTACTCACACACTTTATCTCTGAGATGTAAACCATTATGCAGAGACAAGATATGCTTGATTCAAGAACAACAACAACAACATCCATGAGAAGTAACAGGGGGGTTTGATTCTTGTCACAGTGTGAGGGGTGGCTTGTTTTGTTGAGCTGAAGTTGGTCATTCATCAGTTAGTTCACCGTGACCTGATCACTCTGTCCTTCTAAACTCTCATGAGAACTGGTTGGACTTGTTCACATTGGTTTATATCACATCCCCAAGATAAAATGTTACTGTTGAGTAGGGCTGTCCAGATTAATCAACTTAATTGATTATGTCGGTGACGTAAATACATTGACACGTACAACATACCGTGGAGTTGTTGTTAATTACATTGATAACACAAAACACACACAGCACTAACATCAGTGGAACTAAATGGCGGCGGCTCCAGGTTGTAGGATTTCAGATGGAGAAGAAGGCAGCAGTGGCACCATGACACAGAAGAAAAAAACGGTCAAGGAGGACGTCAAAAGTGTGGAAATATTTGAAAGAGATTCCAAATGACTTGGTCGTCCACAGCCTTTGCAAAACAGAGATGGTGTACTAGAGCAGCACCACAGCGATGAACGAGCAGCTGAAGCGGCGACATCCCGGTGTGCTGCTGGAGGACAACAGAAAGCAAAAAGCTAGAGAATCGTAAGTCAACTAAACACGCAAAGTCATGCCAGAACCAATGCAATTACTGGCTTGTGGATGTGTTTCTGTGACCAGACAAAAGTCCGCTGTTGTTGTTACATTATGTTACGTCCAGCAGTGTAGCTCAGGTTACAGGTGTGAGGTATATGAGTGTGAAGGCATGCTGCCTGTAAATAAAAGTTGCTCACTGCATTTCAGACCTTTGCAATGCCTTTATTGCGATACCTAATTCTACCTGACCTGCAACATGCAATATCTACCAATCTCTTAAAAGCAGCTAAAACCTCAGTAGCATTGTAGCCAAATTGATCAGTGACTTCAAGAGGTTGTAAAGCACTAGAGAAACAATAGTGTTTCTTTAAGTCCAGTCCAGCCCATTGAAACAATGATGCAGTCATGTGAGTCTCATGCTAAGATCATATCCCCCTGTTAATAACCTGAAAACTTTTCTTCGAGCCTTTATCACATATGGCTTGACTATTGAAATGATCTTGGATTTGGCTCCAAGCCCCTGGTACATCTCCAACCTGCTCCAAAAGCAGCAGCTCAACTCTATCAGGTTCAGAGAGAAGACAACACAAAACCTCAGAAACTGCATTCTCTCACTGCAAAGACTTTAGTCCAGTGATCTATAGATTTTATTGACCATTTTTAAAGAATTTTGTCTGTCACACACAGACATACTGATCGGCCACTCATACTTTGTGTTGAAATATCAAGGCTGAGAACTGACAATATTTTTTGGCTTTGCCATTATGACTTTGGAATAACTAGCAACCTTGCAGAAATCTGGTTGGCAAAGATATCAAACAGAAACATGGGGAAAAAAGAGGGTGAGACGCTTCTTTTTTTTTATATCTTTTGCTTATTCTTTAAAATCTATCTTAAACTACAACTACTATTTCATTTTTATTTCATTTGAACTGATTTCAACAGACTGCTTTACTTAAAATCTCAAACCAAAAATTTATGGTTGGGGTCAGGCAGGGTTCATATGTCACTGCAACTTGGCCAACTCACAGGGTTTTGGCCATTTTTTTAAGTTCTGAATGATTGGCTAATTAAATTGAGGCCAGAGAGAGGGTCATTCCATGTGATTTGTATAAATGTATAAAGAAAATGTGTATGGAATCACACATGCACATGGTATCCTAGATCTGAATGTTTTCAATATGAATTTTACTCACGGCTTTGTACATGATGCCCCAGGTCACTGGAATAACTCCACACATATTGGAAAAAATAAAACCTCATCTACATGAATTAGGATAGACTTGTATAATCCTATCTGCCTCTATGTGAGTGAGCAGGGGGTCATGCAGCAATGCGCTGTGCACAGATACAATGGAGGTTCAGACTCATGCACACAAAGACACAGAGCGACAAGCAACACACCTTTGCACTCAGCACACTGTCTGCGTTTATATGAGAGCAGCAGACCATCCCACTTGCCATCTCTGGATTTCGAGGTAAATCAAGAGAGGGCAAGTGGAATGGTCTGCTGCTCTCATGGCACCTGGCATCTGGACTACAGGTGGGCATGTAATCCATTTGAATTTCTCTCTGTCTGCCTCTCGTCTGAACTCAGTCAATCAATATTTATTCACATGACATTTTGATTTTAGAAAAAATATGTTACACAAGAATGAAGTGGGCTCTGTGTAGGCTTCACAGGGACAAGGTCTCCACATAGATTTTTGTACTTTTAAATGGGGACTATTTTTCTTGGTTTGGCCTTCACAGACCTTTAGTTCCAAGGTCATCTCAATGCTACAACACACAAATGGATGAATGTGTGAAATCTCCCGTATTTGCTCAAAGCATTGTTTCTTAAATTCTGTTCAATGTCTAAATGGTGCACACAACAAGTCTAAATGACTGATTATGTTCCTCCGTTTTAAGGTAACTTCTGATTTTCTTTTTCTTTTCCAGCAATTGAATCCAGTTATTGGTTTTAGTTACATGTTCATCCATTTCACTATGCTCATGGCAACCAGTTAAAGTTTGGACATGCCTGCTTATTCACAGGTTGTTCTTTCTTTCTTTTCTCTGTGAAAAAGGGGATGGGTGATATCTGTACCCACAATGGTGGTGTGTGTGGGTCCCACCAAGAATGGAGGGGAAGTGACAGTGTGCTGTGCTTTGCTGGTGACAATGGTGGTCTGCACTTAGTGGGAACTATCATTTGCTTTTCAACAGGACAATGACTCAAAACACACCTCTCGGCTATGTACGGCCTATTTAACAAAAGGAGGTGAGTGAAGGAGTGCTGCATCAGATGACCTGGCCTCCGCAATCACCTGAGCTCGACCCAGTTCAGATGGTCTGGGATGAGCTGGGCAGCAGAGTAAAAGAAAAGCACCTAGCAAGTGCTCAACATATATGGGAACACCTTCAGGATCAAACCACTCCAGATGACCTCGTGAAGCTGGTTGAGAGAGAGAGCTATCAAATCAAAGTTGGCTACTACAGAAACTAAAAGATATTATTTCTAACACTTTGTTCACTACAATCCCACGTGTTAATTCATAGTTTTAGACACATTCAGTATTGTTCTACAGTGCAGGAAACAAATTTTAAAAAATCATTGAATTAGAGGGTGTGTCCAAACGTGTGACTGGTACTGTATATCTCCCTCTCTCCATTTCTCCCTGCGGCAGACATCAGGCTCTCAACATACCCCCTGTCTTACAGATATAGTACAGTCCTTTCATCACCATTCCCAAACTTGAAAGATTCCTGCCTTTTACCTTTTTATTGCTAGGATTCCTCATGCATCTCCCTATCCCCGGAGCATGCCCTCTGGCCAGTAACAATGCATTAGCTTGCCCATAAAGACCAATAGCTTCCTGCAGGAGTATCGAGAAACTGTAGTAAAAGTCAAAGCCAGACCATGTTTCCTTTAAAACGGACAAAATAAGCATCAAGGACTCATGACCTTGTGTTAATTGATGCCCGTCTCTTTGTCTTCACCACTTCCTGGTTCTTGTCCACTGCATGAGCTTTTTTGGGATCCCCAACAATTCTCTTAAAAGTATGTGCACTGGACAAAGGACATATCCTACTCATAAGTGAAGCTGATTGCACCAGTCAAGATTTCACCTACATGTAATGTTCTTACTAGGCAGAGAGTTAAGTTACCAAACACCTTATAGATACTGTACCCAGAAACTGCAAAGCATAGCCTTAGTGTTGGAAGCTAACTAAACCAACCAACAAAACTAATGAAAGCTGCCACCTAACTATTCAGAGTAAGGTTGCCAACCATCCTATGAAAGAAAGACTCATCCTATGATTGGAAACTAAAAGACATGTCCCATATTAAACTGATATGACCTATGACAATGTTATGTTTCAGACTCATTTTGGTGTAAATATGTGGAGGATGAATGTTACAGGTTAGACTATTAAAACAAGGACACAGCGGGGTGTATAGCCAATACCAAAACCAAACCAAAATACCAAAACAACAAACCTTTCAGCATATTCTCAGTGCTACCTTACACTAGCTCCTGCTCCTCAACAAGCAGGGACAACAACGACAATGTCAATCACAGATACCGCCTCTCACACAAATCACTGTCATAAGTAGCTGTGATACATGTCAGGTTGTCTACAGTCATTTCAACATGAACATGCTTCACAGTCTGTTGCAGTATGATTAATTCGGATATAAAAAACAGCAAGATAGAGAAAGAGTGCCGATTCCCTACCTTTGAAGAAGTCTTGATTGTCTATTCCTCAATTATCCATATTCCTACAATAAAATCAGAAAGTTTTTATTCAACTATTCCAAACTGTGAACAGTGCCATAAGACGTCTGCTAACATCTTCCTCCAACAGGAAAACTATTTTTAAGTTCCCACCAAGGAGCTCTGGGCATGTTTATTTTCAATAGTTTGCAACATACGAACTGAAGGTGTCCCCACAGTGTTCACCCCGAGAAAGTTGAGCACACCTATATGAAAAATCTGACTGACCAACAATCACAGTGTTGACATATTAAGCCAAGATAAAAAGCTATTTGATAAATATGTAAATAAAATGTCACCAAAACAAACATACATAATGACATCAAAACAATAAATGTTAATGTCATATAAGTTAGGATATTTCCTATTTACTTCCTTACACAAAATACACAGACAAGTTAGATGTATTTTTTTGGAGGTTGTGCTAGGGCTCATCATGCTATAGTGTAGTATCATCGCCTAAAAGACTGATAACTAGCCAAGACATTTATGTGGTTTTATTGGTGCAAGCCAATGTAATAAATAACTACCTTTAAAGTACTTCAAAATCAAAGACACACACATGCATGTACATATATGGATGCAGCCGCACAGCCCTGCTCACTGCAAAACTTGAAACAAAAAGTGAACCCAGATTGTACCCGTCCACATCTCAGCTTCATGTGGCATGGTGGTGAATTAAAGAGGGGAGCGCTGGGTCCATTCCCCCCTTTAATTAATTATTGTCTCTGTTATTATCAAAGCCACACTCTTCTTTAGCAGGGAGGAGAGAGAGGAAGTCCTCCCTCTTACCTCATAAAAAACCAGAGAGGGTGGCGAAAGAGAAGATTGACGTTCTCAGCAGAAGAGTAAAATACAGGATGTATGAACGGTAATAGCAGTCGGCCGACAACTTTTGCTATCATGTTGCTTTTTCTGTCACTAATACATATGATGAGTGGGTACATGCATCTGTTTGCAGTTCCTTTATGGCAACAGTTGCACATATTAGACTGTTTACTGTGGAGCATATTTCTCGCATGTTTCCACATGTGTTTGTCTACGTGTACACTGGACTGCACATTGTGTGTATGTGTGTTTGCATGTGTGCGTGTCATGGGGGTTATTGGGACTCTAATAACAACCTTGATACTGTTCTCACAGAGGCCTCTGAAGTTGCCTCCACTCCATCAAGTCAGTGTGTGGTTGCCCGGCAACCGAGGGTCCGGTGTTCCCGAGCGGCACGGTTTGTTCCCTACGAATGATCCGCCAGAGAGAGGGAAGATGGGCGGAGGTGAGGATGTGAGAAGGAAAGACACAAATTGGTTAATGGAGGACGCAGCCTCGAGGGGCCCTGAATCAATGCCTGAGCAAACAAGCTCTGTCTGTCTCTCTGAGCCGCCATCTTTCTCCTGCTTCACCGCCGTCTTGTCTTGCTCTCTTTGACCCTCTTTATTTCAAACAGTATCTTATCTAACTTTTACTACACTAGATGTACTCTGTCAACTTATTAATTGCGATATTTAATTTAAAATGCTCTTAATTCTCCCTAAATTATTCAGCTTTCCATGTCACCCCAGAGGGGACTGACTTACCAGTTCATTTTCTCTTTCCTTCCCATAGACCTTTTGTTCCTTCCACATTTCCATGCCTGATTTTTCTGTTTATGTACCAATGTACCATTGTGTCACAAAAAATATATATAAAAAAAGACCTCTTTTGTAACATAACAGGCTGTTAATTTGTATTATAAGGAAGTCAGCTCCTCAAGGACACACCCTACTATTAGTTGCTGTTTCTCATTACTTGGGCCTAAATACCAAAAAAAAAAAGTGTGCAGCCACCAAAAATCATCTGCTTTCACTTCCATGTGATCTGTCATTTTTCATACCAGCATTATTGCCATTTGTGATGGTTTTGCTTCTGTTTCAAACATAAGACCTGTGTTTTTTTGTCACTTTTATGTTGATTTACTGAAAATCTACTGCATTATAGGAGGGACTGACGGTGGAGGGAAGATGTTACGTTCCAAGCAGTTTTTTGTTCTTTCATCCAAGCCTTCATTTCAGATTGTTGTGCACCAGTGTACATGATACTAAAAAACCAGCGACTGATGCATCCATCCAATCAGTCGGGTTTTTTAAAAATGTGCCAGGGAAAAAGAGGAAAGGAGTGGTGAGGGGAAAGCGTTGCAGAGATTGTCAAGCAGTTGTCCAGGCAGGAAATAGATCCAAATTAGTATGAGTTGAATTTAAGAAGTAATTCCTATCAGTGGCGCTGATACAGATGTCACCAATACTTTACACTTGAGGAGTCAAATTGTGTCACAGCATTTTGACTTAAGTCATCTAGTTTTTGGTGTAGAGTAGGGTGAGTGAGGGCAGCAATACAGCAAACAAAGTCTCATTTGGTGTGTTCATCAAAACTACAAATTTACTGCATAATTCAGTGTCAGTGACTTCCCCAGCAAAAACAAACAAACAAACAAACCAATGTCACATGCGGCCCACAGTAAGTTTATAGCCTACCTCCTCATGACAGCAGTAGCAGGTCCTTCCTGACATCTTCATCTTCCTCTTTCCTGGCTGAAGAAGTTTTTGGATTATTGTTCTGAATTTACACTAAATCAATAAATCAAAAGTTCCTCATAGACAGAAATTTAAATATCCCTTCATTTTCATTAATATTTACCTGACAACGACACTCGTGCCTCTCTGGCTCATATCCTCTGTAGAAAAACACGGGGGAGATGTGGAGACTTTAGTTTTGAGGAGTTGTAGAATTTATTCATTAACACACAACCTGTAGTGTGTGTGTTTTCACTGATTCAAAGCGGTGCTGCTAACTGCTAACGAGCCAGCTGACTCCCTGCCCTGTCGTCAGCTCTCTGTCTGTCTGTCTGTCTGTCTGTCTGTCTGTCTCTCTCTCGCCGACACGTCTACAGCCGTCGTAGTGAGGTGTTCCCGAGAGGAGCTGCGGTTGTATGTAGAACAACAAACCATCTCAAACTTCTCAGACTTACTGCAGATCTTGCACAGCGTTGATAAATCAGTGTGTTTTGCTTGTTTGTTTGTCAACAGCGACCCTTCTGGCTTTATGCGGAGGCTCAGGTCCCATCCACGTCTGCGCATGCGTGTCACGCGTATTTTCGGAGTTGACGTCAAGACAACCTCCTTTCTTATTTATAACACTTATCGGTATGTGCTGATAACAATAAATATTAACTAAACATGGACCACATGTTGAAATACTCTGCATTTTTTTTCTTTTACACAATACAACAGCAACACGATGATGATACCCAGAAGCAGAGATGTTCTGTATTTATGGATCTGGAGATCAGTCGGTCATAATCACAAGTTTAGGATTATGATGCAAACATAAACCAGAGTTTCCGTTTTTATTACACCAGTGTGGGTCTGCTGTGGTGAAATGTAGAGATCAGAGCTGCTGCTTCAGTTCTTCTGACTCACTCATTTCACTCAGTTAGGAACCTAAGCAAAAAAGACTTTCGTAACCACAGCCATGGACAGCTTGATAAGAGCAATTTGGTGATAGCCATTTACCACTCAAACATCTTTTATCTATATAATCTTTTATTCCCAGTGGACTTGTGCAAACCTCGAAAAAAGAAAAGCCACTATCCTGTCCACTTGTCAAGTCCCTGCCTTTGTCAGTGGGACAGGCTTGCAGGTATAATACCCTGCTGCTGCCACAAGTTGGCAGTAAATTGCATGATGAATGCAAAAAGACACATGATTGTATGGGACAGAACTGTTCTAAAATCAAATTTAAGAAGAAATTTCAGTGTCACTTCAGTATCACTCAAATTTTATTTATTATTAAATTTATGTCTATTTTTAGTTGTAGTCGGGGAAGAACTTCTTGCCTTACCTGGCCTCATGTCACGCCACTGTGTGGAATTTAATAACCTGCTCCCAAGTTGCCAAGAAAAGAGTAAAAGCAGCTTTAACGGATCGTGTTTATTGGTCTTTTTAGGTTGTGTTTTTGTTACTTTACAAACACCTGCTGTGGCTTTATTTCTCCTTTGTGCTGTCAATATTTCTGAGAGGTCAGGATTACATTTACAATATTACTGCATAGAGGACATTTACCCTCAGCTACTGAGAGAGAGCAGCTTGGGTCTTTCCTGGTCAAACCCATATTGCATGGTGCCACAGATCACACCAAAAACACAGAACATGCAGAGAAATGGCTTTATATCAGCTGTATTTCTCATGAGGTGAGGAATGTGAGAAATAAAATCGGGCTCTGATGACTTTCACAAGCCAAACCAAAATAGCTGTGGCTTGTCCAAATCTTTCCAAAGGCCAGGCTATAACAGCAACAATCAAATCAGAGTCATACACCATGGAGCAATGTGTGGAAAATGTGCAGATCTAGGCTTTGTTTTCATTTTGAGGTCTGTGGAAGCTGTATGACATCAGTGCATGTGCTCATGACTTTGTGGATTCGCTGCTCAGTAAGCTGTCATTTGGGTAAATGTTATGAAAGTATCTTATTAAACTAAGCACTCTTTTGCTTTAGAACAGTAAGTTAATGGATCCTGACAGATCTTGTTATGTAAAGGTTCAGACAAAATCAATTTGTTAAAGTTGGTCCCAATAGAGGCAGGTTCAAAGCAACCACTGAATGCACACTGAAGCGTGAGAGTGTACCTGGCCTTTCTGCCAAGTTTGGCTTACAGCAGCGTTGAGACCTAACCAGCTAGGGGCCAGAATGCACTCACACACACAAACACACATTTACACACATGCACTGAGCTCCACAAAGGACACAATGTACTCAGCACCATCTCTTGTTCTTTTCCTCCTTTTTCACCCTTTCCCCTTTCCTTAACCTAATTATATCTGTCCTTATCCTTCCTTCTCCTCCCTTGCACTGCAGTGCTGGCGTTCTCACCACCACTAATGACACGGTGTGATCTCCAGAGTCCCCAGCCAGAGAGCTGGGGTCACATATGTTCTATATCATCTCCTGAACACTTCCATATGGAAGCATGCCACCCGAGCCCAGACCTGACACAAACACTGTGCCTCAGCAGGAAGAGAGAGAGAAACTGAGATGGACAAACTGACAGAAATAGTTGGGTGTGAGACAAAGGAACAAACAATAAGAAAAACAGAGAGAGAGAAAGAAAGAGAAAGACAGGAGAGGAATAGAGGAGTGCAGTGAGAGAGAGAGAGAGAGAGAGAGAGAAGCGAGAGGAACGGCCAATTAAAACCAAAACAGGGAGTGTGTGAGTATGATGGAAAAAGAACGCATACCAGGTCTACTTTTTCCCTGTCTGGCTGTTGACTTAGGCAGACAGAAGCAGTCATAAACAGGAAAGCTCTAAATGATGAAGCACCACACTGCTACTGCATGTCTCGGTCTCCCCTCCCATCCTTTACGAATCAGCTGGTTTCTTGTTTTCTTTTTCTTCTCCTTCCAATGCAAGCCTCGTTGAAATCTACTTTAAAATTGTGATGTATCTAATCTTTAAAGATAAAAAAAAGTATATAGCATGATTAGATATTTCTCTAATGGACAAACCCATGCTTTCTATCAGTAATAAAATTCACTCCAGAAAACTTTCCGCTTTTAATATAGAGCCAAAATCTTTGTACAGTTTGATTCATTCCTTTGTGCTGCACAGTGGCAGAAGATCTTATAAAGTTATTATGGTAAATATGTTTAAGAACCATGAGAAGGAAACACAAACAAATATAACTACATTTTCCACCAACTCTTGAGAAAAGTATCTGTCTGTTTACCTGCTAAACATATCCAGTTGTGTGCTGTTTGGTGTAAAGCAGATGGTGTACAATGCATTTTCCTGAGCTTTCTTGGCTGAGAATGTGGCATTAACTGGATTGACATGACTGAACCTGTTGCAAAGTCAAAACAATAGGCTGAAAGGCGCAAACAATACATTTCTAAAGGACTGAACAATTGGATTTATTTTCTATAGATTTGCCACAAGACACTTGTATAATGAGTGTTTCAATTAACCACGCTTTTGTGTTTTCTACAGCCCCATTTTATAATACACACACACACACACACACACACACACACACAAGTATTCACACTCTCCCTCTGACAGAGACTTAATAACTGGCTATGACCTTGAGATAAAGACAAATGAAAAAAAGACAAGAGACAGAGGGAGACAAACAAGTTGGTTGCCATGCAGATGTGAGTGGAGGTTGTGAGAACGCAGCTCTGCCACTAATCAGCTCATCACCCAGACAAACCTACACAGACGATGAAACCTCATGCTGGAAGAGAGGCAAACACGAAAACACATATGCATGCAACATTAGAATACAAATATATTAACTCATTTCACAAGTTGTAAGTGTGATGACAGAATTACAAATGTAGATATGTATGTGTAAAGAGTGTAGGCACGTGAGTACATGTACAAACACACACACTCACACTCTCTCTCTCACACACACACACACACACACACACACTGCAGATAGACACACATGGTAATATGTGGTTTTGGTGCACGATGAAGAACATACACACTTTATATGGCAACAGTCTGGGATAGCTTTTCCTCCAGGGGTGACATATGGTATGGAGTGCTATAGGGGGCAGAACAGCCTGTTCATACATGTGTGTGTGTTACTGAAGGAATGTCCTCCAGTGAAGCCTGTGCCATACACCATACATACATATAATAGATACACATGCGAAATACAGTTGTAATAAACAGAAAAACTAAAGATGATAAATTCAACACAAAAATAACTGTAAAAAATTATTGTTGTCATTTTTGACATTTCAGCGTTTCACTTTCATCCAATTTGGTGCATTTTAAAAGGTTTTTTTTTTTTAATTATTTTTAATTTTTCAATTTATTTTTGGAAGACAGAGGAAAAGATGAAAACAGAACAATGACATGTTATTAAACTATCACTCTATATTGTACATTTGTTATGGAGAATACCAGCAAACATATATAATATAAAACATCACAAATATTCACTCTCTCTTTGTCTGTTTTGAACTTCCCATCATCGCCCAAAGGTAAAGCCCAGCTCGTTAGCCTCTAAATGCGCCACTTTGCTCACAAGCTAGTCATTAACTTTGGCGGTCGGTGGTACAGTTTACTACGATGGATTTACGAGTTTTTTTCCACCTGAAAATACTGCTCCTGGAAACAGAGCTGAGACGACCAAAACAGTAAAGTAGCAGGGTATAAAACCAAAACAATTAGCTGAAAGACACCTTGAAGCTCTTTAAGAGGTTATCCTTGTTGAGTCACCATTACAAGCCACACTTCTCACCTTATGTATAATAATTTTCATCCATTGTTAAATAAAAAAACAACCTTCATTGGATCAGCTTTAAAGACTCTTTGAGGCATTTTGGAAGATACCCTCCACACTCCTTGACATATTTTTGTGCAATCATTTGAATTGAGTTATGTTTTGATGCAGCAACTAACAACCTGTAATAGGATTTTGAATGCAACCGACCAAAATGTGACACCCACACGTCTGTGAGGCGCAGTAGCCGAGATATCACAGAGAGATGTGATCCTCCCTGCGCTCTGTGAGATGAAAACAGCACAGAGAGCTAAAAGTGAGATATTGTGTTCCCATTACCCACTGATAAAGTGATGAAGATGCGCCGTGTGAAAAATTGAAAATGTAGAAACTGTGTCCTTGATATGCCCTCTTCGATTCCTTTGCCGTCGATGTGTGATTTTCGGACAAAACATCATGTGTTGAGGACACTGTTTGGAGACAGTTGTGCACGCTTTGTGGCGAGAGTGAAGTCAGGACAGCCTGCTCTCCTAATCGGGGACCATATTGGAGTGTGTCTGTGCTTGTATCTGTTCATGTATTTGAGACAGCCAAACACGTGGTATGCACACACACATGCACACACACACACACACACACACACACACACATGAATAAAAAAAGCATGGTCTGCAGATGTACCAAACTCACAGCAGGCAGACACGCACATAACATTATTTGTCATGTTTAGTCTCATATATTTCATATTTCTCCATAATAAAATGCAAGTGCTTACGCAGCATCCTGTTAGTGTCAGAGAACAAGAGTGTGTGCCGGAGGATGAGATGGGTTGATAATGGAGGCTCAGTGGACATATGATCCAAGGAACTCTCATTTGCAAACATACCTGTCCTTGAATTCTCTGTTCCTTCACCACAGGTTTCCATGGAAACCAGGGAAAGCAGTGAGCTTGTGTGTGTGTGTGTATGTGTTTGTGTGCAAGTGTGTGTACGTGTATGTGCGTGTGTGTGCATGTGCAAGAGAGAGGATTGGAGAGTTTGCAGGTAAGAAAGTGCTTGCACCTTACAGAGCTCACTCCAGTCTTAACACCTGGTTGTTCTCATTAAAAATTTTAGCACAGAGTGATTTTCAATGGTAAAAGGATATTTGGGGTAAGTGGCTGGAACTATAATGATGTGAAATTCAAGTTAAAATGCATATGAAGACATCAAGCTATTCAGTGGCACAAAGTGTGTTGGAAAAGTTGCTGTTTTGCTGGCAGTAAACACCTCATGGGAACACCTTGTGTCAACCCAGTGTAGCACTTTGCCCTTGACACCAAAGTCAAAGATCAAGCACGTAAGCACTGGGCTCATTCGGAGGCAGCCCTTATAAGCCACAGCAATACCAATGATGTATTTACAAGCAACAGACAGAGAGGTCCCAGTGAATTTTTAATGAACGCTCTGTTTGAAATTTTGAACAAGCTCAAATTGATTCATGATTTTTTAATGGGGCCTGTGGAAGCTTCCAGAATCGCTGATTGTTTCTCCCACGATGAGCAAACATCCACAGCAGGGGAAAAAAGGAAAATAAAAAATGGGGCCGTGACTCAGACAAATTTTTCCATTTTCTCCCCCATTCTGAGGAGCCTGTGTCTTGGCCAGTCAGGTTTTTTTTTTTTATGTTATTGCGTGCAACTTGATGACATTGAGATTCAAACACTTTGTAGACGTGTCATCCTGGAGAGTTTCTCCCCTCCCATCTAAAACCGTTTAACTAAAATCAACGTGCCTGTTACTGTACTTGAGTCTGACCTCCCAAGGGGGATAACGTCCACACAGAGATAAAACTCCAACGTAGTAAAACACATGTCGAGATCCTAACGCTATACTGTTGATCCCTTGGCTCCACTCAGTGATCTTTTCGTCTCTGTGAAGTCAATAACAGAGGAGCAGTTCAACATTTTGGAAAATATGATTAATCTTTTATGAATCTGGAGCTAGATCATCAGAGGCAGGTTTGGTTTGGTTTGGTTTGGTTTGGTTTATTTTGGTCTTTGATTTAACACAACACACCGTTGCACCATAGAAATTATAACTCAACAAGACAAAACAAAACAGATCAAAATAAATAAATACTAGAGGAGGCATTCAAAAGGCATTTAAGGGGCGTAGGCTGAAGCATGGCTTATTATGCCTATACACTTTTTTCTTGTCTTCGTGAACATATGTACCCCTCTGAAAGTGTAATGACTTTGTCTTTTTTTTAAAGTTTCCCAGCTTAGCATAAAAACTGAACAAACAGAAGCAGCTTAGCTCTCGCTAATGATGAAAAATACACCTAACACCACCTTTAACACCTATCAATTATCACTTGTTTAATCCATACGGGAGGAGAAATATTGAAATTACAGTTTGTGGTGCGATGAAAAGTTGTGTAATGTATTGGCAAACCAGCAAAGTTTGGCACCACTTTGCCTTAAAACCTTTGGCCTCATATGACGTCCTGTGGTTTCAGACTTCAATGACTTTGTACAGGTGTAGAAAAGATGCATGTTAATGGCCACAGAGGCTGCGCAGATGACACAAACAATGTCACAGTAATGTCAAGGATTTAAGAATTTGTCGGCAGATGGAAACCTGGAAAATAAGGGTGAGGTTGTTTTATTTTTAGCCTTTACTGCCTTATTGTAGAGAAACAGTGAGATATCGACAGGAAAGTTGGGCGAGAGTGACTGGGGACCACATACAGCAAAGTGGAGGCTGTTTGAGTAGTTTGAACAGTGAACATTCATTCTGTATTTTTGGGTTGGCTGACTGCATTACTTTTAAAAATGGCTTAAATTATTTGAAGGATTTTTTTTTAATGGCAACTAGAGAGTAAGAGATAAGCTGCTCAATCCTTGTCTCAAGTATACGCCAAACTAAGCTAAGCTAAGCAAATCAACTCCTCGGCTGAGCCCTGTGGTGGCCTATTTTTCTTGATCAAGACGTCAGAGTGTGCTGGAGAAGTTACATATTACTCTGCTAAAACAAGTTAGCGTGACAGATTCTACATATTCTTTATGCGTATGTGTTGTGAAGAAGGGTCACTTTCTTGCCAGTGAGCCAGTACGACAATCTGTGTGTCCGGGACGAGCAGGCATGTGAGCAGAAGGAATCTTTCACAACACTCCTTCTGGTTTGTGTCCCATAATAGAGAATTCCTGCTGTTCTCCAAGTGCTCTGCTTATATTGTTGAGAGATTCAGATTCAATCGATTTGGAATGAAAATCAACAAAAGGCCACAATTATTATCAACAGCAAAACTCCACCAGTCTCCTCTCGGTTTGTGTCAGCACAGCAGGGTAGAGCCATATTCAGTAGAATGGAATTAATATAAGATCATATACTGTGTAAGATAACCCTCATCACCTTATTTAAATATTTGAACTTCTCTGTAAATCCTCCATCTCAAACAGTGATGCACGATTACTTCCACCAGTAAAAGTGTCAGTCAGAATGAAGTTCAGATGTGCAGCAGGGGGTTGGATTTCGTTGTCATACATTGCCTTGTAAACTGAATATTTGCTTGTTTTAAATATTGTCAGTAAGGTCACAGGAGGTGGACTTTAGGATTTAAAACTTTGCCTTGTTCCATCCAGTGGTAATAAATCATGAGCCAGGAACATCAGATTGCTTTGTGAAAGAGGTTCAGGTGTCCATGCCTTCCACTCCTCTGCCCACACTTAATTTATATTACAGGTGTAAAGCAGTCTCTGCTCAGCTAAAGGTCTCCTCCAAAACCCTCAGGGCCACAGCTCGCCCCGGCATGCAATAATTTATGAACAAAGTTGCCAGGCTTTACGAGACAGGAGTGCCAAGTTTGCGATACCTTTATCTATTCTGGACATGAACTCTGACTGTTTAAAATATAGATCAAAGATTGTGGCCTGGGTATAGATTAAAACAATGTGGTGTAAAAAAAGATTTACTCATTTAGAGAAATCATAATTCAGATCAGTGTTTGTGCAAGAACAAAATCTATGTACACGTATTTGTGCTAAAAAAAAAACAAAAAACAAAACGCACAGACACTGACAGAACAGTGATGCCATGGTAATATGACAATACAGAGATGTCACCTGTTATCACGTGTCAGAACGAAGACAACATCAAGCTTGTAGGCTGATCATTAAGCCCAGGGAAGAGCCATGGACCACGTATTTGTGCAGTGTGAAGACAAGCAGCCTGACAGAAGTGAAATCTCTTCTTCTCTGCCTCTCAATGTCACTCTCACCCTCCTCTGTCCCTGGTGCATTTCTTTTTGCTTTTTGTCTCATCTCCTTCTCCCTCTATCTCCAAATCTCTACATTCCACTCAGTCGTGCTGTTTGTCCACACGGCTCTCTCTTTCTCTGCAGTACACCCGAAAGGAAAGCCACATGAGAGAACCTGGCGTACTGTATGATGATGGGAGCAGAGGCCACACACATCATTCAGCCCCGGCAGATATTTGTTCTCTTTCTGTAGAGGAGGGCAACACTATTAGACTGCTTAGAGCCATCCATCATCCTCCGCTCCGACTCTGTGCTCAGTAGCATCTCTCTCTCAACTTTTTGGAGGTCAGAGGAACAGAGTGAGCCATCTCAGCATTCCCTGGCATTTCTGCTTCACGCTGGCGACGGGGCGCTGCAGGGCTCGGCTACGACAGGAAGGGAAAGGCTACTGTTTCTGCAAGAATGGGCACGGGGTCAAACTAATAGACTGGATTCTGACAACAAATACTCAGGTGTCACCAGGCACAGGTTAAAGAGATGGCGGGGCGGCGAGTACAGGTGCCCCCACTGGTTGTGTAACAGGAGGAGGTAGTTCAAAGGCTCCTGCTGCTTACACAACAGACATTTACCTCCTCTGCTGTCTGTCACTGTGTTACACAGGCTTCCGTTCAGCTCTCTGAGGAAATGTGGATTTTCCGAAGACTGCTGCTTTCTATCATCTTTTGCCCGCCTGCTATCTGCTATTGTGATCGTAATGGTGGAACATTCCCTGGAAAGATCGTTTTAACTTAAAAAGTATTCAAATGAGAACCAAACACTGCCACTCCAGGCTTCTCATTACCGGCTGAAATAACATCTGACACAAGGTACTGCAGCGAGAAATTAAGAGAACTGACATCAGTTCCTAAGGATGTTAATACAGCCATAAAGTGTCCATCTGTGGGTCTGCTGCAGAAGAATTCCAAACATGTACAGATGCTGAAACAAACAGCTGCGTAACACACACTACGAATGCAGCCAGCACATGAAAGACAAACAGGTTGATGGATGAGCTGGAAGCTGAATTGGGACAATGTCAGATAATAAACAAAGGAGGATGAGGTCAGAGTCGTTCATCAGCGTTCATCGATACAAGCACGTTTGTGCAGATGAAGCTCTCTACCTGGTCTCATGACAACAGAGCCATCATGTGATCTCGACCACAGGACGCAAAGGCACTTTTCCCAGAATTCTCGGGGGCTCACGCGCCAGCTGCATCATTATCTCTTCTCACTTCAGCTCTTCCCCTCACTTCCGTCTCCCACAATAGCTCCCTCTCTTTGCAGGTTACTTGTTAATCCCTTCTTGACAAAGTCAGTTTAGTGCATTGATAACGCCCTTCCCTTCACCCCATGTGATGATGGACACAACAAAGCAACAAGTGGAAGGAGGCCAAAAGTGGAGAACAAGCCAAGTTTCTATCTTAAGTATTCATATCTTTAATGCTGGATCTCTGGAGCCAGGACTGACTGTGCTTACCACCAAAACCACCACAGTGATTGTCAGTGCCCATGGTGCAATGTAAGAACTTTATGGGCAGCAGCATTTGCCAGCATACCATATGTCTTCAGACATGACACCAGCAGTGGTATCAAGGTTGGTTGCTCATGCCTTGTCAGGCAGCACATTTATGAACTCGTCTTATTTGAACAAGCAGGATGGACAGAATAATAAGTGAAATGGTGATCAAATTAGTTGATGATCTGACCTTGTTCTTCAACAGAAGGCATATCATATCAAGGTGCTTGCTGCAGGCTGTGTGAGCATGGTGAATACAACGTGCACTCTCAGGCAAGCAGACATGCACTCATTCACATGCTTGCCTTGAGGATGGCTGCAGGACAAAACGGGCTGCGTGAGACAACAAGTGTTACATGATAAAGCAACAGAGACTGCATAATGAAATGAAGAAATGAAAGCAGCGAGTGGCTGCAGAGGCAGCTGTCAGTATGCTCTCTGCTCTCAGATGTTGCTCTGGTCAATAGCGATCGATACTCAGAGACAAATGCTTTCCAACTGAACACACACACACACAAACTGGTTGAAAGTCTCTATGAAACCCGGCTAAGTCATTTGTCTCTTTACTTCTAATTCCTTGTCAAAACTGTCATCACATTACAGTCCCTAAGTTGCCTTTCTTTGTTTCATATGCACGTTCAGTTGCTCACTAGAGGCCAACAGGCAGATATTAGCTACTTCAACTTATCACACACAGACACAAAAGTATTCCAGCTCAACTGTGGAAAACTGAAATATAAACTAAGTGACTGTAAAAAAAAAAAAAAAAACATGATATAATGTTCAGAATAAAGTTTTCCCCTCACCACACGATGTTTCATGTATTGTTTATGAGCAGTATGGTCTGCTTGTCATATATCCACTCATTTTTCTTCAGCTTTCATTTCTCATCTTTTCAATACACTGTTCCTTGAAATGTTCTAATTTGTTTAACCTTTTATCAGATATGGACAAGAATTGTTGATCTTTGTCTATTTGTCTCTGAACTGCTGGTCTTTGTCTTTAACATGTGAGTAAGTTCTATTCCCTGAAGAAGAAAAAAGCTCTCAGGTCAGCTGGAATAAATCTGCATGCTCATAGTTTGTTGTATTTGTGTCGCTCTTAAGTGTTATTATTGCTGTTTATAACCTCCTGTTAGTAATTTTCACAGACAGGATTTCAAGCTGTGGTTTGAAGGGGGGGGGGGGACTTCAGAAATGCCTCTCTGCTATTTGTCGATGAGGTGGTACACGTTGCACTTCGCTGGGCTGGTTCACAACACAGTGTGAAACAGTTGAGATAAGAGTCAGCACATCCACAACCCATGTCTAAGGCCATGACTCTGTGCCAGAGAGGCTTGAGCTTCTGTCCCACATTTAAGTTAAAAGAGTTAAAGTATCTCAAAGTCTTCTTCTCAAGTGATGGTAAGAAGGAGTGGGATAGGTGGATCAGGGTGGTATGAGTAGAGTGGGAGATGTTACAGACCATTGTTGTGAAGAGAAAACTGAGTTGAACTGAGTTGTTTTTGATTAACCATCTACAGTCCGATCTTCCTGGTGACCAAAAGAATGAGATCACACGGAAGCGACTGTGATGGGTTTGCTCTGTAGGAGTGGATGGACCCTCAGAGTAGAACAGCTGCCTGCCAGTTGAAGTGGTTCATGAATCTGAATATTATGCCTCTTGGGCACCTCCCAGTGGAAGTCTTCTGGGCTTATCCCATGGTAGGAGATCTTGGGGGAGGTCTAGGACATGCTGGCTCCCAGCTTTTTCTGGGGGATGCTGGAAAATGTTGCTGGGAAGAAACACATCTGGCCTTACATGACCTGTTGCCACAGCAACCTGGCCATGAATTGAGAGGATGGCAGGATGGATGGATCCAATGGATGGATCAACAGTTTCAACACAACCTCAAGTTAACATCTAAACTAAATATTTAGTCATGCTGTTATCTAGGTTGAGGGTGATTGATGTAAATACAGGAAGAAGGAAATAGTACTTCTCTACATTTCAGATTTTCCACAAAAGTCTTTGTTCCTTATTTTTCCCTCAGGGAATTGTTTCGAACTGAAGTGTTCATGTAAAAACATGAAGTCTCTTGAGGTCGTGAGTTTGTGGACAGACAGACAAGATGAAATGTGTATCTCCTCCTCACACTAGAGTGTTTTTCTCCTGTCAAACCTCACTGACCCATCCTGCACACTTTCAACCCAGCACGCAGTGTTTTGAAAACGTGTCAGCCGTGCTTCCAAACTATGCTGATAACATCCGCACTCCACATGTGTGTGTGTGCGTTTGACTGAATCTGGGCTGAATTATCTTCCAGGCTTTACTCAATGAACTCTCCATGTTCCTCTGTGTAGAACTGGATCAGAAATCATTGTTGTTTACATGCAAGTAGGAGGCACGGAGGAGCCCAACATGGACACACACTCTCTTGGAGATGTGTAAATTCAGCATACCTTCCTGTCACTGTTTGCGTTCTCCTGATGCAGCTGCAAACCAGCTACACCACGAAAACCATGAAAACGGAATGCTCAGAATACTGTGAATTTTATTAGATACACACCAGAGGTCATTTTGAAGTTCTTCACTGTTCGCCATTAACATCAGCCTGCGCAACATTGATATGGAAGTGCGCGGATGAGAACTTTGTGATGAATGTTAGTTGCATCAGTGTTTAAGTTGGTTAGTATTTGGCAGGAGGTGTTCAGGGGCCCTTTCTGTCTGAACAAACGACACTCTGAACTTTTGAACCAGAAGCCTGGATTAACAACTGACCTGGGAGCAGCACAGTCTGGGAAACTATAATTAAGGTTGATTAAAGAACATTCCTAGGGTCTGTTTCTGCATGTTAAGTGAGCTGTGGAGGTTGCAGGAGACCTGGGCCCCGATCAAATACGTAATTGTAATAGCTGAGAGATGATATGTGTTGCCTCATTGTGCAAAATACCACAAGACGCTACCACAGCCTGGTGATAAACATGTATTTTTGTGGGAATTTATGGAAATACACATGTACGTGCGTGTTCGCCATCAACCATGTACACACAAAAATGTACATGCACAAAAACAAAAAAACCCTGATTGTGTCCCTACAGCAAAATGAACTGTGGGGAAAACAGTTCAGAATGCTTAGGAAAGCCAACCAGTCATTACTGCAATCATCCCTATGGCATCTACAGTATAATTAGCTGAAACAGGCTGCACTGTACCTATAAATACCAGACTAAACAACAGTAAACAAAGGGACAACCGCAGCCAGCAGCCTCTTACATTAGACTTCATTTCTTCCCCACAAGCCCTGACAGCAGCAACATCAACAACAACTGTGGCGGCAGCGACAGCACCAGCAGCAGCATAACTCAGGGATCGGACGCTCACAATTAAACCTTGCTCATGTTATTTATTGCAGAAGATGCTACACTTTGTTGAGGTCCTCATCATCACCCCAAGCCTCTGCTTCTATTCCTCTCCTGGCCTCCCTCTTCTCCATCTCCTCCCCAACTTCAAGCAAATGCGTGCCACTTTCATTCACTTTTGGTTTTGGCTATGGTGTTATAAGAAGGCTGGAGTTAAACCATCCCTATACTTCTGAAACCTCTGGTATGACTGTTGGAAAGCAGGCCCAGAGGACAAACTGGGTCAGAGAAAAGCACAGGCATCATGTCATAAACAGTATGGGATTGACCAGGGCTGCAGCTCAGGTGTTTACTGAACCTGTTTATCAGCAAACCAAGAGAAATTTAAAACACCAGTTATCACATCGGTGAATTTTCCCTTAATGCTAGCTCTTTGTAGTTGTTTCCATGCCAAGCTAAGGGCCGTATGTTGATGGAGTGGTACCGTTGCCCCACAGCGAGAAGGTCTAGGTTCAAATGTTGGGCCTTTGGTGAGAGCCACCTCTGGTTACTCTGACTTTCTCCCACAGTTCAAAGACGATACAAGATACAGCAGGATGATTGGCAAATAATAGATGTGAATGTTTGTTTGTCTCTACATTACCCTTTTTACACCAAAACTACTGGGTATAAGCAGATTTTGGAAATGTGCACACACCTGCTAAAAAGGTGATTAACACCTTCTGCACTGCCAGCTGAGTTTGCCTTCCTGTTCAGACTGAGGACACACAGCAATGTCATCTCATACACTTTCAGAACACACACACAGACACAGGGGAGGAAGCGTGAACTGCTGAGCAGACTCTCATCCTTGGTGTGGGAGCTCCAGTCACTGTTGGAGCCTCTGTGTGAGATGCTTGGTCATTGTGTGTTTTTAAAACTTATTTCAAGGCTGCGTTCACTCTTTCAGGCCCAAGTGCAGTGTAGCTGCAGTGTTTCTCACTCAACAGCAGTCTCTCTACAGTCTACAGTGGAAGTGAACCAGAAAAGTTTATCATGTTAACTTGGGTTTTGTATTTACATTACTAATGAGTGCAACTGGAGCTGGTCTGCATCAACCTGAGTATGAATGCTGTTTGTACAAAACCCTGTGATGTTAGCAGGCTGCTGTGGGTTTCTATACCAGTGGAAAAGGGGCTTACTGTCAACCCATTGAGGGTATATCCTGCCTCTTGTCCAGTGTGAGCCACCCTGAAAGGATAAGCCATATAGCTATTTGTGGATGGTAAGTTAGCTACATACCATACATGTATGAGAGAGTCATCATTCTTCTCATCCAACTCTAATTACGAAAGCAAGTAAACATATATTCCAAAATGCCAAACTGCTCATTTGCTAAACCACAATGTAACATATCACAGTTGTAGACAGAGTTTGACAACTCAGATCAAAGAACAGCTCCACAGACGTTAAGATCCTGGCTCTGACCTATTATTTATGTCCTTAACTGATTTGCATTTTCTTCTCTTTTCTTCATGTTTACCTGAACTAAGACTGCAGCCATCACCACCACCCCTACTCTTTAGCCTTTGGACACACACACAAGCACACACACAGGAGCTGTCATACTCTTCTCTAGTTATTGCTGGAGCCTGTGACCCACAGATGCGAGTGCAGGGGCCTCGAGTGACAGACGAAAGCTCCTCAGCCTTGAGAACAATTAGCACAGCTAGGAATGGAGACAGAGAGAGGGAGAGCAGGACAGGGAGAGAGGGAGAGATAGGGGCTGTCACATGGAAGCAGCTCACTGAAGAGAGACGAGAGGTTGTGACCCTACTCCAGCGCACTGTGTTCAGTCGCCAGATGCTCCACGCTACAAGATTTATTGACAAAGACAGAGCGACACAGAGACAGTGACAAACAGAGCCAAGTCCAATTCTCACTTCTAATTTCACGGGGTCCATGGTGAAGACTCGGTCTTCTCCTCTCCCTTGATAGCTGGTAGAGTACGGCAAACTCAGCTGAAATCAGCCCATGTTGGTCCCCCAGCACTGTCTGTCTAATTGCGGATCATTAAACACACACTGAGCCCTACCCCCATGAATAATTGCAACGTTATCACAATACACAATGCATCAAAGCACTGATAAGCAAATAGATCGTTTGACCTCTCACACCTTGACCACAAATAAACTCAGGAAACACGGCACATTGTATTGTTTTGAGAAAAATCAGAGCATGTATTTTTCTTTCTCTTTCTTTTTTTCCTCCCCCCCCCCCCCCCCCCAAACAAAATATGTGCTGTGAATTCCTGGCATGACTTCACAGGCACACGTCCTTGTTTTTCTGTGCTCTTTGTGGATAATATATGTTGGTGGTGGCAGGGGTGCTGCTGGTGGAGGGAGGGTTCACGTGTACGTTTGTGAGCAGGTGTGTTGCAGACTTGTGCATCCGTAGATGTAGGCCTCAGATGAACATGTGTGTCTGCTCCCCTTCTTCTTCTGTCACATGTTTGGTGTTAATTTTTTCTTCTTTTTTTCTTTATGTAACGTTTCTCTCATTAATCCTTGTTATTTTTATGCTGTTTTTCATTAATTTCATTTATCACTATCAAGCTTGCTTTTAAGAATATTTTTCCTTTCAGATAATAACTTCAACCAGGAGGAGCCCCAGTGGTAATGGGGTTATAGCATTTAGCAGAGTAGGGTTATTTATGTTGAAGCTGAAAACATTCATTTCCATTTCACAAATAGCACCGAAGCAAGTCTGCAGGAAACATGCTCAACTTTAGAGACTGTCTGCGTTTCACAGACATTTTATGGTGTTTTTTATGACCTATGACATAAACAGCACATGGCATCTTAAAATATGCTAAAGTGTTTGTCCCAAAGCATAACAATAAAACAGAGAAATGGGAAACAGCCTTTGGATGACTCACAGTGAAGGAACTGGCCCAGGAAAACTGGACAGAGCATTTTAAAGGAAGATTTTATATCCATTTCCTGTAAGATCAGTCCATTGCAATAGAGGTCCCAAGCAACCGCTACAGTGCAGCTCAGTTTAACAAGACGATGGTGGTTGGACAACAGCTTCAGCTACAGTTTGGGTGGGTTTCATTTCTCTGGTTTGTAGAGTTTAACCTCACGACAGGTGACTGAACTTAATATTTTCCACATCTGTCCAGAATGCAACCTGACCACCTGGCTCTTACAGGCCTAAAAGACACACACGCAGATACTGATACACACACTATAAAACATTAGACAGGAATATAAAGGGAAAAAATAGTGGAATCCACTCAATGTTAAAAATACATAAGTTGTCTTAAAATTTACGGTCAGTACTTAAATTGAAAAACTGGTTGTCTGACTTAACTATGATGAGGGTTATATTTCACCCACTCCCCATGCACCCTTGCAGTTTATTTGAAGGTGACTGGAAGCAGCTTGATACACTTTGTCTTCCTGCCACCTCAGACATACAGATGAAAGCAACTCGTGTCAGTGTGGCTGAGTAGCTGACTGAACTTGATGTCTTCAGTTCCATCATTGGTTTTACATTTAACTGACCTATGAGGAGGCGTTGAACCAATTATTTATGTTGAGCTCAGGTAACTCACATTGTCAAGGAAGCAAGAAAATGTATGTTTTTAAGATTAGGCAGCTGACAATGTTTTACAGTGCACGATCTCCATCCACAGCTGCTACTGGCCAACACACACAGGGTTTCACCGACGTCTCAAAACAGCACAAAGCCACACCCCTGAGTTTAACAGGAGTAATAAAACACACAAAAACATGTGCTCTTTTACGGAGCAGCAAATACTCAGGTGTCATTCCCTCCCCCGGTAAAAACTTTTGGGGAGTGATCATCATTGTTCACAAATTTGCATTAAATTGTTTCATTGTTTTCTGGTTCTGGTTCTGGTTTCCGTTCAGCAGAGGTCACGATCGGGGTGACCCCTCAAGTCTGAGCGTGGGTTTGGTCTGCTGTGTTGGCTCTGTCTGTCCTGTCTGGCAAGTTCAGCCTCTGTCAGACACACAAACACAGCGATATTTCATGTGTTCATTTCTGGAGCTTTACAACTTGAATCCACAACCATGGAACCCAAAGAAGTATGCTGAGAGCGTGTCAGGAGGAGTTGGCTGAACATCACACAGGCAACTGGCCTAGTAGTCGTGCACACACAGACACACACACACACACACACACACACACATTTTAAGACACACCAGTGGGAATTTCAGAAGGGATGGATTAAAAAAAAAGAAAGAAAGAAAGGGGCGGGAGGAGAGGGAATAAAAGAGGATATCGAGAAGGAAGAAAACAAGCAGGAACAAGGGAGGAGAGATAGAGAGTCTACATCTGCAAAGGACTTTACAGGCTCTGCAATCGTGCTGCCACGTCAACATAAGACAGATAGCTCAGCAACACTGGGGTGAAGTTGAGAGGAATCTGTCCTCTCTTTCTCTCACTGTCTCAACCTCCCTCCTCTTTAATGTCAGCTCACACACAAAACAAACACACATTTGGACAGCTGTTCCCGCAAAGATATTCCATTTAAAGCAGGAAACAGTTCATGACCTCAAGAGGGAAAATCGCCACTTGGACAGCCTTTGATATTCTCTTCCAACTTCCTAACTCTCATTTTAAACACATTAACTCGGACGAATTAAGGCAACATGTTTTTAAAGCTCCTTGTTTCCACATGCACACAATCAGGCAGGGATTATATTTACTGTCACAGTCCATTTCAGGGTAATAACAGAAAGCCCTGTGGCTCTTTGCACATAGCTTCTGCTGCATATGTTGAATAGGCATCATTGACTTTCTACACAGGGGTGTGCCCATGTGCTAAAAACTGAATCTATTGAAAACTGTCTTCTGTTCTGCGGATCACCTCACATTATTTTGTCTTGTTGTCTTCCCACCTGTTTACATTTTGTTTTCACTCATGCATGAGTTTTTTTTATTTTTTTACTTTCGCCTCCTGTGCTGTGGCATCGTGAACGAGAGATGGTGGCTCACATCGCCGCTGGTCTTTTAACTGGGCCTAATTTCATGGACACAGCTGCTATGTTTTGGAAAAATAAAAATAAGAACGTCCCTTTCCGGTACCAGCCCAACAGTCTGAAGGAAATGTTAATCAGTCAACAGACTTGAGTGAATATACCACATTGATTAAAGACAAGTTGTGCAGCGTTTCCAGCAGCTTTTTGTGTTGTTTCATGGCAGGCTGAGCATGATGAAGAGAGACAAGTTAACAGAGTGTTGAACTGTAAAGCAAACTCTGCATTTCGACTCAGATCCAAGGCTGCAAGTAATGATTATTTTCATTATTGATTAGACCTCCTGCTGTCTTAAAATATGAACTGTACATGGGTTGAACAAAACCCATGAAAAACACCGTAGCAGCACAGCATTTAAAAACACTTCCTGAGAAGACCCAGCAATTAGACAAAGTGAATCATTGTTTTTACAAAAGCTGTTCACCAGCAGGCGACACAGACTGTCTTTAGGCTCTTTTTGGACCAGGCATTTATATAAAACATTTACAGATTCATTGGTTGGTGTTGATACAGGGTTTAAAGCACAGTAAACAAAACATACACACACACTCGAAGACAAAAAGACAAAAACTGTCATACATATGTTTAGTGGAGAAATAATAATAATACACATGAATTACTAAAAAAAAAATCTTGTCTTTTGTAGTAACAACTGAATATACTGAATAAATGCTCTCTACATTGTGAAGTACTGTAGTTAAACACAGTTATTTCTTATTAGATGATATATGTTGAATATAAATTGTTGTCCAAACCCTGATTTGCCTGATTGTCAAAGCAACTGTTGATTGATTTTCTGTCCGTTCAAATAGTGATGACATTTGACACTTGACGAAGCACCAGAAAAGAGTCAACAATGAACTGAACTTTATTCTGGTTATAAACATCCACACTGTGTGTAGATACATCAGCTCCCTTATATTAATCAGAGTCTCTAGCTGGTATTTCAACAACAGAAATGTGTTTATTTACACCACTCAGGACAAATGTTTCAGTGTTTTATCTCTATATTAATGACATTCGATAAAGCCTCAGAGTATAATTATTATGCTCCCACAGTGTTTAAACTACACTTTCCGGTTCTGCTTCCTGTCTCACTCTGTTCTTGTTTGCTCTAAATTAACTCCAGCTGATGTTATGAGCCCTGGGTGACTCGTTCAGGCCCTGGCATCACAACTCCCTCAGTGGACGACATACATGGATCAGTTTTCAGTGCCTGTCCAGGAGGTGATCCTTTGGCTCCACCATGTGCGCACATATGATAACACACAAACTGTCAGCTCCGGGCTATTTTAGGTATTAAATGTTAATGTTAAACTTTATTGATCCCCAATGAGATATTCTCTTTTCATTTGCTGTGCTGGAGGAAAATCAAAGGTCAGGCTTGGCTACAAAACAGCACCCGTGGTGCTGATTATGGTTCAATGTCTTACTAAAGGACACTTCAGTGGTGAGTGTATACTGACAGAGGATTCAACCAAGAGTGTTTAACTAACTGGTTTGGAAACAGGTGTGAAACAAGAGGTGAGAGTGTGCAGGTTTAAATTTCAAACAGTCACTCACTCATATTCACAAAATTAAAGAAGCTGCTGCAAAATCTGCAAACGTGGATACTCTTGGGCCTCATAATCCAGCCTCTGCCAGCTGTTTGACACACTTGCAGTCTCAACATCAAGCAAACAATGTCCCTGAGAAAAAATGTCTAGTTTAGTTGTGTAAATATGGCAGAGGAGAGTAATGTAAGCTCTGCAAACCAGTGATCTGCTTGCTTTCTTCAATGCAACGTCTGTAAAGGTCACTGGACTGATGTAGAGAAGGACAGATGTAAATATAAACACCGTCTACAGTTACCATGGGTTGTGCCAAATGTCAAATCGAGTATGAGGAAGACTGGAATTAGGAAATAAAAAAACAAGGAAGCAAAAGGACAAAAGGAGGCAAGACAAGAACAGATATAGAATTTATTTTCAATATCCATTGCAAAGAATAAGAGGTGACACAGCTTGAAACAGATAATATAGAATTTATTTTCAACCAGAAGTAGGAAAATACATAGGTAGGTGTAAAGGAAACAAGCAGAACCTGTAGTCAAACGGAAAAAATAAAAGAACAAAACTAGTCCAAAGAGAATCGAGAGGACGGCTAAGGGGTACAACAGAAAGCATTGTTTACCATTCAGTTTCTTTTTAAAACAGTATGTGTTGATTTGAAAACAGCTGCCTTGATTTCTCATCTGGGTTAATGGACATTCTACAACATTGTGCAAGTGTTTCGTCTTTTTTTTTTCCTTTTTTTTTTTTTTTTGCTGGTATTTCATGAATGGTAAACAATAGTTGGTCCAGTGCATAAACACAGTGACACAGATCAATATATGTACTCAGCTGACTACAGATAGACAATCCTGATCATTGAACAACTACCACTAGATCGGCAGGGAGGAAGAGATGAGCAAATATACAAGATGGATGATAAAAGGAAAAAAAAAAAAAAAGCTTAAAAAGGTTTTCAGATCACAAATCGGTCTCGGAGGGTGAAATGGAGTTAAAAAGCGCAAAAAGAACAAAAAAATATTGGAAAAACAAAAACAAAATTGAAAGATGACAGCTACATTTTCCAGATAAAATATTTAAAAACCCATTCTGAAGGTGTCTGAATGCCTCTGGGTATTATTGCCAAGTTTTTGGAAAGAAGGAAACAAAAACAAATGCGTTTAAACTGAGCCGATGGGTCGAGAAACCGAACTCCAACCACAGTGACAAGTATGAGTGTGGATGTTCATGTCAAGGAAAAGGACAAAAGTACCTTGCTTTCCTTACAGCCCTACATTTCATGAAAACTATGATATGGATTTAAAAAAAGAAGAAAAGAAAAAAAAAGACGAAGAAATGATGTGACTGGTTGGTGGAAGAATTCGCTCTACAACAGAGGACTGAACTACAAGCAGCTTTGGTGTGCACCATTACAAAGAGATGCAGCCTGGGAAAAATCACTCTACGCCTAACAAGCCGACTATGAAACACAATGTAACATGTGAAAAAGTACAAAGCCAACAACGTGATCACTCGCTGAAGCTTACAGAGTGACAGAACTCAGCTCTGAGATTTGCCTGATTTTCAGTCAGAAGCCATAATCTGTGGTTTAACAAGAGTGATGAGGAGGAGGAGGAGGGGGGGGGGGTTGGGGGGGCAGGAGGGGGAGTTAACAACCGAAAAGATATTTTTAAGAGTCAAATCAGTGACTATTGATAGTAGCTAGCTAGTGTAAAAGATTTAAGCACTGTGATGCACAAGAACAGAGTGAGATGGACTAGTAGTACTCAAAAAATCATCACGGGACCAGTCTAGCGACCAGCGGCACAACATTAGCTTAGTCTTACAAACACGTTTTACACCAGTCAGAACAGTGTTCTCTAGTACTCAACTGCAGTCACTAGTAAGACAGCTCTGCTGCCCTAACCTACAGGCACTAGCACTCTCCAGCTAGTGCCATGCAACATCCAAAATAAAGCTCAAAATTAAAAAAAAAAAAGAAAAAGAAAAAAAAAAAGATCCCTGTGCTGAAAGTTTTAACTCAACCAACGACGCAGGTACTTTTTCCTCCAATAAGCAGTTAATCAATCCTTCATTCTATGAGGCATCATCAGGAACATTCAACTTCTCTACATCAACCCATCAAAGACAACGTCTCATGATTTCTACAGAGGATTTGGTTTGTGATGGGATAAAAGAGTAAATGGTAGGGGGAAATATTGAGTAAAAGTAAAAACAATGTAGCAAACATAACACCATCATAGAATTCATGATTTACACAACAACACAATTCAATATCTTTTTAGAAAGGAAACATGAGATACATCTTTTATTCACACTTTACAAAAAAAGCTAGCCTTTAAATCTACTACAATACTAATGCCATTCAGGAAAAAAAGCAAACTGGACACATTGGTTTCCATTGGAAAACAAAACGAAAAGTTAAAAAACAAACATGTAGGGGGAAAACAAATGGGACAGGAAAACTTGATCTGAGGACTAAATTTATATTTCCTATTTACTTGCTTCCCTCTTCCTTTTAAAAATGTCATTTCAACATATACATTAAAGTAATAAGATCTTTACTCACTAATGTGGTGGGACAGGGAGTGAGGGGAGCTGCATCTGAATCTACTAAGTGCTCATCATCCGTTGTATCTGTGTGTAAAAGCATGGCTGTTGAAGTAGTCGTCTCACCACTGACACGTCTCTCTTGATGTGACACATTTGATTCATAGCAACGTGTTTGCCTGGCCTCCAGAGAGAAACAGCTCAGCTCACTGCCCCTCATCCCTTGTTCATCCAAAAGCAGCCTTCCGCCTTTTCCAATATAGAGGTAGGGGGTCCACAGATGGCACTATAGCTGCAGTGACGAGGGTAAGAGAACTATACAAAGTGGTTGAGCAAGGGGGTGTAAAAGACACAGCTTGAGTAATATAGTGGGTCGGTAAAGTCTGAGGTTGGGCGGTTGAGGGTGTGGGGGAGTATTAGGTTGATGGACAGGCTTATACGGAGATTTAAAATTCATGGCCAGGAGAGGAGCTAAGGGCTATGTACGTTAGGGGTCTGAGCATGGAGCCGTGCTGGGGTACGACGAGGGAGCAAAACAATCCAGAGTGGATTTTTAGTGAAGATAAGACATCTTACTCATGTTTAAGTAGAGGAGAAAGGGTTGGTGGGGAAAGCATACCTGATTACTAGAGAGCTCAATGAATAGGAAGGATATACACATCATCATAACATTGTCACAGCTCATAAAAAAGGAAATCAACATTAACAAAACCCAAAAAAAGGACATAAAATCGTCACAAATGTCTCAACAGTATTTAAAAATAAAAGGAGAAAAGGTTGTTCAGGCGTTCGCCAAATGTAAATAGTGCAAGACGACGACAACTGCTACAGTGAGGCACGATGTTTTGTTGTTATGTGTGGGATTTATATAGGTTGTATCAGCCACACGTCACCGGTGAGAGTGCGTGTGAGTGAGATATATAAATGAACAGATGTGGAGTCGCTGGTGGGCTGCAACTCATTCTTGCATGTCCTTTTGTCTAAACTGATGGCAGCAGTGTGGATCAATGGCTTTGTTAATGGGCAAGAAGCAACAGGCAGAGTTTACTCAGTGTCTATTTACAATCGCAGCAATGTGCCGGCAAATCAAATCAACGGCAGAGAAACAGGGGGAGAAATAAAAAAAAAAAACAATACTGATACATTAATTACAGTTAATCTCTAGGGAGTGCAAAGTAGTGGTGGCGAACGCCTCGAACAACCTCTTCTTACGTCTTTTGTACAAGCTGGTAATATCAATTCATCTTAACATTAACTGGATAAAAATTTAGCCATAGTTTACAATACAATCTTTTTTTCAAATCTGATCATAATTTACTCTTAGTACAAAAAACGCCAGAAAACAGGTCTTTTGTGGTTCATATACAATCATGTAAAGACTGAGTCTAGATTTCTATTCTGTACAAACACTTGTGAAAAAACCACTGCTTTTGTGTATGGAATTTATGGCTGGGGAAAGTCACTACTGGCCTCAGAGACAGTGCTACAGATCTGCCTTCAAATTACCTGTATGTGTGTCTGTGTGTATGTTAAGTGTTTGCGTGTAAGCTTGCATGTGTGGAGTTGGTTGGCAACTCCAGACAGTGAGAGGAATGCTGGTATTACTCCTGTGTATCAGCCATTACTCGCTCTCTCTGCCTAAAAGCAATCAAGATAAAGGAAAGATTTGTGATATCCCCCCCATCGCTTTTTCCATCAGCCTAAATCCCCTTGCCCCAAAAAAAGGTGATACATGGGCCACACGAGCTCCTAAGCACAAGACTAGCCTAACAACTATACAAGCTGGGGTGAAACAGTCTGCTAACAGGATGGTAGCTGCTCTCAGTTTCTCACAACATCCTTTCATGACAGTTAACACTACATGTTGCCCATGTGTCATCAGGCAAAACGTAGTTCTCAGACGTTTTCGAGGCATCTGTGGGTTTGGTAGCTAATGCACCAGGGCCGGGGGGTCAGAGGTGTAGACTATCTTGTAGCACCACGGGAGGCCGTGACCACACAAAAGGCCTCAGCACCACGGAATGACAGCAGGAAATCTCACCTCGTACGAGCTGCGCTACATCCACCTCCTGGGATGCACATCTACCAGTTAAGAGCTGCTCTATAACCCAACCACATCTGAGTCGACAGATGTGCCTATTCTAGAAAGACTGAGAAAGTACGCTGGCTGCCCAGAGTACAGGGGAAAAACAAGCACAAGCCAAGAATGGAGGTCTGAGACTGACAAGTCTGCTGTCTTTGCTGGTTTTAGATTTATACAGGACATACAGACGAGCAGACCATCAGCTATGGAGCTCTTCAGGTGGATGTCATCCCCTCAGCCACTTCTACGTTTCCCTTTTCTCCAAAACCAAACAGTGCCCCGTGTGACAAAGCTGAATGAGCTACCATCCCCTCTAGATTGAATGACAGAAGCAAAGTGGGTGGGTGGATTCTGAAGAGAAAAAGGGAGTTCGAAACACAAAATATGATGCACGAACAGGACTGAATTGAGCGGTTAAAAAAAGAACAAAAAAGAAAAATAGATAAAGAAAAAAAGAAAAATATAGAATATCTATAACATTATACGAAATCCCTGTTGGCCAGACCTCACTGTACGAATATTTTACAGGTTGTGTTTTTTGTCTTCCTCCTCCAGTGTGGTGGAGGGAAGAGCTGGTAGTGGGAGGGAGGAAGGTTGAAAGGGAGAGGCTGTGGTTGCAGCTCCCCCTGGCGGTGTGGCAGGGACTCACTACCTGCGTGCAGGCAGATGAAGCCCATTGACCTGGGGGGGCACATTGGGCAGGAGCAGCTCCAGCTGGGCGAAGAGGGAGAAGTGGTCGGAGGGGATGTGGGGATGTGGGCAGCCGCTGACATTGTTCTCTACAAGCCAGTGGGGGTCCAGGGGGCCCAAGATACCCAGCACGTTCAGGTGAGGCTTGGAGTAGAAAATATAGTCAATGACACCCTGAGGAGAGAAAAAGACAGGGTGTCAGATCTCCAGGACAACATCGGGATGTCCTTGATACACTGCCTATCACAATTATTAATCCCACTGTGGCATTTTTTTATGTTTTTATTTTCTAAGTCTATGCTTGTTTGTGTAATTTACAGCACACTGTTCACATACAGGAAACACCATCAACTACAAGTAATTCCAAGCCTGTGATCCATCTAAAATTACCTTGAAGTCGAAGGTGTAGTTGGTGTAAGGCATCAGGCCGTTCTCATAGGCGCTCTTCAGCTTGAAGCCGTGGGTGATCCTGCCGTTGGACGTGCTGTTCTTGCCGTTGCAGTTGAATTTGGTCAGGCTGTCACTATAACGAAGCTCCTTGAAGTCCTTGTGAGTGCAGTCCACTCCGCCAGTACTCAGGTACTCCACTACGCCTGAACAGAGGGGAGAGGAGACATCGTCCTCATCAGAATCGAGAAAAGTCAAGTGACACTTCAAGGTCCCAACAGTACAAGTCTGTTCCTACTTCAACCATAGGCACCAATAAGTGTAAGACTGAGGGTGGAAATAGTGGGTTCTGTGGGTTACAAGCAAAAAACACTTATACTGACTTATCTTAATCATCAATTAGTCTGCACTTTACTTTTTCTGTAATGTGAAAAGTGTGAAACCTGTCCACGACAATTTTCCAAAGATCAGGGTTATATCTGTGTTGTTTTTTCAAAGAAGCAAAAAATGATTATTTTTTTGTCATAAGTCTAACTCCAAAAAGTCAGGGAGTCTTTCACTCACACCAGGATTGAGATGTACAACCTTTGCAACAACCTTCACAACAACAAAACGATTCGTTGTTGTATAGTTGTTAAGTGATCTGACTCTATTATTTCAGTTTTGCACTTTCTTTTCTTTTTTTTTTTAAATTGACAGAGCAGCCACACAAGACATAGATCTGCTCATCCAGGAAGAGACAGGGAAACAAAGCAACAACCTTATAATTACCTGTTGCTGAAATGATAGTATTGTTGTAGCATCTTCAACACAATGCATTAACTCCCTTCCTGCTTGTCTTGCTTACTTACCAGAGTCAGGCAAGGAGTTGAGGTCAGCGCACAGCACCAGTGGAATGGCATTGGTCTCACCAGAGACAGAGGACAACTTGAGGCTGCGTGTGGCCTTGTCCACTATGTTCTTCACCTCCGACAGGAACATCATGGTCTGGACCAGCTTGACGTCCGAGTACTCTGGGTCCCAGTGCATGTGGGCATTGGCTACCAGGAGCAGCTGCTTCTCCATGCCATGAAGTGACTTTCCAGCTGAAAAGAGGACAACAGTTCAGTGGGGAAAGAAACACAAAAGGAATGAAAACATATACAATACAACACTATAAGAACAGTTATCTGCAACACCACCTACAATGACATGTTCTGTGACTTCTGTTCCACGTGTATTCAATTCTGGATTAGCTTGACTAGCTTATCTTTAAGAAAAAAACAAAGTAGATCTAAAAATACCAGGTAGCCTAATAATTTTCAAGAGATCCAAATTGGTTGTCTACTCACAGGAGACCTCCATCATCTCTTTGCGGACCTCAAGCAGTACAGCTACCCCGATGTTGTCCTTGGTCATCACCCTGTTCAGCATAGCCTCTGAGCCCTCGGAGTTAGCCATGGCCAGCTGGTTGAACTCCACTGTGTGCTTCTGCACTGCACTGAACCTTGATATAAACAGGAGGCAAGAAGAGAGGTTTCAATAGGACTTCTTTAAATAAAAAGTAGCTATACACATCGCTAGATTCTAACTTTTTCACCCCAAATAGTAAAATCTAGGACGTTAAATGGTGCAATCTTAAGACACAAAATTATTGTAGCAGTGTCCCATATTGCATGACTGATGCTGCTGAACCAGACGTTGGGTTTATCCTGTGTATTATTCTTGTTGTATCAGGTGCCTACATAACCCATAACACTGAACCTTTCAGTCAAGCATTCAGGTGTGTTATGCTAATAGCAGTTAATGCAGAAATCCTGGAGCATGGATGGGGAGTAGGCTACAGGAGTCTGGTAAACTCTCCACACCCACAGATTTTTATCTGTAAAATCTGCATGGTTCCCATGTATTATAAAATCAGAATCACTCAGCTGCAAGATTGATTGGCTTCACCTGATCAAACCACAGTTTCCCTCTTAGCCCTAAGCACAAGTTTCAGTAACAATGCATTATCTCCCCATGGTCTTATGAGGACAAGATTTTGACAGTATCTATAGCAGACTCAACCATGAGACCATATAACCCATTTCATATTCAATGCACACATTTTTCAGATGTATGGTACAAACAGTAACAACCTTAAAAACTGCTATCAATGTCAAGCTGTAAGCTTGCAAGGCCTATCTTTTGTGTTTGGCTATGAGTGAAGACACCTTGTGGTTTTATACTTCCTGAAACTGTATTCAAGTGTAAACAGTAAACACTTTGAGGTGTTTGACAAAGATCCCTTTCAAGGTGAATGCAAGCAATGTTAAAGCTGTCCGAAGACTATGTATCACACAGGCCTTTAAATTTACGGAGTAGTCAAACTGGTTAGGTAGGTCAGTGGCTGTAACTCCACCCAGCTAACAATATGACATGTCATATCACTGTTATTGCATCAGGTTTAATGGACAACAATGCACATTAATAAAAACTGTAATAATCACTCAAGTAATAATGTTAGGTGCTAATGTTTTTAGTGGTTCTTACAGAGACAAACCAGTGGTTCTGGCATTAAGAATAAATCTTAAAACGTATGTTTAACTTTTAAGGAGATGTTAAATGATCTTAAGTCCTATGAAGGCTAGTCAACAATAGACACACAGCATAGGATAATAACTGTAAAACTGTAGGCACATACTTCTCTGTCTTGTAGAAAATTGCACATCCGTCTACATGTTTACGGTCGGACTCTGACATAGTCCTAGCTCGTGACTTTGGACTGAAGAACCCATCATATCCCTGCTCCTTCAGTTCAGGCAAGAAGAAATTGTAGTACTGCTCTGTCTCAACTTCCTGCAATCAACAGAACACATGTGTCAGGTTGGGCCACATGAAAGACATCATGTAAATGTAACAAACAGTATAACTCTATAATAAACACTTCAATACCAGCAAGAAGAGCAGGAGATAGTACAGTGTTAAAAACACTTTCATCTAAATGATTTAAATTACCTAAGTAGAAAATCTGGGAAAATCTATGTTCTAATGAACAGAAACAAGTGGCTGTGAACAAGAGATAATTTCCTGTTGTTGTTGTGTTTTTTTAAGAGTTAGATTTTAACCCTGCTCCCTGTGATATGGACATGTGAACAATAAAATATAAGACATTACACTTTTGAATATCTCAAGAGAATTAAAAATAATTATTCAAGGTTTTTTAGGATGCCCTCTCACAGAACACCACACATCAGAAACGAATCAAATTATGGAGAGAGTACACCGATAACTTAATGGTAGCTGCAAACATTCTGACCTGTTCCAGGAAATTACAAAATGGTCACACAATGTTCAGCGATGACTCTATGTCAACAATAAACATAGCGCTTCACAAAGGGAGCATTTACTGCAGGGTTATTGGCTTGCATAACAATCTACAGATTTTGCTTTAATGGTGTTGACTTGATATGTGGCCAAAAATGTCAAGCCACCACTTTAAAGACCTATTTTCTTTAGATCTTGATGGATCTGCCTAGATATACAGAAAAATGTTTATTTCAATATATGCAAGCTTATCTCATGTTACGACATCTATCTCTCACCTGCAAACTGATGATGTCTGCGTTGCAGCCCAGGATTTCCTGCATGATGGATTTCTTCCTGTATTCCCAGTTTAGAGCCCAAGAGGGACAGTAACCATATAGCTGTCGTGTGGCATACTTATCACACAGCACGTTGTAGCACATCACAGAGAACAGTGCTGAGGAGAGAAACAGACAACACACAAAGTCTTAGAAACACTGAAGGTGATGAATTTTGGTTTCTTTGCTTGGTATACTTGTAAAACATTTTTCACATGAAAGATGAATTTGACAAACAGTCAGTTGTGAACAGTCCTTAGCATTAACTTGTTCAGAACAACAATAGCTGTGACACCCCAATCAGCATTAACCAAAACAACCCCACTCATGGTAAATAATACATTTTATTTTGTGAAGTTTTGGTTAGTACTGATACAGATTCCATGCACATGTCAGGATGTACTGAATCTTCATCTAAGCGTTGATTCAAGCAACATTTTAATCTGTTCAGGTTGATAATTTTCCCACAACACCACCAGATGAATGTGGCAGTCAGTTTTTATGGATTCAAGCTGGATCAATATATATGGAGCAGCTGTTTGTTGCAAAGAAAAACAAAAACTCAAAAAGAAAAAAAAAGGGCAACTGTACAAAGTCATATTTCGTGTCTGTTGTCCTTACCTGAGGGCCGTGATCGGTCTGGTTCTTGGAGTGAGATCCATGACCGGGCTGGGGGCTGCTCCGTTGGTACTGAACAGAGAGAAGCAAAGGGATCCATACGGGTGACAAGATGAACTCAGATGATTTCAACAAAATTTAGGGCAAATTAACTGTTGGGTTGACAATCTATAAAACTCTATAAATCTTTTTTGAGGAAATTAAAAAAGAGTTGACTGCAAGATCTCCTTGTGCCAGCCTCAAAACGGCTAGACAGGTAAGGGACTCACTGCGTTTGATAGCCCCTGCCAGATTGTCTAACAAGTAGTTGAGCAGTCTCCGCGTGCCATCAGGTTCCTGGTAGAGGCTCATGATTTCTTGTGCAAGTGGGTTTCCTGGTGAAGGAAAAGCAAACCAGGTTGAATCATCTCTACGAGAATAATGGGATTTCAAGGCTGGAATGGCTACAAAAACCACTGATAAGCCACTCACCTTTCAACCCCAGTGTTTGTAACTGAAACAGTTTCCCCAATTCAAATGGCAGAACCCGCAACTGGTTGTTATTTAAAAGCAGTTCCCTGTGGAGGACATAAGGGAATTTGATCATTGGAAACCAGCCCTCCTGAGAAACAACCATCTTTGTTACATTTCAAAAACACTATTTACCACATTGGTGATAAAGAAAGCCTATGGTGCATATTAGGGCCCAACCGACTTGGATTTTGGGGGGGCTGAAGCCGATGTCAATTTTAGGGAATAAAAAATTCTGATAACCAATATGTTAGAAGAAAAAAAGAAAAAATAAATAACAAAGCCACTTTTGATCCCTTAAATGTAGTTCAGACACTTGTTACATAAATATAAATTGAAGGGAGAACATTTTACTATTTTCAAATACTTTTATTGTCAAAAACTGTTGTGCGTGGCCAGCAGCATATGAACAATTCTAACATCATTTGACATGTGCCTGTTACTTCTCACTATGTTCTTCAGGCCAACAACCTCTACTGGATAAATAATAGCACATATTCCCTGCACTTTATTAAAATATAAGTGTTTACATCGGCGCCTATTGACCAACTTTTTGGTCCATTAACAATTATTCTCAAGGGGCTATGATCGGCCGATTAATCAGTTGGGCCCTAGTACACTTGCCTACTTTAGACTGATTGTTATTGTGTATATTAATATTAAATATTCCAATAAAAAGGCCTGGAAAATAACAGAATCACCTGAAAACAACATCAATCAATTGAGACATGCTTTCACACTGTTACTGCATCAGGGCATAAATGCCTCGCCTGAAAACACTCACCTGAGAGACACCATGTTGCCGAGCTCTGCCGGCAGGCTCCTGATCTTATTGGATGAGAGATCCAGGTACACCAGGTTGTGTAATTTGGCAATGTCTGGCGGGATGCGTGACAAAGAGTTGTCACTGAGGTGCAGGGCAGTGAGGTGGGTGAGTGACCACAGGGCTGTGCTGAGACTCCTTACTCGGCCTACAGCAACAGTGGGGAAAGGACACAAACACACAGGAGAATTAAATAATTGCATTCAACTATTATTCCCCTTGCAAAAAAGGAATGACCTGGAAGACTAATAATTTCCCTGTGAATGGGTCAACATAGGTCAATCAATACTATCAATGATGAAGACAATATATTCTCAAACACTACAAGTGACATACAAAATTAATGAACAACATGAGTCATTATTTGAGTTAATATACCCAAAGTTCACAGGTTGCAGCTTGTATTCTGCTCCAAATATGGTTATTCACTGGTTTCCCTGGTGGTAATAAATTGATTATCTTTAGTTTGGGACCATTACCAAAACACAAAATCTGAGGATGAAGACAGGCAAAAAGCATTTGTCATTGAAATAGCTATAAATTGATAAAATGCTCCTCAGCTGCAGTTAGGTATTGATCTGATGTATGCAGTAGCAGAGTGGCAGACCCACATCACGGCATACTGCCAGTAGATATACCGAGAAAGATGACATTTCAAGTCAGGTTAATGTGTCCAATGTGATCAGTCTCTTTGCCAATGTCATATAATGTGTGTGACCACTGCAAAATCAATACACCTGATTTACCTAAATAAGGAGAAACTCCCAGACAATACTCACCGCTGATTTCCAGCTCAGCCCAGTATGACTTCTTCCCGTTGGCTGCCTCCTCGCTGGACATAATTGTGTACATCCGCCTAGGATCCGGCGGGTCATATTTTTCCTTGGGCATTCCTATAACACTGCGATAATAATAATGAGTTTAAAATGTCATTCGACAACAGAGTAAACTTTCTCCTGATATACCATAAATTGTACATGAACATAATAATTCTGTCTCAAAACGCAAGGCGAAATAACTACTACAGTAGTGGCAGTTGTCTTCAGAGAGCCACATTTGCATTGAGGATTTTAATATGCTACCACATGTAGACATGGCAACGAACGAAACTTACCCTCATAATTTTTTGTTGAAGATATGATTAGAATAATACACAGCCATTTACATCGCTGTATGCACTTTACCATGTTGTATAATTGGTACACATTTAAACAGCATCCAGTAAAGACCGTGATTTAATTGAAGTTACATAATAAACAACATTACAATGCAACGTAGAGCAACGTTTGTCACGTTAACCATTGTATTCACGGTTGTTAACAACTGTGTGAAACTTCGATTCAATTTCCACAAGAACTGAGCATGAAACTAAATTTCTAAAAAAAAATTGCCAAACAGCTAGCTAAGGTTAGCCGCTTTTCCACTCACTGTTGCTAGCCGATTAGCCTAGCTGGACCTAAATAGGTAGCTATCAAAGTATACATAACAAACGCTAAATGGCTAACGCTAGCTCTCTTGCTAACTAGCAAGGAGGAAACGGACAAGCCAAGTGAGAGAAATCGACCAATTAACTGACTTTAATATCCAGTCGAAGTGGGTCAGCGGAAAAAAGATTTAAAATTGTATTAAATGATACAGTACAATTGTTGTTTACATAATAGCGAGGCACTGGCTCGCGCGTTAACACTAGGCCACGACACGGCGCATTAGTTAGCCACCGCTAGCTAGCGTCCAACAGCAAGAATCACTATCGTTGAGATAAACAGAGAGTAAACGAGCCCACAAAGCTACACAATGCTGGATCTGCAAGCAACTGTGAGCTATTTAGCTTAGCTCGAGTTAGCTTGCTTGGCTAAAACCAACAGATACCAATTACTCGAAACTGGCCCGACTTCCTATTTAAATAAGCCCTTCTTAAAAAAATAGCCACGGCGTTTTTAACATCTAAATGAGATTGCAGTGAAATTAGTGAAACCAGTTCAATTCTGAAAGCAAGGATGGGGTTTTTACCTGCAAGAGCATACCAAATCGCGAGGACGACTGCGTGTTCTCTTTTGTTTTCTAGCTACTTCTCACCCGTTTCCGCTGCTGTATCATGGCGACTGTAAGGATTTTTTTCTCTGCCGATAACAGCGCTTGATCCTATTGGTTAGCGTGTAGACGGTCCAGCCAGCTGTTGAACCTCAGTAAATACAATCTATGAGAGCGGAGAGATGGGCCGAGAGATTGATAATTAAGACGCCACTGTTCAATTTGCTGTGGTTTATGTAGAATTAATGTAGTTTCATAATCAGCAGTTTATCAATAGCCATAGACCGTAACAGTACTGATGTAATGGTTTAATCTGGGTGAACATCCAAGGACAATGATGTTTAATGACAGACTCGTGAATTGTGCCAACAATATAAAAAATTATGTAATTAAGAAAAATGATTCTTATACATTTTCACTTGACAACCAACCGCAATGCTGCCTTTATTTAAAATACAAAAATTGTGCAAGGGATCCAGTACAAAAATATAAATATTAAATTAATTCAGTGATTTATACATCTCGGAAGAAAAGAGGCACAGCAAAGGGCTTTTATTTCAACTCTGACAGACATCTAGGAGGTGATCCTGCAGATAAGTGAGGGATTCTTCCACATGTAGCGGTAATGCTTGGCCAAGGTCAGCCTGGGATCTTGACAGAAAGACCTCTGCAGCTTCACGTATTGCGTCCTCGGATACCTTATCATCTGGCTTGTAGACCATCATGGCAACTCTGCTTCTTTGTTCAGTCCCTGAGCTGCACAGATAGCCTGGGGACAGATAAAAAGAAGTTACGAGTAAAAGTGGAGTCAAGTAAAATGAATGTACTTATCATGATGGTCCACTGGGTATCGAAAAGTGAATACAACTTAAACTTTGGATGAATTATCCAGCGCTGATAAAACATTTCAATCAACATTTATATCCAGAGGATTACTAAATATATCATAAATATATACACCCACAAGTTCAGGGAAATGGTAAACAGAGTAGAGGGAAAGATATCTGACTGGGTGATCAGGATCAGACTTCCCATATGGCATCACACCACATATTGCACATTCACTGGAGTCTGAGGTTTCCCACAGGCTCCAAGCTCTGTCCTCCTCCTGGCAGCAGGACGCCAATAAGCTTGATCCAAATATGGTAAATATGTTGCTTTTTGATTCTGATCAGATATCCAAACTTTGATGGATAACAGGGAGTCATATCCTTTGTATGTAACAGTCATTTATTTTATTATTTTGAATCAAACTTCCACTGCCATTACCCTGCATTGACAGGATTTGTGAGACCAAGGATTAATGTACTGACAATATTTGAAGGAATGGGGAATCACACATCATCGTGGTTTACAAAAATCCCACCTTCCATTGCTTTGTTGTAGCTGAGCAGCAACATCCAGAGAAGATGAACCAACTCTTCCCACCGTTGCCATTTCTCACTGCCATCCTGGATAATACAGTCATGGATCAGTTTTACTTAAGAGTTGCTTGTTGTGGCTAACTTCTAATTTTTTAGATTTAACAGTCTTATATCAAGCAATAATCATAGAGCTATTCTTAATTGGATGGTGAGGTGAACTTGTTACATTAAATGAAATTAACACATAATATCACACTACCAGAATCTAACCACTATATAAACCAGGTACACAATTACTACTACAAAAGGTTGGCTGATGAGGTAAAATATGAAAATCAGATATGGAAAATTTTCTTTTAATATTCACCATAGGGTCTGGAGCCAGAGTGCAGTTCTTCATAAAGTGAAGCAGCAAACTAAGTGACATGGGCATAGCGATTTTCAGTGGGCATGCATAGTCCAGCAGATATTCCAACAGTTTACATCTCAGCAGCTTGCTCTGCAGGCTTTCCAGCAACAACATCCTGAGTCAGAAAGAGATTAGTGAATGATAGCTGGGACCAAGAGCAAAAAACTGTGCTATTGGAATAATTACAATCTTTCAGGGTTGTATGATTTACTATTAAAAGAATGTATTAAGTCATTTGTTTAATACATATGTATTTAAACAACACAATGAAGAATGATTAGACATGATACATTTTATCATATTAAATGAACACAAATACCCCTAAAACTTGATAATATTGTGTTTGAATGATAAAACTGTGGGATTTAAATAGTTTTGTAAAATTATTTTTAAAAAGAGTTCAAGTTATTCCATCTGTTTGTATATTAACATAAACTTTAAGGAGGCAGAGCCCACAAGGGATTCACATATATTCTTACTAGATAGCCATTACTGTCACTATTTTGAGCTACAGTAGGAAACTCCTTTCTCTTACACTGAGCTCCTCTATGTGCTCTGTGCACATATTTAAGTCACTTCAGTGTCTGTTATTCTAATTACTCCACATACACACCTCAGGTAAGAGGTACTTAAACTGTGTGAATAGGTGAGCCTATCAAGTATGTCAATTAAGTGTATAATAGAAAGTATGTCTGCCCCTTATACTTCAACTTTCCTATAATAGTGACTACAGAAAACTTGCTTTCTCATCTCTCCTCCTCACCTGTGTGCTCGCACAGACACATTGCTGATGACCATATGGAAGAGCTCCTGGGACAGCTTGACAGAGGTGAGAGCTGGAGAGCGGTCCACCTCCAGGGCCAGAGACAGCATCCTCTGGAAGATGGACACTATTCTGAAGGAGAGAAAGGGTACAAAACAGGATTCGGCAACTTGAATGTAAAAATGACATACAAATAAAAAAAAAAAATGCATTTAAATCTGACGCTGTGTATAACAGGGTCCAAAAGTCTGACACCCCTCGTTGGGACAGTACATCACTCACCTAAGTTGTTCATCTCTCTCCCTGGCTGTTTCTGTCTGATCTGTTGATTTTATAATGGCAGAAAAAAGCCATTTGATGATGTCCCTGGAATCAAACAAAAAATCAAAAGCAAAACAACACCAGCATTAATTTCACAAGTGAGAAAGTATTCATAAGATGTGTACTAATTGTTAGGCATGTAGTAAGGCGTGTAGTAAGGGATCACTTGGCATAGGGTGACTTCTAATATCACAATTGCATACATCCTGCTGTGGCCTTTATTATGAAATGTTACAATTTTGGGATGTTTGAACAAGTTATCTAGCTTTAGGAAATCTAAATCCTGCAATCTGAAATAACCAGTCTCACAAACCTGGGGGGGGGGGGTATTCCGGACAGTGGATTTAGTGAAGAAATAAGAGCTCATTGATGATGACTTTTTATATTCCACATGCGTGGGTTTGATTCAGAGTTGACTGAACTCAGGACAGATCAAATCAGCTGATCTGTGACTGAAAACTCACAGTTTTCTCATCTCAGAGTTCATCAACACATAGTTCGGGGTTGGGCTCAGAGTTTGTTCCACTTGCTTATGGAAGGTGTGGTTTTCAGAAAACATGATGAAAAAGTAGCAAGTAGAAATTATGTCATTGCACTGGCAAAAATAAAGTAAACAGTAGGTTACTGTGCAAAAAACTGTTTGTATGAATAACAACCATTCATGTCAGATTACATGTTTTGATATGATCCCCATAAGTAAACTTGCTCAGAAGTATTCCAAACACTTTATCCACTCTTGGTATATGAGAATAGACAAAACATTTCATAAAACTGAAAAATATGCTAAAAATATTCCCTCAGTGTGCGTAATGTACTGGCAGATGAGTGTATTCTACCATGGTAATGTGCAATATAAGTAAAAAGCTTTGGCCACCTCCAGCGTCCTCCACTGGTTAGCAAACTCACCTGACTCTAGGAAACTGCTGATCACATGACAAAGTGGCTTTGGCAATTGAGTGGTGGAGGGCAGAAGCAGATTGCTTAGCATGGAAGTCATCCTCCAAAGTCTGCGCAATGTACTCTAGGAGCATGCGCACAACCTCACATCGACATCTCTTTGTAGAATCCTTAGGAAACAGGAGGGCCACATACGATATTAGTTTACTGACAAGACATTCAGCCATAAATGAAATGAAAATTGATTATTTACTCTAACAGTTATTCAGTTTCTGAGAGTTTACATCTTTTAAGCGTAAGTTTCATTCTATGTGTGTGTGTACATCATTCTTTTTCTACTGTCTGGAGTACCTGATTGGTCATAACTGAAGTTAACAACTCCCAGTCCCATGGTACCGTGCTTTTATCAACCATGTGGTGTCTGCAATCAGAGAGAAGTTTTTAATCTCTGAATTCAAACATGTAATGGACAGAGAGAGGATGGAAAAGAAGCTATAAAGGGCAGGTTACATATTTATATAAGAAAGGCTACAAATAATAGATTATAAACAAATCTGATTCCTATTATTCCCTCACCTCTGTGTCCTCATCAGCAGATTAAAGGCCTGTACACATAGATGATGGGGACACTGAGGGTCCAACAGAATGTTGTGGACTAGATGGGTAGTGATATCTTTGGGGGGATAGTAAGCAGGCTGCAGTAGGTCAGACAAGAGCTGTAAAGTTCCCTCTGGATAGTTCTCATCAATCGTACTGTAAACCAGACTTAGGCTTTGACGGCATAGCACCTCTGGAGTCCCAAAACCTTCATCTTCGACATCAATCTTAGAAAAAAAGAACAACAAAAAAGAGAAGTTGTACATTTTGCCAAGAATATAATAACATGTAATGGGTTAGTGAGAGAAAACATATAAATATAAAAACACTGAGAACTGTCTCTTACCAAGGCTTGACCTGGTCCAGACATTATTTTCTTGAGCATGACAGGGCACACATTACGTCTGTCTTCTCGACTAGCTGCTCTTAAGTCCATATCAAATCTGCTCTCTTCATTCACTTCTTCTACATCACTCCCCTCTTGCCAGAGGTAAGACAGTGGACTGTCAATTCCTGCATCACCAGATCCTTTGTCCATGCCCTCAGTTTTAGGCACTGACAAAGCAGGTTCACTGGAGATGTTACTATACATATCTGGGCTGTTTGGGGCCCTTTCAGTCTTAGCCTTGTCTGATTGCAATTCAGTCATGTTCTCAGCTGGTTTATGTTCAGAGGAAGGTGCTATGTCAATTTCGCAGTTCAGATCATGAGATGCAGGACCTGTGTGGGATAGGGAATCAAATATCTCAGAAGACTTCAGTGTGGTTGTGGGTGAGGAAGGGGACTGGTGACCAGGGAGGCCATTTAACTGTGTGCTTGTGAAGCCATTATTGTTCTCCTCTTGTTCTTGTCTGATAAGTGAGTCAGCCAACCTAGGAGGGGAACTGTCCAATGAGGTTTTCATGACAGACCCATCTGATTCTCTGGTTGTCCTCAAATTGGTAATGCATTCTGGTGGATCACTGTTTATGCCCAGTTGACCAAGGCACAGTGACATTTGTGTAGACTCCTTTGTTATATGCACAGAACAGTTTGACATTTTCAGTTCATTCACATGTGTCTCAAGAAAAGACAGTCGTCTCAGTTTTACAGCTGGTGTGTGATGGTTGGGATGGAATTCAGAGTTCTGCCTTTTTGGCTGTGTTGGAGAATTTACACATGTAACATCACCATAGTCCTGCTGTGGAGCAAGAAGGGCTGAGTCTGTAAAAGAACCTATCCTTGAGTTAAAATTTTCTTTTTTTGAGATTTGATCATTATTTGAATCTTCTTTTTTTACTTTACTGTCACCTGGTGGCGAATGCACTCTCTCCTGCTTTGTCTCATCTGACATCTTGCTTTCAGTCAAGTCTATCAGTGCCACAGGGGTGGGAATTAGTCTTTTGCGCATTTTCAGCTCTGGAAGAGTCCACCTTGGATCTGTGAGGTCAATAAAAGGCTGGGAAAAGGAGAAAATAAACAGTGCAATGTCAGAAAATACTGTGGTTACTCACACACTTACACAAACAAATAATAGAGACTCTCCTTCTCTTCATGCAAAAAGAGATTCAAGTGTGAAACTTTGACAGTATAAACACGCTTCTTTTCACATACATAAGCAAATAGTATTATTTTGTTTGTTTAGATTCACAAGTGAATAAAAAGTCAATTTCAGCAATGTAGGTGCAAATGTATAAACTTTAAGTTTTCTACCTCTGGCTGCACAATTAAACAACGTTCCAGTTTCTGAATACTGTAGGTTTGTCAGAAAATATCAATCTATCACATGGTATAAATCAATATCACCATATCCAAAACTGTGGGGTCATTAAAAAGTCCAATGATGTTCCCTTTATTACAACCCCACAGACCCTTCTTTAAATGATGCCATGCAGTGATATGGTAAATGATGAATGTATATCATAATAACCAATGGGCGTGTCATTGAAAATACATTGATTTATGCTCGCCAGGTAGGACATGTTCACAGCAAAAGAGCCTGCAGCTAGCATAAAGAGAAAATTGCACTCCTCCAATGCCAAATGAAATTTATATTTAAATTTAAAATGCACGTATCTGTACCAGCATTGCAATTACCTTACCAGCTCACTATTGTTTTCTTCACCTGTGCTGAAGAACTGTCTGTCAGTATTTGAAGTTTACCTAACCAAGGACGGCGCTGATGAGCAGGCTGATAGCGGTGGTTACAGCAAGTTTTTCCTGTTTTCCTGTTATCAGCGCGGTCGATATTAAGCGCCTGTTTCTATGGTAACGGTTACTTCGTAATTACTTCACCTGCGGAACTTTGACGTCTACGGCGTCGAGTTCAATCCTCACGTCCGAGAGGGGCAGTGGGTCAGGCTTGGTGGAGTAGGAGCCGATGACTTCCACATCGGAGTCCTCCGAGCTGAGGGAGATCACTTCATCCATGTCTCCCCTTCCTCAGACGAGACAGAGAGCTCGGCAGCAAATGTCACCTTTAAGCTAGCCCGCTCACAAGAGCGTCACCTAAAGCAGGCCCACGACAGTCGCCATAGTCCTAATGCAAGACGGTCTCGCGTTAATGTGTAGTTCCTCATCATGTTTTACAGAGAGATATCAGCTCCAGTGAGATAGCCCACGACGTGTGGTGTTTCCTTGTTGAGGTCCTCGGCCATATGCGCCTGATGCTGTCGGTTGTCTTAAAATCTGTTTATACCCGCTGTTCACGGGACTACGCCTCTTGATCCATCTTAAAAATCGGCTCCATCAGAAAAATAAAACGTTCACATGGTTCGACTTTAAACTTTGACGCTTCCTGGTTTTGTTGACATGTTTCTTCTCTTGCGTGGCTAATCATAACCAGCTGCACAAGAGCTCCACCTAGTGTACTGGAGTGTAGTCTCGCTCACCAGACCTTTCTCCAGAGAAGAAACTGGAGTGTGAACTTGCAATCTGACCCGAAAAAGTGAGAAAACCAAGATTCTCTGTGTTGGAGAGTGGATCAAACCAGTTTTAAACTTAATTTTAGCAGTAGATTGCTGATATTCCAACTATATGCAGATGGGCCATGGTTAAATTACTGTTTTTACCACCATTTTATGTGATGATAAGACAAACAGTTTTTGGCCATAATAAAGGAAAAGAGATTATTTTTTAATTTTCATTTTGCCATTGCTTATCTCTCTTATCCTTCATCCTAACAGTGACACACTCAGTGAATACATGTACAGAGTGCACAGTCCACACCAAACATCCTCATTCAAAAGCTCACACAGCCACAGTATCACCATGGACAAACTTGTGAATCTCATTCTTATGAAGAATCGCAGCTGCTCCAGTTTCCTGGTGTTGTTTGTGTTGCATCACATCACATTGTCATTACTGGGACACTTCAGAGTTATTAATAATGATAGTAACATGTGTCTGTGCTTTTCTTACTATGACATTTATTTATGTAATGAATAGAGTTTTTTTTTTCAACAACAACAACAAAGAAAAATAATTGGAAAATGAAATTGTTTTACAGTAAATGTGCCCACACTGTGTGTCACTGGACTTATATAATTGGCAGAAAAGAAGATTCAGGAGACTACTCAGCCTGTTTAAACACATGCTCTTCACAGTATATGCAAATAACCTAACTGACTGCTCGGAACATGAATGTAAAAACGTAGACGCCAAAACCTCCTCCCAAAATATATTATCTGTGGCAGTATGTAGTCTCACTCCTCACCACTGGAGTGCGCTCATGTTGTGCAAAAGATTTCAAATATTTGACAAATGTGTCTATTTTCACAGGGCGGCTTGGCTTCTATAGTACATAGTACACATCTTTGATAATTTACCCAAAAACTGAGCTGTGAACAGAAGTTTCTATTCTCAATCTTACATAAACTTATCTGACCACGTACACATGCAAAGAGTCTGGTGTAGCTTTGCAAAGAGCAGCCTGCCTTTGTCTCTCGGGTGATGACGTTAGACACATCAACCCTGCAGCACTAATGTTTACTCCATCCTCCTATAACTTCTCTGTTCCCTGGGGATGCATTTCTGACACTATGGGAGCCTTGTGGACATGAAACACATAAATACAGTACACAAACCCTTGTGCTACAGTGATATGAACCCACAGTGTCAGGGCTGAGTAGGGTGCCGGAAAAAGATGTCATGTATTTCTATATTTTGAGGCCATTTACAAATGACACATGAACCCAACGCTACAGCTTCATTTCCTGTAATAAGCCCAGACGATGGAGTGTTTTGTGGTACATGCCATCACGACAAGCTGCTTCCTTTTGATGGAGAGCTGTGACCTGCATACATATACTAGTGTGTTGAGTTGATAAGGACACTGTAATTGTGATAAGTGCATTATTTAAGCAGCAGAAATAGTGCGCAGTGAAATGTTGTTGGCTCACAGCCTTGTTTGTAATATCATATCATTTTGTGAATTGAAATCACACAGCAGAAATGCAGGTGTCATGGGCAGGGTATATAACAGGAAAAGAGAAAATATATCTTATTACTTGTCCTTGTTTTTCAAAGAAATGTACATTTCTATACTGAATTTTCATGTAATTGGATGAAAGGAGCTATTAACCTCAGATGCGTTCAGAAAAACTGGGCAGGATGAGTCATCGTAGTCAGAAATTTGCAACCTAGTCCCACCACCTATCAGCAATGTTAAAACTTTAAGAGGATGGTTATGGAGTGTGTACTGCAAGACTTACAGGCTGTAAGTCTGTGCACACTAGTGTTTTCTAAGACTGGATCTTACCTTTAATACTCACAGTGTCATGCTGTGATGGATTCTGGAGCAAACATCCATCCAGTCTGAAAACAAACAAGTGTGTTATAAATTTTTGCTAAAAGTAGCAGGTTATTATGAGGGTAATCATTTCCAACACACAACAGTGGTTGATGCCAAATCATTACTGTCGGTAAGTCCACATTATTGTGTTCAGCGCATTAGTTCTGAGAACACAAATATTACCACAATGTGAAACCTAATTCGGGTGCAAAGGGTGGTCCAAGTTCAATTAGACGGAGGGGGATAACTGTGGAGATGTTTTAAATCCCAGGTGGACCTCCCAACACTCTGCTGCCCATACATGGACACACATTATGGATGAAATGTTTTATCAGCAACAGAGCATGTGGTTTCCTGTCTCAAAAGGTGAACAAAAGCACGTCTGTACTCATTAGTAGTTACTTGCACTGGGAACTAATAACATCTAATAGAAGGCCAGCTGGCTTCAGATAAAAATATTTGAGGAGATCTGTGGATGGTGTTGGACTGAAAATAGAAAACTCTGCAAGTCTTTGTCTTAAAGGCCGACCGTGAAATCAAAATGCATGATCTGGATTTCATTTAATCAGCTTAATATTGTTATAATTGTCTACTGTTTGTTCGTTGCTATAGTCTTTATCCATTATGTGTGCAGCTACCTTTTCTTAAACAACTTGATAGTATAATAATAAAGAAAATCTAAAAATGGCAATAAAGACTATTTCCTGGCTGGGTGTAATGACTTACTAGTGTCTCTTCTTCAAGAAGTTGCTGTGAGAAATAGACCAGTTCATAATGCATAAAAAAGTCCATGAAATTGTGTATTTTACACTTTTGATGCAGTTAAACAATGTCAAACAAAGGAGATAATGTGTTAAAGAGTGAGCTTTAGTGGCACTAAGTGATGGATTTAGTTGTTTTCACAGTAAGATAAGCTAAGCATCTGGCGGCTGTACCCTCAGGTTAAAGCCTCTTTCAAACAGACACCATGTGGTCTGTGAAGAAGACCCCTCTTTTTGTCTCCTTTGCTTGCTCACACTGAACCAGACTAAACTGAGCCCGAGACAATGCTGCCTTGTGATCTTTACATGAGCATGCGTCATCCTGGAATCAGAGGCGTGACGAGTGACACAACAGTGTCGGCGTACTGCCCCGCCATGCTGTCTTTGCCTTTTACGTAGATGTCAATGCAGAGTTGCAGCCTCTTCTGCTGCTGACAGTAATACACATGCCCACACATACACACACACACACACACTCCCATTTCCCATTCATTCATTTTACACCAAATGATGAGGTGGAATAAAGGAACAGTACAGTCTATGGCCACAACAGATTTTTAATTAGAAGGAACCAGTATATAATTGTACACAGTGGTGGACAGTAACAAAGTAAGTTTACTTGAGTACTATACTTAAGTGTATGGGGGGATAGACCCACTTTTACTCCACTAGATTTCTATTGATGCTCTCATTACTAGTTAGCTTCTGCTGCATGATTTGTCTATGGTGAACCATACTGCCGTACCTGTACTACACCAGCATCATCAATCAGGTAGATGATAATATAAATAGAGACTTTGTCACAGATGTGTTTTTTTCTTTTAATTTGTTTTGGTGTATGTTGGGTGCTAATAAAGATGCAGGAAGTGAAACAAACAAAAGGATGTTCAGCAGCAGCGGAAATAGGAATATTCTGCACAGCTGCAGAGTTCAAGGGGCCTGCACACCAGTTGTAATGACTGTTTATAATGTAGTTTCACATTTTCTGTACTCAGCAGCTATTTTTGGTTGTTCCCATTATTTTTGAGCTAACGTACAGATTGTCCTATACATAAATATGATGTAGCACAGTCTGCTTATTTGCACTTATGATGATGAAAATGATGTTTGAGATATTTTTAAGTAGGCCTACTTTCAATATTTAAGTATTTTTAAGCAAATACTTTAGTAGTTTCACTGAAGTAATATTTTGACTGAGCTGCTTTTACTTGTGACATTTGACAAGGATTTTACTTGTACTCAAGTAATGAAGTTGTGTACTTCGACTTCAATTTCCTATCGGAGTTGTATGGACCTTTCACCAAATTGTGGAAAAAAGAAAGAAAAAGAGCACTGAACTCTTTCTTTAAATGTATTGTGCTTTTTTCAAGAGTGAAATTCTCAAGATGACCTCTCAGTGCATCAGCTGTTGGATGAATTTTTATCTTTCTGAGGCCACTGTCCAATTTATGTCCACTTGGCAGGCAAAATTTCTGACCTCATTAGCTGTCAATACAACATACAATTCAAATTCATTGTAAACTGAAAATAATTGTGTTCTTCAGATCACAGCAACAACACAAGGAAAAACAATTAGCATGGCTAATAAAGATATTTACCTCGGGCAGGATGCAAAGCATGCTGGGAGGACTTATCATCCATCATGTGTTACAATAAAAACATAATGCCATGAAATTTATTTTTCAAAGGTGAACAGAATAGCCTTATCTTAAAGTTGCAGGCATTTTATAGGAGAGAATCAGTGAATGAATGAGTTCATGGCTGAAGGGTTGAAAATCACTCAGCAACCAGAGGAGGGAGTGTGCTTTTGTGATACACTATTAGAGAGTCAAGGTTTTCCTTGAACGCAGGCTACAAAAATGTCATCATTCAACATGTCTGAACGAAAAAGGTTGTTCATCAAAGAGGGAGACAGCACAGTGTGCCATTACCTTTACTTGTCCCAGTCAGAGAGTCCAGGCTCTCTATGGCACTCACAGAGGGGATGGTCAACACTTTCCCCTGCAGTAGGTCAGAGGTCACATCACATGTAACAGAGAATGAATAACACAAGAGCAAAGGACTGGTGAACAAATATCCTCAGGGAGAAAACCACAGTGTTAAAAATAATGTTTCACTTGTTTTTAGTGGGCAAACAGTATCTTTAATTCTTGGATACACACTGGCTGAAAAATCTGCCATTCACATAACTCTTCAAAGAGCTATGAATAGATGGCAGATGTTCTGGTAACTGTGTCCTCTTCCCGGAGACCGTAGGTTTTAAAGGAATTAATGATGATAATACAGAAGGGGAGATCTGACATTCAGAATGAACAGACCACATGTTTCCTTCACTGTGTAAGTGAGGTGTACATGAGGTGGTCAGGGCAGAGAGAGAGAGTTCTGTCATAGAAATGTGACATGACCACATGAGAAAGAGAGAGAGAGAAAGAGAGAGAGAGAGAGAGACTGAAGTGAAACAGCAGCTTGCTGAAGCAACAGGTGTCAGCTGTCACTACATGGACATGACAACAAGAGTAAGATGTCTGACTAAGTGAGACAGAAATGGGTAAAAAAAAAAAAAGAAAGGGGGGGGGTTTGCTGTCTGAAACATGTCCAACAGGCACCTCTTCAAGTTTCTGCTTTGCTGTCTGCATCCATGTCATGTTCTTAAGCCGTTTACAGCATGCCTGTCACATGTCCTGCTTCGCATTGCAATCAAATTCAGTCACCTGTTTTCTTATGTGGGTGTGTAAAACACTCATAATTGGGTTTATTTGACTGGCAGACTGTGCCAGGCCTGGAGACAGAGGGAACTGATGGTGGACCACAACCCAATGATGACTCACTCTGCAATCCGTGACCGTGGAGGCTGATGGATGTCACACCAGGATCCTCTACTGGACAGCTGTGAAGCCATGAGCCACTGGCTGCAGTCACGGCAGATGCCTAGCCAACACAACAAGAATCTAACAGGTGTGTTGAGTGCGACATTTAAGATGTTTCTGTTGCAGTGTAGCTTCTGTTGTTATTGGAGCTTCCCCCGTTACCATATTGCTTCACAAAGTAAGAGACAAGGAATGGATTGTTTTTATAGCACAGGATTGATTTCATGGCTGTTTAAAGCTTGTAAGGTACAATTTCAGGAAGTCTTGATTATAGACCTTATTAATCTAATAATCTGATGCCTTTTATTGTGTATGTGTTTTGACTGCAATACCTGTTCATCCACTGGCTTTTATCTGTCATCTTTGGGATAGTATATACAAAAAGTGACTTCCAACCAAGGAAAAAACCATTACAGAACCAATCATGATAAAAACTAAAGATTACAAACACAAGAAATTGTTCTCTTTTCCTTTCTCTGTGTTTTTATTCCTGTAAATAATGTGCAGAATCTGAGAGAGCAGCATTGTGTGCCAACAAAAATGCTAATGGGTAATAAACAGAGATGTTTTCTGTGATAATAAAAAGGCACAATTATGTTGCACAGGGTGACGCAAAACCAACATGGAATGAGGTCAAAGGTCAAAAGAGGTCAGAACAAGAGCTCTAATGAGTACTCGGCCTGGTGGCTGGACTCAGAGGGACATCTTAAAAATTTCCACTGCAGTACATGTTCAAGAGCTCAAAATGTTTTAAAAGTGGAGTCAGAAAAGTGGCGAATCATGGAGATTACATTTATATTTATTCATTTGGCAGAAACGTCTATCCTCAGGCTCACTGGTGTTTTTGTCCTAGTTAGCTGAAAATCCATTGTAACTGCTATGATAGTTTCTATATAAAGTATCCAGAGAGGGAAAGATTAAACAACTTTATCTGTACCACTGTAAAAACTCATTTTATATCAACAACAAACTGAGAAACTGTATTTAGATATGGTGGTGCTTTGCAGTAATTGTTAATTTACATGCTGATGACTATAGACAGTATAATATTCACTATGGTCACCACCTTACTTTAAAACTTGAATCTGGGATTGGTTAGGTAACATGTACAGTCACTGCAATTCATTATTATCAAGTGGTATGAAAGTGGCTTATAACGCCACCAGCAGGTCAATGTTTAAACTTGCCATGCAGTATATTCAACACATCAAATTCTTGACAAAAGTACAGATTTAACATCATCTCCTCTGTGTGCCATCCTCAGGCCCAACTGCAATTTATACGCTCACAACGTTTTAATCCCAGAATAGATGTTTTTCATCTATTTTTCAATCATCAAACAATTACGCCTACGTGTAATTAGCATTACACCATCTATTTATCTTATTCCCAGTATTCTACTCCATCTAAAAAATCAAATGAATGAAATCACATTAGTGGAGCAATCATGACCCATGTGCTCTCTCGTCTATGTCATCTGATCACTCATATTTATTAGTTTATTACAATGAGCAAATTACAATGTGATGTGAGTCATTGCTGACTTCTGAGTCACTGCATCACTTGTTGAGAAGGGCTCTGCCATTTCTGACAGCGCGGTGAATTGAGTGCACTACTGAGGACAAAATAAGACATGGTTTGCTTGAGGCCCTCACACTCACTTGTCGGTTCTTATTGCTCATACATTTTTCCTCATTTTAAGGCATGACCAATGGCCCACCTGCCGTTAACCAAATCACACCAAGCGCCCTGAACATGGGCCACTCCTCTAACCAGCCACAAATTAGTTCTTCCTCTTAAAATGAGATGAAGGAAGTCATTCAGTGAAGTGTTTTTGCAGGAAGCCTATTCTCCCTGGTCTTGGAAGTGAATTTTAGAAGTGCCTTCCTCTGCTGCATGTGTACACAACCATTACACCTCTTTAGAGTAAGAGAGACTAAGCCTTTCCCTCACCCCAATTCAAAGAGCAGCTGATGAAACAAGTTCCTACTTTAAATGCAGTTCAACCTTATTTCACTTGCAGCATTTACATCACGTATTTGAAATGATTAAAAAGAGTCAACTATTTTTTTGAATGACAAATTTATTGAATTGCCAGTATGTTTCCTGCTCTTTAAAAAAAAATCCTTGATTAAAATATCGCCCCCTAACTTCTGCTGAGGTCTCTTCTACTTTGAGGTGAAACTTCTATCAGTGAACGAGCTGACATGTGTGACCTTCAGGGCTTCATTAACCGGGTCACACTGTCCGATTCCTGTGCAGTTTTGTCCAAAGCTGTGGAAAAATGTGAGAGAAATCTTGTTTGTTTGGGACACAACAAAGGTCAGCAGCCATGTACTTATGCAGACCTGCCAAGCTCACTGACAGCAATAGCAGCGCTTGAAGAAGGTGGGAGAGGTGGTAAGATGTGTGAGCTTGCAGAAAAGAACATGTGAATCAGTGAAACAATGAAACACATGCAGTCTTCTCCCACTCTCTTATTATCTCATATAAGTATCCACAACAACAAGGTCCAAGGTTCCCTTACCACACACACACATGCAAATAATTATGCATGAACAGTATTTAGGTATAATCATACAGGGTCATGGCTAAATTTCTGCAGGCTGAATTCCCTAAAGGAAATGTTTACTATTATAAATCACCTGCAACCTGAGATGAGGTTTTTACAGAGCACCTCGAGCCATTTATTCCTGGAACATTACATAATGCAGCAGCAAGCTCTTGCTCACATCCAGCCTGAGCGCCTTCCTCTGAAGAAAACAGGAAGGTAAGAGGATTGAGACGGTGAGGGTAGCACAGCCATCATCTGCTTCTGTATATGGCTGCCCGGTCAAGGAGCTTTTCTTTTTTTATCTACATAGTCTTGTATGGTCAACAAACACTGTTATCAGCATCATCTCATGTCAGCATCATAGTTCTAACATGGCCTTTACCCAGAACGGTAGATCACAAGAGGAAACGTCTCCTGATAGTTCTCTGTGAGCACCTCAACTCCACACTCCACATTCTGTTTTAGTTACAGCTAGAGAGCATCCATGAGTATCTCAGCCATTAGCCTGGAGGGTGAGAAAAAATGAGTGTGTGGAGCTTATGGTAAGTGCATTTATGTGGCAGTTAAACAGTGTTTAACAAGCATATTAAAATCACTGCTCAGCTAATGAAGAATTTCTAGGAGCAGCAATTATCACCAAATCCTCATTACTCAAAACATGACCTGATGCCAATGGTAGATGTAGACAAATCAGAGTGTTTATCTAATGATTGATGAATTGACGAGATTAAAGCTGTTTTGGATGACTCGGGAAATGTTTGCGATGCTCCCGACAATTCCGTGGCTTCTGAGTGCTGCTGATATCTCAAAATGTGACAGTAAATGTATCTGGCATGTGTGTCACATAGGGGTCAAATGTGTCACAAAGATATTAAACATGTCACATGCTGAACAGCTCATTAGGTGTGCCCTTTGTTGTTGATGATGGCGTTGATTGTGATGGCCTCAACTTGCACCTGGAAATAATTGATTGGTGAGAGATTTGATTAGGAATTTCTTCATTTGTGGGAAAACTTTAGCCACACAGGGCGGCTTGTATGTCTGCCACATCATAACAGGAAACTGGACCCAAAGCGACAGGATGCTGTGTATTGTTGTATTACTTAGAATAGAAAGTACAGAAGCCTGGAAGGAACATGTGGGTGATTATTCTTCATATTTAGTTTTCCTGAGATCACTTTTCTGGGATAGTAAATGTCAAGAGATATACTGTATAGTCAAGAGTGAATATGTGTGCATTGGCATGAATGTGTATGCCTGTGTGCATGCATTTTTCTTCTCCTTTTCTTTTCATTCCTGGTAGGTACAGTACATGTGCAGTATATTTTTGTGATGCGTATGAAGTAGGTGCACATGTCAGTGCGAGGGAGTTGTGTATTACCTCATACCACAAGGCATATTGAAAGGTTACAAGATGTTAAAGCAGACATTATGCAACCATGAATTGTGTACTTATCAAATTTTGGATTAGGGAAGACAAAGGTGTTCATTTGTCTTGTTTCATTCTTTCTCTCCAGAACTGCTGTCAGCAGTGGTCTGTGTAGGACGCGCAGCTGATGCAGTAAAAAGACAAAACATTACGAACACCTGCAGAAAAAACTGAGTTGTTGCTTTTCTTTTCTTTTTTTTTTTTGCCTTTGTGAAAATTAGCAAGATTTATTGCAATACATGTATAACAAATACATGCCCCTTGTGCCCTATCACTATATACATTAGTCAATAAATTATCAGTCATTCATAATTCAAGCAGCTAATGAGATGTTCTGGGTTTGTGTCTGGTTTGTCCTTCACTTTGGAACAAATCCAGACATTATTAATGTCCATTTAATGTTAAGATAAGCTCTCAGATGAAAAACAATAAAAAAGATGAAATGTGTGTAATTGCATCGTCCATCAGAGGACTGCATAACAAGTCATCCTCATTTGTAATAATCATAACCTTCTGTAATTTCTTAGATCCCCTCAGGTTCCTCAGTCAGACACAACAGAGCATGTTTGTGTTGGAGGACACTGGACACTAAGGTCAGTGTTGTTCTGTTTTTGTGCAGCAGGTAGACCCTTAAGGGGAGGTCCACAACGCCGCTGATATATAGTGACAGTCACCCTTTAGATGATCTTCACTGTTTTTTGCGTTCGTCCTGGGGAGTGAGATTAGAGTGAGGGAGGAAGGAAAGAGCGAAGGAAGAGAGAGGGAAACAAGATAGGCACTCTGAATCCTCCTCCTCTTCCTCCTTCGTAACTTCTTCTGTGTTTCATCTCACTGCAGCCACTAAAACATGTTCTTACCGAGCCTCCCAGCAACTTACTTTCAAGGATGATCACGAATGCAAACACACACACACACACACACACACACACACACACACCCAAACATTAATGTTGGCATCCATCACACAGCTTTAGCTGGACTGCAAATCCCACACTGACAGGCTTCCAGCAGATGCTATTTATAAAGATTTTTTAAATCCAAAATTAGTGAAGTGCATCTGCTGGGCAAAGCTACAGTCTGCTCATCAGCTCAGCAGAATTTTTATTCCATAGTTTTATTTCACAATGACCCCTGACTGTCCATGTGTGTGTGTGTGTGTGTGTGTGTGTGTGTGTGTGCGTGCTTGTGGGTTTTTTTGCATCACCTCCTGACTGGTAAATATCCCTTGGCCACGGGACTGGCTGCAGTAATGCCTCATACATTTTATATAACTGAACCTGCAGAGCAAACAGAGGCGGGCTTCTCAGCAACAGGTACAGTCACCTCCAGCTACACCACCGCTGACCAGTTCTAGACTACCGTGTATGAATTATGTAGAGAAGTGATGGTGCATACAAACAAGCCTATGCCATCAGAGAGGTGCACCAGAGTAATATAGCCTATATCCTTCAGAGACAAATTTCAAGTGCAGATCAGTCAATCGCTCATGCATTAAAGCCCTTTCACTCTGAAAACTGTGGCCTCCTAATTAGTGGCCCTGCAGGGCTGATAAAGTTCAGAGAAACATCCAGCTGTGTGGTTTTACCTCTACATCCATTAGTGACTCCTAATGGCTGTGTCACCCTAAGTGTCCCAGTCAATCAGCCGCCAGTGGGATGAAAATTTTTTCCCCTTCTTTTTGAATACAACATTTTAGATTATTACAGTGGAAAGCTTAGTGTTAAACAAGGTTCTGCACTCTGTGCCTCATATGTAATGAAAGTTAAATATGAAAAGAGAGGAAACAACAAAATGAGAGGATGAACTCAAACAGAACAGCACTGGGCTTGGCTAAAGGGAAAAAATAATAATTTCAAAGAAATTCAAATCCAACTGTCTAAACAATGCTCTCTCTCTCTCTCTCTCTCTCTCTCTCTCTCTCTCTCTCTTTAAGTTTAGAGGTGGGTTGGCCCTCCCAGTGATGTCACCTCACTCCTGTATGGGCATTCATTCCACCAGCAGTGTGCATCTAACGTGTATCTCCAATGCGATGCTGTTCACCAAAACACAAAACAGCATTACGCACGGCGATGTGATTTCTAGGGGGGGCGCCTTCACTGGTGGGTTGTGAACTCATTCTCTTCATCTATGCTGTATATTCGGAACACGGTGTGCGCGACCGGACTATCTGGAGGACCTGCGATGAAGGGTTTGCTATTTGAGGAGATATATTTGTCCTTGTGCAGTGTTTTCAGTGGACTAGGCTCTGTTTGTACTGAGCAGGAACATTACGCACGACGTATCCCCGTGCGTTAGTGGAAAGCAGCTCAGCGCACCCGGTCGTGGCTGTTTTTGGAGAGGGAAAGGGTGCGAAACAACAAACATGATACGAAAGGACAAACTGGAGCCAACATGGATTTAACCTTGTTAAATCAATCTGTGGAAAACATCTCCAACGATGAGAACACCACGGACGCACCGCTCGCCGTGCCACACAATCAGGCAGCCACTGCGCTCATCATCCTGGTGGTTTCTGTGATCATTTCGGTGACTATAGTCGGTAATGTGTTGGTGATTGTGGCGGTGCTGACCAGCCGGGCTCTCCGTGCGCCTCAGAACCTCTTCTTGGTGTCCCTGGCATCGGCGGACATCCTGGTGGCCACGCTGGTCATTCCCTTCTCTCTCGCCAATGAGGTTATGGGCTACTGGTACTTTGGGAGTACATGGTGCGCCTTCTATTTGGCTCTGGATGTGCTGTTCTGCACATCATCGATCGTGCACCTGTGCGCCATCAGCCTGGACCGCTACTGGTCAGTCACCAAGGCGGTCAGCTACAACCTGAAGCGGACACCTAAGCGCATCAAGTCCATGATTGCTGTAGTGTGGTTAATATCAGCCATCATCTCCTTCCCTCCTCTTCTCATGACAAAACATGACGAGCGAAAGTGTGAAATCAACGACGAGACGTGGTACATCCTCTCTTCCTGCGTAGTGTCCTTCTTCGCCCCGGGTCTCATCATGATTCTGGTGTACTGTAAAATCTATAAAGTGGCCAAGCAGCGCTCCTCCACCGTTTTCGTGGCCAAGAACGGCCTGGAGAGGCAGCCTTCTCAGTCAGAGACCTGCTTCGTCAGGAAGGACCGCTTTGAGATGGAGAGCCCCAGTAGCCAAAGCTCGGGCAGCCACCAGCAAAGACAGGGGGAGTTGGATGACATCGACCTGGAGGAGAGCTGCTGTGCATCGGACACCAAACCCCGCAATCATCGCTTCACCAAGCGGAGGAAGGTGGAGGGGTCGGACTGCTGCCCGCCTCAGAACTGCCGCCTGTCGTGGGCTTCGGCCCGGGCGTCGCAGCTCTACCCGGAGCAGAAGAATCCAGCTGAGCGACAACAGCTGGCCGCAGCCAACAAGACCAAAGTGGCCCAGATGCGGGAGAAGCGTTTCACCTTCGTGTTGGCGGTAGTGATGGGGGTGTTTGTGCTCTGTTGGTTCCCCTTCTTCTTCACTTACAGCCTGCATGCGATCTGCAGAGACAGCTGCTACATCCCAAGAGCACTTTTCAACCTTTTCTTTTGGATTGGCTACTGCAACAGTTCTGTGAACCCCATCATTTACACCATCTTCAACAGGGATTTCAGAAAAGCTTTTAAGAAAATCGTATGCAGAACTCCTAAACGCACATGAACACTGAAAGGAATACATCTATCAACAGTGCTGGGAAGTAACTACTGTTACAGAACTCTTCTTGGCTGCCCCCCCCCAATCATCATAATGTAACTGCATCCATACTGAAAAACAAAAAAGATCTAGTCTTGTGTACACATTTAAATGTCTATGAATAAAGTGGAGCAAAACAAAAGTCAAATATTTGGATGTGTTGTTGCACATCAGACATAAGCATCAAACATGGCCAGTTATTTAATCCTAGTATATTTATCTCAGTTGAGATATGCAAAGTTTTAATATATAGGTCACTGTATAACAAGTTGTGCAAATCTGCACCTTTGAAAAAGAAACCCTTTCTCTGGATCAATCTTTTATGTGGCAGCAAGCAGCGGGGAAGACTTACTGTAGAGTGAAAATGAAGTCATGTATGTAACTGGATTTCAGCGCAGGCAGATGGTTCACAGTGAGTGTTTTTTTGTGTGTTGCGATAAACAGAAGATAAATCTCTGTCTGTGAAATATAAGCATACGGATAAGCAAGCAGCTATCGCCTGCAGGTGTCATGGGGGTAAAAAGGAAATGAAATCCTATAGATTAAAACAGGGTTTATCACAAGTGCAGCGTGCTGCCTGGTTGAAATATCTGAGATTATCATAGGCATTTCAGATACATATATTCCTTTGACTGCTGCAGTTAAAAGCTCCAGCGAAGCTCGTGGCCATTTCTTATCAGTGAACCCCCAAAGTTACGTAAGAGTCTAATCTCACACCCCCACCACACCATCACACCACCTCACACCAGAACAATTGCCAAGCTGAGGCCTGCGTGTGGAAACTCTGTTGGATCTATCTGCGTATTTCATTTCGACCTCACAATAGCTCAATATTTTGTTAGTACATATTTAAACCTTGTGCGATTGCAATTCTGCCACACAACCTGATTTCAGCGTTATGGAACAGGAGTTTAAATCTGGGTTATGTTGTCCTGCTGATGTCTTTTTTCACATTGTGGTGCCAACTTTAAAACAAAAAAAGAGCTTTGATGCAGGAAACGTATCTGGCAGGATGATAGAAAGAAACACAATGTGTTTGACTGATTGTGACAGTTCTGAACATGTAAGAGAAAGGATCCTGTCAAAATAATGAAAAAAATAAAAATATATCAGCCCTGCACCCGCCATCCTAAAATAGCATCTCTGGACACAGTTATTGCAGGTGGAGCTGAACTTCATCCACCATCAAATCTCCTTGGTTCAATAAGAGAGCTTAATATCCACAAGCCATGCCTCAAGCTGTAATCCTCTGCTTTATAAAACTGTATTATCATAGGAAAAGCCACATTGCTATTCTCTAACTTTCTGCCAGTTAAAAAATTACTGACAGCAAGTCAGTAAGCCATATGAAAAAATATAAAATATACAAAGTCATTTACCATTAAGACATTTCCCAAAACTCACAGAATATGGTTGAGGTCAAAGGTATATTTGAGCTGTGCGTCACTGATTTCCACACAATGGTATGTTCAAAGCATCAGGGACGTAACGTGGATGTGAATTGTTGAATACAGGATGGAGTTTGCTTGAAAAGGCCTGTGCTTCTCTGGAAAAAGAAACTGGTTATTGAGGAGAAGTCTGACCAGCTCCATATCAGCCCATTGTCTGTATGGGGGTGCTGGGGATAAATACACTATTTATATCTCCTTAGGAATGTCTTCAAAGCTCTCCTACAGCTCACTGGTGCCTTGCCAAAGATAATCACCCTGTTTGAGTGGTATGATGCTTGAAAGAAGTTTTCTTCTTCTTTTTTTTTTCCTTCTGAAAAAGTTTAATGAAGTGGTTTTTGTGAGGTGAGCTCATACTCATGAGCATGTTGTTGAGCTATCATCAAGAGAAACAAGAGTGAAGGTGGTTGCATATTTCTCCTCCTCTCTCAATGGGAGCTATAGCTTTTAATTCATGAGCCGAGTTAGAGAGTCTGAGAGAAGTGGAGCTGGTGTGAAGAAGGAAACTTTATCTCCAAGGGATTCATAGACTCTTGAAACAAATGAAATGTCTGGGCCAAGTCATCCACACACAAGGCGGTAAAATTAGCTTTGTGTATCTTTATCTTCACCAGGATGCAACTGATGTTAATTGGCATATGTGCAACTTAATGAGATGCTGATGGCACATGCTGGGATACACGTAACTTAATTTCTCCAGAGAGCGCGGTCATCACTCCTAATGTATGTTGCATTATCTGTGCTGGAAATATTTACATGACCGTTCACATGTAATTTTCTTTCTGATTTGATTACTCTCCAACAGAACGTGCACCTCCCTTTTCAAATCTCACTTCCCAGTTCAATTATCTTTCTAATCAACTGTCCCATTGCTGTAAGAATGGAGCACAATGCGTTTAATTAGATGTAGTGTTTTCTATTATTGTCATACCTCCTCATACACTTCATTTACTGTATGTTAGATAGAGTCCAATCTGAGAGACTTAGAGAAACATGACATGTTAAATTATCATCATTTTCTCCACAGAAAAAAAACCCCAAACTTTCACATGCAAATAAACAGAGATCCCCCACAATCCATCACTATTCATTAGTTTAATGCCCTGCTAATTGCATTTTTACTCAAGACAAAATTGGTATTGTTTACACTCTGTTGATTTGCAATGCTTCCCAGCCTGCACTTCCATCTACCAAGCCTTTTATTTATCCCCGACTGTAAACAAAGTTGGAGACTAGTTCAGGAAGAAAAAAGCGGAGCTGTGGCGACCCTTAACCTCTCAAATCCTCCTAAAGGCTTAATGAGAGAAACAGACCAACAGGACAGAGCCAAAACATTTCCTGGAGTGGCACGCTGAGGGGAACGCTTTATTCAGGTTCTTCTAAAGGGGGAGAGAGTGGACGGTCAGTGCCGTCTGCCAGGGCTGTTTAGGGTCAAACTGTGTGGGGAAGGCTATTTGTAGGCACAATAGTTGGGGTAGATGTGGTCATAAATGTTTCAAGATGGGTGCAGTGGAGTAAAAGAAAAGAAAGAGCAGGCTCTTAGGAGAGAGAGAGAGAGAGAGAGAGAGAGAGAGAGAGAGAGAGAGAGAGAGAGAGAGAGAGAGAGCAGTCACTGGTTGTCCTTTGCTGCATTACCTTGTTTGTCAGGCACAATGCAGCATCTGCAGGTAATTGCTTTTTTTCAATTGTCTCTAACAAGATAAAGGTTGGAAGCAAGGCCAAAACTCGCGTCAATCCCAGGAAGCCGCGCATCTGGGGAAGAAGAGCCGGGGTGTCATTAGTGTAAATCAGCTGGTGTCACGTCCGAGCGAGGGTGGGACTGAGCTCCCTGTCTCCGGGCCATTCTAATATAGCTCCATGTTTAACACAAACAACCAATGCCTGACTTGGGGCGTGAGAGGAAATCGAGCAGCGGCTAATAGTCAGATTACTGGCCCCTGTATTTTTGTCTCTGCATCCAAACATATGTAGATGTGTCTCCTCTCCATGGGGCAGCACACCAATGAGCTACTTTGACATTTTAATATGTTTACAATTGTGATATGGATGCTCTGCTGCGTTACAGTGTAGGTGAGCTGGGGTGCAACACATTTGCAGCTTTAAAGGAAAGGTAAGGTGACATTCTATATTTTCTTTAACAACAAATCCTACTAACAAGTATTGTCTGTGTAGTCCAAGTCTGCAAGTCTGCAAGTATACTGCATTTTATTCTTGTGTCAAGGACTTGAATTGTTGTCCAAAAACTATTAAAAACACATTGACTGAGCCACACTGTTGCACTAAGTGATATGTTCCTTTCCTGACCTTAAACATGGGAACTGTAGTTTATTTTAAGTCAATCCCTCATGCACAGTCCCACTGCTGTAAATACTCCCTAATGCATCAGATCCACCACTGAAAATAGTCCCAGACCAAAACACTGAACTCAAAACTACAATGCCCACAAGAGACATACAAACAAATTCTTGACCTTTACTCTTGTCACACGATTTGTGGAGTATAATCTCATCAACCAGTGATCTTCTCTGATTAATTTCTTATGAATTTTACCATTTTGTCAGAGGTAGATATATATAGGCCTACTTCCAACAACAGCATGCTTAGTCTTAGTCTTCTTCAAACATAAAGGCACTTCATTAATGATTGATCATTACAGTGTGTAACATTCAGTGCCTTAAGGTGCAACACAAATATGGATTCATCCCCTCTGTTGTTGAGATGTCTTGTTCTTTGTTATCCAGCACTGGGTTCACAATAACTATGAAAGTAAATACTAGATATTCACATAGAGAAATCAGTATGAGCGGTATGCCTCTGTCATGTCTTTTCAGTCTTTACTTTATATGTTCGAAAATATTATTTTTCCTTTTATGAGATCTGAATCTTTCCAGTTTTATCACTTTATCCACTTCATATCCACCTCTGTGTGTGTGCGTGACTTTACATACAAGAATGCCTCCAAACACACAAACCAGATGTTATGATACAGTACACACAGACAATGAGGTTTTTGTAATTCCACTGGATTGAATTGCTGTTAAGTGGCTTTACAACACAGTGGGAGACATTTTATTCATCCCCACACACTCTTTTTCATAAAACAAACAGGCTTCAGCTGTTTTGTTTTTATCAGGTGAACAGACATTCAATTCCCAAACATCTGTGCAGAAAATTTGATTTCTAGTGACAATTTCATGTCGCTGCTGTGTATCTCTGACAGCCTTTGCTAGAAGGTGCTTTTCTTGCTACACTCTAGCACTTGTTCCTGTGCTGATATGACGATATGGTACCCCTGATGGACCAGAGTGCACCTCTCTTTCCTTTTATTTTCATTTGTAAAAACAAAAACACGCACACACCTCCTGCACTTTGCCACAGGTTCGTCCATTTGGCACATCGTGGAAATGGCAGCTGCACCATTAAAGAGACACCTATGACCTGTGATATATGTGGGAACTCTGAGAGTAACTGCGTTAGTTTCACAAACATAAAAACACAGTGTGTGTGTGTGTGTGTGTGTATTTTCAGTGTGTGTGTGTGTATTTTCAGTTTTTCAGTCTAGGGAGATCAGCTCTCATGTTCTTTACAACCAGCAGCAAACCTCAGTGCACAGTCTGCTCTGTCCCAGTTTCACAGTGAGTGGGAAGGAAATGCTGAGGGTGTAATTAAAAGGTCCCCACGCTTGTCTTTGCCTTGGGCCTTTAAGTAATAGAGTGCACCCATGGGTGGGACACAGGCAGAGACTGTGACACTCTGGAGCGGGAGGTGCTTTAATCATGCAGACTTGGAGTTGTACTCATGAAGCTTGGATTGAGTCCAAGAACATGAAATGAGTTGGATATCAGGGAAAACAAATTGCTTTTAATCTGCAGTTCATGCAGAGTGAACTTCACCTACACCTATCTCATTACCACACTGCAAATTTAAACCCGGACCTCAATAAGCGTCTTTTGTAAGAGTCGTCAGTATGCAGCTTTGAGTACCACACTGAATAAAGTAATAAGAACTACAAGACAAAGCAATAATGAATTAATTATCTTTTTTTTTCTTTTTTAAGTGTTCAACTGCACCAAAGATGTTCATGTTATGAATGGAGCAATTGGCCTCAACGAGATCATCCATGGTGAGAGTTGTATGTTGTTGTCAAGCATTTCAATCATAAAATGCTTTCCATTATAAGCTTTCCAAAAAATGTGTGTATTTGATTGATGCCTTGTTGCCATCAGCTAGAAACTATTAATACACTCTCACAGCTCTGCAACCCTCCTAATCCTAGAAGAGATAGGATTTATTTTTCTCAAAGCTATAGCAAGATGGGGATAACATGCTGTTACTCCTGCCCCTGAAAGTAGGATCAAATTTACCCTGAAAAGTTGTGGGGATTTTGGAGAATTTTGTATGCTGCCGACATTTAAGAGATTAAAATGTGAAAATGCAGAAAGAGTGATTGCACTTTTTAGGAAATAAAACAAAACTGCAAGCAATGTACATGTAAATCTCTCAAAGTTTTATTAATCATATTTTTACATCAACTGCATGCAATGTAATGAGGTCACACAGAGTGACTGAGTCTACTGAGAATCATCATTAGCTCTGTAGTTTCCTCCATCTCCACAAACCATTTTAGCTTCTTTCAGCTTATTGCTTTTGGTTTTTATACTGTAAACCACCTTTCTTCCAACTGTTTTCAGCAAAAAAAAAAAAAAAAGTACATAAATACTGACTGTACACCCACCCACTATGCCAATACCAGAAGGCAGCCAGTCACATGTCATGTAGTACTTAGCAGCTAAAGAGGCAGATATTTCCCGAAGGATGTGATGCTAAAACAGAGCCAGAAGGAAACAAGTCATAATATTGGATGTGTTTACATGTTGTTGCACTGCCCCCAAGGAGCCCCCACTCATTTGCGTTTTGGTCTAAGTGCTGCAGAGATAATGGCAATTAATTGTAGAGTAAACTGATCCATATAATGATGTACATTCAGGATGCAAATCCTGTGAGGGTCCAGAGAGTTCAACACACTGCAACATAAGAAAACACTTCAAATAGAAAGACAGAACAATTGTTCACTGTCTCCTGTGGACATAACCAAGTGATGAGAGGTTCACCTGGTTGTGTGTGCACTGTGGATACATAGTCTTACTGCAAATTACAAAATTAAAGCCCTTTGCTAAATATCATCCTCTCTCACACACACATTTAGTCTCACTGTTTCTATAAGAATTAAATAAAGAAAAAACTTTAAAAACATGATGAACCTGCTGGGACACAGTTGTTGTTCAATATGTTTAACTTTAAAAACCTGCAAGGAACAAATGTCCTCCAGCCATAGTGTCCCCTATTTGTTTGTTTGTATTCTGTGTATTTCTTTGTGTTTTGCGTATGTCTTCTGAATGTATGTTTGTGTGAATTATAAAAAACATAATTAAAATCTCTGCCCTTGAAGAAGTTCATTTCATCCATTCATGGCTGCACAACTTTTAGATAAACAATCAAGTTCAGTGGCGCTGATTGATAGAAGGAATCTGTTTCTCCTTTGTTTTACAATGAACCACTGATGTTGACTCACAATGAACATTTCCCTCATAAGATGAATGCATAATGATGAATTATCACGTTGAGAGGATGAGGACGAGCCAGCTGGTGGGACAGGAAATGGAGAAAGATGTGGGAAGGGAGGAGGAGGGTTCCCCCAGCTCTGACCTCTGTCTCCCTCTCTGCCCCAGAGCTGAATGTGACACTAACGAGACCTGACACTCGCTCCACCAAGACAATCACCCAGCAAAGATTTGGCGTTGCAGACTCATTTGTCACTGTATGTGGACACACGAGTCTGATGAGGACGTTATGTGCTATTTTAACCATGATAATCCAAATACAAGTTTGTGGAGCAATTACTCAAGTGTTGCCCCCACCCACCACTCCCTGAGGGGCCACAAGTCAGCCAGGTCACCCACACACAACCTTCATCTTGCAATGGTACATTCTCACAGGCCTGCAACCTGCCCATGACCAACCAAGCTTAGGAAAGAGAGTCATTTAGTTTTCCATCCCATCATCCCTTTTATCTCCTCCCCTGACTCCAAACTATTTTGGACCCCACAGCTAGGCCTTGCGGTCAGCGCTCCCAAGCACCCAGCGTAGCAGGAGTTTTCAAACCGTAGTTACATAGACAACGTGTAAGGAACCTCAAGGACAACAGGAAGTAATAAATCAAAGCAAGGAGTTGAATGAAGGCGATTGCTGAGGAGAGAACAGCTGTGCGAGATAGTGGCCCCTCATATGTAGGCTAACGGATTCCACTGTGGCATCAAAACAAAACAAAAATGCAAGCACAGAAGTAAATGAAACATTAGCTGACGACACCCTAAGGAAATAGGCTAATGCCTTGCAGAGAGAACAACACAAACTATTCCAAACAAGGGGAATGTTTATTTTCCCGACTTTTCACCTCTTTCTACAGCGTCCTTTTTGCTTATTCCTGTCTTTAGCAATGCTCTTTGAGAATTAAAGTTTGTGTTGGGTACTTTGCCAGAATCACATTCCTGCGGCATTTCTCTTCAGAGTCATATGAGGAATTTATTGTGAAAAACACACACTTTAAATGTGTGAGATCAGAGGAAAATACAGTAATCAAGTCCAGACTTTACATCTCATTTCACTTTCGAACAGTATCTTCTTGTGCTTCATCTCAACTCTCCAAATGATTTCTCATTAACACCAACATTCAAAAAACGTGCTCTCATCCAACTTTCATCATCAAAGACAAACTCTGTTTCAAAGGGTCCAGTGCAAGTTAATATATTACACAATACAATACTGAATAACCAGCCATTAATAGAATCTAAACTCTGACCCAGACTACACATTCATCACGGTGTACATGATAAGATTTATCACCTTGCACTTGGCAAGCTCCCTGAGAGGAAATTCATCTTGAGCTCAAACAACCACCACTCTAATTCGAGTATTAAACTTTTAGCTGAGAGAAATCTGGGAGGCTTTCTGAGGGTTACGCCGGGAATCGGCAGATAAACAATGGCTCACTTCAGGTGAGGCATTTAAAAATTATGCTTTCAAGTGCTGCTTGTGATAAACTCTAGAATGCGAAAGAAGTATTGTTTAAGTTTTTTTTTTTTTATCTCTCTGTGAAAGTTTGACAGAACATCAGTCTTTGTGATGCAGATGAGATGCTGGGTATCTATTGGAGGAACGGTGCATCGCAGGCTGAAGTACTTTGTATCGACTATTTATTATGTCTCATCCAAGTGCTGTATGAATGGAACAAAGAGAAAGAACAACTTTTTTATCTCAACAAAGTCACACCTCATGTCTTTTCATTATATGCTGAGTATACTATTATAGTGGTCCGCTTTACTTATTTTTAATCAACACACACATCAACATGAACTTTGAGTAATGCTATTTTCTATCTATCTATCTATCTATCTATTTATCTATCTATCTGGAGGACACACTCACAATGTAAAATGTTCAAGAATACAAATTGCAGCCAAATTTGCTAAAACAGAATATCATCATCATATCATATACTGACCACTGCTCCCATGTGTCGTGTTTCTCAGCCAGGAAAATGGGGCAGGTCTGTGAGCCTGTTACCAGTCTAGAAATGTGGACTCGGATTTGGGACACACCATGCGATTTGTTTTGCCAGTGCATCTGCTGGCCACTAGATGTCATTATCAAGTTTCCCTGCTCCTGTTGATCACCTTTCCAGGTAAAGAGTTCATTTATGTTGTTTATCAGGTTGTATAACATGTACAGAGTTTTGTTCCTGTGCCGTATTACCTGCTACCTGCTACCTGCTGCTACAATACATGTGATCCGAGAGACGGCAAATCTTGCTTGCTAAGGGATAATACCAATTTGAGGATTACCAGGTAAAGGAGAAGGATGAGTCATGTCATGAGTTTTGAATTTGCTTCATCGGGATCGCATTAGACAGTGGAAAAGGTGCGCTCATGGAAGAAATATCAACTGGTGGAGGCATGATGTATATGAAGTATACTCCACAGGCTATTTGCATTGTTATGGAGAGATGGCTGAGGAACAGCCAAAGAGGAGAGCTCAGAAGGAAAAAAAATGAAAGAAGTACAACCAGGCAAGACATGGCTTTCCAAAGTTGGACAGGTAAAGAGTAGCTCTGGACTTATCCGCTGAGACCAACCCAAACAAAAACTGACAGGCACATGGAAAGAGACTGATGGTGTTGGTAAAAAAACTTAACCAATGGTTTCACCGTCTGCTGGCCAACCAATGCAGTGGCTCACTGGTTGGTCTTCCAGCCCATTGCTGTGGCGGGATTTCTACCAATAGCTGAGATGGCTAGTCTGACTTTGTGGACAGACCTCCAAGAGTTGAAAGGCATGAAGATGGATGCAGATGTTTCTTGACAGCTGGGTAAGGTTAATTTTGGTGTGTTTTCAGAGCCAGTACTTCTGTTTTTGTCCTGTTTTCAGTAGCTAACCCCAAATGGTTTGTTAGCAAGTACTGGTGCATTTTCAATTTGAAATTGTTCAGTTATTTGCCTGCAAAGTTCAGCACACTTCATATCTCACCAAGATATGTTGTTAGTTTGAAATTTGCAGGAGAGTATTGTTGTGTGCTGCTGGCCAGTTGCTTTTAAAGATTGAGATAGGAGATAGCCAACCCTGCATGCTATAAGGAACTGAAGTGACAATATGCTTGTGGTTGTATGAGGGTAACAGATTATTGAAAAAAAAGTAAAGGTGGGGTTGGTGATCTTATTCTGGAGCATTTTTACCAAATTCTTTCAAATTCTCTAAACACTGCAATTGTAACCAATTAATTGAATGCTTTTTCACAAAAATGAAAAAAGACAATCCTCAAAAAACACCATCCAATCATTCTGAACGCCATGTTTAAGTCGATTGGATTGTGACAATGACTGCCATGCCATACCAAATAATGTCAGTAGTCCATCGGTTTTGTGCTTCTGTCATAATGCTTGATTTCAGACAAAGTTTGCATATGGTAAAGGATATCCGACACACATCAAAATGTCCCAGGGGTTTCAGTTGCTGAATATTGGGTTTATAATTGGCTGTGGAGTGTTACTTTAAATTGACTGTACATCACTAATGAGCAATTATTCTTCAGTCTCACAATGGACATCCTACAGGCCGATTGGCCTCATGGGTTTACTGTATGACTGCCCCCCCAAACCCCCCCCCCCCCATTGCACACAGGGGAGAACTCACAAGAACATATGGCTCATCAGTCAGTATGTGTGTCCCTGAACACATGTGGTTATAGATATGTTACATGTATGTAAAACTGTGAGCTGAACTCCCCTGTGTCTGTTATTTGGTCCCTGGGCAAGTTATTCTACCACTCCTGCTCATGTGTGGGAGGAGACAGGAAGGAAATGGTGAAAGGTGAAAAGTGACACATTTATCCATACAAAATTAGAAAGGACAGACTTTAAGCACAGTCACACCATGTGTAATTTCCTTTATCCATACATGTATATGTGCCTTCATGCTTTGATGTACATGGATGCACAAGTGGGTACACAACTTGGAGAGCCAACTTTGGTTATGACCATGTGGGGTGTTGTTCATATTGCCTCCCGAGGGAGCATGTGACATTCTTCTCAGTTAATTAAGACAAACTACCTGTATACATAGCCAAAGGACTTAGACAAAGCCATATATCATTATTATGGAGTTATGGACAACCCATATAGATGCACAGAGAGACTACGCTGGAAAGATCATGGTATGGAGACAATGAGGGAATTTCTCTGACCACCTATAGTGAACAACTGTCAGTGTGTTGAACTCTAAAAGACTCTAAAAGATGGACTTTTAAAATACTGTCAAGAGTGTGTGGTAAATAAATTCATATGAGAAAGAGATTCTTTCCTGCATGGGGCACAGTCGTGGGTGATTATAACCTTGTTATGTTGTTGCAATGTGATCAAGGTGCTGCTACAGACTGCTAGCTAAATGAGTAGGCAGTGCTGTGTCTCTGCTGCTGCAGGGAACCGAGCTCCATGAAGGGGGAACAGGTGTGGGGAGGGGACGTCCTGCGCACAGTGATTAGCAGGCACATGGTGGAATACAGGTAATCTCAGAGGATGCTTGAAAGAAAGGAGGAAGCATAGATACAATATATAGAGGGGATGAGGCATAGCTTGCCAACACAACACCCAGACAGGTGAACATGTAAGAGCAGCAGAGGAGGAGAGAGGATGTGTCATGGTTAAAGAATAGATACAGAACAGTCAGGATGGATGTGAGAGAAGAGGCAGACTGCAGTGAACTCATTTGTACAAGCCCGACAGGAGGGCTGGTATTGTTTCCAACTTATGAGTCTGTGTAAGTGTGTGTGAGACATCCACTGCAGCAGGAACTATCACAGAGGCTGTTTTTGGTACTCTGGCAGTCTTGGGACACTACTGGGCACTACTGTCAACATCAACATGTTGACAGGTGTTGTCTGGTGTGACCCTGTTGCACAATGGTCTCACAATGGTATTTGAGACTGTGTAGGCATGATCAGTCATCATTATGTTTTTTGCAGACTGATTTACATGGAGACTTGCATCATATGACAGATGCTGTTTATAATGTTCATTAAAACCTATTGGAAAAGGCTCACTGCTGCATTCAAGGATGAAAAATGCCAGTCAGTCCACTTTTGCTCAGTAAAATATATGGATTTGTGAGCACAGTAATTGTTGCCTCAGCATGTTAGCATACTGACTTTAGCATTTAGCTTAGACCACTGTGATTCTAAAATGCCAATGACTGATTTTAAGTTAAGATTCGTCCATAATGGATCAATCGAGGTTCAAGTTCAAGGTTCATGATTTAAAGTAAAGGATCTATGTTTGGATTTATTGCAGGCTTCAAACACAATGTATAAATGAGTAATGTAAATGCTTTGACCTCTAATTTTCACTATTCCGTCAGTACTTGCAGTGGAGTTTTAGGAATCACATTGAGTTTTAAATGTGACCTTCCTTTGATTAGGTTGATCTGATTTGGAAAGGAAGCGGAATGTGTGCAAGTCAAGGTTGGTGGTGGTGGCACAGTGGTGATGCTGATTGCAATCCATCAACTTTAGATCTTAGAGAAAACGTGATCAGCAAAGTCAGAAACATCATCCTCAGGGTACCATGAATGTTTCATGGCAATTTATGGGACATTCCCAACCAGACAAAGGTTTGACATATTGAGTTTTCTCAAAGTTACATAAACTACATATGAAATATTGATACTTCCGTGTTTACACTCTCCACAACCACCTATAGCTCACCAAACTCTTCAAAGACCTGATTTTTCATTACATATCATCCTGTTCTTCCTGTCGCTGGTGATGAGGTGAGGATTGGTGTCACACTGGCTTATTACAGTGATGGGTCCCTGTGGTCTACCTATGAATTATGCAATAGTCAGATGGCTTACATGACAATTCCTGACAATGACAGCAGTGTAGAAATTCGTAGCATTATATCCCCTGTGCCTGGATTCATTTCAAAATCCTCCGACCGGGGTTCTGTTAGAGCTTGAGGAGCTCACACCAGAGTGAATGTGGTTTTCTTGCCAATGGAGATGATTGAAACTACTAAAAAAAAATGAGGTGGGGGAAGCAGATATTCCGTCCCATTGTTTGACATAAACCCATCAAAAAGAAATTCTCATTCGACGGTCTAAAGATGCTGTTGTGGGATTCACCTACAATGCAATGTTGTGCCACATACAGAGAGGGTTAGTCAGCCACACAGACACGGAGCAGAGCACAGGTTAAAGTCAGTGCTATGATAATTCAAACTGGATGAGCAAATACCAAAGAAAGTGAATGTATAAACAAATAACCCGTCAGCACGTCAAGGTTTCTGCAGCTTCAGCTCCAACTCCATAGTAACACACCTGATTCCACTGATTAGCGGATGGAGCTTAATTAATGGACTCAGCTGCTGTAGCATTTGGTTGGAAGGAGACCATGAATCCTGTTTAGCTGAAAAAAACAACAACAAAAAAAAGCTGTGATAGAGTAAAGCTCTCAGCCCACAGTTATCATTCAAAGCTGTAGGGCTGGAAGTGACTGTGATGCAGGAGAGTGCTGGGAAAAAGAGAGTGACAGATTAAAAGAGCAAAAACCTTAAAGGAAGGGCTCATCATTTTTCATGTCTGTCTTAAAACAATAAACAGGGACAGTGAAAGAGTTTTGTGTGTGGCAGTAATTATTCCTCCTCTTCATACTGATCACATCCTACTGCAAATTCAATGTAAGTGATGGCACATGCATAAACCCATAAATTTCAGTTCTCTTTTAGGACTGGATGAAACTGATTGATTGAGGTTGCAATCATGACGTGTCACACTCTAGATGGCAACACGATCACATTCTAGAAGGCAACGCGTGTAGACACATTAAGTGTGGACACACTGAGTGTAGACACAAAAATGATCACATTCTAGAAGGCAACACAATCACATTTTAGAAGGTTGGTTCTAGACTGTGATTGTGACACATTCTAGAAGAGGGTTGATTGTGACACGTCACCTTCCAGAGTGATCGCATGCTAGACACATGAAAGGCTGCAAGGGGTTACTCACAGCCTTTAGATGGTTATTTGCAAATTCCATGCAGCGTGTCTAGCATGTGTCTAGCACTGAGGAGAAGCTTCATGGAGCTTTCATCGGGCCACTCTGCCATATTGGCCAGATTGGTGGAGGGCTGCAGCAATGGTTGACCCTCTGGAAGTTTCTTCCATCTCCACACAGGATCTCTGGAGCTCAGCCGGAATGATGTTTTGGTTCTTGGTTATCTCTCTAACCAAGGCTCTCTAAAGCTGGCCAGACAGCCAGCTTTAGGAAGAGTCCTGTTTGGCCCAAACCTCTTCCATGCATGAACGATTGAGGTCACTGTGCTCTTAGAAACAATAAGTGCAGTAGTCAGAATTTTTTTTTGTAGCCTTTTCCAGATCTGTGCTTTGCTACATTTCTGTCTCTGAGCTCTTCAGGCAGTTCCTTTGACCTCATGGATCTCATTTTGCTCTAATATGCAAATGAGCTGTAAGGCCTTATTCAGACAGGTGTGTACCTTTCCAAATCATGTCCAAACTATCTAATTTAACACAGCTGGACTCAAATGAAGGTGTAGAACCATCTCAAAGATGGAAAAAAAAGAAACCAGTGGCAGCTGAATGAATTGTGTATTGTTTTACAACTTTTTAAAAACAATACAGATTTCTGTATAGCTGGTGTAAGGACAATATACCAATAATATGCTACTATTACTAATGATGATGATGATAATAATAAAAATAACAATAACAACACCAATAATCACAATTATGTTCAGATGGATCATTGTTTTATTTAGCCTTGTACCAAAATCCAAAAAAGCTGCATGTTATTTTACTGAAACATGATACAAGCATGTTATTATCTCTGTTCCTAAATCTGAGGCCTTGAGCAAACACACACAAACACACACACAAAGGTTTCTCTCGCTCTGTCTGCTTTCTCATACACCTCTTCCCAGCACACAACTCCACTGCACTGAGACATCTGCATTCAATTAGAATGAAGCTTTCAGGGGCAAACTGCATGTATCACAGACTCCAAAGTTCAACAGCGGCCGAACGTCTGCAGCACATCCGTCTTCAAGCATGTGAGGAAGATGCTTTAATCTAAGAGACACAACGCACTCTGTCTCTGTCATGGTTAATGATGTCTACGTGCAGTTGTGTCACAGTTGAGGAGAGTGTTAAATTGACTTAAACATAATACGATATGTTGCACCAAGTGGACATCTTGGCCGGGAGCATTATTCAGCTCTCTGAATATGGGTAGCCTTACCTTTGGCCTCTCCTGTGCTCATTGACGGGATGCTTAACTGGCTCTCAAACAGGATTCTTCGTCAGACCAAAAACATCTCCAGATGTTCCTTGATGTGAGTTATCCTGTGTAATGCTATATATGGCCCTAAGTGTCACAGATCTCAAGCCTTTTGGCACTTAGTCAATGGTGATGTTGGCGAAGTTGCCTGTTTTTTCTCAGTTCTCCAACTAAACGTGCACCTGCTCCCTGACTCAGGCTTCAGCCACTGTAAGTTCTCATTTTCATTTTGGAACGGTTCTCGCCATTTTGTCTGCACAAGTGTTAGCTTTGTTGTTTGCATATGATAACCTGTAACCTTGTGATAAGTCATGCCTGTGGAGATATTACATCACAGGATGGGACACATACCAAACAGTACTCACATTCATCTGTAGCCTGCTCTATACAGCAGCACATACCAGGAGTGTAGATCACAGCTTTCATCACAATACAACATAATATCATTTCAGTGGACAATGATTCGATGTTTGCTGATATCACAAAATCTGCTCTAATACAATTTCAGTTCAATTCATTCGAGGAGCCAGATCAGTAGGAGACAATATTATCTGCTGATTCAACACAATCACTGTCATTCATATCAAATCACAAAAAGCAAATAAAATATCATTTTACATTTTTATTTCTGGGCCCAACCAGACATTTAAATGACAAACAGTTTATGTTTTTAATTAAGTTTTTTTCTTTTAATTAAGTCCTGTAGTCTATTTATTTTTAAAATTTCCACATTTCACAAAAAATAAAAAACAAAAACTGAAAGAACAGTAAGTATCTACTTAAAGCAGGATTTTTTTTGATAAACCTATTCACTCCTATTTAGAGTCTAAAATTAATATTTTTAGAACCTACTAATTAGTTACTCGTATGTGTACATGAAATTGCAGCAGTGGTAGCTCAGGTACACCAGGGGAATTTCAAAATAAAGCTACATCTTACAAATAATGATGTATCAATGTCTGATCATCAGCATGTTGATCATTTAGGCAATGGGGGGGGGTGACTGTGAATATTTGCGAAAGTTGTGTCTGCACAGGAACACACATCCACAAAATCAACCACACAAGCTCCCATGCACACTCATTGAAACACTGGTATGCATTGCATACATTAACTCAGATACAACTCAGTCTGTGTGTATCTCAGTCTCATGGCGAGATGTCTACATTGGTTCTAACTCGTCTTGTCATTGACAGGAGTGGGAGTGAGTGGAGACTCAGAGCAGCTGGTGGAGCAGAGAGAGCTTAGATCAGGGCACAGGTCTCCTCACCCCAGTGCTGTTGCAGCCTGTGGGCTACCATCCAGTCTAAATTATGTACGTGTCTTAGAAAAAAAAATGGTATGGATGTAGTCATAGCCTCTTTGTTTCCTCTGAGGTTAACAGCAAGGCTGTATCACCACTTTGTGAAGGCAAAGCCTCAGGGAAGGACAAAGGATCACTAGGAATCACCACTCACAGGCACCAGGGCTCAAGGGTAGCTGTTCATGGTTGGTTTCAATTTGAATGGAAGATTGTTTGAGGAATATTTAACATTAAAAGAATGGCATTGTCATGACTTGTCACATGAAGGTCATTGCATATGATCCAATTGTTCAGTGACCCCAATGCATGAGGATGTTGTTATCTGTTTCTCCACTCATTTTTCAGGTTTTTCCTTTGATTTGTCACCTGTTTGTATGAGCTAAAGTAGCACCCAAGAAACATAAAATACTCTGTTGTTGAGGATTTAATACTGTTCCTTGTGCTTGTTCATCTGGTATTAACATCTTTAAATCCTAACAGCCTGAATGGCACTCAGGGGCATGCACAACCTTGACCTCTTTTATGTCAGTCTTATGTCGATATCCATATACTACTTACTAAAAAATTGACAAAAATATTTTTTAAAACAGTTGTAATATAGTCACATATTTAGCTCCCTACCACAAAGGGAGGAGGTCTGGTTGCCGAGGCTTGGCCCCTGTCCCATGAAGAAGGAAAGGTCAGAATGATCACATCATGTTGAAGTGGAACGGTGCACATCCTACTGAGGCAGACGTGCTGGAAAACTGATGACCGCTTCTCCTGGGAGGGATGGTTGGCAGAGAAGGTAGGAAAGAGGAGAACAAAACAAAAAGGTGTGTGTGTGTTTGTGTGTGTGTGTGTGTGTGTGTGTGTGACTCCACAGTACATGTGTGTGTGCCATATCCAGAGACAGATTGAGAGTCAGGTGTTAAGCCTGTGCTGTTTTTTTTTTCCTTGTGAGATATCATGTCCCTCAGCTCCAGATGACACTTATAATGAAAGGAGAATAATCATTTTCTGCTCCGTTTTCACTGCTTTACATTCATTAGATGGATATCTTTTGTCATTTTTATCCCTGTCTCCAAACATAACTCACACAGTCCCAGGGGTAAAACTATCAGTACCCATCCTCGGATAAACACTCTCATTTGCAGCAGGTCGGGCTGAAATGGTTTGAGATTTTTCTGTGCATCTTGTCCTTCTGAAGCTGTTGTCGGCTTTTATGGATCTGAAAATAGAAAGCAGTGAATTCAGTCTTGCTTCTTCCCAAATGTTCCTCTTATCTTCTGAAAGAATAGACAGACACCAAAAAAAAGTATTTCCCACAATGTCTAAGGTCCAAGTCTTTACATGTGTCATATCTCACGTCTACCATATGTGCCACTTTTGTGGACTCTCAAGACATGAAAGCTTTACATAAACACATCTGTAAAACTCGCAGTGGTACTCGAAGTGCACATGAAAAAATGTGGCTCAAGAAATCAATGTAATGAAAGTAAGAGATAAAACCAAACTGCAAACATCCTGCGCTTTGATAAGTTCATTTTATATGAGAGACCTGCTGGATTAAATAGATTTAAATTCACTGTGTGAATAACGACGGCCAAATAAATCCACACAAGTCAACACAAATCATACACACAGCTTCATCATACACGTATAAATGAGTAATTTCCTTTCCTATTAGGTTTGTTTGTCTTTGATTGCATCTCAAGTGACAAAATAAAATAAACGTGTGGCTTCTTCCATCAATGCACTGCATCCTCTGTTTTACAATTCCATATATCTTGTGTCTCCATCAGCGGCCCGCAGTGAGCTCAAAGCACACAACACAATAAAACCTCAGCTCATGTTTTCTTGAACAAAGACAGCGTTTATGATGTGTGAGAACCACAGTCTCTGTGGTTGTCATGCCAGCCTACAGAGCCACTGGTGGCTCAGACAACACGCTGGAAGAGACACTCTGAGATGCTGAGTATCATTGTTGAACATACAGGCAGGTGAAGAGTGACATCGCTGCTTGTTTCAAATGAGACTCATGAAAGCTCAAATCTGCTGATCTCAAAATCTGGAGAAAAATACAAAAACCAATCTCAGAAAACCAAAGAATGGCACATGAGATGTTTAATAGGCAGCTTCCGAACGTTGTCTGATTCCTTTCTGCCTGTCAGTCTTCTTTATCGCATGAATCTTTTATGCTTTTGGTTTATGCAAATCCTTTTTATCTCTGTCTTTACTCTAAGGCACAACCCAGTGGTTTACTGTGTAGCAGACATCTAAGCCTTCCACAGAGAACTAGTTTTTACATGAATCTGGATGAGCAGAAAAGATTGTTTGAAGACAAGGATGCTCTGTCACCTCTTTCAGTTTAAATCCTTAAAATAGAGTCATTGTGTTCACTCTGCCCCCCGCTCTTTATCTCAGTCTTTCTTTTCATTACCCATTTCTTTGAACCTGGCAACAAGCACTTTATTGTTATTCACTTGCCATTTGACTTCAGTTGAATAGCTCACTTAAACATGTACGGATGCGTTATCTGCTCTTTATTTTCCACTGATTAACTATAATGTGGAAACTGAGGATTTCCACAAACAAAGCGTTGTGGTTCCTGCCAGCTGAAGCGCACAATCAAAGCCGAATGAGTCCACAAACAGACACCAACATGTAAGCTGTCATCTGATGGACATTTGGCTCTGCCAGTGCCCATTTGAAGCCAGGTGAGGTGAGCATATGCATGTGCGTGCAAAACACACACACACACATAACACTCACTCCATTAGCGCCTGACAGTGTCATTTCTCATTGGAAACCAAACCAGGTAGGTCTCTCATGCATTACTCATTGCACATAGCCAGGCCACAGTGCAACAGGAACCTGCCAATTAAAATGGATTAATTCTAACCATTGTGCACCTACTTCAACCCAGAAAAGAGGGGTGGGAGGGAGGGGGAGGAGAAGAGTGGAGAGCATTTCCATAGGATCTTATCATGAGTACGTGTGAAAACAATCAGTGATTCACTGAGGCCCAGCCTCGCCACACAGTGTTATGCATGTAGCTGCGAGCCTGTTCTTACTATCTGTTTTTTTGAGTTTCACACATATTCATGGTTACTGTTCAGGGCTGAGTGCAAACTGGAAATGACTCTCATCAGGATTGTCATGGCAACCTGTGGACCCCCCCCTACCAGCCATCCGCAGACAGATAACCTTCTCTCGTAATGTATTATGAGCATCAAGAGGGCGGCTCATTAATTTCAATGAAAGTTTCTCACCCGGTGCACGCACCAACATTTGCAAGCCTCTTCATTGTTGCTCCTTCATTGCGAGAGTCTCTCTTTGCCTGCACACATGAGTGAATTGAAAATTTCTTGATAAGATTTGTGGAGGGTTTTAAGTACAATTCACAGTAAGGGTGTAAATTGAGAAAAGAGTGAGTTCCTGAGGGACTCGCCTGCTTCTCACACTCAGGAGTAATGGGAAGGTTTGTAGTTCGATCCCTGCCACCTCCAGTCTGCATGGTATGGCAGGGAAGGGCTTTATATGTAGAGAACAGCATTATGTGAATGTGTGGAGTGGCCAGTAAGACAAGTGCAGAGAGAGAGAGAGAGAAAGAAATGCAAGTAGAGCAGGAAATAAAAGTAAGTCATGGGTGATGTGATTGATTTTAATGATTGGACTTTATCTACCTCCAGTTATTGCTCCTGCTCTTAAAATGAATGAAAATCCCCTCTCTCCTGCACGCTCTGTCTCTGTCTGTCTCTGATATTTAGTCTATTCTCAACACTTTTAATGTGCTCTTACTTTGACAGGATGTTTACTCAACAGGTCAGGTATTTTAGACTTAGCATGACTTCAAAAGTATTGAGGTTGTTATTCTTATCCCCCAGTAACACCCTCCTCAGACATTTTTGTCTGGGCATCTAAAAAGTCAGTTTAACGTGTTTAACATTTTGCCCTTGATATTTAATTCTGTTGTCTGTTTGTTATTTAGATTAAATTTTGAAAACAACTCCAGGTAGCTGATACCTGTAGGTAACCAAGGACACGGCTTCGGCCTCTGAAGAATCCCAATATGCCTAAATGCAGGATACAAGTAATCTGAGATCTATTATCTCACAGAGAGCCCTGCAATGGGCTTTCTCTGCCAATAAAAACTGTCTTTTTTCTCACTAATGATCCTGTATGAGTGATACATGCACTGACTGTGTGTGGCTCCCTCCTGGTCTGTGTGAACAACACCTGTAATTATCTCAAGACCACACAGTGCCTTATAAATCACTGTCATGTATTTTATGATGTTTCAGGTTTGATGAAGTTTGCTTTGTTAGATGATGAGGGAAAGTTCATGGTTTGGATTATAATTACATTGTGAAGCTCGTAGTCGTGGTTACAATGATGATCACCCGAGAATAATCATTGTCATTGTTTATGAAGTAAAAAAGGCCGTGTTGACGGGTGGGAAGAGAGAAATTGACATCCATCTCCAGTCCCTGTCAGGGTTTTACTGATAATATCACAGACAGAAACCAAACACAGACTCACAGGCTGATGCAGTGTAGTAGCTTTAAATAATTGAAAACAGGCTTACAGTCAGAAGGGCTGACAAGATGGCAGGCACGTACCTATTGGTACAGAGTATGAGGAAGTAAACACAGGTAGCAGGCAGGCGCCCACAGCAGGGACCAAACACAAGTGCACTAGCAGACAAGTGACAAATGCAGGTACATATGGGGGGGTGAGAAAGCTGAGATCAGGTGTCTGGGTGGGCAGGAAACAGGTGAGAGTAAGTAGAACAAGGAAAAAGTCCAGGGACATCTTGTGGAAGAAAGGAGAATGGCAGGAGGAAACTGAACAACATTTGGAGACAGGAGACAAGGAGACAAAGACACAGAGGGACAGTCCAAAGGCTGGTCATGTTGCTGTTGCTCCTTTTTGGTGTGTTTAACGTTGCCCTGTCGGTTTAGGGAGAAGAAGTGTCTGACCTTGAACCTCCTCTTCTAACACAAGTTAACGTCATCAACCAGATGTGGTCACATTGTTCAATCGTATTGCATCATCACCGAGCTGTATGGCTTCAACATGCTCTATGATGCTGGTGACAGGAGGCAAAACAAAACATATTGATCAAAAGAAGCAACGGTTAATTTGTGCCCCTGGTCTCCCCGGTGAATTGATATTGTTTTTTGAAAAAGAAATTCAAAACAGGCTGCGCACAGTTTCATGGAAGCAGGACACCACTCTGGGTGTCCTCACACTGGTGAGATGAAGGTCGAAACAGTCGGAGGCACAGAGCTGCGCCCGTTGGAAGTGGGGATCTGATCAAGCAAATCCCCACTGACACAACACAAAGATTTGCACGCCGTAGAAAAAAAAAAACACGAGTAGGACACGAATGATGCAATTTCTTCGCTCTTTTCTCAGCAGGGGACAGAGAGGGAAAAATCAGAGAGCTGCACGACAGGACATGATGTTCTTGAGGTAGAGAAAAATTCATTTGGCCTGAATGCAGCACCACTCTGCTCCCTGCAAATCTCCAAACGGCTTGAGAGGATTGATAGCACAATCAGTTTGGGTTGGTCCAGTAAATAAAGATATCAGTACGCTGAAACGTCAGGCTCTTAAATGACACCCACTGGGATGTATTCATCCTAAAATCTGGATCTGTACTTTATGTTTTGACATACAAAATGAATATTTTTTTAAACATAGGACTGAACATTTTCAGCTGGACACAAACCAGATAAAAAAGTGTTTGTCAGGGTTCATTAATAATTTGCTCACGGCTGTGCACAGACATGGTAGTTTCATTTCTAATTACTAATCCAGATTCTCCAGACTAATGTTCACAAATTAAATGTCAAAGTTGTCTCATAAATGTTTTGAAAATATATTTGAATCTATTTTCTTAGGTGGGTGTAAGACACATTTTCTATCAATAGGAAATAATAATTCAGTTTGGGTATATCATACAACACCCGGTTCACCGGAAAACTCCCTCCTGTGACATCTGGGTCGCTGCTTTTTGGCTAAATTAAATAAATTCCCCATCTGACTGGGGTCGCCAAGAAACTGTCAACAACAGGGAGAGAGAGAGGCTAAAAAAAAAGCAACAGGCTCAGACTGAGGAGAGCTCCTGCCTCTCTCCATCTGTACATCTGCAAATCCACATGGCAGAATCACAACCTGGATGTCACTGACAAGCATTTTCTAGGTGTGTCACTGTTTTAAGATACACAAAGCAAAATATGCCTCAAATTATCAAATGCCCTTTCTTTGTCATTGTAATTACTACCTGTAATGAACTTACCGTGGCCTTCTGTCATGGACGTATGCAACTGAACCAGCACTCCATTAAAACCTCTCTACACTTTTCTTCCATTCCAGATAAAGTGAGGGAGGCAAAGCAGACAGTGCCACTTGACTTTTAAAGATCAAAAACATGAGGTCTAACCTCTGATCCATTTGAATGAAGAGCACTCTACTTGCAGAGCTGCTGACAGACACTGGATGATATAACAGCACTTTACATGCTATTGGGAAAAAAACAACACTTAAGCTGGTAGAAAGCCTTGAAGGGCCGAAGAGTTTGAGTACTTAAATTCTCAATAATAATTCCATTACATTTTAGCACTTGATCATTCAAATGGAGTAAAAATGGGCCAAACTAATGCAATCTAATGCTGGATTTCTTTTGCTGGGAAGATTGAAAGTATAATGATGCCACAACAGCATAACAGAGAACCAAGAGGGTCAGGCCCACTAGAAATACAACAGTGAAGCTAATTATAAAATAACAGGGTTTGATAAAATATAGTATTGACAAAGCACTAACATGCAAGTACATAATAGACTCAGGAAAACAAATCCTATTTGAAAGCCAACGTGTTGTCAGAAGATCGATGTAATCTGAAGAGAGAACTGCTCCAGTACAGTTTTACACAGCAGTTTGTTTCTTTAATTTCAAGAGCAAACAACCAAAGACCTGGTGGACCTGAGAGGCCACTCACGACAGCAGGGAGTTAACGGTTCATTAATATAATCTGGCTCCAGGCCACATAAAGCTCTGTAAAAAACTGAAGTAATGTGGGAAAAACACAAGACGGAAGAAGTGTGGGTTCCTGAGCATGAGGTTATTTAGATTAACAGTATTTTTTAAAAAATATGTCAAGACTAAGGAAGAGTTAGAAAAATGGGTGGTTCAGCACCAAACAACATAGACACAGCTACCTGGCGAGCACAGTGGAGACCTGAAACAGAGCCAAAAGAAAATTAATGTTCGACTTACAGTAACCACATACTGCTTCACTGCTACTACTGGATGTGTAAGTAAGCAGCTTTCGGTGAACAAGTTCATTGTATCAACTTAAAATGTGTCGCCTCTGGGTGGCCAAAAGTAACCCATTTTGCGTGTCTAGCTTTAGGGGAAAGGACACCAAAAATGATCTGGGTTTGTGCAAATGGAACTTTACAACCTTGTGTCAAATACCCATAAGACAGACACTCTGTCTCATGATAACCATGCAGCTGTGTGTGAGAGGCCAGCTTCCTGGGGTCACTGAGTTGTATCTATATCTGTACATCAGCAGCCCAGTATTATGTCTTGAGGGGAGCATATACTGCAGCACTCAGAAGTTAGTAAGGTGAAGTTATTATAAAGAAGAACCAGTCCAAGGTAGGTTCAGAAATGATAATAATAAAAAAAGGTTCTGCCTTAATGTGTCAGAAGTAGAATCACATGATCAGCAGTGGAAAAGGTCATGATAATTTTTGGTACACTCCTGAATTAGCACAATATTAATACATCTTCCTCAGCCAAATCCTCAGACTTATCTTTATATATTGAATGAAATGTTCTTCTGGTAAAACTGTACCACGGGCTGTAATTTTTTATCAGCCACCAAGTCTCAGACTTAACTTAGAGTTATTGCTTTGCAATTATAGAACACACTGATAAATGCATCATATCACTCAGATCAACACTGGCTTTGTCCTATCGGGAAGAAGTTTTGTTTTGCTCTCAAGACTCTTAATACTGTGATGGAATTAAACATGAAGTACCCAATGATTTATCGCTCTGCCTGGAATTTGACTATTACTACAGAGAAAACATTTTTATCTGTATATGTGTGTGTGTGTTTGTGTGTGTTTGCATGTCTCTCAGTAAAAACAGTGAATGGATGTGTGTGTTTCGAGTCGGCCTGTGATAAAGCAGTCATTTATTTCTGTTTCAGATCCTGAGGATAAACAAACACATTGTCCTGCTTCTCTCTCAATAATTTGATGGATCATTTGGTCTGTGTATATGTACTTTTGTGTGTGTGTGAGTGTGTGTTTCCATGTTTGGGAATGTATTCTGTGCACATGCATGTGATTAGAGGGCAAACCACAAAAACAAATGAGCCCATCCAAACTCATCCATGACTCCTGGTCACGATACTAATAAGGGATAGAAGTCCAGTTCACACAGCTCCAGTCTGCGTGGGAATACAGGAACCTGTTTACCAGAAAACATAGCTTTGTTCTAAGTCACTGCTGACAAATGGCAGACTCCATTACATTAACTTAAATCAATGAGTTATGAAAATTTTACAGTGGTACCTTGAAAAGTGTGAAAAAACCTGGCGCTCGTCGATGCTGTTGTTATGACATGCTGCAGGTGAAGCTCAATATTATATTTAATCTTTTCTTTGAGAGACCTGAACAAATGCACATTTATACTCCCCAGCACAGAGGCATATCAGGAGAGCCAGACAGAGGGGGGGAGAAGAGCTTTCTTGCTCTCACCAGTGCTACTACCAGCTGCAGTTCATTCATACACTGTTGAACAGAGTCAGGTTGAAAAGGTCATGGCTGCAACAATGTGTATTATGAAGAAATACTCCAACAAACCCGTAACCCTGCTCTTTATTTATGTTGCGATAACAGCCAAGTCAAAGATACTTTATGGAGAGAATAGACGAGAAAACATTTCACCGTGTCTCGAATTCTATATCTGCAATAGCTTTAATTTTAAATCAGTGATTTAGTGTCTTTGTAACCCTGCTGCTTCATGTTACATTGAAAACCCCCGTCACACACTGTTGTTGTCAGAGTTTCTGACATCGGTGTGTGGATTTAAAGACTGTTGGCAGTGTTGGATTCTCTCTGTTTATCTTTAGAGACAGTTTCCAGCCAGCCATGGTAAATAAAACCAAACAGAAGTAAACAGCACTCAGAGAATCTCACTGTTCTGCTTGTTTAGTGTGTGTACGCTCCCATCAGCTAGGCTGTCATCATAACACTATACTAAGTCAGATGCTGTTATTGCAAATACAAAACAATAAACCAGAATATGTCCTCAGACCCACTGTGGATATGTGAGTGCTGGATTGTTTGACTCATGCACACTAAACTTCTCCAGCTGTGTGTCTCACACACTGTTTTTAACTCATTTCTTTTTGAAGTGATCACCAGTGTCACTGGAGGGATCCAGTGATAGCAGGCTACTGACAGATACTGTTATATTGTGCTATGACAAACTAAAAAGGATTACATATCACAAATCTCCAAAATAAACTCACATTAATCTTAATTATAATTTCTGTTTCATCCCCATTCAATCCCAGATCCCACTGTGAAGTGAAGTGATCCAGAGATCACAAGACAAAACAGCAGCTTCATTCTGGATTGAGCACAAAAATGAGAGACATCGAAACCCTGTATCTCTCTAATTGTTTGTGATGGGCATGGGCATTGGTATTAAAGAAAAAACTGAGTTTGAACTGAGTAAGTAATCATCATGGCTCATTTAATGGATGATGGATCTACTGGGTCTGTTTTATAGCAGCAACTCACTCGTAACCATCAAATATTCTTGATTATTAAGTTCCATTATGAATCCACCCATGAATAAATTTCTTAAAATCAGACTAATACTAACCATTGCTGTTTGAAGCTAATGCATTTAATGAATAATGAATGTGCATTTAATGGATAATTGGGGGGGGGGGGGGGGTATTTCATAGGGAAAAGGAAAAATGTTTAAGATTGAAAATATTTCCATTTAAAATGACCCACATGAGTAGTGTAGTAGGAGTTGGCATCTTAGAAATTCTGTCAAGTGCCTGTTGAATTGCCTCTCCACAGTACTGAGCAAAAACCACAATGTGTTTTGGTTCTGGTCAGTTCAAGTCCAAGAGATGATTCTATGAAGTTTATCTGTGGCCCAACCATTGATCAGTCTTCTTTAACACTGACCAGTTACCAGTTTATGGTCAGACGTGTCCCAGGCAGGAGGAGAGACAGATTTAATGAAACTCTCTTTGCTTTTAATGATGGTTAATGATTTTCAGTGGGAAAGTGGCCACCTAACCATATCATGCACTCTGGCACAAAGAGGTCTTGGCAACATTTAAACTTTGAGACCGAAATATCACTTCATATCAGATCCCTTAGATGGTCATGGCTCATGTTGTCTTTCCTCGTGAGTTCAGTTCACACGATAAATATCAAACATAATATGTACTATATATATAATAAGAGATTAGATTAGATTAGATTAGATTAATCTAATCTAATCTAATCTAATCTAATTTTATCTAATCTAATTGTAATCTAATCTATATTAGATTAGATTACATTAGATTAGGTTAGGCTTTGCTGATTCCCATTGAGTATACATCATATCTACAGTTGTATATTAGATGTTTAGATTACTATTCATTTACCAATGAAATAATATACTGCATACAATATGCAGCTCTATTACAGATGTGAAAAGTTTCATAGAAGTATGTGGCATATAGAGCAAAAATAATGAAATAACAAAAAGTTTGAATTTCCAGAAGTAACTGTTGAGGACACAGAAATGTTCTTGTGTTGTTTGGAAATCAGGCTGCTGGTCTGATGTTGTTCTCTACTTTTCCCTCCAGTCCTGCTATTTATGTTCCATCTTGTTTATGTTCTGTCGCGTCATGATGAACAAGCAACAGGAGTTTTAAAATTAGAAAACAAATTTGTAACGTCAACTTCAGATTCAGACCTTCTCTCACTATAACTGCACTTTGCACATTTTATTCTGGCCTCTGTGAATGCTGTTTTTACTGTCTCATGTTGCACCAATAGAAAAACATGCTCTCTGATTGTGATTGTTCGTAGTGCTTCAGTGCTCGTGTTTCATGATGTTGGCATATATAAACACTGACCAAACAAATACTGGAATTAATGGAATGTATCAACACATTATGCAAGATTTATTGTGAACCTGAAGCTTGAGTTATTTCCCAACGCTGCACAAAGTGAGTACAGCGCAGAGGTTAGCACATTCCCACAACACACACTCACACACTCAATTGTTGTGTTCTTCCCTCTGTGTTTTAGTAATCATGTGTTTCATCGTGGCAACAAACCTGTTTATCAAAACAATTGAGAGATTTTACGCATTACCATGATGCTGCATCGTTTAACATAATGGTTACAAATGGCTGTAAGTAAGGATAATAACGGTGCTCAACTTCCTGTTTAAACAAGAATAAATGACACATTCTGTGGTGTAAGTAACTGAAATAAAGTCTGACTCCATTAGCCAACATTCAGCAACGCCTAACATGCTGTAAAAACCACCCTCACTGTCAGCCTGCACACAATAACAGCAGCAACACATAACGCATTAATGCACATACACAAACATATTTCCAATCAGCCACCCACCTTCACTCTGCAGGAGGAGAGTGTTTCCCCCTCTCTCGTTCCCTGTCCCTCTATCTGTCTCTGTCTCACCTTCTCCTCTATTTCATTTGCATTCAGCACAAATGGAAGTAATTATGTGAGTGTTCAGTGCAGATAGAGAACTGCTCGAAACTCATCTCTGGTTGATTTATATCAGTTTTGTGAAAAGCATTAGCATGCATTCTGACACCAATCTTTTTTTTTTATGATGAGAAGTTTTCAAAATATCTCAACACTTTCTGAAATGAATTAGGTGATGAGAACTTTTAAAACTCCATGAATAATTTTTGATATTGTGTTGTCTGTGTGAAACACTGGAGCTGCTAAACTTTCCCCACTTTTCTGTCTGGATGCACACCATGCAGCTAAAAAAACAGAGCAGCTCTTCTGACACTGCAGTTTTAACTCTTCAAATTAAATGGTGAGAAAAGGTTTCAGTGATAATTAAGGCTGCGTGTGTGAGTGGAATTTGAATTGCGATCAACTTCTTGCATTTAACATTATTCCCGGCTGTTGTAGCAGTGAGAGGTGACCTGGGCTGAACACTCTGCCTTCACCTTCTTCTCCTCTATTACTGTTTAACAAGTTACCTAAGTAGCAGTGGCTGAACCACATCTGCTAATGATCCCTGTTGAAGCACAGGGGACTTTTAGCAATTAAATTCACCATATTTTAATACATTTAGACTCATTCTGCAATGGCCATAAATGTCTGATCTCGCGTAATGATGTTCAGGTATGTAGATCTACTGCACTGGAAACAAAGGCTCAAATGCATCTTCACGGCTCCATTAAGCATGGCCATACCATAGTCATTAGAACAATAAATGCAAACACAGTGTGCATTACATGGAGATTATACTGTGTCAATGGCAAACTGGGTCCACATTACAGAAATAATGTAATGTGGATAAGACTAAACTGAGTAAACTCAAGTATGAGTGGAGCGGCTTCTGCAGGTTTGGGTGAACACGTTATCCCAACAGGCCCACACAGTGCTGACTTAACAACAGCCACTGGCAAGGAAAGAACAGTTTGTTTTCGTATGAGAGGCTGAATAACAGTGGATCATTTTCAGTCCTGTTACTGTGGTAAATATTTTAGAAATAGTGGGTAGGTAGCTAAAGCCTTGTCCTGAAAGCTTTAATAAAATGATCTTGTGTGATTTTTGCCTGAATTGACCAACTTTTTAACAAAAAGAGCCAAAGACCTGGGTCACTATTGGAAAGTGAAAAAACAGGCCAAGGCTACCTGGTAAGCTTCAGTGGAAGAAAAGCCATGATAGAAACAAGAGTTCACAGGAGATAGCTAAAGGAATTAAGTTTGATGCTAAGCTCAAAAAGTCTCTTCTGTCCAAATAAGTAGACATCTGTTAATGCTAACACTGGCCGTGAGCCAATAACATAACTGAAGTAGTTTCTTTCAGCTCTGCTCATGTGGTGACTGATGGTCCAGCTAGTTAGCTTCATTTACTTTGTAATGATGTGCCACAAATGATTTTAGCTTTAATTTGAGTCCGTAAGTGTTATTAGATGTGCAGAAATCTAATGCCTAATTATTGCTGGAAGTGATGGAGTCAAAAAACTTTTTTCAAACAGGCTGCCTAACAGGTCGAGACCCTCCAGGAGAATAGCCTACTTCATTTTAGTACTTGTGCAGAGGCTACAACATTTCACCACCACACTCCTCTGTTGTTTCAGCAGTAATGATGTCTCTGGATGATCATTTTGATCAAGTATATCATATTTTAATCCCTCTGTGAAATACTTACTGCTGCATCATCTGCTTGCTGGTGAAACAAATGCTTTGAAAGCAAAAATCTGAGGGTATTGAGTTGAGCAGGTTCGTGAAATTAGCTGTTGAAAAATGTGTTGTGCTCGTGTAGCTTTCACTGCATGAGGTAAGTTGTGCTTGGATAGCAGAAAGAAATTACTTTTTTGTTTCTTGAAGGGCCTGTGAGACTTTCTACTTTACACAAAACACGGCCCACCAAGACACCACAGCTCCATAACAGACTCCTAATGGGATAACTACAATAACACTGGACAAAAATGGAAGGAAAGTAATGAAAGACTTAACTTTCAGTGTTAGTAGAACCTGTGTAAATCATTGTTAATAAAATGCTTTTTCTTTTTTCTTTCATGCTCAGGCTGAACACTAATGATTACAGCTGAGAGCCTTGGCAGCTCCAAGACTTTACTGTGAATTCCTGGACATGAGGGCTTGGCAGGACCATGACCTGACCCAGCCAGACTCCAGCACTGATCCAAACTGCACCCACACAAGTGATAATCAGGGCTCGGATCAGCTCTCAGTCACATGGGTGTGTTTTGTGAGTGTGTGCAGGAGCAAGTGTCACGGCAGATTCTTGTCCCCGGCTTCCCTCCCCTTTCTTCTTTATATTCCCGAATGCCTCCAAGGTTCACATTAGATTCAGCAGCATGATGCAACCCTTGTCCAGGCTCTGCTGACAGAGATGGCTGCATCTCATTTAAAACAGCAGAACATTAAAGGGCATGACAGGATCAGAGGAGAATGATGAGAGGAAGCTGCTTTTGTTGAAACAAAAAGTGTCTGGGGTGCAAGTTTGTAGATTAGTGCCGTCTTTGAATGGGCAACAAAAAAAGGACATTTCTTCCGACTGAAAGTGCTTTCATGAAAGACACTCTGAATGAAGTCTCTCTTCACAGTTCTGAGCCTGAAGTGGTAAATTTTACCAGCAGACATAAACAGTCACTTTAAAGCAAGTGTCTTTCCTTTGTCACCTTCAAAACCAAAACAACATTTGTCTCTTATTACGTGAAACAAATTGTAGAAACTCAACATTTCTTGTATCCATGAACAATTCTTTCTATGAAAAAAGGAAAAGAAACACACATCACATATTCATGTGTTCAATGACACTTGACAAGTGTACCTTCACCCACTTAGGCAAGCGTACACACACCAACACACACAGCACATTCACACAATCCTTTGTAGATAACATCGAGTAGTTAACATGATGATTCTTTGAATGCTTTGTGGTATCTGTGTGGATTCAGTCATCCACGAACTTATAAAACAAGCGATGACGTGGTCTTAACATAATCAATCATTTGTCAGCATGGAAATAAGATAGTTTTATCATTAGACTTTGGGCCAACAGCAGTGCTGGTCTCCTCTTTCTCTCTCTTTTTGACAGTAACAGAAAACAATACGTTGACAGCTATCTGAAATGAATTGCTAAAAATAGCCTCTAATTAAAAAATATAAAGTCCAACATTTTATTGTAGTCCATTTAGTAGCCGCTCTGGAGCTTTTGGTCACATAAGCTTCATCATGGATCATCGATCATGGATGACAAGTCCTGTAGATACCGAAATGTCAACATTTACAGATGTCTGACAATGGGGCAAACTGACTATATGATGAAGATCGTGTGATCCCAGAACAATTACTTAATGAACTTTGAGATTATTTTGTCATCTTTATCATAGGTTTTGTGAGTTGGCAAGTCAGATCAACATGAAAACCACTGCCCCATGCCAACTCTTTGCTGATCTGCAGAGCTCAGTTTATTCCTCTGAGACTGAAGTCTCATGCTGAGCTCTTGATGGATTTGGGAGGCTATCTATAATGATCAGTCAATCAATTATTAGAAAGCAGTTTATTTTCAAAGCATTATAAAATGGCTTGTCTTGCTTTGATATTGACACAATCATTAGTCCAACTACAGTGGAGTGCTGTTGCACCTCTCCAACCCTTTTAACTTAAAAACCCGTGCACCTGGTTTGCTCTCATCCAGGTAGTCCAGGACTGGGTTGTCATACGCCAGCTTTTCCTTCCCTTGAGCAGACTCTGTCTTTGGGTTGACACAGTTTGTCTGTGTCGAGGTGTGGTCCTCTTCCTCTGCAGCGTTCCCACCCTTGTTTGCCGGGCTACAGCAGATGGTTGCTTTGGTGATCAGGCGGTCCAGTGGTTTGAGAGAGTGCATCCACTGAGGCAGGAAATCCCAACTCTGGAGCTTTGCAGGCAGGTGATGGGGGCTGCGGGCCTGCAACACGTTCACCATGGCGATGAAGATGGTCACACCAAGGAAAGGAGCCCCAATGCCAGCCATTACCCGCCAGCCAGCCAGTGAGAGGCCCAGCACCAGTGAGGGAAGGAGCAAGAAGCAAAGAAGAAGGTACAGGACTGCAAACCAGCGGTACTTTGCGGTGCGCTCACCCAGGACAGAAGCCATCCTTATTGGCAGACGCATGAAGGGAAGAGGATACCACAACAGAATGCCGAAGACGTTGAAGAACAAATGACACAGAGCAATCTACATCCAGATATAAGATAAAGACATACATGAGTGCTAAGGGACATCATCCATCAATGTCAATGTATTGTTATGTAACATTCATACCATAAGTAACTCCATACATAACAGTTCCCTAGAATATCCTCATAGTTGCCTCCAAAGTTGACTCAGCATTTTTGCATAAATCATTATTCAAAAATAGACATTTGAACATTCTTACAAGCCACACCTCCTATGTTTTGGTGATGTTAGTGAAATAGATATTCATAGACTCCCTTATTGTAGTATCACTGTCTGTTCATCAGAGGTATATCAGTGGAAAATATATTCATGGATTTTCCCTTTCTCGTTTCCCTGCTGTTGTTAAAATGGCTGTTGTGAGTGACACAACAGCAGCCTGTACCTGTATGGCTGCTGCTAGCTTGTTCCCAGGACTGGCCAGAGCTGCCAGAAGAGCTGTGGCAGTGGTGCCAATGTTGGACCCGAGGGTGAGAGGATAGGCCCGCTCCAGACTGATCACACCAATACCTGAGGTAGACGACAAAAACATGCTGTGTCAGAAGAAGGAAGGCGATCAAATAATAACGGTTAACCAGGAACAGCTACTGCCATCTTCATCTGATGCAATATCTGCAGAGCACTAACTACTTTGTGATGCACTTGACATCACTGTGGTGTGAAGTGCATTACATTCATCAGCTCTGGAGATGCAAGTTGTGACAAATAGAAAGTGTCAGCAATGATGAACTGCCTCGCGATACATCTGTCAAGGTTAAACCTCCCTAATCTATCTTGTAGAAATTGAAGATATTTGATTGAGATGCCATTCATGAGCAGCTGATAAGATCTGAATTCAGTTTCAAACCACAACAATGAAGGAAAATACATTGGTTATCATGATGGAAATCGTGGACGCTTTTCTCCAATGCCCTTTAAAAAGAACTGTTTCAGTTATTCAAACTATTTGACTGATTTGCAGCTCAGACAAATAGTCACAACATGAAACCATTTGTACTTTGTGTTTTCGATGGACAAAAGCCAATATTTAAAAAAGCATCAGTTCAACGACTGAGGCTGAAATATTACTTTGCCAGAAGATGACTAATTATTGTCCAATGAGTGGCTCCTTGACAGCAACTCACCACCAAAGTAGGACAAATCTGCAACAGCTTCTACTGAAATCATGTGAAAATGATAGCTCTGTCATTTCCTCGTTTGTTTTCAATGCATGATATGATGACATGGTTAGAGTGCGGGCTGAAGGGGAGGTAGAGCGAAAACCCAAGGTAAAATAAACAAATGCTTTAATTACATTAAATACATCTGTGGATTGTAAATCATGCTCTATGTATATAGTCTCTTAAGCCGGTTAATTATTCGTGTTTAAAAGGAGAAATTATTCCCACCTCACATTTATCACTGTGTAGCAGGCTGATGACTCAGTCATTGCTGATTTTACATGCTTCATTTAGCCAGTGGCATACAGTGTTGGTTATGCAACCTGTTCCTCTAAACTTCACAAGACTCGATCAGAGGAAATAAGCAGCCTTATGTCCTTATTTGGATCCATGTAGCTGGCAAATGAGCCATTAGTCAACACGGAAATTTGAGGAATTTTCTCTTTAGTAGGAGAACACAGGGATATTAATTAGGGATTAAATACATGTCTGAAGCAATCAAATAAACCTTTACTCTGTGTATAATTAGTTTATTATTATAGCTGTAATGTAGATCTGTTTAGAGGTTGTGGTGTTTGAATTTACAAACCAGTAGCATTGAAAACGACTTGTTTATGAGCTGTTAGATTAATATGGTAACTGCTTGCTGTTGTTTTAGTCGTTTTCTCATTGTAATAAAAAATAATCACATACAAATTGATATACTTGAAAAAAAACATAAAATGAGTCAATCGAAGTGTGCACGTGCAGTGGCTGTGAATTGAAACCTCAACTGCCAGACACAGAATCCAGACATGTAATGTGCCTGACAGCCACCTCTGCACAGTGATGGCCCACTCAAGGATAAGATCTCATACTCAGCACAGTTTGGTTCTAGTTTAATAAGACACTACAGAAGACAATCTCCCTGAAGGCCTGTACCAAATGAAACAGTCATAACTGCAGGGAGACAGATATTGGGATCGGGCCCTGACAATAAACACAACTTTCTTTGAGATCATGCAAACGCAAAGTGGGGAAAAACAAACCTGAGAATGATTGTTTGTGTTAACGGAACATGATCTGCAGTATGCAATAAAACTGAGATTATGTCTCAGGAAGTGCATTATCTTTCATCTGAAGTGTGGGGTATTTGATCTTATCTGAAAATAAAAACAAAGAGATTAGATGGACAAAACTGAAAATACGACCGAGTAAAAACCTCAGTGTGAGCACATTTTTGACCACTGTAGAAAATCACTTGTTGTCACCTGTGATCACTGACACTAAGATTATTACACCTGTGGATAATGAACAGGGTCATGAAATGATCTGTACGCTTTCCCAGTTACGATTCACAAATTTCACAGCTTCGCACTGAAAAACAAATGAGTGCGTGGTTCCAACTTTGCAAAGGATTACGTGGGGAAACTTTGCCAAAGAACATGAAAGGAAGCATGATGAATATTGGCAGCACATTCTTTGGTCAGATGAATCCAAAATACATTTGTTTGGATCAGATGAGGTCCAGCATGTTTGGCATGGACCTGGCCAGGACTACCACTGACTGCAAAGTGCTGAGTGCGAAACATGGAGGTGGGAGTGTGCCGATATGGGGCTTCATCAGTCAGCCACAAAAGGTGTAGGGGAGATAACAGATGGCATTTTGAATGCAAGTTTGTGTACACTAACACTGAAAGGAGCCTCACATAATGGACACTAATGAACAAAGCACTGATGCAGTGGCTCCTTCAATATTGGCATTTCATTGTAGTTTAATTCGCCAGTTTTTTTTTTTATTTCATCATTTTTATAATTATTATTAATTTGCTGCATTCTCATTGGGCTTCAGTCAGATAAGCTGTAAATGTTGAATAAGTCTGAGCAACTGATCCCAGCTGATATTCAACCAAGGAGTAAAAAACAATCATGTTTTTCTGGGAGAAAAAAAAGAGAGAGATCATCATTATCACTGTTGTTTAAAGGCACGTTGCTCAAACAAGTAGTCGTCTCAAACAGGGCAGGGTAGTCATTGTTCAATATTTCACACACAATGGAGAGAAAAGGAATTGAACACTATTTAACATCACCCACATATCTCTTAATCTGAAAAGACCAAGTGATGCTGTTTCCAGACAGAAAGACAGAGAGAGACAGAGAGAGGGAGATTCATTTGATATTCCACATTTTAATTACAAAGATTGTTTTTTAATGCTGTCTGGTTTAACGTCCTGAGGTCACAGAGGTGGGTGGCAGACAAGACAAGACAAGTGCATTTCCATAAGAATAAAAGGAGAGTAGTAAGGTCCCAGCTTATTCAGTGTTCACGCTGCCTGTTAGAAAGCTACTTATTTAAATTTAAATTACAAATTACAACAAATTACTTATGTTGTCAAGAATTTATCTAATTCTATCTTACCACACCACTCACTCATAAAAGTCTAATACAGAGATGTATGAGACTTTATTAAAAGAAATATAATAAACAAGTGTGCCATGTTTCCTTTCCTTATTTCTCCTGTCAATTAATTCAACTTTTTTATACTTATTCTTATTTATTGATGGACCATTTCTTGCAGTTTCTGCAGGTGCCTTTCTCACTCACCTACTAGCGGAGTCATGGCTGAAGTAAAGACAGAGCTGCTCTGGACCACAAATGTCACTCCTGCACCCACAAGCATGGCCATGTATCCTGTCAGCCAGCCAAATGGATGAGGCAGGTCTGTAGAGATGCAGAGAGGAGGGACGGAAATGATCCACACGTATAAACAATTCAATGCTTCAATCTCTGCACAACCTCTTTGGTGTTATTTGCATCTAAATAAGCCTTGAAATGTTTTCTTATTTTCCCACATTCAGACTGAATTCTGTATATTCATTTGCTCGATGCAGATACACGGGGGGACAGCACCAGCAGCTCAAGGCATGCCCACCTGTGTTGATGACTTTATGGATGACCTTTGCTACTTGGCCTTTGAGAAGAGAGTTGAGCAGCTTGACCAGGAGCAGCAGACAGGTGCAGAGGACAGCTAAAGAGGCTGCCAGGAGGATCAGCCCCACGGTGAGGTCTGACAGGCCGGTGGAAACAAATAAATGCTGACCTATAAAATGACAGAAACAAATCATCATGACATTGCCCCACAAATTCAATTTGAACATGACTAATACTGAGAGAGAAAAAATACATCGAGGAAATGCATAATGATAATGAAGGGGGTGGGTTACAGACATAACTGAGTTGTAACTCACACTTCACGGATGTCGGGGACAAGACATGACCAGAGCCACAGTTGTCAATGCTCACATTGTCTGCAGACTGTAAACAGCGACAAAGACAGAAAGAAAGAAAGAAAGAAAGAAAGAGAAAGAAAGAAAGAAAGAAAGAAAGAAAGAAAGAAAGAACACGTGATGAAAAGACAAATTAGAAAAACATCTTTCAGTGGCAGCAGCAACAGGCTTTGTTTGGCGCCAGTGTGTGATACAATGTGTCTGAATGTGCAGGAGACAGCGGTGGAGATGAGCCATTACCATAACAAGGTCAGTCTGGCACCATTCTTTCACCAGGCTCTGTTCCTCATGTCCTCATTTCCCATGGCGATCCCTGTGATCACACACTTGTCAAGCTGAGGGCGAAAGGAAAAATATTCCTTAGCTTTCAGAAGAGCAAGGTTAAATGACTAAAACAACTATACTTGCTCTCACCTCGCAGAGACCCTGCTGAGGTGCATCAGTGTGCTGCTGTGTTTACTAAGATCCTCCTCGCTTCACTACTGTCTGCTGTGTGTATCAAGTTGTTGTCACTGCTTTGCAATTTGAAATTCTTTTCCCAGGACAGAGCTGAACAGTGAACATCAAATTTGCCAGCTGGACACCTGACAGTGGAAGACGAAACCTGCTGTAGCATGTCCCATGCAAATAAATAAAATAATAGCATAGCAAGAGGTCGTAGGAGGAGGGCCAGCAAGTGCATTTAACAAATACAACACTACCTCCGGTAACTTTGTTTGGGTTGTTAGAGGCGTAATCAATAAAACTGTTAACACTTATTTAAAGTCTCGTATCCAGTGTTATTTCCTCACAGAGAGAGAGGAAATATGTGGATGTGTTGGTTGTTTTTTTTTTTTGACACAGCCAGGGATTGACAGACCTTCTGTGCCTTTTGGACAACTGCCATTTGATGGAGTGGGGGGTTTTGCAGAGGTCAGTTATGGGTCAGATAGTTGTACCTGTATGATAAGCTTGGTCAGTGGTTCGGTGATGACTTTCAGCAGCTCTGGAGCGTCCTCCCCGGGCTGGAGACTGAAACTGGTGACCAGCAGGTGGGACAGCCGGGCCATGAGGCCGCTCGCCACCTCCAGCGGCAGCAGGACCAGGACGGACAGCCAATTGAAGCAGTCGTGGATCGTTGCCCCGGCGAAGGCGCTGCAGTGGATCACAATCATTTTCTCTGGTGAAGTCAGCCATCAGCATCATCAGCTACTCTGAATGATTGCTTGTTAATCTGCTTTACAAGGCTTAACTTTTTGGGATGTCTGTGATGTAATGGTCATTTTAGTTTTAACTCAATGTGTGTGAGACTATTATGAAAGATTAATAAATTATGTTTATTTTACCAGACACAGATTAAGTAACATGCCATCTGTTCAGTGCTGTATCTTTTCATTCTGAAGGGTTACTGGTGTGGGATCAGTGTGGATTGCTGCCATTATTGTCACTGTTTTAGAAATATCACCCAGACGGAGGCTGAGGCAGAGGCAGCGAGCACCTGTTAGTGCTTTCTCTTCACCTTCCCCTGCTTTCTACCTGCACTTTTAACACTTTTTATCCTCCTCTCCTCCAACTCTGCACTTATCCTCTTCACTTTTCTATTTCAATTTCTTCTCCCCTGATCTTCAGCCTCTCCTCCACTCATCCTCTTCCTTTGCCAACTTTCTGAACTAACCGCTGAAACTCGGTCCTCTCTGCTGCTTGCATCATGGCCACTATGGTGTTTGTGACTGAAGTCCCAATATTGGACCCCATGATGACTGGAACAGCCGACTTCACCTCCAACACTGTGAGGACAGAGCACACAGCAAAACAGGTTTCATCTTTGACTTAAACTCTGCATAGAAAATACATAATTGTAATGTTTTCGGTGTGTATAGTCACAGCTATGTTGTGTACATAATTGATACATATTACCTCCCACATTTTAGAAAATAACAAGTTTTAATAGAGATGAGGGGTGACTGTAATCTGAAGGTGAGTGGAGACAGTTCACTTTCTCCAGAGGGGTTTGTTATTGAGGACGTCTCTATGACGATGACCTCAACGATACACACACACACACACACACATATATAAACACTCTTATTTAGACACACAACCATGACTCTACATCTCTCTCACTCTCTCTTTGATAATTGCCTATAATCTTCTTTCTATCTCTCTTATTGAGGCAGAGAGCCTCCGCAGCAGACTGATCCACTTTAACCATAGAAAAGAGAGGGGACACCTCACAACCTGCATGGACAGGTCATAACCTGACTGACCTGCAGGTCTCAGCCTCAACTATGTTTGCTAAGACAATCTTAAATTGAACTTTGTTTAATTAAAAAATGGATATTACATCTACATAATTATGGAGAATGAAATGATCTTTGTAACTGCTAATGAGGAAAATATCAGTGTGAATAAATGATTCAAAAAGCTGAAACTTCTTTTCTGATGTGACAGAAAAATGTCAGACAAAGATGTTCAACAAGGACACAAGCTGTTGAACTGCTTTTTATCATTTTTTGGGACAGTTTTCAGTGTTTGCAAAAACAACATTTGCAGAACATTTGTGGATCCTGTAACACTGAAGTGAATATAAAATGTGTTACTTCCCTCTGCTCTTGAAACTAAGACTTAAGTGGTTAAATTAAGGCATGAGTGGGAGTACTTTAATGACACCTCTCATTTTCTCTTTAATGCGGTGTCTTTTAATGTGACACAGTGTCATTTGGTGTGACACATAAAAGAACCAAATATTTGTTTTTCATCTCAAAATATCTTATGAAAACATGCACTGTTTGACAGTCCCAACAAAATCCAGTTTTACTCATACATTATAATTTAATTAGGACAAAATAAGGATTTTTTTTTTTTTTTTTTTTTGTATTGATGGGGTTGGGGCTAACCCTAACCCACAGAACACATTTACAGTGCAGTTTAATAAAAGTGCTACAAGGATTTCATCAAATATTAGATTCCAAACTACAAAAACATGTCGTTTTTCTTCACAAATGATGTTTTACAAAAAGAAATGTAAGCTGCTCTTCTTCATATCCTACTTTACTGATGACTAGATGATATTCAATGTGTGAATATGTCTAAATATCCAGATTTAAATCTTTGACTGCCCTAACGCATTTTTTTTTTTTTTTGTTACATTTATTTATTTGATACAAGACATACTCACTTATTTTGTTCCTTAATGCTAAGCAGCAAATGAATTAGAATGATTTACTGTATTTTCCATAGGGAGCACAGCGTGTGACTGGGCTGGGAGCCAGCAAACTGAGATTATAACCCAAAACCACAAATTAATTAGATCTATTCTATTATAGCCACAGATGCACCATGGGAATTTTCAGACTTTTCTGTTTTTACCTCTATGTTGCTGTTCTGTCGACTATTATATCTTTGCATAAGAAATAATCTCTAAAAGTCTGTAGGGGCTTTATGATATGCAGTGCATATCAAACTCAATGAGGCCGGCCTGGATGTCTTTCTGGGTCAGTCTGGTTTAAAGTGCTCTGTTACAATATGCTGACACTCTCACATTTACACAGACGTTGATGTGCCTACTCACGTCCTGAGGCCACCAGACTGACGACAATAGAGGTGGAGGTTGATGAGCTCTGAACCAGCACTGTAACCAAAATTCCCACCACCAGTCCCGCCACAGGGTTGGACAGCACCACACTGTCCTGGAAAATGTCCCCTGCCACCTTCCCTGGTTAAATATGCCACCCACATACACACAGGAAAACACACACACACACACACACACACACACAGTGCTGTGGACTCAGACGTGACACGGTTGCCTTGAGCAATGTTAAACAAGATTCAAACTGCTTGTTTCCCCAAATCCAAAAAGGTCACTGGATGAAGCCCTGCAGTAAATTATACAGCAGAGGCCCTGTAGAACACTGTGAACTGTTCTGTAGTGACTCACTTATTTAACAAACATCAGCTGGCTGAATCACTATCAACCCACTGAGGGGGAACTGAGGGTTAAAGTACTTACCCCCTGCCAACTGGAAGGCAGAGCTCAGGGTGTCCAAGGAGCAAACGAAGAGGAAGAGCAGGATGAGGAGGAGAGGGATCTTGGACAGTTTGATAAGAAGCTGTCTGATCTTGTGTGCAGTCACAGTCATGGTCTGAGGAGAGCAATCTGTTCAAAAGAATACCAACCAAGTGGATGGGCAGTCTCATTAAGTGCCCTACAATCTGGGCTCCAATGTCACGCATTCTCAACAAATGTATCAGAGATAGCACAAAAATCGTCTTCATCTCTGGCCACAAAATCACACTCTCTTTTTCCTCTCCTAATTCTTATGATTTTTGTTTTCTGGATGAGGACGATAACCTCAGTGAGCAGTCTCACATGTAGAGAGCAAAGCCATCTGACATACTACATTACCCATATGAGGCCAAATGCTGCTGAGTGGCAGCAGGTCTTTGCCTTTATTGCCCAGTCCCAGTGGCTGTGTGTCTTTTGAGCATGAGTCCTTATCTAATGAGCATGTGGCTTAGCTTCTTCCCTTGTTCTTTGCCTTTTACAAGAGATCAGACCCACAGACAACCCAGGAGTTGAGTGTGTGATCTCCCTCTTTATGCCACTCTTGTACCTTCCTCAATGGGGAGGCTGTCTGCTTCCCTGATTGCAGGTTTGTTGTGGTGGTGATTGGTATGTTGGTTGAAGCCCTCGAAGCTGCTGCTGAGGTCAAGGGTGGAACCAATACCGGACTCCCTGTCCTCCTCCAATTGAAGTTTGCTATGTATCATCATACCTGATAAGAAAGAGGGAGAGCACATGATGTGGGAACAGCTTAGGAACAATTCAAAGACATAGGATGGGAATGGAAATTTATAAGTCACCATTGTGGTCCAGGCCTGTGCTCCTTCCAGAGGACACTATAGCTATAGACCGAGAAGACATGGTGCTTTGAGTGCTGTGTGGAGACACGGAGATAATTAAAATCACAGGATGACACCATTGCAAAGGGAGCAACTGTGAGTATGAATGTGTTTATCAGCCACCTGCAGCAGTAAAAAGAAACCAAAGGAGGCCAACTTGTGCGTATAATCCTATCTCTCACTGCGCTACTGAGATCGACAGACAAGCAATTAGGAGAGAACAAAAGCAGCCCACCCTCTTTGTCATTGGCAGCTGTCCTTGATTTGAGGTCAGATCACACAGTTAAACCACAACACATTATCTCACCTCTGTACAAATGAACGCCTTGTCACAATCAGTAACGAAACATCAGGATCCATGTAACTTGTCTCTCGTCCTCTGTTTCTTGCAACTGCATGTCACCTTTGAACAGGACTCTACTCTGCCTCCAGAGCAGCAACTCCCATCAAAGGTTTTCACATTGTTGCTTTAAAGAGACCGTTTTTCCTTCTTTTTCATGTCAGCCACTTTGCCATATTTTGGAGACACCAGTGGAGGAGTGAGTACAAATGTGACTCTTAAAAGCAAAGAGGATGGAAGTGGGTTCAGTAATTACAGCAGGCGAAATTACAGTAATTACACTCACTGAATCATTCTCATTCTGTACAGCATCCTCTCTGCACATTCGGAGGTGCACAGGGGTCCTGTTAACATATGCATCCATCTATATGGGAGTATATCCGCCAAGTTCCATAGATTGCAACTGAATAAACTCTGAATGTACTTGAGTGTATAGGCGAATTCTTGTGTGCCTGTACTGAATGTTATCCTCAGATCCACCTGCCACACACTCATCTGTTGCCTTCTACCATCTGCTCTGTCTGCTTCTGCTCTATTTGTAAGTTTCTTTAAGTCTGTCATCAAGACTCAGATGTATGTCTATTCTGTTTATGCACAACCAAAATGTTGTTAATTGAGTTTTGCCTGAAGTAGTGGAATAAAAACATTAATGAAACATCTAGTAAGTAGTGATTTTCAGAAAACAGAATTTGATTTAGAGTAAAGCTGATGATCACTGTTTTCAGTATATGATATTAACACTCATCCATGTTTGATATTGACATATGCAGTGTAGGTTTAGCTTACCTTGTCTGAAACAGCAGTGTGTGTTGTGTCTGACCCCCTGGAAAAGAAAGTATCAAAGTGAAGTGTAAAGCATCTTTAAATAAGCGGCCAGGTGTGGAGGTGTCAGGAGGAACACCTCATCCAGTGTCGATTAACTCGCTGCTGACCTCATTGTTAATCAATAACGCAAAACTTTAACTTGATGATGCATAAGTTGAGGGAGCACGTTGTGTATTAGGTGATGAACGGTGTTTTCTCAACCAGCTATTTTTCACCTGATTTGATAAAGCTCCCAAGATCTAGAGGGGTGTTTTGATGTGATTAATGATCCTTGCTGTTTGAGGCTCACAGCTTCACATGCAACAGCAGGAGAAATCTGACATCTAGTGGTAAATGATGGAAAGATGCATGAGCTCTGCATTCCTCCTCAAGTCTGCTCATGCACTCATACAACTCTTTCCATCGCGTTTGAAGCCAGCGAATTAAATGATCATTTCTTGCATTAAATACACCAGTGGGAGTATTTCAAACACATATAGTGTAATCAGCTTGACATGTGTTCAGTTACTTAGCATCTATGCCAGGACTCGAGATCAAGCATGTTGTGATTGAAAATGAACTATTGGGAGATTTTCTGAGATCCTCTTAACACACACACACACACATACACACACACACACACACACGTACACACATTTATTTGCACACCCCACTACCCAGAAGCAATGTCCTCCTCACCATGGGGGAACGCCGTGATGGGCTGAGTAATTGTTAATAATTAGACCAGCTACAGTTCTGTCATATCAGCAGCGCTCTCATCCAAATCCGCCAAACCTGCTGACCTCACACTTGCATCCATGAGCTCAGAGGAGCAGAACTTAATAACCCCCTAAACTGAGTTGTTACTTTCCGAACTATTATGAGAACTGGGAGTCGAAGAAAGATAACAGCTCTGTTGTTGTGCAGGCAGCTGGACCGGAGCCAAGGCTGCTGCAGTCAGTGGAGGCAGAGGAAGAAATCCTCAAGATTTGGAGCAGCATGAAGCAGTGGTGAGAAAGGAAAAAAAAAAAAAGATCCACACAGAGATGCACACAGGCATATGGACACACACATGGCAATGCCTAAATCTCTGGCATGGCTCCAGAACTCCTTGGTTAAAAAAAAAACAACAACCCTCCATCATAATGCTGCTAATCCCCTCTCCAGATGTGAAAGTCACAGGGAGGTTGTAGCCACCATGCAGCCCGCAGGGATAAACCAAACAGAGGCCACGGGGTCATAGTACACCATCCTGCCACGCAAAACACCTGCCACCTACCTATACCTACATCAGTGTGCTGCAGAAGCACAGCATAAGTACTGCTCTCCCCCGAGGGACACCGTGTTATCCTGTGTTAATCTTCCACTGAGGAATGCCAGATGATGCTTTCATTAAGCCCTGTCTGTTATTTAAGCGAAGGGGATCACAGAAACATGTCAGTTAATTATCTCTGGACATATGGTAGGTGATGCATGAACATCCATGTGATGTAGGTGTGTGGGTTTGAGGCTATCATGTTGTTTTTGTCATCGTCACTGCTGTGGCCAGGTGACATGCTGCTGTTATCTGGACGCAACGGCATTTCCACTGCAAGCAGGAAAAGATTTAACTATAATTGTATGTGTATGCTAACCAAATGACCTCTAATAGTTTTTGTACAGAAAAACAGAGCCGTGAAAAAAAAAAAAACTCAAAGTCAAGCTTTCCAGGTTTGGTGGGAAAAGGAGTAATGTTTACATAAACACTGAAAGAAATCATTGTTTGAATGTTTGTGCAGAGCAGAATTACACTAAAAGGCCAAGTATATATAAGAAAGTTTGTTACTGTTCTTGGCCACCTGGTGAGTTTATCAAACAATATCAACAATATGAGAAATGCAAACGACTCCTTCATCCTCTGGGAAATGCAACAGTTTGTCAGTCTTAGAAATACAACTACTAGAAAACTAAATGAGTGAATGCTCCAACAGCACTGAGCTCCTTGAACTGCAGCTTACCAGTGTACAGTAGGTGGCATGTTCATCAAAACTGTTGTGAAAGCCCAGATAAAGCTCAGTGAGCTGTAAACTGTCAGGACAAAAGTTAATCCATACATATCCTGACAGACATTTCTCATCCTTTACTTCCTCAGCCTCTGGGAGGTGCTACAGGACACTTTTTCATTTCATTCATTTTGCTTATTTACATATTTCATATATCCATCTTGTGCTCACATTAGTTTGGTTTGTGATCTGTTTTTATATAATACTTTTACATTCTGGTCACATAAAGACAACTTCCCATTTAGATGGACAATATCATGAAGTTCTATTTTACTCCAGCCTAGTTTTGTTTCACCAAGGTCTGCAAATTAAATAATGTTTCATACATTATTTAATGATTTCACTGGGATTCATTTGTGAATTATCATTTCAGTTGAAGAACCTTTAAATGATCTCATCCGATTATCCCAAGAGTCACAATTACATAAAGCATCTGCATTTCCTGTCCTTATATAATGTCTTGAATTATGTATAACAGTTAATAATTATTCTCGTATCATTAGCTTTACTTTCTTTCTTTCTTTCTTTCTTTCTTTCTCAAAGACTGAGATTTGCAGACACAGAAGAACTTTGATATGAGTGAGCAGAGATGACAGAGAGATCCACCCAACAGCATAACTTTATTGTCAATACACATTCAGTTTTGTATGTATATGACACTCACAGTACAATGAAACAGCATCATCATGGGGGTCCTTGTGTCTACATGCGATTGTCTCTGATTGATGAGTTTGTGTGTTTAATTTATGATTTATTATACAGTTTCCTTCAACCAATCACGTCACTGCATATGTCCTAATCTAGTTCACTACTATCATCAGTACTTTTGTATGTTTCCCTGTGTACATATGTACATCTTGACATTTTATGTGCGTATGATGATGATGATGTTGTTGCTTGATGGCAGCTCTATCGTCCTGTTGATCCTTTGATTTATCACTTTAGTTCTTCAGTGGAGGCTGAGGGCATGTCAGAGCCATCAGGACACTCCTGTAACACAGTAAGGATGTAAATAAAGAGATTTACATTTACACATTAGAATAATACAACTGCACAGAGAGGCAGGTATATATGCACACTTCACCTTCACTCTGTCCAGTTCTGGTCTGCCTGGCAGTGATTTTTGTGAGGAAAAGGCCTGTGAGGTAACACAGAGCAAACAGAATAGGTTGGATAACTGATAGAGTGAGAGGTGAAAGTATGGAGGAGGAGTGCTGCTCACCTTCTTCGACTGCTGCATCTCCTCTGTTGACTTGGACCTGTTCTTCATGTGCTTCTGAGGAGAGGTTGTGGTGGGGCTCTGGGGGGAAGAGAACCTTGCATCAGACATGGCCAGAATAATTCAGATGTTTTGCATATCAGGCTTTTTACACACCTCATTTGTCTTCTGCTCCATGGCTGGCTGTTCGGTCTCAGGAGAAGTTCAGCACTGATGGAGAATTAAGATGGATGATGTCCTTTGGAAAACTCTGATTGCGTAGCTGTGCGGACAGGAGAGAGAAAAATGAGAAGCTTTTTTAGCCATTTGGTTTCATGGAACAACAATGCAAGACCTTTTAAAGCCTGTAGCTTATCACTATAAAACCACTGAGCAGGTTCACCAGGTTTAACTGATCCCTACTCTAACAGGCTTGATGAATACCCCTCAGTCTGCAGTTATGGTCTCTTTTCACTAGATGGCGACAGTGACTCTGGCTTTGACATGCTTCACTCACCCGAATCTTTTATTGAGCGGTTTTCCTCTGGTGTTTGGCTCTAATTATCTCACTAGGATTTGCAAACTATTGCTGCCTTTTCTGTTGTTTTGAAAAACTTTCCTAATTCTCCTGAGTGTTGACCTAAATCAAAGTTTCATGTTATCGTCATGGAAATAGGCACTATAGGCTCTATAGGCATTAGAATGGCTTTTGCTGGAGGAAGATGGTGTGTCCCAGTCCCATCATAAAAGATAGTATAATGTTATAAATGCAGGCAGAGAGAGTCCTACTGGTCTGGTTATCAAGACCCATGAAAAAAATTCAAACAGAAGGCAGATGAACCTTATAAATGTTTTATGAAAGAATGAAAAACCAGAATCCCTCAAATGAGACAAAAGGGGATGGAGCTGGAAAGATAGGAGAACAAAAACTGCCTCCGACAGAGCTGAAAGGCCACAGTGAACAGCAGTCAACAGTCACAGCCACATCCGCAGCTGGTGTCAGGAGCCCCTGTGGCCAGAGACAAAGCACCTCTGGGTCTGGGTCAGTTTGCATGAGAATGATTATTATAGTCCAAAGATCTCGGTGCTGCCTGTGGACGTCTGCCTCTGTCTGACGTCTGACCAGTTCGATCAGATCAAAACACTGGCATCTCAGCATGAACAGGTGGTTTACTGGGGTCCTGTTCTGCAGAGCCTTAAAATGGAGGGGACACAGATGGGTTTCTAATTACAGGAAGATATCAGGGATTTTGGAGGATGCGATTCAAACATGCTGCTCATCATAAAGCATTAATATCTGTTAGATTAGACAACAAATGAAAAGTTGAACTTCAGCATCAATTTTAAAACCACAGTTTAACAAAAAATCTCATCCCAATGTGGCCTTACATGATGTGTTTAAAGCTTTCAGCTACATCTTATGGCCTTCCTTAACTACATGGTACATCCCAGTGTCACAGATCTGCCAGGGGAGGTTGAAAGCTTCAGAAACGTACTGTGTAAGTGAGCCTTACAGTGCTTCATTGTGCCATGGCTGTATTTTAGCCTTATTTTAACCTTATGAAAGCTGTTGACTTCATAGTACTAATATTTGACAGCTAAAAATATATATATATTTAATCTTACAGGATAAAAATCCCAAGCAGTGAACATGCCTTCCATGTTTTTTGTCTCCTCTAGGCCACTGTATAGCCTTGGCTTCATGGAAGAGATACTCATTCCTATATATAGATATGAAAAGCTCATTCTAAGTGACTAAAACACTGACAAAAACTAGACCATTCTGTGACTAAATCTGACTAGTGCACAGACATTTGTCACTGAGCCCCACCCACTCCAGGACAGTAAGAGGAGGAGAGAAAACCAGAAATGTAGAAATCTCTCAGCTGAAATAACCAGAACTGTTGTAACTTAGATGGAAATGTGTGTGTTTGTGGAGTACGGAGCCCACTTTACACACACATGTAAGTTATTGAGCAACTCTGTGGATTTTATCACAGATGGTGAAACAATTTCTTCCCAAAAATTTTGACAAGTCTGTCAAGATCTGGTCTGGTGAGATAGAGCACTGTACACAGAGCAGAGATACAAATCAAAAGAGGAAAGACACTTGCAGGTCAGACTGACACGACTGTGAATCGTCTACCAGCCTGATCTCCGGTTGAGGTTGCTGCTCTACAGGAAGCATTCAGCTTTGGGCTCATAAAGAATGAATGGGAGCTGATTGACAGAAACTCACTCGCCCACTGTGACGACTGACGTCAGCTGCCATGGAAGCGCCGAGTTTGTTGCTGCGGGGAAGTCCATTAGAATGTCCCAGTTGGACCAGGATGTGTGTGATATTCAACAGGGGCCTACCTGCCAGCCAGCATTTCCTAACACAATGACCTTTACCAGAGGGACTGGAGGACTTCTTTCATACAAGACCTATTACCACATACATGACGGTTCAGTTGGCACACCCAGGGGTATACAAGCTGTTATACTCCCTGCACTTACTTTAAAAAGTGCATTACACAGTCCTTTGAGGGACAGAGGAGGATAATCTGGGCCTTGATGCATTCATTGAGGCCTGAGTGCTCTCTCTGGCCAGATCACTAAGGGAAATGCTCTGCGTGAGAGTGATTACCCTGCATGCCTCCCTCTGCTTTTTTCTGTCACTGTCTGTCTTTGTGTAGATGAGGAATCCCACCTTTGTAATTCAAGGCACAGGACCGGTGAGGACCATGCAGGCTAAACCAAAAGAGGGTGGAAAGGCGTAGGTGCTTCAAGAAACATTGCTGCATCGATTAATTCAAATGAGAAGGCCAACAACAGCCAAAGTGGCACGTCCAAAAACACCACACCTCTTTGTGGTAAGCATAATGAAATGTGAACACGCACAAATGCACAAAATGCTCATACATTATTAGGTGGGCACACTACACAAGAGCAACACAAAGACTTTCGCCTTAAAAGCTACTCAAGACCTCTTTCTGCTAGGATGGTCAAACAGAATATTTTGCCCCCTCGTCTGTTCAACCCTTTTTTCCTCTGATTCTCATTGACTGAGACTTCAATCGAGGAGGAGGATGGAAAAGTTTAATAACAAAGTGTTTCGCCTTTTTGATCCTGAATGAAATGATAATGTGAACATCTGTATTACATAAGCAGTAAATCTGCTCCTTTGAATCGAATCCACCGGATTTAAGGTCCAGGATTGGCCAAGCTTTGACTGTTGGGTCAGTAGTAATTAACTCCAGTACTGAGTCGCAAAACATGAAGAGAACTTCTTGAGTTGAACTTAAATGTGTAAAAGGTCTTGACAACAACAGCAATGCTGTCTTCTTGCGCCTCTCCATAAACACTACCCACAGTTTATTCATGCGTCCAGGAGCAATGACAATGACAGGAAATATCCCTTCAGCCGTGCGTTGAGTGTTGAACACCTTGAAAGGAGAAAGTTTCCACTCCTCTGGGTCAGCTAATCACTGTACTCATGCAGAGGGTGAAATTGAAGCCTTAGTCTGACACTGTCATCTCACCACATCTGTGCAGGTGAACATGCTAATCACAGCTCACATGCCCAGAATATGTGTATTTATAGAGGCTGTAATAGCACACACATGCACACAGAGGGGGTTCAGAGCATCAAGGTGAGCATGTGGGCAGTAACTGCACCGAAGAGCACATTAAGACGGCTCACGGTGACAAGGACATAATGTCCTGTAATTGATGATGATGGGCTGTCTGTTCCACCACATTTAGGTTTCTCTCTCTCTCACACACACACACACACACACACACACACACACACACACACTCTCTCTCTAACTCACCCCATCTGGATGGATTTAGTCAGGATCACCCCGTCACAGCTGCTCCCAGCCAGAATCTCAGATCAGCCATGTGTATCTCACCTGATAACTGAGTCGGTGCTGATGAAAACACTGAGCACAGATTCTGTCCTTCACCAGCTGAGCAGAATCTGTGCAAACACTGATCTGATGGATGGGTTTTGTTTGTACACCATTTATGTATTCCTCTGCAGGACTCTCAAAGGCACAGTGAGAATCATTCAGGGGATTGAGCTCAGAAAATAAACACAAGAAGATATTCCAAACATGTTTGTCATCTTCCCTAATGCATACTGGACTAAATCATGAGGCTGAGCTCAAACTGGAAGTGGTAAATAACAACAAGGAGATAGGATAGGAAGCAGTGGCACTCAGTCTGAATGAGAATGTGAGCTTTTCTGTGAATGAGATGAGGAGGTTTGTCTTGAGGGACCATAAGACATTTAATCAAGCACAGAAATGCAGGAGTGACACACAGAAGGAGAGAATGAATGATGGGAGTGACAGACTGAACAAGCACAGCGATCAACTCCCCTTCAGAAAGAAAGGAGATTAATAAAATAGCTGGGGGAAATTCAGACACTCACCTCCTTTCCTCCCGTCTTCCCCTCTCTTTTCTTCCCTCAGTTCAGCAGACGTGCAGTGGAGTAGATGGCACTCCTCATCTCACTGCTGCGATGGTGTCTGTGAGAGCACACCCCTCTCTGCCCATTCATAGCACCACCGACGCACCACTCGTACATTTATGGACACACGCACACGCACACATATATACCACCAGGTGTAATCAAGGCTCTGTATGCAAATGTCTGCTGCCTGCCGGTCGGAAGCTGTGGGTGTGACAAACAGGTATTGTGTACTGCACGTTGATGCTTACATGGACAGCTCTGCTCATGTCTTAGGTTAATTACAGCAGTGACAATTACATCTTGTTCAAGGTGATGATACAGTCAAGGTGGGCGAATGAGACGCTTCCCAAACCTCACACTGCCTCATACTCTGAAATATGTGGATGAATTCATCTATGACTCATCTAATTTGTTTTGTAACCAATACAATGGCCAAATGCACCCAATGCATAAAGAGAGTCCTTCCAGGCTCCTCAACTGAAAAAACACCTTCCAGCAACAAGTCCGTAGACGGATGATGCACGCCATTGGCTGCAATCTCATCACAAAGAGCCAATCAAGGCACTCCATTGATCTCCATCACCACGCAAAAATGACATCATCAGATGACGGCATTTCAGGACGGAGGTTTCTCTCCAATACACTTGAATATGTAATGTAATCAAAGCTGGTCACAAGTCACACCTACACAGGACAAGATACAGATCAGACCTGCTGTACTCTGCATGACTCACACAGCCAGTCCAGTGGGGCAGTGGGGTCTGGCTGCACTACATATAAAACCACATCACGTAGCATTTGTCAAGCCAGAAACTGACCTCAGTGATTCATCCACAAAAAGCCTCTCTGAAGGGTGGAAACTGAAAACCTTGTGTTTTTTCACCCTCAACAATAAATGCAGACAGAAATGATCACATTTTATCATAAAACACTTTAATTTTTTTTCATACACCCTCTGGGATATTTTTGATGATCAACAGCAACTGATTCACTCTTTGTAACACCACGTTTCTAATGAAAGATCTGGACCCTGATATACAGACTAAAGTGACAGGAAAACAGGACCTGGCCAGGGCTTCACAAAGTGCCATCACAGCAAACGCAACAGATGCATTTAAGTACTGCAAACACACATTTCAAAACCACAAGTAAAGGCACACAAAATGAAAATAGTCATTTAAAATATTAAAAACTAATCTGCGTAAAAATATTCAATAATTTTAAAAAGGAATAAAACACAAAACGTGCAATACACTTCAAAAACCCCTTCAGGACAGAGGCTAGACCCTGCTCAGGGACATTCAATTCAGAGACGTTCAGGCTTAGAGTTCAAAGAAAAGCATCAGCGCAATTTTCAAGCAAGAAAAACAGAAGCAATGTGAGCTGCAACTCAAACTGTAAAGCGTTAATCGTCAGGGAGATTCTATTCAAATACATTAGCTCGACATTTCAGGATGAAATGTTGAGCTATTCACACGTTTCTGGGTGCATTAAACAATTCATAGCAAACATTTTCCCATGAGGATGTGTAGTGTTTTGAGATGACACTATAAATGCTTGCCATGTTACCTCTTCATTCCATATCATCAGTAGCAGATATGGTAGCACCCTGCTGTCTCAGAGCTTATTTGTAAACAATTAAAGAAAGAAAAATAAAATAAAATGAAAGTGCTTCAACATTTTGGAGTAAAATGAGTCTTTGGATGTGATCGGCCACATTCATGCTGTAAGATGTCTGTTGTGGTTTTTGACCATGTCTTTGTCCCTCCCACACACAAACAGCTCTTAAACTGCTGTTTCTCTTACGTCTTTGGTTTCTGATCCGGCGGAGTTAGAGGCTCCCTCCGCTGCCCCAGCTGAGCTCGAAGGTAATGACGTCTTGTCCTCTGATCCCTCTGTAGGTTTGGCAGTGGGGGGACTGGTTGCACTGGGCTCCTCTGGCTCTGTTTCCTGCCCCTGGTGTGCAGGCAGCAGGAAGTCGGGGATCTCTAGCTGCTCTTTGGTCAGGAGCCCTCGCTGGTCGTCCACCCTGGAGCACTGAGCTCTCGTCAGCATGTCCAGAAGCCCTGACACAGAGATAAATATCACGTTCATTTTGGCCTTTATTTCAAACTAGTAAATCATATCAATAACGCAAAAAACACCTTATTCCTCATCAAACTGTCCTGGCTATTTAATAGGGTTGGGTTATATGGATGTAATCATTTATCATGCACATTTATATTGCAATACTGAAATACTGATGTATGATGTATCATAAAAGTGGGAACTGAGTTTTGACATAATGTCCACACTTGTGCTGCATCTTGCCTTGAGAATCTTTTTTTTTTCTTTCTTTTTTTTTTTTAAAGCCAAGTGCACATCTCAAAGATGATTGAAAACCTTTTACTGTGGATCATGATACAGTACATGTTACCATATTCCCAACCCTCCTTGGTATTGCTGACGTCTCCTACCATCCATGTCGGGGTTCTTACTGGGCTTGGGCTGAGTCTTAGCTCTGTCCATCTGTGGCGATGATCGAGTGTCCACGCCTCCACTCCCTGCTCCAGCCTGGGATCAAAACAAGTAAAATAAAAAATCAATACATTAAATATTGATTCAAAGGGATCAAATCCCAGTAAAATTATAAAACTATGAATTCTAAGAAAATTCATTATTATCAGTGAGGTTGATACTCCGTGTTGATGTGTTGACAGTCTTTGACAAAGGTCAAAGATTTTGGTGTCCAAAGATTACACCCCATTTTATTCTATAGTGCACTATATTTACTGTCAGCAGTTTTATTAAGTGTGTACTTATGTGTTTATTTCACTCATTTCCCAAACAAACAACTGAAACACAAAATGTCAACTCTTCAATGATAAAGGAGCAGAAAGAAGAATATTCGTATATCTGCCCATACTTTCTCAAAACATTCATTAACATAACAAACAATTCAACAAAATTAAAATGTGAATTTTATGCTCTGCATTAGTTCATTAAATATCCCCCCAATGGAATTCAGTGAAGGTTATTGAGTTATACCTCTTTAATGTGCAGCCTTGGCCTTCAAATGATAACCTTCATTATGTTCTAATTTAGAAAATAACAACCCAAAGCATTTCAGCAGATCAACTTTTCAAGTCAGTTTATTAACAGTGTCTCACCTGTGAGGCGGCAGCTGAACCACTGCCTCTGGAAATGCTGGCCTGGTCTCTTCCTGTTTAAACCACATAAAGCTGCATTAGTTTCTAGCAGTGCTTCTACTCTACCAATATAAAAAGTAGTCAGTGGACTGCTGGTGATGCTCCACAACTTAACTTCCCCATTGTGTTAAACACCAACATCAGCCAGATAAAATATTCTTGACAAGAATTAAACTGGTCCTCCTGGGACACAGCCACTCTAATCGAATCTATTTCCCTCCTCCTGCATGCAGTGAGTGGAGCTGAGGCGGGGGGAGCTGATCCAAAGTGAAGTTGGTTCTGGTTTCTCAGCGGTCAGGGAATGAGGTGAGTGAACTCAAAGTGACACGACACTCAACAAACCAAATGGACTCAGACATGTCGACCCATAGAGGAGAATGGAGAGGCCGAGGGAGAGAGAGGCACACACAAAGAAACCAGAGTGGGGCGGAAAAAGAGGAACATGCAGACAGTGACGCAGAAAAAAAAAACAGGGCAGTAAAATGGACAGTGAAAGGACTTTCTCTTCCCCTGCCAGCTAAAAGTGAGCGAGAGCCAAGAGATGCAGAAACACTTTCTAAAGCCCACTAAAGAATCGGTTAGATGAAAAATACGGCACAGGCAGGGGTCAGGCAGTATTCAGAGGAGATCACATGGAGCACCACTGTCATGTCACGTACATTCTCTACTACTAACAGAGGATAGAAAAGTAGTATGTGCCTTTATCGGATTTTATTTAACTCAGTTCATTCACTGGTGGGATAAGTGGGTTTTTTTTATCTTGTGGCTGCTTGTAATTTTGCAGGGTGGAGCAGGAGCATTTACCTTTGGCTTTGTCAAGTCGTAGCGTCTTATTGGCCAGTCTGAACACGGTGCTACTCATGTTCACGGGCTCATCACTTCCGACCTTTAACAAATAAGAAAAGAAAAACATGAATGATTCCAGCTGGGAAGATGCTGACACACACACAAACACACACACACACACAACGATGATTCTGATTAATGCATTACCAAGAGGGTGTAATCTCATTTCTTATTCCACAAACAAAATAGTGTAACACCTTCTGGTTTTGGTAACCACATTAAAATTACAGATTTGATATGAATATTAACATGCACACTGACGCGTAAACTGCTGCCTAGCAACGGCTGCTGGAGGCAGGGGAGGCAGACGAGAGCTGACAGAGGAGATGGACAGAATTTTAAAAAATGAATATCTTTAAAAATGTCAGACAAGGCAGGTTATCATTAAAGCAGATTTACTTGACTTGCCAGAAAGTCATTATCCGAGCAACTCCTCAAGCACAGGCTGCGTGCTGTCTCATTTAAAGAGGCATACATCACTCACCATGGTGACCAGGGCCTCTTGCGGCTTGAGGTGGTGCTTCTGCATCACTAGAGAGAGGGCGTCCTGCAGCGTCTTACTAGACTTCACCACAATCCCCGTTGTCTTACCAGTGAAGGCAATCTCCAGCCTGAAACACATGAATGTCAATCAGATCCCTTACACAGTAACAAAAAACTGAAGTGGAACAGTAGCGAAGCTTCACCAAAATCTAGTCATGGTCAGCGTGTGGTTACAGAATGATCTCCCACCCAGTCATATCTGAGCAGGAGATTCTCATGTGATTTAATATAACATGCCATATAATTACAGAGTCAGTGCAAATGATGACTAAAATGATTTCTGCAGAGCAAACCAGACTATGTCTTGTGGTAACACAAGGACTTCCCTCTAATATGGTGAGGAGTGATATGTTGTAGTGGGGATGGAGGTGTGAAAGCCTGCTAGGGTGTCAAAGACAGAAAAAAAGGAAGCAGAGGAAGTGACAGTTGACTCACGCAAACGTCACCCTGAGCTCTAGAGAGACCTGCTGATCTCTCAGTACAGAGCAGTCCTGGTCCAGCGATAAGGGCTGCTGTGGAGAGAGCAACAGTGTATCAGACTGAGGGAAATTAAAGTGAGTCTCGGAGATGTGCGCTTCAGCTGGGGACACTTTCAAATAAGTTTCAGGCATTAAAAGAGGGAGTAGGATGTGGCAGTGAGAGGCTGAGAGGATGTTGGAACAGGAACAGGGTAGTCATCTTTTTCACACTGCCTATTGCAAAACAGATTCGCAGAGCCATACAGTAGAAGAGTGTGAGCACCTACTTGATTTAAAGCTGTAGGTGGACACACAGCAGCTCAGTGCTCACCTTGTCCTTCCCATGAAGGTAGATGATGACATCTTTCAGTGGGAAGCCTCTCTTTTCACACAGACTGGCCAGCATGTCTTTGATGGGTTGGCCATTGCGTGTGGGGGCAAGGGAGGCACTGCCATCAGGTAGGTAGACACAGCAGTAGCCCCCCTCTACCTCTATCCGGCTCCCACCTCCCTGATCTGGAGACCTGGGACTTGATTTGCCATTCTAGATAACAAAGAACATTCAAGAGTGAAAAACATCCTGCAAAAATGTGTGTATTATTTGAAGGCAGATTTGGAGATTTTCATCTACATCCATAGACTCCATACAGTCATTCCTGTGTGCCTCATAGTAGTTTAAACAATAATTTCTTCAGCAACAGCACTGACCTCCATGTGCCTGTAGAGGGAGCCAAGCTCCACACTGCTGGTTGACTTCACTGACATATGGGACTCTTTCCGGGAGACCGCACTCTCGATGTTGGAGGTATCTATTGTTGTCAATGGGAGGAGAAGAACAAGAAGAGAACGAGGGAGGAGGTGTCAGATAAAGTCGCAGGAAGCACATTAAGGCACAACACAAGGTCTGCCATCTGACAGGCACTACCTCCCCAAGATCCTCTTTTCTGCCGCTGTTTCTCTGAGGCACTCTTGGCACCGGGTAAGCTGTTAGAGTCTGAGTTCTTGTTCTGTTTGAGACAGACAATGGTGAAATAAAGTCATTAAAGCACAATCAAAACAAGAATCACTCACTTTTACCCCTCAGTCAATCTTATCCCAGTCTATGTACCTTCTTGTCACCGAGCAAGGGGCTACGGTTGACCACATCCTCCCAGGATCCCATGCGAACTGGCTCACGAGAGAGCTGAGGTAGAAGTTTTCCTTCTACACTTGCCAAGGTGCAACTCTGGTAAAGTGGAGAGCGCACAAAGCGCCTGTAGCTGTCCATTTTCATCAGCTTAAATATCTAGTGCAGAGGAGAAGCAGCAGAACACAAAGTCAGACACTGGATCATTGAGCTGATATGAGAAGAATGGCCTCAGTCTGAACAGACCTGTGCTTGAGCTTTGTTAAACATGTCAGGTGTGGGCTGCTCCAGGTCCTTCTCCTCCGTCTTGGCAGTGTCATCGATGTTGACCGAGTAGGGCGCGCTGTCAGACAGGTAGGTGTGGTAGATGGAGCGAGCCACTGTTTTCAGCTGGAAAAGCAACAGCCCCCTCAGACTGAATCACCCTGACAATTGCTTATGACCCAAACCTTGTTTGCAAATCACTGTCATTTTGAACCAGTGACACATCGACAAAAATGAACCCCACTGACACATGGGAGCAGTTTTCATTCAAGTGTTTAGATTTCAGCCACCACCTACAGAGCCACTCAGTGTGTTTATCTTCTCTGAGGCTTTGTGTTTTCCCTCCTTGAGTATTTGGGCACGTCCTTTACCAAGAATCACATCGAACCTTTCCAAGCACTCACACTGCAAGTCACACAATCAATAAGTCGCTAAAAGTCCACTCATTCCCAGAGAGCTCAGAAATCACACAACAAAAGATGGTAGCTTTAAAGGCTTCCCATCTGGCCACCCTTATTTGAAAGTCAACAGGAAATGTTCTGTCGACTATATAAAGCCTGTTAACTGGCTTTAAGGGGAAAAAAGTCACCGGATCACATTCTGTAGCTACAGATCACTACACAGATATAATTATGTCAAGCAGCCCACCTACATTCAACTTCTTGTCTACAATGGAAAATAACATGTGTTAGCGTTCACTTAATTCACCGTGTAAAGCAGTAAAACAGTGTCATCATACCTCGTCCAATGACGTGGCTGGGATCCTTCTGAACTTTTCACATGCTTGCCAGAATAAAATGTTCTCCGCACTCACTTCAGACTTCAGGAAAGCCTGTGGGGAAACATACACACGCTGTATGAATCTACAGAAGACATTAACACTCAACTATTTTGAACATGTTGCAAATTACAACATAACACAAGTACGTGTGTCGAGTGTGACTCACTGTAAAGTAACGGACCCCAGCGGGATCCTCCAACAGCTTTTCAAATGAAACGGCCCAGCTCAGTATGCTGTTGGCGGGCCCAGCCTCTCCGCCCGGAGTCCCTGGAAGGCTGGAGCTGCTGCCTCCACAGCCCCGTGCAGACATGTTCAACTCTAGAACAGATTCAGACACAAACACACCCATTTATCAGAACAGAAAAGCATGACCAAGAATGAGAATGAATCAGATATCTTTCTTCTGGCGTGCTCAGACACGTTTGCAGTGTAGAAATGCAGCATCGACAGGTCTGCCTGTGCATGTTTACAGTTCACACTCACCTCCATCTGACACTGCCTGACTCTGCGCAGAGAGAGAGAGAGAGAGAGAGAAAGAGAGCAGATCACTTACAACAACAGTGAAACAAACCAAAACTTAAGAAAACATCTGACGAGATGAAATACACCTCGCTGAGATCACCAAGTGGTATCACTGAGTAAAATCCCATAGCACTTAATCAAATCAGCTCTCAGGTCAACAGTCCCTTGACTGAGACAGAATGTCAAAAAACAAAGTAACTCTATGTAAATTCATTGGAAACATCTTAGGTGCTACACTCAAAAAACTAAACCACAGAACAAAAAAAATGCCATAATAATCATTAAAACAATAGAATATTACACTCATAGTTTTACAATGATCTTGAAACTCTATCACGTTACACTCACATGTGTTTAGAGCACATTGGCATACATTTAGGAAGTGAAATGTGAACAACAGCTGCATGTTTTTTTTTTCTTCTTCAGTTTTTGTTTTTTCCCTCGATGTAACAGTGTAGTGCAATCAGCCAAGGCTGTTTTCACAGGAAGTGGTTGTGACACTGATGACAATAGCTCATTCAGCTTTCAGAGCTCACAAATCCACATCTCATGAAAAAAGAGGTTCTTTCCGTTTCTGTTCAAGCACATTCGCAGTTATAAACTGAAATCTGCAAACTCTTTACTTTCAGACCTGTGCTGAGAAAAAAAAAAGTTTGCGTGTTGATCAAACCACGTTAGAAAAGATCAGCAGGTTAACTGAATCTGTTACAAGTGACTGAGTAAAACCCTCAGATGCTCGGACCCAAGAAAACACACAGCAAGGCTCAATCAGCATGTGGCACTGAAACAGTCTTAAAAAAAAAAAAGGTCCTGGGTTTTAATACAAAGTCCTCTTGAAGTATATGTATCTTTTGACAATCGGGGTTTCCTCTGGGTGCTCTGGCTTCCTCCCACAGTCCACAGACGTGTGGGTTACAACACTAAATTTTCCACTATGTGTGTGTGTGTGTGTGTGTGTGTGTGTGTGTGTGTGTGTTTCTGTAGAGGTTTGGCTTGGATGCAAAGGTTTATAAATGTCACTAACAGTCATTAACAGTCATTTGCAGTCTCTGTGCCAGTTGACACAATCTGAGTGCTCATGATGAAAAGTGTTTCACTCCAAATGACCAATAACTTCTTAGATAATATATAATCTTTATGAAATCTTCCTTTCATTTTCATTCTTTCATTCATACTTATCCTCCTCTTCATCTTGAACTATCTGTGCTTGACATCCCATCTCTGTCCTTCATGCCCATACAGCTCAGATAAAGGCAGATTTGAACTCACCTGATGGTCCTGTCTCTGTATCATTTCTGTGAAATGCACTGAATGTGAGTCAACTCTGAAGGTTAAATGAAGTCGATTTTCGCTGAAAGTCCACTTTATCTTGACCTCGTTTCTGGTATAACCGACATCAGAGGAGTCTGGTGCATCATATCTCATAACATATCATGACTAAAAACTGTTTCTCTACACAACACACAACACACAACACACCCCCAAATAAAAAAAAAATCTCACGAGGCTAAAACTAGCTTTGGTTGCTCATGTGAGTAACAATTTGAGTAGTCTCAGCTCATTATAGGGGGTGAGACCAAGGCCCAACTTCTACCCAGATATCATTTCTTTCAATCAACAGACTGCCAGTGAGATGCAATGTGTGATCAGTTCAGAGACAGCTGTGCTTGGTGAATTTTGAGAACACAGAGCTGATACGGGCTGTTTGTTTGTGCAGGTGTCAGCCTCACTGTGACTACAGCACTTCACTTTTTTTGCTCTACTGCTCAAACTCACACACCAACACACACTTCATGCACAGTTAAACCGAAGCTTCACCATCACTTTAATTGTGCACTTTTTCATTCTCACTCACTGCAGCAGGAAATAACATCAAGGGATTAGGATTCTCCGCAAATCCTTTGAAGGAGAGTGAAGGTATGCAAACATAGTCTATGTGAGGGAGGAGTTTGATGCAGCACCAATTGTAGGAACATTTCCAATCACACAAAAAAATCTCAAAGCGGGGAGTCTTTTTAAACCACAGCAACATCCATCTCTTCTCTGCCTCTGCAAAAAATACATCTTTACATAGACTTTCACACCTTTAGCAGTGTTGAACCATTTCAAGAAACATAATGGTCTCGCACAGAGTAGACCAAAGCCAGCTCAGCCTACATATGACAGATTGGCAAGCAGGCATGGCTCCGTTTCCGCCTCTGACTCAGGCAAGCCCGGTCTGTTTTCAGTAGCAACCAGCACACAGCCTGATTGGTTCTGGCACAGCTGAGGAGTGGAGACGGATGATACAAGCCAAAACATGAAAACTGCACTGCTGTACTGTCGCTGCTCTGACCTGGATGTCATCTTAATAGTATCAGCATGTAAAAAAAAAAAAAAAAAAAAAAAAAACTAAAAAATAGCAGACCCAGAAAGTAGTTCAGACTTCAAAGAGGTTCCTGCTCATTACAAGGCTACAACTTACTCAACACACTCAACTCCAGCTTAAACTTGAGCACACTCCCAATCTTGTACTTCCACTAAGCGAAGCACTGATAAAACTTTCTCATTTACGTATCACAAATACATAAACCAGTGGACGGCTGCAGAACCAAACCAAAACTCACCATGTGGCTAACAGGAATCCCTAGAGCATTGCAGTTCTTCGCCATGGTGGCCCAGACACCAGACTACAAGCTGAACCTTATGCGATGTGCACACTGTCAGGGGACACAGTAAAGTGCTCCACCCAAAGATTATGCACACTCTTCATACACATACACACACACTCAAAAATTCATCACTTGGGGCTTCTTGCTACTTCCTGCCTGGAAGGGAAGTCTTGCCATAGCAACAAGCCACAAAAGAGGAAGTATGGTTACTATGATCAAACTGTTCTCAGCCTACATCTTGAGAAATGCTGTGATGTGGGAACACAGACAGGACTCATCTTGTACTCATTTTGCTTTTGATGCACAGTCACTATAAAAGTTACTTCACACACAGCTTTACATGTAACACCCCAGGTGCCAAATGCAGCATTACACCTCCTCTGAAAAGCGGAGGGGGGGGGGGGGGGGGGGGGGGGCACTACGTTTCCTCCACGTTCATTTCATATTCATGGCACACAAAAAACCAGGACTTGGTCACTAAGTATAAGATTGTCTTTTCCCAAGTTTTCCACAGTTCTCTCATTTTACATTTTGCAGCGTCATTTCAAAATAAAACGTCTGAGTGTCAGCACTGGTCCGTGGCTGCAGTAATCAAATCAATGTAGAGTCATTCAAAATGAAAACCGCTGTTTTCAGAAAACGAGGTCAACAGCTTTTAAGTCGTGTTCCCCTTCTCCATTGCACTCTGTCGTACCTTACTGTGCACCGTGATGCCAGCGGCCATGGTGCACCGTTTGTCACATTTCCTGTTTTGCTGCAGTGCTGCAAATTTTGCCAGGCGGTAGAACCTGTGGTGAAGTCCTCTGAAAGTGACCATGTTCACAGGAAAAGCGGAACAAAGCGCACAAGGCGACGGAGCTGGAGGAGTTCAGGTCAGAGTTAATTACCTGCGTTGATCTTACCTGAGTGCGCGCGGGCCGACGGGCCAGGTGAAGCCGGGCTTTTTAATTGAGAGTGCACATTTCTGACCCCCCCTCGGTGAGATCGATGGTTCCACAGGCAAAGTTTTGTCAGATATGAAGTGCAAAGTGTCAGCAACTCTGCCCGGATATCAGAGCTATTATGCAAAGTGGCTGCAGTGCATATTCAGCGAAGGCTTGTTTGGAAAATACTGGCAACGTTGTCTCTGAGCTTTCAAGAGGTCAGACTGACACATTCTCCACAAGGACAGCAGTTTAGCCTTGAAATGCATGTGGATTTGTATAATTCATTCGACCCCATACACCGTGGACCCTCACAGTTCAGTGTTAAAATGTCAAATTTCCAACCCAAAATGTGAATGCAAAAAATCAGCCTGAATAGCAGGGTGGGATCTGTATAGATAGACTGTGCTATGCAAAAAAAAAAAAAAAAAAAATGAAAACAAAAATAGAGTGGTGTTAGAAGAAGAAGTCAAGCTGTTACTTAAATTAACATCTCAATAGCAGCACTGTGTTCTGAAGCAATTTTAGCATTGTGTGGTGCTGTTAATGTTGCAGGCCTTTGACACGTCTCATCCACATTGACACGTCTGTTTTCAAGAGGAGAACTTTCCACTTTGTGAGTGTAATGTTCAGTGTTTGTGCTTTAATTTCCCGCAAAGTTAATCACTGAGTTAGAAAATATTCTGTATTGTTCTCATGTATTAATTTTTGTCATTTAGCAGGAGCAGATGTGATTTGCATCCCCAGTCTAAATTAATGAAGTCATTTTAAATGGCTGTTATTCAAAATCAGAGGTCATTGAAAAGTCAGTTGTCCTAGTTTGCTTTCCCCACAAGCTGAAGAACAGCAGCATCAGTTGACCTCAGCCTTATTTGTTGTTTCCTTGTCGTCAGCAGCAACAAGCTTGGAGCTTCTGAATAACATTTTCACATGCTTTCTATTGTTGAGGTTATGGTTATAGGTGCTGCAGTAATTACTGGTCAGAATGAGGTTATGCAGTTGAGTTAATTGAAGTTCATTGACGTTAGAACGGTAAGTGTCGGAGAGCCCATCTGAAACCAAGAAAAAACATTTTACTTTAAGTTTAAACAGATGAAGGTTTGGTTGAATAAAACTCTATGAATTAAAATGATTTAAGCTGAGAAAAAGGATAGCTTATCAGCAGCACTCTCTACTGGCCACCCTGTGAACATAAAAGGCCATGAGACATTCCTGTGAAAGATGATGATATATTCAAAAGCTTCGGCCCCTCAAAGTCAGTCAGTTTGGCAACTCTGAGCAAAGTAACTCCTAATGTTTTCCTCTATGTGATGAGTGCAAAGGCTGAGGATAGTTTGCATAGGTAAACTTCTGTTTTGCTGATAGCAGGCTGTACATCAGAGTGCCTGACTGTCTTTCTACTTCACCGCCTCTCTCCGTCTGTCTTTCTTTGGAACAAGTGTAATAATCGCATCATTTTATCCTCGGTGTCATTCAACACCATGCAGAGCACATCACCTGGTGCCTGACTGTTATCCTTGCCAACGCTCCCATCAACAAACAGACAACAGCACTGTTTGTGCTACAGACTTCCAGAAAAAGCTATATTTGCATCCGTATCAGTGTTTATGATCTGCTGCGCTGTTCCTCTTCCAATGCAAAGACTATTAGGTCACACACAGCAGAGGAGGTCATCATTCAGCTCTGTGATGAGACAACACCACAGCAGGTAAAATTTAAAAGAAAAAAACATTATTACATATTTTTAAGCTTTTTGATGATATAAAAAACAGCTGATGTTGAAGTTGTAAATTTGACATTTATTAAGCGTATTTTAAACCTAAATCTTCTCCAACAGGAAATGGTCTTGAGAGCGATATCCCTCTGTATTTTACTTGGTCATCTCATTGGTAGGGAGCCTATAATGTGTTTGTGTGTATTTCATCTATACATGCCTTTCTGCATTAAATCTGCACACCTCACTTTTTCATGTCGTTACTTTAGTTGACGTTGCCTCCGACTGTGTCTCTCATGATTGTCTGAGATGTAACTCTACAGAAGAGACTGCAGGTAAAAAAAGCACACACAAACCCTCTACTTACTCTATTTATAGACTGTATCTGTAAATGTTATGTAGCAGCTAATGTACCTGAACAATGCCTGCCATTAAGTAATTGCGAGGCAAGATGCAAAAGGAAAACGTTCTTAATGGCTTCTCTGTTTTCCCTATAGATTTTTGTCAACGCTGCCTAGAAACTAAGTGCATTAATGGTCAGTGCCTTCTTTCTTCTCATTTGTTTTCCTCAAGATAAATGCAGTGAATTTTACACTATGTAATGTGGATGAAGTAAATGAGAATGGGGTGTGGTAGCAGAATGAGGATGACTCTAACATGACAAGCCTGACTAAAGTCTTATAAGTTTGGTGATTGCTGTCTTGTGTGTGTATCACTAAAGCTTGATAAGAGCAGATACACTGATGTTTTAATGAATGCCTGTATTCATTTTATTCTTTTTATATACCCAGAAACATATGCAAATATTTCATCAAACTGCAAAGAAGGTAACCTGTACCAGTACCTTTGGTAGTGACAGTGCACTGAAACACATAAAGTGATTTGTTGGTTATTACTTAACAGTGCCACAGTTGTTTTCCTCTGCATTAATATTTATTCTGCTCATCAGTCTTTCAGGTTTCTATCAACAGCACTGGATCCAAGGTCTCCGAGGGTGATGATATCACTCTAACTTGTGTCTATAATGTTCCCAATTTGAATCTGACAATTGGGTGGCAGAAGGACAACGAGGAGATTAATGAGAAGAAAAAGAAAAACAAGCTGCTTCTCGAAAAAGTGCGTGCGCGTAATGAAGGCCAGTACATCTGCTTTGTGAATAGCTCATGTGGCAATTACAGTTCTTCACCAGAGGAGGTCACTGTAAAGAGTAAGTAGACAGCTCCCTGCTTCCTGCACACGCCAATTCTACATTTTAGTTAAGGTTGAAAATAAAATAAAAAACTGGAACTTTTCATGGTTTTTAATATATGAGTAGCGAAATGATTGAACTCCTCACTGACAGCCTGTGTCTTTGCTGTGTTTTCTGCCTTTGTCACGGTCTGTGTGTCCTCCTCTAGACGACAATGTGATCATCCTTGTGATCTGTGGCATTGCAGCTTTGGTCTTGGTGGTGGTTATGGGCCTGATAATGAAGTACAAGCTGAAGAGGGACAACGGTAAGAACTCCATTCAGGTTGTTTATGCCACAGAACCACACAGAGGCCTGAAGAGAAAGAAAAAAGCTTTAAGTACCTGCTTCTTCCTCAAGTATATCCTTTTAAATACATGATAGTGATATAGATGATAGGTCTATGTTACTTCCTGGTACAGTTAATATATTTTAAATACTTCAAAATAACAATTTGACATTTTATTATTCACCTTGTTAAAAGACCTAACTGAAAAGATCACAAAAGGATGTCGTCAGCAGCCAAATAGTTCATCTTAGCACAACAGCTGGTCTTGCTCATAGAGATAAGTCAAATTGTAGGATTAGCAGTATGCAAAAACCAAAGCAACATTTTGAACCCTAAAAATACACTTACTTGCTCTCTTGGCAAAAGTTTAACTACACAAGAATTTCAGTAATCTCCCAGATGCAGATGTAAAATGTGTGTACACATTTAATTTCTATTTATGACATATATGTATAAGTAAAAAAATATATAAGCATTACATATTCATTACAAATGGGAATAATATTCCATGCAGTCAGATATATACAATATCAAGTCTATAGTAATATGTATCCGTATGTCTTCTTCATTTTTTAGAGATAGGTTGCCTGCTAGTGTGTGTGGATATCATATACATTTGGGGTTCAAATGTCTGAGACCATGAAGACAAACATGTTGTTACACAATGCTGTGTTACACAATGGATCCACCTTCACACACACTTTTTCATGAACTCTACAGAAGAAGAAGAAAAACAGTGAACTTATATGGTCATATATGTTATACCAATACCCACAGCAGACATTTCACATGAAGCCAGAGGCCAGTTAGCTTAGCTGTCGCTGTTCATTCAATAAACAGTCTACATGATGATGTAAAACATGGTAAAACATGATAATCAGTGAAATTTAGAGGTGGATTTAGTTTCATTTGGAAAGAGCTGTTTCCCCCTGTTACCAGTCTCTGTGCTAAGCTAAGCTAATCAGCTGCTGGCTTCCACTCCTTATTCAGTGTGCAGACATGAATGTTTCATTTAACTCTGCAATTCCCAAATCATTGAACTATTTTGTAATTTTTCCACACATTGCTAATCCTAGAGTATGAATTCCCTTCATTTACATTATCAAGTGTGACACAGCCTTTGCCCCCCCCCCCCCTCTCTTTCTGCAGCTAAAAACAAAGCAAGGATGGCACAGAAGATACAGGCTGAGAGAGCTGGCGGTCCACTTCCAATCACACCAAGGGAGTCCTAAATAACATCACATCCAAAATGAACCAACACTGACATTATTTAACAATCTTTTCGTAGTATATGATATACACGATACAGAAATAAAAGGTCTTTAACCGTTGTCTTTCAGTGTGTGTGTGTGTGTGTGTGTGTGTGATCGGGTGAGGTTACAAACTTATCTATGGGTCATTTCCAGACGAAGGTGGATCTATTGTGTAACACAGCATTCATGTTAGCTCCGCCCACTGACCAGAAAGCCTGTTCAGTTGAGGAAAAGAGCCTAGAAATGTTTTAATCCAGACACAGGACAGGCGTGCTCAAACTAATCCTGCTGAATGCTCTTCTCACAGGAACGCACACTACACAGAGCAGCTTTATGGTGGCTGGCATGTAATGGATATATGGCCTGATAATGCTCTCCATTCCTCTTTAAGAGAGGGATGGATGTGGGATTTGAGAGATGATTTATGAGCACAGAAACACTCAATTCCTTGGTTTAACAACATGATATAATCCCTTGAAGTTTATGTGCTAGTGTCTATGCAGACTGCCTCTCATTCACGCTGCCCTCAGTGTCTTTGTTTTCCTGCATTAGCAGCATTTTCCCCTCTCAGCCATATGGCAAAATAGCTGAATTGTTTTTTTTTTCCTGCCCATAATATCGTGGAGTTTGAGAGTGTGTCAGGAAGGACTGTTTATTCAGTTTCCTCCTATAGCAGGTGGCTAAGGGATAATCCAGGTAAAGCCACTGCAAAGTGGAGATGGAGGGATGGACAGAGGAAGGGGGGAGGGTGGATGGGGTGGCCTTTGCATGGATGACAAGGGCTAATTCTGGCCTCCTAATCCCAGGCCCGTCCACCCTCCCCCTCTTCCTGCTTGCTAACTCCAAGGCGACTGTGCAATTGACGCCCAGGTAGACATTACTATCACATACACACATAGCACTTAACTCTCCCAAGTTTACTGAGGAGGAAGAGGGGAAGGAAAAAAGGGGGCTGCTTGTACCTCTTCTGGACAGCTAGCCTGGGTGACCTGGATAGCTAACACACCTGTGTGAGCTTCACTGGAGAATGTAGCTGCAGCCTCCAGCCAGGCCACAGGAAACACGCCACCATGGGAGAAGCTCAAAAGGTAAGTAACCTGATCTGGAGCCATGGGACTTATAAAACCAAATGTGAGCTTTTGATATTTGTTTGACACAGAAGAATTTGTTCTAAGTGGTTTTGACTCATAGTATGAATCATCAAGTGTTTTACAGAATTTCTGTATCGATGCAGCTCTCAGACATTATTGTTGGATACCTAAGTTCCTTGTCGTGTCAAATTGTGATGATACAGTATACAATCTGTGGTTAGACATATAAATGGAGCCTATAATGGCCTTTGACATAAAGTTAAACCGCACATACGCTGTAGTATCTATCACCTTGACTCAAATATCTAAAGCTCCAGCCTGCTGTTGTGCAACCTTGCGGCAGATTAATCACTCTAAATGATGAATAACTAAATGGATAAAGTTCAAATTAACACCAGTGTTTTTACAAATGAAGCAACAGATTAATTCTTACAGAGTGGCGGGGTGGGAGCAATGCAGTAGCACCAGATATTAGGGCTGCAGATTGGTGGGTGGGTGGGTGGAGCAAGATGGACACGCACGTCTGTGTGTGTGTGTGTGCTCACCAGTGCTGTACATAAGGGGAGCTTTGACCTCAAACTGGGAAGAGGTCAGTGGGATTTTCATCAGTTCTTAGCTGTCTCTTTATTTGTCTTGAGAATAATGTAAGTAACATTTCACCTCCAAGGAAGGACAGGATGTAACTCTTTCTCTCATTGTAATATTGTGGTTTTTCTGTGTCTGATTTCATTCTGATCACCGTTGTAGTCATATTTTTCTTATTACTAAACCGTTCCTGTGCTTCTGTATTCTAACATTACAAAATTGAAACATTTGATGACAAATGACCTGTCATGACGCTTCCTGATTTTGACACAAGATCAGTACATTCTCCAAATACTGAAGGCGGCCACAAATGGTCTGCCTGGTTCTGTGTCTTCCCTGTTCCTCTGCCTGACCCACCTCTGCCTCTGTGCAGGGCTTACTCTCTGTCATTGAGAAACTCAAGGGATCCACAGAGCAGGAGGTCAGGATAGTGCTTCTGGGGCTGGACAATGCTGGCAAGACCACCCTGCTGAAGAGCCTCGCCTCTGAGGATGTGAACACCATCACACCAACACAGGTGAGAAGAAGTCATATGTTAAAATGTCACACTCACACCTGCACATCCTTACCTTAAGGTTACAGAGCGGCAATAGGCAAGAAATGTCACAAAATGTGTTGGTTTATTCATCCTACCAGAAACAGTTGAGTCAATTTATAATGCAATTACCTGACATCATTAAGTCTGCTTTAGATAAATAAGATAAATTTGGCAGAAATGTTCCCTCAACATTTAGTGTTTTCATGGAGCTGTAACCCAGCATTAGAAAGGGCAGGGTAACTGCAATCTAATCATGTGAGACAAGTGCACTCTCTTGCTCAGAGTAATGAGATTCAGATGACCTTTGCTTTTCTGACACTCTGCGAAGTGAAATGAATGGTCTAACAGTACACATGCTTTAACCATCAATAAGAAAAACAATAATGTGAGGGTGTCAGATCACCCTGTTATACCACATGTTAAATAACCTTTCAGCAGGAGATAAACCGTGGCCTTATATGACCTTCCTGATTTGCATGATCTTGACACAATTTCTGGGAAGATCCCTGCGAGTTCCTTTTTTTTCCTTAATCACTCCCTTTGGATGTGATCTAACGTCTAATATGATTATCTAATACCACTGCATTAGTCTGAAACAGACAAGACATAGAGCAGATGTACTGCCAGCTCCTGGACTAGTGTGACAGCTCATCAGACACAAGGCAGAGAGGATGCAGTTCAGTGCGACATGGCAATAGACACCACAAAGCTAAATCAGACCTGACACATAAACACATACACTGCACTTGATCCTTCCAGTCTTATCCTCAGATTTGCTCCTCAGCTGGCCCTCAGGATAAACTTGTTATACAACCGTGCCGGCTGAAACAGAAAGGAGCTGAGTTATGAAAAACAACTACGGATTAACAAAGTGACCATTACCTTACAAACACCCAGAGCGTGTGTTGCACCCCTGCTGATACGTAATGAGATTGAAATACAGTGTAACCAAACTTCTTAATTTAATACGTATACCTGTGATCCAGTCCATTGCCTTTTGATGAATCTTTCATAGCCATCTGCAAGGCTTTCCAGGTGCAGCACCTGGCACCGTGTTCAACTGAAGGTACTGAGGTGCAGTGCAGTGACTCCTGCTTTATGTTTGACTGTAGGGATTCAACATTAAGAGTGTTGCCTCTCATGGAATGAAACTCAATGTATGGGACATTGGAGGACAGAGGAAGATCAGGCCCTTCTGGAAAAAGTATCTGGAAAACACGGACCTGTTGGTGAGTGGCCACTGTAAACTCCCAATCATCAATAGACAGGTTCAGTCTCCATTAGCTTCCTCAGCGTTTTTGTTCTCTAGTCTCTGAAAATACACTAGATAAACATGATGGAAGCAATACACTGTGCATGCATGGTGCATACACAGTGTGACAATGCATACATTATGCATACATGCATGATGTTTTTTTACTCATGACAGGAAACCACATAAAGAAACAAGTTCAGCACCATAATCATACTGAAACTGGACATTTTTGAAAGGATGTGACAACAGTATGTTTCATTCTCAAGTAAAACTGATTTGCTTTCAACTAAGAGAGTCACTGACATGTATACCAAATACTTTGTTATAATCAAAATTATTAGGATCTCACTGTTTTGTGTTCTCTCTTTCAGATTTATGTTATTGACAGTGCAGACAAGAAGAGGTTTGAAGAGACAGGACTGGTGAGCTCATTTCTACATGCCAACACATTCAGACAAAAAAAAACATATCATAAATTAAAGTACATTAAATTGATACAGATGAAAGTCGTGTTTTGCCTGTGTGAGCAGGAGCTGTCTGAGCTGATCGATGAGGAGAATCTAAAAGGCGTTCCAGTGCTCATCTTTGCCAACAAGCAGGATCTGGCCACAGCGTCACCGGCCAGCGAGATCGCGGAAGGACTCAACCTGCATACATACCGGGACCGTGAGTGGCAGATTCAGGCCTGCTCGGCTGTGTCTGGAGAGGGAGTTCAGGTCAGCCCCAAGTTGATGTATTGATCTCTCTTTCAGATGTAACATAATTAACCTTATAACAGTGCTCCCTTCCTTCCTGCTGCACAATATTGCACTGATGAGTGTGAACTGATTAGATGGAGACTTTGTTGACCTCAGCAACCTCTTTCTCTTGCTTTGTTTTGCTTTTGATGATTTTCTAACTGCTGTATTCTTGTTTCTGCAGGATGGCATGAACTGGATTTGCAACAACATTGTAAACAAGAAGAAGTGAGCCAGTGTCGACACAGACCAGTCAAACTGTAAACCACCATCATATAAGGGATTTAAAGAAATACTCCCCTTAAGCATCAACACACCTCACCTATGACAGATCCTGCTCCCCTCACAGATTTGAATGATAATGTTGTTTTTACAAATTGTGTTATTTTTATGAAAAATTTTGCAAATGTAGCTCATTGAATTGAAACATTTCTAGCTACAATAAGTGGATTATTAATCATTGTTCTACCCCCAAAATGTAATGTATGTTTTTGTTTCTCCCTAATCCCAAGGATCCTTGTCTGGTGAATCTGTGTGCTTTTCGGAAAATACTGAGAAAACCAAGTTGAGTGTGTAGCCCTGTAGAACTGTTGGGGTTTGTCAGTCACATAGACACCAGTTCAGTGTGAGTGTATGTGTTTTGAGACTTTTGACAGTAAAATGATTTAGTCGTTTCTGCTCTTGTGCTTTCTTCTAATCACATAACACGCAAACATACATACACACACAAGCAATAAGAGCTTTCATACATATGGTCAAATTATAGTTTTAAGAATTGTCAGTGGAAGACAGAAGGCACATGAATGTGTCTGTGAATGGCAGCCCTTCCCAGACTGACATGGAGAACAATAACAAGTTGATCCGCCGCTGCTCAGCCATCATTTTGCTTTATTTCCATGGCACGATGACAAGCTCCTGCATCCTACAGTGAGCGAGTGAGAGACTAATTGAAAAGCAAGAGCGAGCGAGAAGAGAGTCTACAATTATGCACTCGCATGGCAGAACAAGATATCAAATCTTCAAGGCACAGCAGAGCAAACAGTGCAGGAAATTACACGCAGAGAGGCTGACTAATTTTCAGCGGGGACACTTTTTCCTCAAAATGTTTGTTTTATATGTTAATTCTGGGACTATTACATAGCGTGTAGTCTCTCTCACAGCAATGTGTACGTCTGTTAGAGTTTGTCTGGAAGCCTCTTCACTGAGGCACTTGGGTGTATTACAGCCCTCAAGTCCAGCTGTGAGTGCTGTGTGTGCTGTGTGTGCTCCATGCTGAAATACAAATAGTCCACTTCATCAGAGCAACTCTGAGGTAAAACTCCTTCTGTTCTCAGTCACAAACAACACTGTGCACATCATCACATCAGTTTTCACATCAGAAAACTTCCTCATGCAGGTAATCACTCCTGAGACTACCCCGTCTCCCACAGGCTTGAGGGCCCACTCCACGTCTTTCTTCACACATTCGTCCTTTAGGCTGACCTTGGTGTATAGGCCATGTCCTCCATTCAGCCATTTTCCTTTTACTCAGCTGCATTTGGGTTTAATGGATCTTTTGCTTCTATTGTCTGGAGCTGTAATTAACCATCTGAAAGCACTCAAAAATCACATCAGCTGGCAGGCTTTGTTCTGTGTCCTCCTCAGAAATTATGTTAATGATTTTTTTTCTTTTGTCTGGTATTTATGAGTGGTTTTGGGGAGAAAAAAAATATCCTTTCTGATTTACTTGCTAAGTGTTAACAAAATTACTGAAAATAAGTAGCATAATTGAGTCATCTCCATGGCGACTAAAATTTGGTGCAAGTCCTAAAACATTTTTTATACATCAGCACCCGTTGAGCGAGCACAGCAGGGGTGTGGGACCAATTACAACTTGTACTAAAGGATCATTATGGGCTGTTTGAAAGAGACCAGACGGCACAGGAGCTAGGCCGCTGACAAGATGAGTTTGCACTTTGCAGTGTGTTGCTCAGTGCTGCTTCTCTTACCAACAGGTGGCAGCATTGGAGAGCCTGATCAATCTCAGGGCTCTGCTCTCCACAAGTGATTGACACTCACTTGTTTTCACTGCATCTATTGTTCCAAAGCTCACCTTTGATTGGGGAGATATTTTTTATTACTGCACAGCTCCAAAAGACAACCTGTAAATGATGGGCTGAGATCACAGGCCACAGGTGTTTGGGTCATATTTCAGTATTTCAAACTCACTGCTCTTTCGCCTGTTTAAACTTGTTTTACATCTCCATTTGCATATTTTAATACACATCTTTGAGGTGATATGATGTCACTTCCATGCTAGTGGCCCTTTAGCAAGTGTTGCCATGGCAACCCTCCCTGTTATTCGTGGTCCACCAGCCACCTCGCTTCTTTGGTCCAGCCCTCTCTCTCTGGTCCTCCGTCTTTGTTATTTCACCCAGCTGCTGCTTATCAAAAGACACAGCAACAACACGTTCAGGTAAGAACACAAGACAGGCATTCATTTGTGATCATTTGCTTGTTTCTTTTCATAAATACATTATGAAATGGTGATGCTAAAATTGTATATTATTATTTAGAAGGATGTAAAATCATTGTGTCATGTCATTTGTGCTCATTGTAAAGAGGCTGATTCATCATTAGTCTGTTACTAATACTGTGAATATTCATCTTTGCATGTCGTAAACCAAATCAAAAGATGCATTTCTCTCTAAGGCTGCAACAAGTGTCTCCAAGTGCACACAGCCTCTCGTCATGCCGGAAGTCGCCCACCTCACTTCCATGAAGCCACTGCTGCCTACAGTGACTCCCCACCCCAGTTTTAGTGCTGCCCCATTGACCCTCAGTGTCCTCACTACCACCACCACGCAACTACCACAGGATGAGTTCCACATGCAAGTGCACACCATCCTGATTGTGGTTATTTTCTGCGTGGTCTGCTTGCTGCTCCTGCTGGCCTTCTTATATGCTTTCTGCTTGCATTGCTCCATCGGTTCATCACCTAAAGACTCCAGCAGAGCCAACGGATGCAGCCTGGAACGTGAGGACGCCACTTACAAGTGCAGTTCATCTGATAACCAGTCAGTGGGAAACATTGTCTGACTGTGACACCAGACCAGGATAACTGATTTATTTATTGTCTGTCAATGTAATTATGGATTATGCTGTTCTTGGATTTGTGGTATGTATGGATGTGTGCTGCAGTACTGAAAAGAAAATTATAATAGTAGCTTTAATAGTAACTTTGGTACATTTGTTTATCTCCCATTAATTTGATATTTATTTGTGCCTGATACTGAGTTTTGCACTAACAGGGACACCTGCCAATCACAAATATACATTTATCATTTAAAACTGAAATGCCAGGACTATTTACAGATGAGATGCAGGTTCACATGTTGTGTATGTCAGATCTGCGCACACAGATACACAATAAAAACATATCTATATCTATTCACTAAGAAATGTGTTCAATAAAAACAAAATGTAAAATATATGCAAATGTAATGTGTGCATGAATGCCAATGCCTCTGAGTGACGAGACAAGACAAACAACACACCGATCCACAGAAAGCACAGCAGCCATCTCTCTTTATTTTCACTGAGCTGACAAGTGTTTACATTGTACTGTGGCTGTATATTTGACAAGACTGATATAGAATAATGAATACAGACATGCAAGAAGAAGAAGAGAGAGGGGAGAGGGACAGAGGGGAGACTCTGAGTGATTTCTTTTCTCAGAGGATGAAACAAGATGTCAAGTCTACAAGGTGCAACAGAACAAACAGTGCAGGGAATTACTGAGCTCATGTCCAGCTGAACCACATGGCAGTGAACACTCTTTGGTAATAAAACATGCAACACCATCAGCAAGTTTTCCAGTGTTGACTTTTTAGTGGCAATTGCCCCCGAGGTGACTGATGTGAGGTATTAATTGGAGAAGTGTCACTTCATGGAGCTGATAGAGCTCTGAGGCAGCTGTTCAAAAATGATGGCTGCAACTGATTTCTGTACTGTCAGAGCTAAAGAAGGTATGATGAGTTTTAATACCACACAAAGGCCACAGGAGTTTTTTAAGCATTACAGTCTAGTCCATGTACAACAGCAAACACTCCACCCCTATCTGGCATTTAGCCAAACATCCAGTGCTTTAGGTGAGTTGTACAAGAAGTGAATTACTGACTATAGCATCAGCTAGCATCTACTCAAACGCTGGTGCCACGTTGCAGTTCATGACACAGAGCACATGGCGCTCTTGGAGCAGCGGGAGTCACAGGAGCTGTCGCGGGACTCCATGATGGAGTCTCTGCCGTCAGACTCAGGTGAGTCCAGTTCCAGGTGAGAGTCCTCAAGGCCGTCCTGCAAGGCATCCTTATAGTGGGACTAGGGAGGGAACAGCTGATTTAATTACACAGTTACTGAGAGTGTAAAACAACACCAGTAGCTAATAACAACCCAAGAAATGAAAATCATCAAACACAACTGTTCAATCAGTCAGCAGATCTTCCCTCTCACCTTATGAACAGACATCTCCTCCACCCGGCACTCTTCAATCGACTCCTCTAGAGAATGACCTGAAATTTCCATTTTGATGCGATGAGAGCGAATAGACTTCACATCATCCTCGTCCTCGCCGGCCACCAGAGGAAAAACCTGGGGGCAAAGACAGAGGTGAGTCAGGCAATCAGAGATGACGATGGTGGCAATAAAGCAAATGAGAGCATACACCATTCAAGCTTGTCTGAATCTGTATTTTTACCAGTCCCTCCTCATCCCCTGTGGCCTCAGGGCCTGAGATGGTGGCCTTGCTGATGGCCTTGCTGATGGTCTGAGTCTCAAACTGAGGACACGCTGCCTGAGCATTCCCATCCTTGTCCCTCTTTCCTTTCAACCAGTAGGTCTCAATTTCAACATTCCCCTAAACATAGATGAAAAGTGGAAAACAGTAAAGAGATTCAGCTTTGAACATAAAGATGTCTGATATACAGTGTGTAACAGCTTCAAAGACATACAGTACTATACACTCACAGGCACAACTTCTATCATGGAAGAGCGTAAAATGGCACATAGTCAAAATTCCCTGATGAAGAACAACTCACTTGTGGATTCTTAAGATTGGCACCTGCAATCAGCTGCCTCGGAAACCTTTGGGAGTCACTTTGCTTCCATTATCACTAAATGTGCAGCCTCAAAGTCAGACCCACTGATAAAATAGACTGGCAAATCAACAAGCAAGCTGCAAATACCAGCCCTGAATACTAAGTGGGCTGACTCCCCAGAGCCAAAACATTGTGAGTTTTTATTTTATATATATTTCTTACACTCAGAAACGTTTTTAAGTCTGATTGACGACATGCAAATATTCCATTAACACAGATTACAGCCTCAGCTCTCCATATGGGCTGTGCACAATGTGGGAATATTCACTTCTTAGAGGAGATGTACTTTAAACTTTATTTTATGCATTTTTGTGTTCCCTGCTGTATATGCTCTAATTGCTCTGCTGGGGATAAATGAGGGTTCTTTGAATTGGATTGGATTGAAATCATGTTTTCCTCAAATAGCAAATGATAACAGGACACAAAGGGTGAGTAAATGCAATTAATCTAGTGGATGTAGTTGTCATGGTGACAGTTTTGACCCTTCACCTTGATGGTAATGATGCCTCTCCTTTCAAAAATGAAGTGACTTCCTTTCAGGTGCTCATAGGTGGCACTGCTGAGCTGGATGTGCATCTCCTGATTGAGACAAAGAGAAGACCAGTCACAACAGCATCACACAAAACTGGTGCATCACTGTGTGTTATCATAGTTGTTTACTCCCCCCCGCCCCTACCTTGCCATTGCTCTCCATGGCAGAAGCAGTGTGGACCGTGTCACCATGCAGACCATAACGGGGCATTTTATGTCCCACCACACCTGCCACCACCATGCCAGAGTGGATCCCTGCAGCAACAACAAATGGGTTAGTTAACTCAGTCAAACACCAACCTAAATGTACTATCCACATACTCTTTACTCACCAACACGAATCTGTATATTGTTGCCATTGGAGGGGTCTTTCAGGTGATCAATGGAGCGCACCATGTCCAGGGCCATGTCACAAATGTTATGAGCATGGTACTTTGTCTTCTCTGGAGCCCCAGCAACTACCATGTAGGCATCTCCAATTGTCTCCACCTGGAGAGGAAAACAACAGCAGCTCTTACGCAGGAGGGCTTATGTATAAAGTGTATTACACAGAGGAAAAAACATACACAAATGAACCTTGAAAACACGGTGCTTCTCGCTGAGCGTGTCAAACAGCGTGTACATGGTGTTGAGCATGGAGACCACCTGCATTGGAGTGATGTGGCTGCAAATGCGAGTGAACCCCACAACATCACTGAAGAGAATGGTCACATCTGGGAACACCTGGGAGAAAAGCGATAAGAGAATTGATGAGCAGGCAGGTTGAGAGGGGAGGCAGGCATTCATGGATCATTTTTAATGTCTGTTGTAGTGTTAGGCAGCATCAGGAGCCTACTCTCACTGTGTATGTGGTTAGCTACACAGTCACTAGCTACACTGAGAAGAGAAGAGCTCAGTTTTTCTTTAGAAATGTTAGATATTAATTATAATGCAAGTGGTCTGAATTTTTTAAGTGTTTTGGTGCACATATCTGAATATTGGTGCCACTGAGTGTCTGCACATATATACATATGTATACATATATATTTATTTATATTATAGAAGGTTGGGGTTTTTTTGGATACATATACACATACACACACACACACATGCATACATACACCATCCAGGTACTTACAGTACACTGCATTTTGACATACTTGTCAGTTGAGACGCACTTACATACTCAAAATCGTTAGTGTAAGTATGGAAGTATTCAAATTGAGACACAGCACAAGTCTTTGTGCTAAGCTAAACCAACCAAGTTACTGTTCAAAACCAAGAGAGCTGATGAACCTGTTTGCCACAGTGTTAAACTATTGTTTTAAAGGACACCACATGAAAAAAGATGGAGATAGTTGTTTCTGTTGCCTCAGGCACTTCAAGTGTTAAATCAATGGTGAACTGTTGGCACTGTGTACAGTCCTGACCTCACAAGTGTTAACAGCAGGCTCTCCTTTGCGCAGCCTTTTAGCCACTGGCTTGGGAATCATCCTGTACAGAAGGTCATCGGTCTTCTTCATCTCGTAGTCCAACATCTTCATGCTCTCTTCCAGCTTGCTTGACTTCTTCTGCTCCTGCGCTCATGATAAGAAAGAAAAAAAACAGCAAGTTTCCATCTATTTTGTTCATCTCAGGTCTGCAGGCAGAAGGTGATCTGGGGATGCTAGACTGAAATAAGGGCTTCAGTATAACTTTGCATAATACAGACTGACAAGTGAGTCAATCACACATGTAAAATGCGTGATCTGCACTTTGGCTCAGAGAACCTGTATGAGAGCTCTCTTCAGCTCCTCTGACTGCTGAGTCCCTGCCAAAACCAGGTCTCTGCTTGAGTCGTGCATGCTCAGGTCATTGATGTACAAGCCGGTCTTAAACATGGCACTCAGACTCTCCATCCTGTACTCACACATACAGGCAGTCAGAGAGAGGAAAAAGGAAGAAAAACAAATTATATTGAACTGATTATAACATTTCTATCGATAAAAACAGGAGAATTAAAAGGCTTAAAGATATTATCCTATGTTTCCTATAGTATAAATAATGTATGTTTTGTCAATACAAACAGAAGGGCATTTACTTGCACAACAAAATGTTTTAGAGGTGGAGGGAGATGTTTTGGTAATGTACTCTGTGGAAAACACTCAGTTGCAAATGGGTTCCCATTACGCTCACAAGAGCTGCACTGTCTGATTACAGGCTAATTAGCAGCTCATTTCATGCATGGTAAGTGATGTTAGAATGGGCCCCTGATTTGATTCACTGCCCGGGCTTTTATTTTCAGCTTCGTAATTCAGTTTAGGTCTAGCTGCTTTTTTAGAATGTTTTACTTTTCAGCTGCGGCATTTTAATAAAATCTTTGTCAGTGCGTGTGTGTGTGTGTGCATCTGTGCCTCACACAGGAGTTCCCAGGAAGATGATGGACTCCCACTCTGGCATGTATCTCATTTGTCCTTTTAGTTTCAGGCAGCGGCTCCCATCACCCCAGCTTTCCATCGCATTAGCACTGTTACCATCTAAAAGAGACACACATCGAAATGCCAGAAACACAGATTCACAGAGGAGAGTTAGGGTAAATCTCCACAGTTGATAATAAGTGTAAGTGTGTTAACGGTATCGTCCTAATGGGTGTAGCAGTTTGGTACTTTTTTAAAGGAACAGTTCAGTATTTTGGGAAAATATGCTTAATTGCTTTCATGCTAAAAGTTGGACAAGAAAATCAATACCACTCTTGTATCTGTAGGCTTAATATAAAGCTGGAGCCGGCAGCCAGTTAGTGTAGTTTAGCATAAAGACAGGAAACAGCTAGCCCTGCTCTGTCTGAAGGTTGGTGACATTTAATGGTGTTCAGTGGGTGTTGTGCTGGGTTGTTTCTTGGATGGGAGCAATGACTTCCTGCAGTTTCTCCTGGTTGCTTAGCAATCACACAAAGAAAAGACTTAAGAAAGTCACCAGCCAAGAAGACACATAATCCCCCATGAATTCATTCAGTTTTTGTACAAATTAAACAAAACAAGAGATAACATGTTTTTTAGAGGTGCTGGTAAGGTTGACTGTCACCTATGGACAGAGGTCGACTAGCTTTCCCCCCATGGTCTCTGTAAATTATGCTAAATTAAGTTAATCCCACACCATCATATTAAACATAAGGTAATTCTAAAAGCAAAAAATTATAAATCCCAATCTGTCCAACTATTCTTTTAAAGTGTTTTTTTTTTTTTTTTTGTATTTTTTTTGACTATTAAGTTATGTTCTCTGTATGTCAAGGTCTTGCTATGTGCCTGTAGACAACAGAAAGGTCATGACCTTTGTAATCATCTCCAATGATGGACTGGAAAGCCATGAGCTCCACATCTACATCAGCAGAGCGATTGGCGTTTTCATAGTCAGAATCTGCAGAAAAACAGGGCCAACAGTCAGAGCCACAAACATTCATATTCAAAACCTCTATCCATGACAAACAGGGCTGGGATCAGTTCCAGTAAATTTAATCAATTTAAGTTGAATCAAGAAATCAAACAATTCAATTTCAGCAACTGAAAGACCTCCTAAACTCGCAACTTTAATTCAGCTGTGTTTTCACAAGTTAAATGGTGATGTTCTGAGAGAAAATACATCAATTTTACTGAACAACTTTTCTCTTTTTTTTAATTTTATGAAAGTGAAATTGAGCGTGTCTTTTGTGTCAGGCTGCATTGAAACTGATCTGACCACAAGCCTGTGAATCCTCGCCCACCAGACACACACCCCTGCGAGTGTTTACATGGCTCCCACTCTTACTCTGGACTCGGTTGTGAAGGTTCCTCTCTCTCTTCACAGGCTCCTTGGACATGATCTCAAACAGGTTGTTTGGGTGGGAAATGATCTGTGCACAGATTACAACGTCAATGTTCTCATCAGCAGCCTGATTAAAGCTGACATGCAAGACACATTTTGCGATAGATAAGAGGTTCTGACATGTGAAGTGATGCCTTACCATGTTCCAGGTGAATTCCACTAGGGGGCGAGCCAGCAGGAAGGCGTCATTGATCTTCTTCCCATCCAGATCAGGGAAGACTGTAGCCAGGCCTGAGCCTACGTTGTGCACCACCATGTCCTGCAGAATCAAAGAATCATCAGCTGTTTATTTATTTAACACTTCATTTGGGTCATTAACTCCCATCAGGATGTTGTGAAGTGTAACTCAAAAGGATTACCTGTCTGAAGACGATATTAAAGGGGAAGACCTCAAAGAAGAAATCTGAGGTGATGGGCAAGATCTCCTGTTCCTCCTCATCTTCCTTCATGATGTAACGGTAGGCTGAGTTGTCAAAGTTCAATCTGCATGCACATACATTGGATTAACATTTACATGGACACTCTCTGAATCCTTTATTTAAGCAAAAGCATCAACACAAAACTCTAAAAGTACAGAAATATTACCACTGAAATGCATTTAAACTATCAACAGCAAAGCATTTGTTTTTAAGAAAACTGTTGCTATTACATTCATAATACTGATGCGTTGTACTGTAGATGTGTACACAATTAGGTAGTTCCCAAACTACAGGATGCCAATCCACTCAAAATAATAACAAGATATAGGCCAGTGAGGTGATTATAGTGGCATAGCAATAAAGAAAAACACATATGTAAAAGCTTGAATGTTATATTAATATAGCTAATATAGCACATATTTGGTAAAATATTGGGTGATTTTACCTTTTTATGTCTCAAACAGTTATTGAGGTAACCATAGCTTTTTAGAGCAGAAATAGTAACTTGTAGAATTGTTAATATTACACCAAAAACCTGACAGAGGACCCCAACCAGATGCTTTCACACAAATGAAAATCATCTGTAAACTGTTTATGTACTATTTCTATATAAAATCATAATCTAAAGAAAGAACAAATAGTTCTTGCCAAATAAATGTAGTGGGGTAAAAATATATATATATATATGTATATATGTATATATATATTGGAGGAGAAGGTAAGATGGAAAACACTCCAGCAATGTACAAATACCTCAAAGCATTACTCATGTGTAGTATATAATATGAACAGATTTACTTCCCATGAGTGAGAATTAAAAAGCTTTAAAGTGTGTGTGTGTGTGTGTGTGTGTGTGTGTGTGTGTGTGTGTGTGAAGTACCTCATGGTGACATGGGAGTAGTCTCCGACCATCTGCTCAGACAGCACCTCCACATGAATGTCAGTGTCGTAGAACTGTTTCCCCATCTGCCTCAGCTGACCCATGGCGTAGTGCAGGTAGCCTTTACGCTTGCTCCTGCAGGTCACAGAGAAAGAAAATTCAGTTTCTCTCTGAGAAGATTTTATGGCCCAGCATTCAGTGGTGTTTTTGCTCTGTTCTTCTATTTTGACATTTCTCGCCTGATAGTCTATCAATCTGCCCCCTCTGCGCTCCACCTCATTTCAGACCTGTAGTGGAGGGTGACTCCAGTGGCAGACTCCTCCTGGCAGAAGAAGGTTGGGGGCTGCACCTTGGGGTAGCTGAAGCGCAGGTATTCGTGGAGGTTGTCAAGGCCGTTGACAAAGTCACGCACATGACGTCCCAACACCTGCAGGTAAAGGGTAACAGGTCACATGTATTTGTGCTATATTTTTGTAATAAGACCAATACATGGGGAGAAATTGAAGTGAAAACAGTTATGTTTCACATTATTACTCTCTGCAGTGCACTGTCTTTTGAAGCTCCGGAGGAAAACTACAACAGAACCAATAAAAAATGAATAAAGACAGATCATTTTTGGAGCCTGATTCATATAAGTGATGGCAAGTCAGATTAACTTACCTCTTTTTTCTGCGGGTGATTTTAACCATTAATTTTATAATCCATTTTTGTGAGCCCTGCTACTTCATGAAAGTGTAATATTACTGTAAATCTCTGGAGTACATTGTTCCTAATTTCCCCAGAAATGATTTAATAATGTTGGAGCTCTGAAACAAAACTCACATTAATGGCTAAAAGGAGTTGTATAATGCAACAGATTTCTTTTAACTGATTTGTGCACAAGCTATACATAGAATAGCATTGAAGCATTGAATATACTATTCAATGCTCTGGACTTCATACAGTGGAAAATCTACTAATGAAAAAACACAGCAACACTTACTCTTTTGAATGGACTGACAGATTTTGTTTTGAAAAATGATGGCACAATAAGGTATAGATAGATACAGCTAGATAAGCTACTGTTGAAACATTTCATTATCAAGATAACACATTCTTTCACATATGAAAGACGCAGACACAGTTGTGAGCATGAAATCTTTTCTCACCTTCAGGATTCTGTCATAGCCATACTTCCCCACAAAGCCCAAGAAGTAAACACCCCAGGAGTTCATCAGCTCATTGTATGGTGTGCCTGTCACTCCACTGGCTGCCTTTGCAATACGGGGAATCACACTCTCACTATACACCTGCAGATACACACATGCAGACATTATCAGTCAGAAAAATAGATTTTCTGACATCAGGGTCATTAAGGCTCAGAGAAAGATCATACCATAGAGGCCTCAAAGCTATTATTATTATTTTCTGTGTACACATAATATTAAGGCATATTATTCATTTCAGGAGCACAGACACTTTACCTGGTGGGTGACAAAAGAGTGTAACCTGACATCTGCTCTCTCTCTGACCAGCTTCCAAACATCATCTCCGTATGACTCCTTGATGAAGTCGTGAAGACTCTCACACAGCAGCCCATACATAATGACGTCCTGGATTGAAGCTCAAACTGAGCACTGTCAAGACAGTTCCCCTACTGATTGACTTCCAGCAGTCTTCCCAAAGGCACCTGCAAGCAAATAAGAGAAGTTCAGACTGAAGACTTTCTCAGTGCTGCAAGCTGAATTTTAATGCATGCAGCTTTCGGCGTTAAGCTATAAAAAGCCCTGCTTTGAATATAGCTGCTTTTGCCTTCTCCTGCTCTCAACACTACCTGTAAAGTTTTCAACTTCCTCAGACTTGCCAGTTGTATGAGGTTTTATCTTAAGGCCAAGAGGGCAAACGGTTTTAAAGGTGCCCTAATTGCACAAGTCCTTGTGTTTGAGTGGGCCTCTATTGTTCCTGAGTCAGCTGTCAGCGACTGGTGGTCGTGCACCTTTCTATGTGACATAAACATCCTGCGGAAGCCACCTCTCAAACACAGATGACTGAGTCAGGAGACGTCGTCCTGTTTTCATCCTCACTCTCTTCCAGAAAAAGACTCTTAAAAGCACTGAATTATTCACAGGCCCTTGTCATAATAACTCAATTTGCAATGAATTGTTATAAACAGTGCGTCTGAATGAAATGGACATGACAGATTGATTGTAATCACTAAGGCTCTGTGTGATCCGGCACAATACAAAAGCTGCATTTTTTTTTGGTTAACAGAGGGTGACTAACCCAATCTGGCTTCTTTTTATAAAGCTAAATTGCTTTTTCTGCTAAACAAACACACTTGAATAAACTCTTAATGGGCAGAAACTATTCAACTTCCATTGTGTGTCTGCAGATGATTTTTTATGTGACTCAGGATGACTCCACATTTTCTTTCCGAGGCTCGGAGGCTTCCCACCAGGGGATAGTGGTGTTGCGGAGCAGGGCAGGTGCGAAATCGATATCCAATCTCAACAGGGATAAAGAAAATGTTTTTTCCCTCTGGGCTCCCGCTGAACTCAATGAATCAATTTGTGGGGAAAAAAGCTGCTCGATAAAGACTAACTTGAGTTCAAAAAGGGCAACCAAATATAAAGTTAAAGGGCATCACTTCTGCTGTAACACAGAAAAGGGCTCACGCTGAAATCACGACTGGAGTCGCCGAGCATTTTGTAAAAAATGAAAACACCTTGGTAAAGACATTTTATTGTTATTCATTACAGTCTTTTACACTGCTAAATAAAGGGTATGTACCGTACCTGTAAGTCACAGCAGCATGCAAGAAAAGGGCGTCAAAGGTCTCCTACCATCAATAATAGAGGAGCAAACTGCTGCAGAATTTAACCTCTGACCCTAAACTGGAAAACAGAATCACAACCCCTGATTGCAGCAGCCTCATCAATTTTATAGCTTCTCCCGTAAAACTGTCTGTTTGTGGGAAACGCATGGAGGGTGCAACTTATATATAGCACTGGAGTTACAAAGGGCTTCACTGAAGGGAGAAAAGACAGAGAGGAAATAGAAATTGTGTTTGTGTGTCCACGTTTGCAGTAGAGAGGTTACACGCTTGGCCTCTCATATAGCTGTCACTGTCTGGACAGCAGCTGTTGGGATGCATGCGCACACACAGAGGGGATCAGATTTTTATTATCAAAGAGCCTTGAGGTCAGGATGTAAATCTTTATACATGCCCCTTCCCCTCAATCACCCTTTTATACCCCCACTCCCCTCCTACCAAACGCTCCCTTCATCCGTTTTCACTCTCTTGCTCCTCTGCTAAAATAAACTGAGTGAGGTAAGCACTGGAGGCATCCTGGGGAGGTTTATACAGACTGCCCCTTCGCCACTGACGAGTGTCACAGTGGAGCGTGGAAGCATCCCAGCCCCAGCGTGGGAACGACCACACAACCATCCAGAGCCACTCCAACACCCAAGATATAGAGAGGAGACACAGGTAAGGACTGAGGCGAGGGGAGAGAGGGCTTTTACCATCATTAAAATGAGTAGTGACAGAAGGCTCAGCTCACAATCTGACTGAAGGGAGCGTTAGGCGTGGAAGACATTCGGTCCTTTAATGAACTGAACACAGGAAACTTATGAAGTCATACATTTCTGTGCTTTAAAATGAAAAGATGTCCTGTGGCTTTGCTTTGGTTCTTTTAAATTCACAGGTAAATGCACATTTTAATATTTAAGATTTAATCAAAAATATCAGCTAAGGCGTAGCGTGGACGATGAAACTCTAGAAGTGTACCTTTTCCTTCCTGTGCCATTAAATCAGAAGGCATAGATTTTAAACTGAAGTTATGTCATAACCTAAACTATAACTTAGATAATTCCTTTGAATAATTATAATTTATATTATATATTGTGTCCATTACAGAAACACTGCAGTGATGATGATGATGCAGGCCAGCCAAAATGACATGACTAAACAGAGGATGTTTCAAGCCAAGGCTCTGGCTAAGGAAGCCAGAGGAGGTGAGTGCTCTGTGGATGCATTGGTTTTACTCCAGCCTGTGACAGGACGTTGGCACACACAATCGACATATGCGTACATAATATTTGGAAGTAAACTGATACACAAATTAGCTGACGTACTGCCTCAACAACTGCCAAAGTGTGTGATCACAGCCGGGGCTGTCAGATGTAATGAAGTCAAACATCAAAGTGTCTTAGCCCACTGCCTGGGGACACGTGGAGTGTGCTACGCCCAAATCCCCGGAGTGCCCCTGTGTTGTTGAAATTCTCCAAGCATTCCAGCAGGGACCATCCCAGTTGCACCGTTTGTTTTCCAGTTCTGTCCGCCAGCTAGGCTTTGAAACCAAGTCCCCTAAACTCAGCAAAATGTGACTCCCACCACTGAATTATACACAGGCCGATCAAAGGCAGCTCCTCAAGGGTGGCATATGCCCAGACTTCTCTGAACACTTATCATGTGCGAGAAAGAAGGCCATCCGCTCTCTTACAGTAGTCTTTCATCCAAAGATCCTATTTATATGCCCAGTTACCCATGCAACCCTGGACCACAACAAATATTACACACCTCTTGACATCATCTGGAGGCTATTTCAGAGACTCCTCTGTGCCATGATATAACATGAGAAGAGACCCTAAGCAAGAGCTGCTCGGATACCAACTTAGTGATGCTGCACACGATTTTGCTTTTTCATATCAGCCCCCTTCAGCTGTTTAAAGTTGACAGAAACAAGGAGATCAGAGGAGACATTAAGATTTGCCAAAGGTCCTTATTAGTCTGTGTTACTTTCCTTCTCTTCCCAAATATGTGGAAGTTACTGCTGTCACTGCCTCTGCACTAACAACGAAATGTCATGTTGTATTTTTGCAGGGTTAGAGTCACCTGATGCATCGAGACACAGCACAAAAAACCCAGGGAAAGCAGACTTACAAAGGGACATTAAATGCGATCACTCATTAAATCCTCTGCATTTGTCTGTCATGTTGTGCCAGGGGGTCTGAACCTGGGGAAGAAGATCAGTGTACCAAAGGATGTGATGATGGAGGAGCTGAACCTTCCCTCTAATCGAGGCTCTCGCATGTTTCAGGAGAGACAGAAGAGGGTGGAAAGGTACACGGTGGAGAACGCCGCCAATGCTGCTTACAACACCAGTAATGTAAGGAATCGACAGATGGCACATAACACACCATGACTCACATCCGCTGAACTATAAATGTACTTGATCTGAATCTGTGTTTCTAACATGTACATAATGCCTAAGAACAGCTTCTTGTTGTGCTCAATATATCAAAGAACTATAATTATGAGCCAATGAAGTCTGATTCTTCAAGAGCCTCTCTGAAGGCTCAGATCTTTGGAGAACAGCAACATAGATAAAACATCTTACCACAATAAAAGCCTCTGCAAAATGACATGTGTTCTACTGTAGCAACAGGATGTTTCTCCCAGTTAACACAAAATATACAAGCATACAGGAATATTCACTCCAAACAAAGTCACTTAGAACAGATGATGTTAATGGAAACTCCAGTTCAGAATATATTCTGACTTTTGGTTTTTGCTTGAGTTGAGATAACCCTGGTGGCATCATCAAGTTTAACTCTGGGTTCAAAATTTAGAAAGCTCCCTCCGAAGCCACTGGGGATATCATACAGCTGTTTAGACTAAGCGGCACTGTACTTGTGGTCTAAAATTGGGGGAGCGCCCCTTGAACAAAGGGCATTGTAGCATTTCTGGAGTTCATCAATGAGCAAAGGTTGAACTGCGTTTCTTCAGGTCCATCTTGAAGCCACTCCTCCTCCACAAGTCATCACAGAGCCACAGAGAGGAAACGAAAACCAGGCTTTCTCCATCCCTGGTAAGCATAGCCTGGTCATGAACCTACAGAAGACTGTAGCAAAGAAGGGCAGTCCTGAAGTCCTCGCTCCAGGTAAATGGTAATGCACATTGATGAAAGGATTGCCGCAGACTGCCACAAGCCATAGGCCTAGTTCACCTTCTGTGCTTGGGCTGGGCGGGGCAGGGCTAGTGCCTGGTCAAAGTAAAGGCTGTGCTTGCTAATGCATGGGCACTGCATCTCACTTTGATCTGTTGGTGTTTACCTTTCATATGGAAATGTGCGGAGCACAGATTTGATTTTACTATCGTCAGTGCCAGGAGAGTTGTCAGTTTGTCAAGAGCAGTTATCTATGAGCATCTTTTGCTGACTGCTGTTGTGTATTTGGTCTGACAGAAGGCACTGCTTATAGCCTGACTGACAGTGAGCTAAGCTCTGTTTATTAGCAGGGATTCACACTGAGATCTAATTACTGTAGTTCCTATTGTTGACAGGAGTGACATCAAAGATATTTGTATGTGTATTAGATCTGCCTGTGCTGCGTTAGGGCTTGCTGTTTTAGAAGTTATCGAATGGGTTTTGTAATTAGTTTCAAAACCCATGGATTATCCATTTTGCTCAACACAGGAAACCTGCTTCTGCTTACTTTGAATTCAACTGTATTCATATCCTTTCACTGTATCCATAGTGGGATAACATTTTTGTGAGCTGACATCAGCCTTTTGTCTCTGTCAGGATATTCTGGCCCTCTGAGGGGAGTTCCTCATGAGAAGTTCAACACAACAGTAATCCCCAAATCCTACTGCTCCCCATGGAGGGAAGCTTTGGGAAACAGCGAAGAGCTCCTGAATGTTCTCAATACCCAGCTGCCTGAGCTCCCGCAAACATTACAGCCTGCCAACTACAGATGCTTCAACAGGTAAACCTGTCTCTGTCTGCCTCCTACCAGTCACTACTCGGTTCCTCCAAATAAATCATGAACTTTAAAATCCTGTTCCGTTGGAAATGCAGGCGTTGAGACGCACCCATCTTGAAATAGAAATACAGATGACCTAACCATGTTATCTATCACCATCATCTCCTCCCTCGGCTCCACTCCATGTTTCCACAGTTTGAAAATTAATACAGCTTCTGGCTTGCACCTCCTTGGAGTGTGGCTGCACGATGGCTATTTTGAACTCTGGCTCTTGAAAGATGATCCAGTGTGGGGGCTGCGAGCTTATAATGTCCCCACTAAGACAGATTGCGCACGAAAGGGAATCACGTTTCTTTTGGCACACAAGGAATTGCATCACACCAAGTGAGGCAGAACAAAGGTTAAGCTTGGGCAGATGGAGAAACGGAGAATATGGGAAAGACAAACTCAGACCTTACTCACTTAAGATTGTCAATCAAACCATTTCTGCCAGCCAGTCTGGAACTGTAGCCCAATGGAGGGATCCGTTTACGTCCTTAAGATGATCAAGAAATTATGACCCTGTAATTAAATCTGACCTCAAGTAATGGTCAGAGCACAAATGGAGATGTTGAGTTCACCACACACCCAGTTTCATCCTCAATCCCCCTGTGGCTCTCTCCTGTTAGCAGGACCTTCATTTCAAGCCAGAGGGATGACCTGACAGGGTATCATTTATCGTCTATAAGTTTCCCCACCCTTTTTGGGAAGGCGCGTTGGCCACAATACCTCGGCTCATGTTTTGTCGGGAACATAAAACAACACAATACACCTGCTTAGCAAGGACTTTTCTTTGTTTTTCTCAGATCTGCCATGCCATTTGGGGGTACTATGACCAGCAAGAGGGTGATACCAGTGATGAGCTTTGAGGCAGTGGAATCCCAGAACTTGCCCAGCATCGCCCTGGACCGAATGTGCCGACGACCCAACTTCAACAGAGCACCCAGGGGATGGGGAGCTGATTACAGCCCTGAATCGAATGAACTATGAAAAAAAAGGGCTGACAACTTAAGACTAAAGTGCTGACCTGTGCTTGCTCCTCTCTTCCTGCAAAGATGGTCCCCTCGATAGTCAATGGGCACTGTAGCAGGGGGTGGGGGAGGGCACACTCCTGCATGATATAGAAAAATGCTGCTGCTGTGTGGTTTGACCAGCTGAGGCAAATTCTGGATGCTGGAATCAGTTAAATGCTGCAGAGGGTTATCAGCTACCAAATGTTTTTCTTCTCTTTGCATAAAGTGTCTCAATATGTGACACACCTCTTCTCATTTCAGTCTCTTTTATGCAACATGGTGTTACATAACTGAATAATATGAACTCTGAGATGACCAATGACAAAAATGAGTCATTTTAATGACAAGTGAAAACAACTTACAAAGAAAGCCTTACAATAACCAAGTCTTTATGTTGTTGAATATTGTGTCAAATAAAAAAACATCAATGAAAATGAAAATTAATAGGTTTAAAAATGCTCCTCAGAAGTTAACTCCATGAAATACTTTGTACGATGCGACAATGACAAGTTTTACCTAAAGTATACACTTTAGTATGTACAATGGCTCCAAACACAGGAGCCCTTTAAAAACAACCCTGATCACATTGGTCAGTACTCTTACATGTGATGTCTTTTACTGTGTTAATCTCTGCTATTTAGATGCTGCTCTGATACATTTTGAGTGCGACTTGTGGCTTAGTCACCTGGTAAGATCCATGTTGTGTCTCTCCATGCACAGATTGTGCTCCTTCAGTTCATTCACTGCACTGCAGGTGGCATAATAAATCTGACATTATCTTTGAAGATATTACTGTCTTTTCTATGCAGTGTATTTCTTCCAGAAGTAGTCTGCGGCTTTCACACTCACTGGCAGCATCTCAAGAGAGAGCACATGACCATGTTTGACTCCTGGAATAGAATGATACCTAATCACAGTACAGCATTTCACTTTAGCAGCTAATCACCGTGGCGCGAGCCATGTGCGGCGTGGGCACCCATGCGCTGAGGATCTTGGGATGGATAGTGGATTTGACCAGGAGGTCTCATGCTCATTGGAGGCGGCATAGGAGGAGCCATGGGACCCATGGGGTGAAACATGGGTGGGCCAAAACCTGAATGAGTAGTTGAAAAGAAAGAGTAGAGGATTAAGCATTTACCTTTTAACTACCATGTCGGAATCATTCACTAATTCAATAAATATCTTCTCATTAACTAAACTAAATATATACAAACAGTGGTATATGGTTAAAGAGATTACTTTTACATTTCAAATTAATCATTTGTATCACAGAACCTGTGTGATCAAGGTTAGAATTGTACCTGGAGGAGGTGGGTTAATGCCAGGGGGTGGGGGCAAAGCAATGTTCATGACAGCAGGAGTGGTGCTAGGGTCCAGGTTGAAATAGTTTGCAGGAGCCTCCTCATCCAAAGCTGGTGGTGGAGGAAGAGCTATAGTACAAAGAGAAAACACAGTTAGAGAAATGAATAAATCAATAACAGTTGCCTCTATCCACTCACAATAGCAAGAAGAGTTTTTCCATTTCAGCATGCATAGTTGTCAGCATGTATTACACCAATGTGGCTGAATTAATTAATGATTCAACAAAAGAAAAAGTAGATGTTAAATACCACATCAGATTAGGCTGGTCTCACATGGGCATGTCAGTATGTAGTCTCCCTAACCCTATCCCTCTCTAATTCACACATTTCAACTCTTCCTGTGTTTCCAGACTCACCTCCGGGCAGTCCAGGTACAGGATCAAGTCTGGTACCCATCTCGCTAACACCATCTTTCATGCCCTCCTTTCCTCTTGCTGCCTGAGACCTTAAGAAAAAAAAAAAAAAAACACACACACAAGTTAACCATACTGATCGTGTCACTCACTTTGTTAAATAGCACTGTAATTGTGTCTAACAGCAGCAGAAATTTGTCTGCAACAGACGATGTCAAGTTCATGGCTATGGTATAGTTACAGTGTCGACAATAATATTCTAAAGGTCTTGCTGACAGTTGTGATTGTGAAGGTGACACTCCTGGCTGTTAAGTTCAAAAACACACATGCTTTCCGAGCACTACCTGGTGCTCATCAGACAATTATCACTGCCTTATTATCACTCCCTTCCCAAGTGGCTCTGTTTAGTGAGGCTGTATGGAAACACATACATTTTACCAGATGGCAGGAGACTGCTTAACTTACATCCACACAATGCACTGCTGCACAAGCTTGTGTTACTTGTTTTAGCGTCCGAATGTTGATCATAGACGTCTGAGTGCTCATGCTCTACATTGTTAATCAGCTTCTTACCTTCCCCACTTGACAGTTAGCCTGCGTCCATTAATGATCAGTTTGTTGAAGGACTTCTCAGCAGCCATTTCCGCCGCCTGCCTTGTGGCAAATTGGATGAAGGCGCACTGCTGCCTCTGGACTATGGTAATGGTGCGAATCTCACCAAACTGGTAAAAGTGACTCCTGCAATAATACAGATAAATGTCCAAGGGATGTTAAAAGATTATAAACTATAACAAATGTCAACAGTAATTTGATGGTGAATGAAATTCTATTATAGCTTAGAAATAATTTAAACCCACTCTGAATAACAACAGAATATTCTGCAATAGTCTGTTTATGGATGGAGAGCCTTACTTGAGATCTCCATCTGTGACAGTATCTCCCAGACCACCTATGTAGAGAGTGGTGATGGACTTGTCCTCTGGTGGATCCAGCCGGGGCATAGTTGAGGCCCGTTTCAGCAACTTGTCAGCCACTGGGTCATTGATTCCATAGTAACGGTCCTTTATGTTCTGGTCAGCAAGAGGATCATCAGGATCTGTGGGCTTCTCGTGCCTGTGTGAAAAACGAGAACAACAATAGGTCAATGATTACGGCACAACAATTTCCAACAAGGTAATTTCAGTCAAAATGACTGAAACACAACAGTTTCTGCTTTTGCTGATTTTGGTAGTAAAATCTCAAAAAACATATTAAATTCACATATAATGTTAACAATCAGCTCAACTGCACCAGGTTTGACTACTCACCTGTAGGGACACTCTTCCCCTCTCTTACACTCTCCTTTCACCCAGAATGAGCAGATGTGTGGCCGGTTCCTCTTGTAATATGGCGTTGTACGGGCTAGCTTCAGCAACATATCACTAGAGCTGGTGGCTTTACCGAGCTGGCCCACTGGTCGCGTACCATCAGAATTGGCTATCTGAGAACATAAAGGATCAAAGAGACATGAGAGCTCCATCAAAGACAAATTACAATTTAAGAAAGCTAAGATAGGGATACAACAAAATCCACGTTCATATCAAATTTACTTTACTTGTTTTGCACATATACAGTGGGCAAAGTGTAAACATGTACACCATGGGAAAAAATAACAGTAATCAAACCACATCACTTTGTTTCTCCACATATAGATAACACAGATAATAAGGACAAATAATAACAACATTTCTAAATTTCAACTCAGATATTAAAGCTGAATGAAAATCACTACAAAAACAACAGACAAAACATTTTTTTCCAGCATCAGACAGCAGCTGTACCTCTCGCTCCATGTTCTGCGTGTAGTACTCTTTGTTTACATCCGACTTAGGAACCTCATCTTTGATTGCAAGCCCAGTGTCTCGGACCTGGATAGGCAAACCTGAAAAAACCCAAAGGGGGTAAAAAGGTCAATTCACATAGCTACATGTTTCTGTAAACCATAACAAGTATACACAAACCAAGTTACAGTTAGTCCCAGAGACTCACCATACTCCAGATCAAGCAGGCATGTCTGACAAACATTCTTCATTTTACTGCAGGTCTGACAGACCTCTGTCTTCTTGAAACGCATTCGTGTCCCTGGACACCAGCGGAACACAGTGAAAGGTCGAGCACAAATCTGGTGGGAAAAGGAAAAAAATATATGTATAAACCTTCTTACATAGGACATAATGTTAGGTATCCGAGTTAAACTACCCTGTGCGCTGCATGATAACGATTTGGAACAGGAATATAAAACATACCTTGCATTCTTTCCCATATTTCTCCTTGGTCTGTAGAGGACAGCACAAACACATTTAAGATCTGCAGACTCATTGGAATCAACAGAATAGAAAACATCCCTCCAATTTATCAAAATGACAGCGTCATGTTCACTCACCATACGGATGTAGGGGTTTTCTCCTAAACATGTCTGACACAGAATTGGGAAATCCTGGAAGAAAAAAAAACAAAACAGATATTCACTCGGTAAAAAGTGAAGCATCACATCTGACATAGATCCATCAGGTCACTGATTCATGTTTCTGAAGCAGTACATTGGTCTACATTCTGCTTCACTTTCTACTGTGGGCATCTTGGCGGAGTTAAATGTGTGAATACACAAAGTGCAATGGGACTTGTTCTTTCCCACTTTACCATCTGTTGAAGGATGCTGTTTCAGTCCAAGTGCTAGCAGTTGAAAATGACCTTGCTGAATCCATCCTACTGACAACATCAGCCAAACATCTAAATATAAGCAGGTCTTAACCATGTAGTCTAAGGTTGCAAAGTTTATATTCTGCTGTCTTGATAAAACCAACATTGGCCAAAGGCCCTGTTATGTCTAGGCTAAAGGGAGGAAACTGATTTGTGGCCTTATATAGAAGAGTAGAGACGTTTTGAGTGCTTTGAAACTGCTTTATATACAAACAGTTCACTGGAAGATAAAATTTGGTATTTGATATTTATTCCCCAACTTCCAATTCAAAGGCTTAGTTTGCTAGTTTCCACTTCTGGTCAATTTGCCAAATGATGACGAACCAAATTCAATGTCTCTCAAGAACGAGCAAATAACTGCGCACTGAACTGAAATGGGGCAAATACACAATCCACAGTGACTGTAATATCCCCATTATTTGGAAGAACTAGTTATAAAATTTGTCATAGTTATATGATCATCAAACATGCGCGTTTCGTCCGCTTCTGTGTGCGTGCTAAGCTACATTAGCATCTTCATAATAAGTAGTCTTAGCCGTTAACTTAATTCAAACCCAGAGAGCACAACATCACGACATACTGACATGTAGGATTGGTCTGATTTTACATATTCCAGCAACGACTTAAAAATATTAGCCGGTTACTTGACGCAACCTTGTTTTATTATTGTTAGCATACTAGCGCTAGCCATGATTAGCTTCGACAGCTAACCTTAGCACAATAAGTTCATATTTATCCGACTGTGATTATTTTTCTCTCATCTGAGATGATATCACCCAAATTCCACATCAGGTCGTATGTGGTTTCCGGAGATACTGTTGTGTATATTTCCCCACAAATTATGTTAACGCTATAGCTAACACCGACATGCTACAAGGTAGCAACCACGCTTCCACTCCTAGCTAACGAAATGCTAACTAGTTTTCAAACCATGTTAGAGGAAAAATGGTCGGTTTTACGATCATTATAATGCCTGAAATTAAATAAAACGTGTTGTGTTTTAGTCCCACTCCCTCCTGGGAACACTGTATTGTTTAGGTGTACGTACCGCGTCTTCCCAGTTCTGTCTATTGTACGTGTTAGATCCTAGGGACGTCGCCATTTTGCAGAGTGTGAGCCAAGCGGCCCGATCGTGAGTCCACAATGCACCGCGCCAGTGAGCCACGTTTCACCTAAGGGTGTCGCCCTATTTCAAGATAATACTGAGTGTAGGCTACACAATAACCCAATAAAGAAAAAGATATCCAAGGAAAAAATGAGCAATACGAGCTGCATACACCAAGTACCTCTGACACCTGCAGCTTATGTGTAAAGATGTGTGTGCCACTGTGTATACTAATGCATATATACTAATGTTTATGCATATTTATAGCCCACTAAATGTACTTAAAATAAGATTTTGTAACAGAGTGGATGGTGATAGTCCAACTACTTATGGGGTGAGTGTGCTTTTTCCACTGCAGTGTGAGTGTAACAGACTGATTGGCTGGTGTGTGTGAGCTTGTATAAGCCAATTGTGTAGTCCACTTACAGTTTATCTACCCACCTGTTCAGCTTCAGGTCAGGGTGTCTTTACTGTGTGAAACTCCAATTAGTGGGCCAGAGGATGTTTGAGATTACGGATGGGCATTAAGCCTCTAATGTTTATTTAAGGTCAGGGTGAGGTTGTGGAGTCAAAGGACAGGGATTAAACACAGGTCTGGAGAGCTGGCAACTTTTTCATATCGCAGCTACCATTCAAGGGACCACAGAGGAAATTCTGAGCTTTTAGGCGACTCCTATGTGGGAGAAAAAAACATCTCTATCATCTGTGATGCTGTGATGAGAACATAATCAGTTGCTTTGTGCTCATCAGCTAAGTGACACTGATTATTGATCAACAGTTGCTCCTGTGATCATATTTCCATGAGAAAAGGTTAAATTGGAGTCTGTATCGGCTTCCCCCTCCTCCTCATGTTTCTCTCACAGCCAAACACAGGCGGTGTCTTGCTCTGCGTGTAGTGGGACACCAAAGTAGACCTTCTGGGCTTTGCCTTCTTTGTCTTAATGAGTCGTGTGACCCTGTCTCCTCTATCATGTGATGTGGATGAGACTGCCAAAGCTGTTTTGAAGGACGGTTTTGTCTTGGATTTAGCCACTCTGTAATCAAAATCACTAACCTCATGAGTCACAAGGTCAGGGGACATGAAGGTGTGCCACTACCTTACAGCTGCTTTACGTTTTAGACCTGGAGCAGTGTCAGTGGTTGCATGCTTTGAATATCTCAAAGTGGTACACTGGGATATTAGTTTCCATTAGGGTATGATATTGTATATGTGTTTTTGTTGCATCAGCACCAGAAATAGACATGTAAAGTTATTATTCAGACATTCCATTAGATATTACCTTCAAAATATACTATGTTGAATAGTCCAGCCCAGTATCAGAGGAAAATTACATGTCTCCACAGCAGTGCAAGAATATTATAAGGCCACAATGATTGAGTACTATGAATAATAATAGGCTATTTCTGAGAGGAATATTGGAGTGATATTTTAAATCTGGAAACTGATTCAATTTATAAAACTGCTGATGCAAAACTGGTTAGAGAAAAATCAAATTTCACATGAGCTCACATTGTGTAATCTGCATGATGTGGTGACTAATCAAAATCATCACGACTACCCCTGAGCCCCTGTAGCTAAGAAACAGGAATCACTAAAAAAAAAAAAAAACTTTCAGGATTATCCCAACATCGAGGCACAATTAAATTCCGACTGCAATAATAACACACAGCACAACACGGCCACTGTAATCTCGCTGCTGAAGAGCACGGCTGCAGATAAGCCCCTGCAGAAATATGATCGCACACTGATTTCTTTGAGGAGTTGTGTAGTATGCATGTATGCGCATATCAGAGAGAAAAAAAATGTGCTGCGCTGGCGCCTCCTGTCGACAGTTATGGGCCACTGCCGGTGCACAGAGCCGCAGAAAGAGAGAGGCATTCTCAGATTTCCAGATCTCTCCCAGCCGAGTCCGCTGTGCCGCTTCCACATCACGGCCGACAGCAAACCCGACACGACGAAGACGACGACATGCGCCCGCGGTGCTCGACTCCCGCATTCAACCCAGCCGGTCCACGTTGTCCCAAGCCCACCTAGACTCCAGACAAGGTGAGTACGTCGACACAACGCGAATCTCGCCGCGGTGTTTTCGCACGTTTTTTTCGGTACACAACCGCGAGCCCCCGCCGCTCGGTCTCCAAGGCCAGGCTAGTGAACGCTTGTCTGGCGCAGACGGAGAATGAGGCCAGTTTTTCGGCCTGACTCTCTGCCTTCTTGCTGGAAACATAAAGCCCCACATACGATATGTAGCTAGTGGAGGCTCAGTGCAGCTTCCAGCTAGTCCGCACGGCAGCGGGGAGACGAGGCTAGCGTTATTGTTGTTGCTGCGGGTCATGTCGAAGTTTGTGCCCAGGGTAGAGCTGTGTCCGGCTGCCCTGCTCTGTGCTTTATTATCGGAATTCCTTTATCCAGCCGGACCGTAATGCAGCCCGGTACCAGCGACAACCGACTAACTTGTTTTTGTAACTTTGCTGCAGCTGTGATGTGCATGAGTATAATCAAATGCTCGCCTCAAGTTAGCTGTGACAAATCGGCAACAACGTAGCAATTTATCCACTAATGCTGCTCCACTGTGTCTCTTTGGTCGATGATGAGGCCAAACGATTTTTTCAGTGCAAATTATAATTAAAGGTCGATATGACTGCCTGCCACCTAATATAACTGCACTGCACATGACAGAGGTGGACAATAGGCTGCCACAGGAATGCAACGATTTTACCTAACATTACTTAATTAGTCTCAGTGATTTCATGGGGAGAACCGGCGTTAATTATGTGCAGTGATGACTTGCTGGGTTATGACAGATGATTCATTATGAAGGAATCCTCTGCATGCCGGTCAGCACTGATTTTCCTCCAAACATCTTTTCCCCCAGCCATAACTCAAACAATAAGATAATGCAGAGTTTTCCACAACAGTGTCCAGCTTGTTTTGGAGGCTTCCTCTTACAGATGCATTCAGTTTTAGTAGTTTTTAATATGTTGTTTATACGTGGCTTAGTGGCATGCAGCGTGATTTCTACATTATGTGCTGCATGAGACTGCTTTGTGAGATCTCTGTATTTATTAATATCTATTAAATGTTATAAACACTTGAGTTGGTCTATAGAAGAAGGGAGCAGTCCGGACCTGCCTGAATCTATCTATTGCCTTGGGGTGTACACGCATGCAAGTGTGCGCCTATGTGAGTAAGAGATTACCAAAGGAGAATGACTCACACTCAGAATGTATTTGGCAAAGTCATAAGGACTTTCCCTGCATTTCGCCCCGGCTGCAGAAAACATTCCTGTAACTGAAAAGTGCTGTCCTTCTGCTTCCATGTATCATGAGATTTCTTCCCCCGGTTCTTCTTCTTCTTATTTTATTTTTTTGCGGTCTGAACCCATGTGTTGTTTATCACATGTTTCACCCTGCATTCACAAAAAAATTGTAGGGCTTATTCCATTTAATTAGATAAAAAAAGAGAGTGTGTGGTTGCTGTCATTTGTTTGTCAAATTTGTGGCGAGCTAAACCTTAAGTTGTGCGCTGTTTATCCGTGCCAACTGTTTGTCTGGTTGTTCTAACCCTCCATCTGACTGCTCCCACCGGCTGCCAAACATGCTGTGATCTAGCGCTTTCAGCTGATGAAGGCTGCCACTGCTGCCGCAGCCATTTGATCATATATCAGCATCTCTTCACTTAGATATGCCTGTGAAATGCTGCGGCTGGGTTACAATGCCTACATGTGGAGGATGATAAAATACTGTTGGAGCGACCGTATATGACAGATTGTGTCACCACGCAGTGTTTGGCCATTCATCAGAATGAGACATGATCACAGACAATGCATCATATTAAATTTTAGGCTTGAATGGGGAACGGCGAGGAGAGCGTTGCTTGTTGTCAATCACCCCTTTGACTGTTTTATCGCGGCCTATCTCCGCATAGAGGACGTAAATTTAATTGTACTGCAGTAAGTATACGATCACATTTAATGCAAGATAAGGTGACTGTAGGGAGCTGCAGTGCCCCAAAACATGCCAGCTCTTGTATTTTTCCATGTCAGTGCCCGTTGTAGCCACACTCAGTGTGTGTGTGTGAGGGCAGACCTCTCTTTAGAGAGGGGCTGAAATCAGGCATCTTTCCAAAACTCAAGCCCCCCAACCCTCTCTGCTGGGTATAAGCAATGCTTTGTGCCCCAGTACTGCTCCCTATGGTTCTTCTCATTCTGCTCTACTACTACAACACCACTGGCTCCACTAGATACTGGAATCTGCTATTGGAAGTATACCCAAAATATGGTGCAGTTTGATGGACGAACTTGTTATGTCAGATTTTTAGTATGCCAGAATGCACGAGGCAGATTGTATCATCACAGCCTGCAAAGTATTGAGTTTGTATTGAGGCGCCTTTTTCTGCCTGGAATGTGGCTGTGGCATTTTTTGGCTTAGGCTGTGCTATCGTGAGGGGTATTGGAGAGCAGGAGCAGAGTAAATACATTTCAAACCGCACAGCACAACCGAGTATTAGCAAATGATCCGATAGCATCTGTAATCCTCGGGAAAACCTGGAGAGTTGTTTTTGAATAGTGCTAGCCTCCGTCAGATAGTTGGCAGGCACCGGGGGTGTCCACATGTGTGACTGGCTGGCTAGGCTAACGGCCCGGCTGAATGCTACAGTATGCAGGCAGATCAGATTACTGAACGATTAGCCATGGCCTCCTATCCCCGGCCCAGGGAAATGATTTTCCACTGTCATAATTCCCAAGACTGAATTACGCTGGCCAGTGACTCAGAGATACTCAATGCTACAGGCCAGAGTACTGTAAGGTGTAACTGTTGCTCTCTGGAGAGGGGAGATAGGTGGAGAGTGGTTGTACTACACTCGTCCACTAAAGGACAAAGTGGTTTTCTAATTTGAATTTCTGGGTAAGCTCTAGTGCTTACTCTCAAGCGTAGACGGTACTGTGACCCAGCATGTCCAGTGACTGTGTGCAAAGGCTAGTCTTCATTGTTTACCCTTTAGCTGGGATTGTGAAATAAAGGCAGCAGACAGCTGGAAAACTGAACAGTCCCAAAACTTCAAAGTGTCCCTCCATTGCGAAGTGTAGGTCAAAAATGTGAGCACGTGTTAGATGGGCAATGATGCAGTGTAAATCAAGCAGGCCTCCGGTGGAATTTTGCTGAATGGAAAGACAGACGAAAAGCGAGAGAGAAAGAGAGAGAGAGAGGTCGGGGGGGAGTGGGAGAAGCTAGCCTGTGGAGGTAGGACCATGTTTCCAAGGTGCTTATCCCCGGAGGCAGGAATCCGATACATTCCAGAGGCTCGTGTATCCAGACGAATAATGGTGGCTTGGGTGTAGCGTTTCATCAGGTGACACATGATTGGAGTGTAAGTGCTGGGAAAGTAAGAGCGATGTCATAGGCTCGGAGGTAGCCAGCTCTGGTTGCCTGAGGGATCGGGAAATATGCCAGAAGAGCAGGACAGGTTATGTGGGATATGGATTTATCCTCCACAGAAGACAGCCTGGTTTTTGCGGATCTTCTTCTTATCCCACCCCCCCCTCTTGTTGCCACAGTTGAGATACAGACATTTGCATCCATATAGGCATAGGCACTGATCCTAAACAGCGCTGTAGGAAAACCCTCAGGCGTATTTGGGATGTTATGCTCCATTGTGCTCTGATGAGGCCGTCGGTGGAAGTTACTGTGAATAAGGATGGGCACGTGAATGGGTTATGATTAATAACCAAAATGTCATTCGATCAGGCCCATCTACTTTTTAGGCATGTTGTGACATGAAGCTGTTTTCTATACAAATGGCTCTATGAAAATAGCATGACTTTTTGACTTCAAATATTTGCCTGTGTCTCGGTCAACACCTTGCAATGATACAAATGTTACCAATCCACACCTATGTGTTTTTAATTTTCTTCTCGAAGCAGAGTTTTCAGGCCCAGAGAAATTTCTGTCCCCCAGCTCTGAAGCTAAAAGCTATTTATACCCGCCGACACAGAAAAATACCCTGTTTTATTTAGTGGTCAAAAAACAAGCTGTCGGGTCTTAATGGACTTCACCTCAGCCATTCTGGCGGACCCTCTGGGTACAGCACGCTCATACACTCGGCGAGGGAGCTCTCGGCACTGGTCTGTTAATGAAGCCATTTTCAGACATGGAGAGATGCAGTAATGGGAACGCACCACTTCACTGCAGGATATTCTAACCCCCGTCCTCATCATAAGTGCTATCAGTCATTGGATATGATTTAGATTTTTTTTTCCTCCTCCTTTGTCCATTTAGTCATCCAGAAGCCTTCCTTTTTTTCAGAGTCAGAGCAGATGTGTGTGTTTGCTGCCTTTTGTGTAGCATTGAGACGGACATAGTTCTTTTAACTGAGGATCTCTGGACATTTTCTATTGAAGTCAAAGTTTTGCACTGTAACAGTAAATCAGTGATGACGGCTGCTCTGCCAGCGTGTGTGGAAATGTTACTGTCAGTCTGTACAAATGTTGAACATTAGCCTGACATCACTGGACATGAGTTTACCTACTTGTCTGGTCGTCTCAGCTGGGTCTGGCTGGAGAACTGTGTACACGCACACTCACGCAAGCCACAAGTTGTTTACAGTGTTGTTGTACATGGTGTCCAGCAGACTTAAATGGAAAGTTTGAGCCTTTTACTATTTATCATAGGAACTATATGAATTTCCCCCTTGTGGGATAAATAAAGCATACTTTACTTTACTTTACTTTATCAGTGTGTTAAAGTACAACATTTTCAGGCTGTCTTTGTTTATTTCATGTGTTTCAGTGCATGTTATGCTTAAACAACTTTCCTCACATGCATATATTTATATGTAGAACAAAAGATTCAAATCATTATTCTGTTTTTATTTATGTCCATTATAACCAGTGTTTGACCAGTTTATTAGGTACACCTGAACATTCAGTTTGTATATTGATCATTTCTTACTGTTGTAGGGAAGTGGTGAAGATTATGTGTTTTGTAACATGTAGTCTACCTTTCAACAGCTGTTTTTGTGTAATGTTATAGATTACAAAAGCACCACAATGGCCTCTTAATGTCTGTGAAGGCATTTTGCATAAGTTTCAGTTACATGCACCTATTCATTGACAGCTATAAGCATGTGGCTGTTGTCCTTATGTCTGCTGTCACTGTTTGACTGTGCTTCACCATGCCTAAACAAGATCACAGCTGTGACATGTTGCTGTCAGGAAAGCCATGCTTCATGTTTACCAGCCAGAGGTTGTGTTTACAGCACATGTCACGATCAGCAGAGATATCATGAGGAAAGCGTGGAGCCGACAAGGTCACACAAAGGTTTTGGTTTTTCTTTGTTAGCCTGTGATGATAAAGCCTGTTGTTATCCGGGACAAGAGTGTGCCATAAAAACGCGGGCACGCCTGTGACACGCCGTCTCTTTTCACTGTCGTGATGCTTGAGAGCGGACCAGGCCGGAGCATTATGGCATCCCACCAGGACAACAGGTCTGGGTAAACTTCAGCAGGGCATCTGGTGTCCCTGTTCTCTTTTTCCCTCTCTCCCCTGCCTCTCAGCCCCAGAGCAGACCACGCCACCGCACCACATCAAGTCATCTGGTGTCCAGTCGGCTCCCATCTGTGAGCGCATTTGGCTTTGCTGCAAACAAAGCATTGTGGCATGCGAACGTCCTCCACTACATCTAAACAGCTCAGCCCTGCTATCAAAGCTTAATCTTTGGGTGGAAACTATGAGTGCACTGCCAGGGTTGTGGGTCATCTCCATTTCAATTCATTAAATTGTATCGGGGCATTTAGAATCCACCGTAGCAAACTGACCACAGCTGATGGCATACCTCTTTTCCATTTTGAGTCGTCGAAGTGGAAAGAATTGTAATGGTGCCGACCCGAGGTTTAGCTTCTGGCAGCTCCAAGTGTAGCCCTCCACTGATCCGAGGCGGTGCCGTGTCTGCCCAGCCTGCTGTCTCTCATCCATCCTTGGTGGTAGGGAAGTGAGGGTGTTGGGGTGTGTGTGTGTGTGTGTCTGTGTTTGTGTATGTGTGAGTGCATGCCTGTTCCCGTCTGTGCAGGACAGGTGTTGGCAACGTGGAGGTCAGTCCGCACGCAGCTGCGGCACCTTGACAGGAGGGAGGCTGGAGACTGCAAATGACAGCAGGATGAATGATCTTTGTTTTGCCAGTTTTGAGCAGTTTTATTCAGAGGGGGTGGTTTGCAGCTTCGAACAGGGTCAGTTGCGACGGTCAGGTGGCGTAACGGCTGGCTGCTCTCAGCGGGACGTGCTAAGGCCGCTAGCATTTGGTCCAAACACACAGGACTCGGAGGTTGTTTGGGTAAAGAAGCTAAACTAAAGGAGCCATAGTGGGGTGTGCAAGCCTGCAAATACAAACAACACCCTACCCCCTCTGTGAAGTGTTAAGTGGCCGGATATGTTTGGTGAATGGGACACAGGTGTCTGGGCCACGCTGTGTGTGCCTGGCCAGTGGTCTGTGTTTGTTTTCTCTCCATAATGGCCCCCAACTCTGTGCTGTAGCTCGACCAGAGCTCATTGGTTCTCAATGGGCCGGGGTGGAACCCCCACCCACCCCACACCTCCTTTTTTTCCCCTCTCTCTCTTCCACTGTGGGACTGAGCAGTGGATGAGTTTGAGTCAAGAATCTGTTAATGAAATTCAAGACATCCCTCAACATTGTGTCGAGGCTACACATTGAGCAGGCTTGATGCTTTTTAGATTCCCCTCTCTTCCTTTATTCTTCCCTTTATCCATCTGTTGCCTCTGATCTACCCCAGCAAAGCAGGCGTTTGAAGTCATCAAGGCTCTGGCTTTATTGTCGAGTCCTCAAAGTGCTTGTGTGACAGGTAGAGAAGAGCTGGAAGGGAGTAATGTGACTCCCACATAGTCCACAGCCTCCCCAGTCTGTGTCCTCTACACCCTCTTCTCCCTCTTGCCTCCTCCTCACAGGCTTCATCTCTTTGCTGATGTCACTCCGCTGAGCTCCCCTTTGTTGAGTCACAGCCCAAAGGTGTGCTTTGGGCTGTGAGGAAGACTCGCACACCGCTACCGCAACCCCATACCGTGTCTCCCCAGAGGACGCAGCATGGTGAGGTAATGGGTTGTTAACCCCTCTGCTACCTCTGTGTTTGGACGTTGTTCTGGCAGCAGTGGCTCTTATCTGCACCCTGATCTGATTGTTTGAGTAACCCCCGTGGCCCCTCCAGATGGCCCGGCCTCTGAGCTGGTTTATGATAACCATACAGTTAATATCTGGCCCACATAACACTCTCCCAGCTTCCTGCCTCCTCTCTCCCCGCTCCGCTTCCCCAAACTCTGCTCTCAGTTCTCTCCACCACCCTCTGTGCTATTGTCTCCAACGCCTTCTCCTGAGTGTCCTGTTTTTATTTCTTTATTTCACTCATCTTTTCAAATTCCAGAATCCATTTCTTTTGCCCCCAAGGCACAGGCGGGGGGGGGGCAATGGCTAGAGACAGTGAAGCAAATTAAATTTGGTCTCCCTCTTTTTTTCTCCCCCCTTGGACATGGGCACAACAGAACAGCAGAAGGACGACGGGAGCAAAGAAAGCTGGAGGAAAAAGCCCATTTCCCATGCATTACTGTCTCGTTCCTCAGGGTCTATAGTGGAGTAACACCAACACCTCTATTGCTTTTTTTTCTCTCTTTAATTTTCTTTTTCTTGCTCTCTCTCCCCTGTGTTGCTCTCGCTGCCGCTATTCGCTCTCCCACAGCCTAACCTGAAGGTCTCCCTGCTCTTGCTACCACTGCTAACACAATCTGACCTAGTTTATTAGTTAAGGTCTAGTGAATCATTAATCGAGGTTATCTAACTGTTCCTGTAATGATTCTGCTGCGACTTGTGTGTCAGAGTCGGCTCTGTGTTCGTAACCAATCAAGCTGTACCCTAACGCCTCTTGCACTCCACATTTGTAGCTCTATCATAACCATCTCGCCAGGAGAAAAAAAAGCATCGTCCCTCAAGCTAGACTATATGTTTAATAGGTGTGCTGTGCACTGTAATATGTCATTGTGTCAGAGCACAATACAAGGACTAAGTGCACTGCATGCAAATTAATCTTGTGGGATGGCAGCAGCTGAATAGTGTGGTTTTGGGGAAAGGAGGGGAGCGAAGGGAGGGACAGAAGGAGGGCTAATAGTGGCGACAGAAAAGAGAGTCAGAGAAAAGAGCATGTGAGGAGGAGGTGGAGGGATGTGGGATGTAGTCATCGCCAGGCCCATTCATCATGCAATGCCTGCTGGGATGCGCTGGGGTCAGTCCTGCACAACACAATTACAGCCTGTTCTGGAGTGTTGTGCTGGGCTCCACTGTGTTCCGTCTATGTTCTGTTGTCTTTTGTTAGATTTCCTCTGTTCTAGCTCTCTTGTTTGCCACTTTGCGTGCTTTCTTCTCTGCACTGCTCAGTGCGCTTCTGTTCACTGACAGATCCCCCCCCCCCACACACACACCCCCACACCCCTTTTTTTCTGTAACATGTTTTTGAACTTGCTGTTCAAGCTATCAGTAAATGATCAGCTGAAGTTCTTGGAGCAAAACATCTCAATTAGCTGAGCATTTGTTGTGTGTCTGTGTGAATCCTTGTGTCTTAAACTCTTCTGCGTTTTGCAATAAATTGCCACATTTTTCACTCATGGGGCTGTTGGAGCAGACTTCTTTCATCCACGTCTGAATCGCAGCCTCAAGCTTGATTCATGTGATTGACAGGCCTGGTTAGCATGGGGGTGTGAGATGCTAGTAAGCATGTTGTTTACCCTGCCTGCCTGACAGTCCTCTGTGAGCCTACAGATGTTTCCAGAAAGCTGTAAATATCTGCTGTGTGCTCTAATGTCAGTTGACAGCATATTGGATCGCAAGGATATCTCTGTCTTCCTGTCCGCGTGTATTCTTCGTGCAGTGAAAGGGAGTTTTCCCTGCCAGGGAGCCTTTAGGTGGTCTGAAGGTTTAAATGGAAACATCAGACAAGGATCCAGCAACAGCAGCTTCTGAAGGCAGATCCAGATATCCAGATATTTTTGTGAACATCACAGCACACGACAGGATTTAGTGCTGTCACTGTGGCATCTCTTTCTGTCAACCTGACCACATAGTTTCTAAGAGACCCAGTTACTTCTTTTATTGTGAAAATATGCATTACCCTCTTAATGAAAACCAGAAATGTAAGTATCTAGCAACTGTGATAAAATATATAGAATCATGGCTGCAGCCGACAATTATTTGAGGTATTTTTCAATCTGAAGATTACTTTCTTAATTAACTGATGAAGTATTTGGTCTATTAACTGTGTCAAAATAGGAAAAATGACTTTTTACATGTATCCAAACCCCAAGATGATGCCAGTACCTCGTGGTGGGCACTATATCAAATATACTTGATATATTGCGGTTTGTTGCACGTGAGATGAAACAAATGACCATATTGCTTCCATTGAGTACAAATCTTCACCAGATGTTTAGCCGTCAATATGTAATTAGCTTTGGAGTTTTTCTCACAGCAGTCTGCTCAGATGCCTCCTGAAAACAACCAGTGTCACACCTGTGCAGCAGGCCTATGTCTGACCCAAAACACTGACAGCACTGAGAGACGGTTTGAATATATACAATTGAGAGATTTTGAGAATTTATGTTATAATACCTATAATCAATATTCATAATTCCTGTTTTATTTATCCGAAACAGTTGTATAATGTTCTTCATCACATCTGTCATGTTCAACTTTTGACAGAAAATAAATATTTAAATAAAAAAATATCTCCAGATCTCACTTATGAGTAACAGAGAACATTTAAGCTTGACAAATAGTGATTTATATCACTTTAGTTGTTATATATATATATATATATATATATATATATATGAGATAGGATTTTTTCCCACATCACCCAGTTCTACCACCACGCATCAATCGACAGTTCAGAATCCCTACAATTGATTCAATTCAATTCAAAGAACTTTATTTGTCCCCAAGGGGCAATTTAAAAAAGCAGGTTGAGCAGCAGGCTTCAGTTAAAAAGGAAAATACAAAAAAGCATAAAGATTTAAATAAATTAATAAATACATCATGGTTCAGATCATGGGAAACACAGGTGTAAAACAGCACTCAGAACTATGAAATATTAAAGGACAAACAGAAGCTGCTCTACAAGCTGACCAGCCGACCACATGAGCAGCGACCTGGAAGTCCTTTCGAGCTTGAGCTCAAGCGAACTACAATTGAATTTAATATTGTATGTGACAAAGAAGATAGTGATTGCCAACTGTATCAACAAATCATTGAAGCTGTACACAGTATACAGTTTAATGTCCTTCATGATGGAAAGAACAGCATCTGCACAAAGAAACAGGTGAAATTGTCTATTGTAGTTCAGTGGTTGAGTTGCTGCCTCACTGTGATGAGGCTGCTGCTCTCTGGTTCCCATTCAAATGACAAATTGTGCCATTTAATAAATGACATCATTTGTACAACTGGTCATGTTTTGTAATATTTCACGTTGATTATGGTGGATTTTCTTCTCTAAGCCTCATATGCAGTTTTTAAGATAAACCAGCCAGAACCAGAATATTCCATGAAATGACAAACACTCAGTGTTCTTCTGGAAATGTATTCTTGGCATAAACAGGCTGTTTATTAAACAGGATGAGGACCATAGGGAATTCTGGGTTTTTCTTAGTTTGTGTTTGGGAGCATTGTTGTATTCTCAGCATAAAATAATTTCCAGGAGCTGCTGAAAGATTTCTTGTAAGAGGGGAGAGGACAAGAAGTTCACTTGCTCACTAAGGATGCACTGGGTGGTGGCTTGGCTGACGAGAATTCATAGGAAGCTCCAGTGCTGACTGAAGGAATGACAACTCATGGCCAGAAAATGCAACAGTTTCGAGTACAGAGCATCTGGAAACAATTTGAAACAATGGATTGTCTTCTGCAAGCTCCATGTCAAACTGTATGCGTGCCTCTGTCTTCTGACTTTCTAAAGTTTCAGCCCCCTATGACAACTTGGGGGGAACTCGGATGTCGTAGAGGGATTGACTTGATTTGATGTTCACCTTAAAAACTCATCACTGAATGTTAAGTCAAAAACTGGCAGTGAATGGGCTCAGCGCTGAGGCGGTTTTTAGGAGGATTTCATAGACTGCTACCTCTAAACCTGACGGGGTAACATCCAGTGTTGTGCCCGAACGCGTTCAATGAGCGATCGTTCATGAACTCATTCATATTTTGGCCGAACATGAACTGAACGTACTGTATTTCCACTTGATGAATGTTATTGTGAACGCGTTCATTCTGGCGTTTGTGAACAGCGTCTCTCACAGTATAACTTCGTTCAAGAGTGTGCCAGGTTTCCATCAAGCCTTCCTGGCGAAAACCCAGCTAAAACACGCCGTAAACAGGCCTCAATGTGTAGCAGAAAAACCACCTAATCTGGCAACACCAGTGTCGTGTCTATACGGCTCTTTCTCTCTCTTCAGCCTGGTGTTTAGCTGCACTTTGTATTAAAAGAGTTCAACATGTGAAGATCTGACCTCCATCTGAGCGCCGATCAGCTGAGCCAGAGCACAGTGGATGTGGCGCTGCACAAACTGTAGCAGCGTGGTGTACGTTTTATAAAGGCAAGAAAAAAACATTGACCTGTCAATCACTGATAGAGGATCGGGTTGCCAATCGGCGCAACTGTCACAGATGTTTAATAGAGCATTTTAATCTAATCAAATAATGGTTATTAATCGATTAATGAGCGTCGGTTATCGGTCAGAAAAACTTCAAAATGTGCATCCCTGTATCCAAATGACACCAAATTCAGCGCTGCACACCCTGGAGTCCTGCATCCGCCAAGTGTCATATACATCAGATGAATGGTTGTGTAAACTACATGGGCTGTGGCAATAAGTTTGAGAAATAATAGCTTGCAGCAACGTATTGAAAAAAAAGAACTATGAACTGGTTCATTTTTGGAACTGTGAAATTAGTTCAAAATTATGAACTATTCATTTTAACATTTGTGAACTGAACTTTGAACTAGTTCATAGAAAGTGAACTTTCCCAACACTGGTAAAGTCACATTGTCATCCCACTTGTGTCAGTGTGCTTTTGCCTAATGATGTTGGAGTTTTAATCTCTGACTAATCTGATCAGCATAATGGTCTCGTCTTCATCAGAAAGATTCATATACTCCTGCAGAGGTTATCAAAACGTAGCGAAATGAAAGGAAAACTTTGCATTAATGAAGTTAAATACAATTTAGATCAAGGACACAGCAAATTAACCTGTTTTTTAGACCCGAGATTAGATGTTTAATAATTGTTTGACGTCCTGATAATAAAGCCAAGTGATACAAACAGAAGGCTGTCTTTAATTGAATGTGGCCTTTGAGCTCCTTTTTTTTTTTTTTACAACCTCTACTTCCAACAATAAACCTGGACATATTGTGTTATCTGGGACGAGTTCGTTCCACGTCCCATGTCGACAGTCTGCCTCGCTAAATACACCTGCTCTGCGCCTCCCTAACCTGCAGACACGGCGGCCTCCCCCCTGTCAAGTTTCCCCTTTTTTGTTTTTGCCAGTGCCAGTGGGACGCAGTGTGACAACATGCCTCACATTTCACTCTTCGCCCTAATTGTGTTGATGTGAAGGCTGATATTAGTGTTGTGGTGGTTAATCTTCCCAGTGAGAGGAAATGGCGGAGTCATCAAGGGATACAACACAGCTAATTAGACTTGTGTACACGTCTGTATGCAGGGGGTGGGGCTGAAGTGAGAAGTTGTGCATTAAAATAAGGAGAAGAAAAATTCTAGAAAATAGCTTTTTTTTCCCTTTTTGAAAGTTCTCTCTCTCTTCTCTCTCTCTCCTTTGTTTTTTTTGCTTTTATTGATTGAATGGCTTCTGAAGGTTACTTCAAAAATACCTGACATATTCTTTTGAAAGTCTTAATGACAGCTTTCACTTTGTGACAAGGGACAACAGGGGAAAGCCTCAACATTCATTACCACCTGACATTTTACCCACTCCACAAATCACCATCTTGGTGAGTGTGAAATTAAAGTAATTTGAAGTTGCACACATAGCAAATGGCCTACTGGTATAATAATGCTGTTTTGGACTTCATCCTCCCCCTGAGGAAAGCTGTTAGTAGGTTTGACTGATTAGAGCCTGAAGCCACTGGCTCTCAATTAGACTGAAGACAAAGCTTCAGCTCTTGCTGCTGGAAAATCAGAAGTAATGAATTAGTGATAAAGGTTTTAAAGACAACACCATTAGAGAGGCTGTTGGGAGGAGGCGGGCTGCTTTTTCCTTGCAATTTGCAGAGTAGGTAATTTGAAGTCTGGAGGAATACAAGTAAAATGCTTTGGATTTCGTTCTTTTTCGTTCTTGCTCTTTTACTCTTCTTTTTCTCCCTCTGGCTACCAGTGACAGAAATATTAACCTCCTCCCCTCTGCCGTCCTCCCGTGGCCTCGAAGTCGTCCCTAGTGAGGAGTGGTCAACCGTCAACCATTCTGTCGCTCAGGGTCCTCCAGCCTCACTGGAGCTCGTAATGCATTATGACTCCATCGCTCAGGGGCGGGAGGATCGAATAATATATTAAGATTATGTTGCGGGCTGTCACACACCACTTGGGTTGAGAAGTACTATGCCAGCAGAAATTTCTGCAGAGTCATACTCTGGATGGTCTTATTTATTTATTTTTTATATTTTCAAAGGCTGCCCAAGGTCTTGTTTGATTTTTTTGTGTTTGATTCTGACCTATTGCCAGAGATATCCACACCACTCATCCCCTGTATTGACTTCCATTAGCACTCACACAGAGCCCACATTTGTCTGGCTCATAGTGTCACTGCTGGCCACATCGCCCACCACTTAGCTCCCCTGTGTCCATCTCTGTTAGTGGAGGGAGCTCAGCTCGGTCACCTGAGTAATAAAATGTATGATGGACAGTGGGGCATGCAGAGCAGATACAGATCCTCTGTTGATTCAGCTGTTGTGCCCTGTGTAGACAGGGTGGGCACAGTGTGGCTCCGTCTTTGTTGTTGGAGGAGTTAGAAAGCAGGGTGAGATATTTACGGTTTGCAAGGAGTCCCTGTGTCACTCACTTTAGAGTCATGGTGGTCCAGTAGTATCTATCTATCTGTCTATCTATATATCTGTCTGTCTGGTCTGTCTGTCTATCTATCTATCTATCTATCTATCTATCTATCTATCAGTAAATAGACATTCAGCTGTAACCTCTAGAAGTTGTTGTTGTCAATTGTAGAAAAAAAAACATGGACTTCTTCAACATCTTTAAACTCTTGTTCTTCAAAGCCATCGGTTGGTGGTTACGGTTTCGTTGGACGTGGTGGCTTGTCTGAGGTCAGCCCACTTGTGCTGTTGACGGCAGACAGCCAGTTTGCCCCCCACCCCACCCCCCCCCCACACACACACAGCTTCCAAGCTCTACACTTGGTTGTTTTCTGACCGAAAACTAATTAACAAAATAATTTTTTGCCTGCACGCATTGGACATAATCAGCCAGTGATGAGTTCCCAGGAGTCACAGTAACCAAATTCATTCTGCGCATAGACAAACTGTTTAACATCTTGGTTCATAAAATGGGCAGAATGAATAGCAGGAGAGGAATTACAGATAATTTGAAGGATTTTCAAGGACATTTTTTTTTCATCCTGATCCCTGTTCATTTCTGACCCTATTATAGAGAATCAAAAGGTTAAACTTCTGCTAATGATTATCACAATGACTTTAGCCTCGCATCAGTACAATGTGTCTTTCCAGCTCCTTGTTTCAGAGGTCACTTAGTTTTATCGAGTAACATAGTGCGAGAGGCCTGGAGCTGGAGTTCAAGCAAACGTCTCTGTGACTGGGGAGTGATGCTCTCAACAACCACTGCACTCTCTCTAACCTGCCTCCTTTATTTTAGAAAAACAGCCCCTCTTTGTTGGTGGAAGGAGAGGTGACAGGGAGCAAAGTGATGGGATGTTACAAGTCAGTCAGTGCCAGTGTGAGAGAGATCTGTCTGTGACAGCTGGATAATGAACATCACACTCTTTCTCTCTTTCTCTCCCTCTCTCTCAGCCATCGCTTCACCTTTCCGCAGCCTCGCCCCTTCACTCGATACAACAGTGACATCACCCTTGCATTATGGCATCCAGCCTTCCTTCCTTCCCGCTCCTCTTTGCTCTCATCAGCTGCTCGCCCTAATTAGATGAGGGTGATTTCAATAAAGTTACCGTCGTCCTCACTCCATTAGTTATATTAACACTCGGATTCCTGTCCTGGAGTCGTCTATCTATCCTCTGCCTTTCACCGGGGGGGCCAATCCTCTTCTTTTCATGGATCTGTGTAACCTAGTTACTGAGGCCCAGCAGGGGAGGCCAATCAATTAATGAACAAAGGAGCCCGCTCAGTGAGCGAGCGGCGCGAGTCTGGGACTATAAACAGGGCGCTCCCAAAACATGGTCGCTGTCAGTTGAGTGCTCATCTGATGGATGTTGTTTTGCTTTGTTGTTTTGCTCAAGTCTGAGTGTGTGTGTGTGTGTCTGCGAGTACTTTTTCAGACGAGTGCAAAGCCAGTGGATACTCGCTCGTGTTACCTGTTTGAACAGCACCAGCCAATATTCAGGTGTCTCCTACTGACGACAAAGACTGAGAGACGGGGTAGGGTTTGAACATTTTTGTCAGGAAATCACAAAAGGCCTTTTTACACTGTTGTGTTTCATCAGATCAGACGTTAGTCGATGGACTCTGGTGTTTTCTGACACTGTGCTGTGAAAAGCTCTGAAATGAAACACTGGAGATATTGCTCCTCTGCTTCCCCGAGACAAAATGTGAAGGTGAACTCACAAATTAGTAATGTAGTCAAAGGTTAAACATCCAATTCTAGTGGGTCTGATCTGTCTCCCCTGGCAACAGGCAGATTTGGATAGACACCCCTCCTCCTCTGTCCACCTGTTCTCTCTCACTGTCTCTCACCACCTTCTCATCCTTCCCTTTTCTCAATAACTCTTTTCATCCCACTTTTTTTTTTCTTCGACCCACCTTTTTTTTTTTTTCTTCCTCCACTCACAACCCTTAGGTCCTCCCCTCATTCTGTCCTATCTTTCTTCTCTCCAGCCCCCCGGTCTCTCTGTCATCCCTTTTTCTTAATCCGGCTTTTCGTCCCCAGCGTTTCCCTCCCTGGAGTTTCTAGCTCCGTCTCCCTGTGTGTGAGATCAGGGAGCAGGCTGTTGTAACAAGCTGTTGAATAATGTAAGCAGAGGGCTATAGGCCAGAGTTTCAGTTAACCCTCTGATCTCTGATCACACAGTGGGTGAGGCGGACACATCACAAATGACAGCTCGACAGCAGGAGAAAGCAGCCCGAAGGCCTTTTTTTTTGCTTCCGTCTTCTTCCAAGCCTTACCTAAAGGCTAAAGTTCCCCCATCCGGTTTCATTGTCATGGCGTTTGTTAGCAGGAACACAGTGAGCGTCCCTAGCCTTTGTTATTCTAACATTGATGTATAATTAAAGGGTTAGAAAAGGCAATGCTGAATAATTGATATTGGAGCAAAGATGTCATGGCATCCTGAACCTTATCGTACTCTGTATTTTTACTGGCAGTGCAGATAAAAGATTTACCAGTTTGCTTTCTTTCTGGTCGTCTGGTTCAGTCTGTGCTGATTCATTGTGGCACCGTGCTCTCCTCTGTCTGTGGAGCTATTATCATGATTTCATTCAGGTTTACTCCACCTTTGTGTATACTGCTAAGCGTCAAAACACAAGGCCATGGGCCATAGAGTAGTCGTTTTAAATCCTCAGCGGCAGTCAAGTTGTACGTGTGTTACCAATTTGTAACAATTAACTGACTGAGTCGCACATTTCCAGTCTCCAAAAAAAAAAAAAAAAAAGGTAGCGCTGGCACAGAGGTCTTGTTAACCCTTTGTGATCAATACAGACTTCCCTCTCCTTGAGTGCTTCCAGTTAGCTCCAGAGCCTCATATCCTGAGGCTAGGGTGTATTGATCTGATGGACTGATTGGAAGTTTCCCCTCCAGGGTTGTATCAGGGACTGGGGATGTTTTGGCACGAGTGAGGAGGGAGCGGGTCACCGTGACTGGATCAGCTTACCGCTTCCCACCCTCCCTACCCCCATTCCCCTTTAGCACACCTGTTACATCCAGCAGGAGGGAAAAACACACCACCAATCTGCATGTGGAAGTGTGAGTGCAAATTGATATAGTGTGTGTGTGTGACACAGAGTGGAAACGGCTGTTTGTGTGCTCAGGAGAGCAAATGGCTGGGAGGCGTATCAAATGAGAAATGTGTTACATAGGGTTTATGGTGACGGCGTGTGCCTGAACTGCATTGACTTTGGCAGCTGCTGGCCTGCTATGGATAGGTGGCAGGAAACAGATTTTAGATTTTACGTGGCTGACACACTATGTGACAGTCTGTTTTTTAGGTGGGATATTTGGACGCAGATCCCACTGCAGAGCCACATGTATGCACGTGAACACGCATACACACACCAATGAAGAGTCTGTGTGTGTGTGTCAGATCCTCTGACAGGTTTTCCTTGAACTGACAGGGAAAAGAAAAGCTCTGTTTCTACATAAATACCCACACACCTCTCTCTTTCTGCCCCTCTCTCTCTTTACTGCAGACCTGTCTCACAGAAAAAACAGTTTTGATTTCAAAGTGTTGTGTTCCTCTTCCTGGACACACACCACACATGCAGCTCTGTTGAGGTTTGACCCTCTGCACAGGCTTCAGCCACCCCCCGTCTGTAAACTCTGTGTGTGTGCCTGCCTGTGTGTGTGTGTGTGTGTGTGTGTGTGTGTGTGTGTGTGTGTGTGTGTGTGTGTGTGTCACGGTAGGATACACAGCAGCTGTAGATGCGGTAGTGAAGAGGGGAAATGGGAAGAGCCAGCGCAGCAGACAGAGCCCAGATAGACCTGTCAGCTCCGTGACACCTACACATGCCTCACCCTCTGGTCCAGGATGAGAACAGAGGAGGGGGAGGAAAAGGCAGCTTGGCTGGATGCAGGTAGAGCGCATCGGCGAGGGGCTGAGATAGACCGTCTGGAGTAGTGGCAGCGTTGAGACTAAAGCTGTGAAAGGGATAACAGTGAGCTGTGGCAGAGCCGTGTTTATTTTGAGGAACATGAGGAGACGGGAGACCCGGCACACATAATGCCCTAAAAAGCTCACCCTCCTTTTGCCCACTTCTGTTTTTGATTGTTTTACTTCAGTTGCAATGTGTAATGAAGCCTTTTTTTTTAAATGCTAATCAACAGATGAGGATTCCTTCATGACAAAGTTAAATTAGCAATCTGCAAATGAACTACATACAAATATGAAACCAAAAAATGGCAATTAAAGTATTTATACACTTGAAGTTAATATTCTGTAGTGGCTCTACTGTGGCAGCAATTACAGCCATCCGCCTGTGGGAGCAGGTCTCTATTGGTGCATGTAGACCTATTATAAAACTGCATGGGCTCTGTCAAGTTTCATAAACTGCAAGTTTAAAGGCCTGCAGCTAATTAATTGTTATGTTTAAGCTGTCCCCATGTAGCTCTTGGCCTAATACTTGTGCTCGATGACGTACCAAAACATAAATGTTCTCCCGAGTCACAGTTTTCTGTCAACCTGCAGCAGGTCCTCAGGGGTCTTCATAGGTTTGTGCTGTGTGTGTTTTACCCCCTGCCTTCACTGTTCCTCTATGGAGCCAGGAGTTTTTAATGGGAGGCGCGACATGAGAAAAAGAACTGTAAACATGAAAACAAAAGCTGAGTGAAGTGTCTCTTGCACGTAGGGCTGAATGATTAATTGCATTTGCGGTTATATTGCCATATGATAAAACAGGATTTTGAAACACGCAGGCTGCGATTATGCTCTAGTTATGTGTCATGCAAACAAGGGAGAGTGGAGCTGCCGGTCAAAAGAGAAGGCAACAACGCCACACTGATAGGTGTTGTATATTGGCCTCAGGCTTGGCTGAATGTAGCACAATGTTGGTTGTGGAACTATTCTGGCTAAAAAAAAAAGAAGAGCGTCAGGGACGTGCACAGCGGTGGGTATGCAGCAGGATCTGGTACAGCGTGACCTCCCGCATAAATTTTAGCTTGGTTGCTATATCGGAGCTCTTTTTTTTTTTTTTTTTTGAAAACACCTGGAGCATGCCGCGGCAGAGCTGAAAGCAGCTGAGTTTTCCTCTACGACAGCTGAACAGCTAACATGACACTCAGCGGAGATCTGTCACAGTCTCATTGGTGCATTTCATTAATATAAACTTCAACCTCAGAGCTCTCTGTCCTCAGACTGTCTACTACCCAGCTCTTTCTTTGTTCTTGAAGGGGAGCTCACTCTCTCACACTTTGAAAACGCCTGGCCTACACCAAACGCAGCATTTTAGTACGATGGCCAAAGCACTATATTTTGGTCTCGCCACTCTATAAAATCTACTTGAGCTTTGTTTCAGATTCTCCCACACGCCTTCTGGCAAACACTCGCTCAAATGTCATGTCAGTGTTTTTTTTTTTTTTTTTTTTTTTAACTGTGGCTTTCTTTTTGCCAGTCTGCTGTAAAACTGCAACTGGTGAATCACCCAGGCAACAGTTGTTGAACACGCTGTCTTCCCATCTCTGAGCCATGAGATCCTGCGGGCCTCTCGGTGGCCTTCAGCGCGGAGACGGTCAGTTTTTGAGAATGGCCTCATCTTAGCAGAGACACAGCTGCGATGTACAGATTTAGTTCCTTATGACAGACTTCACTGCACCACAAGGGATAATTTAGTTCTTGACAGAAAAATGGCAGCTGTTATATCATCCAGATGTGAATGCTTTTAATATCAGGTGTCTACTTTACACCATTCTTAGGTCAATGACTAGTTGATGATAGAGGTGGATGGTTTTGTTTTTTCATCTTATTTACAGTCGCGCCAATGTAATAACACAGAAAAAGAAAATAGTCCAAGGGGGGTGAACACTGCCACGTCAGAAAACAGTGGAGTGTAGCAGAGCTTGGCTGCGGTTGTGTTTTTAAAAAACCTCGACTGAAGCAAAAAGTATGAGAGAGGAGAGAAAAGCTGGAGCACAGGCTCAGTTTGGGAAAAAACACACACAGGGTTTGTAATAGGATTCATGACTGGGGCTACAATTGAGAGTGTAATTATTGTTATTGCTATAAGACAATCATGAGGCTGGGTATTTGTCTACAGTTGGAGTTTTCACACATTTAGTGCCTGCAATTACCACAATGGGGGCGTGTGTCAAGTGTGCACAGTTTGTTTATGTAAAACATAGTGTATACAGCCCTCTAGACAAATTTCCACTTCTATCCATTTATCTGTTGTTGTTGATTGTGCTTTGAAAGCAAGCTGATGATTATGAGCATGTTTTCATGCAGGAGGAAAAATCCTATCTGTTTGATCTCACAGGCAAAAATATGGGCAGGAAAACAGAATCTCATCTCTTGTGTCAGCTATTCTTCCACACCGTGATATTCCCATGGGGAAGCATTTCTGCTGCGCGAATCACAGTCGGATCAGTGCGGGCTGTTTCTTATCTGGACATGAAAGAAGAAGGGAAGATGGAGGAGGGAGGTGTAAAAGGCAGGGGAGGGGGGTGGGGGGCTCCCCTGGGAATGATAACACCTGAAATTCACTGTGCGGCCTCTTGAATCCAGCTCATCATCATTTCATGAGCAGGAATTGTGCTTGTCCCCATTACAGCCAAGGATACACCCTGTGCTCGGCTGTTTAGCCCTCAGTCTCTCCCAGATTGATTGAGTACATTAGACAGTTATGGTGTTTATGTGTGTGCCACAGCCCGTGTTACAGCGGTGCCTGGGGATTTTATTATTAGTCTGATCGTTTTCTTTTACTCATCTGCGGTAGGCGTTGCCGCTGTTTTTTGATGGCACCTCTGGTTCACGTAAGGTCAGCAGTTCTGTTATTGCTGTTACCGCTGCAGGTGTTAAAGCCTTAATAAAACTGTTGTGCTTAAGTCAGAGTTTCTGCAGAGCTCAGTATAGCTTTTCTCCTCTGAATAGGCAGTTGATTTGATCGGTGGACCCTGCAGCATAAAACCGCACTGACAAGTACTGTTATCTCTACTTGCCTCTTCCACTCAGAGCCCACCCCCCCCAACTCCCACGCTCACTCACACATTCTCACACACACAAACACACAGGCGTTCCTTATCCACAAGGAGTGTGACTTTCACCTCTGAGTGATGTCTATTGTCTGTATAAGGGGAGACCCATTACGAACCCCGTCCTCCCAGCGGAGACATTGTGCTGCCCGCCGTGCTCCCTTGTCCTTCAGCGGCGTCCTGAGATGACGGTAGATAAACAATGGGAACAAACAGTCACTCCCCACAGCATTGATCTGGCTCCCTCTGCCCCTCCCTGCCCTCACCAGCAACGCCACATTGATTCCACCTACACTCAATTTATATGAAAGCAAACCCTCCCCCCACCCACCACCACCACCACCACCACCTTCCCTTTTCCACCAGGACTGACAAAAATGATAAATGACCAACCCCTCGCTTCCTCTGCCACCACCTCCCCGTGCCTGGCGTTGACTGTCCGAGGCACTACAAGCCTATTTCTCCCCTCAGAAATCCAATAGAGTGAGCTCCCCCCTTTTCTCACAAGCTTTTTTTTTTTTTTTTTTTTTTTTTATAGGAGGAACAAGCAAAGGGAGGGCGGTTATTCAATGCTCCAGGTCTTTTCCAGACATAAACATGTCAGTGGTGTAATTTCAGCCCTGTGGGACATCCATATGCATGATGTCAAAACATCAGAAAAGATGAATGAAGGAAATTATAATGCATTTCAGCGGCGTGCGCCATAGGATGCCCTCTCCTGCGGCTGCTGGCTGATAGTCTGCCATGTCACTCACAGATGAATTCATACGCAGAGCCCTCGTCAATTATTTCTCTTTGTCAATGGCTTTATCAGTCCATTCTCTCATCGTGTATCTGATTAATCCGTCCGGCGTGTAATCACATCAATCAGTCCGCAGTTAGTTCAGACATGGCACCCTGGATTTGCCATGTGTACGGAAAAATAAGTTAGCCTGCGCGTCTTAATGCAGTTTGATCTCACTGCGGTATTTTCTATATGTGTCTTTTCTTTTCTCCGTGCCGCGCTTGATTCTTTTCAGCTGCTAATAAAGGTCTGCGGTATACAAATGATTTCTTCTGTGTTTCTTTTTTTTTTTTAATCTACGTACAGATCCAGTGTCCCCATGCCTGTAAATGGGGCACAGTGTCTATAAATAGATATACTGTGGTAGTGAGCTGCCGGTGGTTATCAGCAGGAGGGGTGGGGGGTGTGTGTGTGTGTGTGTGCGCTTTTTGTGCTACATGGAGGTGGCCGAGGCTATTGATGAAGGTGCAGGATCTGCTCTCCCCCTTCATTCCCACAGCCCAGGGGAGTAATACTGTTGAGGAAAGTCTCCATTACACATCTTAGCTCCACCATTCCCTAATGACCCTTCCTTGCTCAGTCTCCATCCCTCCACATTTCTCCCATGGCTCCCGCAGCTCATCCGCGCTGCTTTCCCCCACTGCGAGGTAATCTATTTTACACTACCTGCCTCTCTCTCAGATCCGCCTGTCCCCATAGCTCCTGCTCGTGAGCCCAGATCTGAAGAGAACAGGAGGTCTGGGAGTCCGTCTAAGATGAAAAAGACTAAGGGAGTGCCATGTATATTTTATTCTCTGGCCTCCGTGTTTTTATTCATCTTGGTCCTAATCGTCTCCACATAATATGAATGTGTAATCACGCCATAATGCCTGCGCCTACTCAGGTTATCCTCCTGGAGGATGATATGTGTGTTGATGGGATCTGACATGATCCCTCTAATGGAAGTCCACGGCGGGGTCCCGCTCCGTCTGGTGCAGAATACACAGTACAGTCGTGGAAGAGAGACGCCCCAATTCTCTCTAATTGTTATTGAACACACTTTTTCTATCTTCGCATTCTGTTGGTAATTGCTCTTAGGAAAAGATTGCACTCCCTCGTCTGGATTTGAAGATGAGCCTCTGCCTCTTTGTCCCATTACTCTGTCAACGAATAACATTGCAATCATTTCAATTATGACAGCACTGGGATCGAGGTCTTCAAGTGGGGCCTTGAGATGTAATTGGAGGGGCACGGACGAACTGAGAGAAGGCATTTTTCTTCTGTGAAATTGCCTCAGTCTTGGGGACAGTAAATTGAGGTGCTGAAAAATGATGTGATAATTCAGCCGCATGGTTTGGTAGGGGAAATGGTCTGAAAGTCACTTTCTAGAGAATTAGAAGGCAAAACTACATTTCCCTCCCGAGTCCTCTGTCCTTCACGCGGTAGCATGAAATGAATTGATGAGAGAGGGATGGAAGTGTCGGTGTAAATGTTTGCAGCTAAAATGAAGCCGCCTGCCTGTGCATTCAGAGTGGTTGAAGGGTGGGAGGCGGAAGCAGGAGTGAGGATACGCCACCGCATTCCACGCTATTTCACGGCCTGAGCCTTTAATCGCCGCAGCCACAATGGATGCATAAAATGGAATTCAAATTTCAGATTGATTGATTCTATATTGATGAATGCCAAGGCTGGCTTAAGGCAAGAAAAGTAACCTGCTTGAGAAGGCGAGTCCTTGCTCCTCTCGTGCGCCTGTTTGTTGCTGTAGTCGTGCTTCGTTTTTTTTGACGTTTAATCTCTCGCAAGAAAAGGTAGGAGGACGAATGCAAATGCAGAAATTTGCCATAGCTTTCGCTTGTTACCGCTTCCAGCACAGTGGTACACAACACATCAGACTGTTTGGTTTTGAGTTCATCACCTCATGTTTTCAGTGAAGGGCCCCTAAATGATCAACACAGGCAAGGGCTAAAGATACGTAGCATTTCAGCCCCTCTTCTTAAGACAACGTTCAACCCTCGCCTTCACCACTCCATTGTGTCTCGTTTCTTAATCCCCTCAAGGCATCTCACACAGTAACAGAGCATAAGCACATTTGGTACTGTTTGCAGTGTCGAGATTAACAGGATTACAGATTAGGGATTACGCTGGCGTCATTCTTACACATTTAACCTTGACCCATGCCCCCCCCGTAACAACTCAGACAGTCAGCCCAAACTTGTTTTTGTAGAACCTGAGTGTTTGTACAAAGGCTCAACCATGTTTGTTCAGGAATAAACACAAACAAAAGGTTTGTATGTGTTTTGTAGTGAGATGACTGGGATTGTAGGTCTTCCAATGAGTCTCTCGGGTCTGTGTCCGCTGTGATCGAGCCACTTTGGTACAGGGCCATCAATACACAAAGACAGAAAAGTGATAACAGCAGTAGCCTTTTGATGAGTGTCCTATAGATTAGGACCCCCCCCCCCCCACCACCACCACCACCCTAAACCCCATGTCTCCTCTATTTCCTTCTACACAGTCTCCACGACTCTGAGCACAACGTAACTCTAGTGTTTCCATGGAGAACGTGCTGTTGCCAAGGCCGCCAGTGATTGAACACAGAGGGTTGTCGTTTATTTCTGTCAGTCAGCGACGAGGGGACAGATCGGGGGAGAGAGAGGGGGGAGGCAGCAGTGTGGGGAGAAGGGGGCAGCACTGAGTCCTCAGGGGCTCAGAGGGTTCAGCTCTCCTTTTGTAAAACTTTATTTGTCAAAGGGATCACCGACTGCTAGCCAGACTCAGGCTGACAGTGTTAATGTACTGACTCTCATCGCAAGCCCTAGGACACTTAGTGTTATTCACGCTTTAAAAGAAGTGCAACCACGGTGTCAGGGGGTTGGGGGTGGGGGTGAGTGGACGTGTGAGACTACATATGGCCAACTTTAGCTGTGTTTATCCAGAGAGGTTGTTACAGCTGAGGACCAGGCTCCGTCCTCCTGTTCCTCATCGTCTCTCATTAATCTAGCAGCGCGCTTCTGGCCTGCTTCCCATGATGCAGAGCGAGCAGGTTTGACTGACCACCCACCCTGAGGAAAAGCATTAGTCTGTCCTCTCAGCCATCACCTGCTTTTGTTTATGCCGCCACTTCATTCTGTCACCATCATTCAGCCGCTGTAAAATAATGAGGGAAATATTTTAATTGATGTTTTCAAAGCCTGGAGATTGATGGCTGCCCTCGGGGTGAACGTCTCGCTCATTTCTCCCTCCAATCTGTTTTTCTTCAGGACTTTGGAGCTGAGCATCCTGCTCTTTCCTGTGCTTTTGTCCCCCCCCCCCCCCCTTTTCTTTTTTTTTTTTGCTTTGCCTTTTACTCTTTTTCCTCCCATTGCTCCATCCTCCGCCTCCATTTAGGGAGACATTTACAATTACAGAGCTCATATTCAGCCTGAGCTCCCTCCATCATTGAGACTGAAAAGGTTGGCTATCAGATACACATCAGTCTCCATCTGCCTCTCCTTTATGCATGAGTTGAGACTCTGACTCTCTTTAGCACAGCGAAACACTGGGGTCTCTCCGCACCTTTTGGATACTCCTCACCGTACGGGTATGTCTGCTGACTGTACTTCTCATCAGCTTCTGCCAACATGAAATATTCATGTTCACTTTTCTTCCTCCTCTGCATTTTTGCATATATTACACTGGAGGATGGAGATGTTTGCAGTTGTATCTTGGCTTCTTCTCAGGTATAGATGGCACACAAAGCAGAAGACGCATTAGGTGAGATGGGCATACATGCATTTGAGATCCATTAGCCATCATTCACTCCAGTGTGTGCTATATCTTCATCTCCATTATAGTCTGATGTATTATATTCTCTATTTAGACCGGCTGATCTCACTGCTTCACACTTGAGGCCTTGAGCTTTCCCTTTAATTGTGTCATCTCTCTCTCTCTCTCTCCCTCGCTCTCTCTCGCCCCACTTTCTCTCATCTCCCCTCCTTCCTTCAGTTGCAGCTCTCTGTATCACAGAGTGAAGGTCAACATTGGGAGGCAGTCATCACTTGCTGTGAATTGGGCAAGAAGCGAGCTTTTCCGTGCCCCTGCTCTGTTTGTGTTGTGTCACCACTTAATCTGCTCCCAAGCCATGTCAACAGTGTCATTAGAGTCGTGGCAGAGCTTTTTGTCTTTGTGCAGACGTTGGCCAAAGATAACATTAATCATTACCAGGAAATGACTTTAAAATAGCTTCTTTCTGAAAAAGAGAAGCTTAGTGAAATATGCTTGACATCGTCACAAATGAAGTTATTTACCTGCACCAACATGATAAGGAAACATGATGCATGTCAGCATGTGCTCATGTTCAAAGAACTGTGGCTCTCTGTTGTGTATAATGAGCTCTTTGTTGCACGCTCACAGTTATAAACTTCAACAGCAGAAAGATGATGCGAACATGAAGCTTTAATTAACTGAAAATTAATCAACAATGCTGATAATTGATTAATTGTTTAAGTCACTTGTCAAGGAAGATTTTCAATGATTCACTGCTCTCAGCCTCTGAGATGTGATGAGCGGCTGCTCTTTTCTCTTTCTAGCATTTACATATTTAATGTCTTTTGGTTTTTGACTGTTGGTTTTGGGAAAAAAGGCTGTGAGAAGACTTGTCAAGTTTGGCTATGGGAACTCATGACGGGTGTTTTGTATGTTTTATGGTTTCTGACATTTTACAGACCAAACAACTTATCAGTTATTCAGTAAAACAGCCAACAGATTAGACAGCACTCACAATAACAGCAAGTTGAAGCCCTAGATTTCAACATAAGTAGAGTTTGGTGATGAGAAACCTCATTGTTGTAAGTTTTGATTTATTTATTTTTAAGTGGCGGCACAAGCCCTCTGGCCACCAGACCTGAAAAAATAGCCGGGTTTCAGTTCTGAGTCTTAAAGTTGTCTCCCCCGTCTTCTTTTCTGCTTCACTGTTTCGAGCAGCAGTCACTTCCTGTGGCTAATCATACTTTGATATGCAGTGGCACGAACCCTGGCTTCCTCCGAAATGAACAAACAAGGTACTGGGGGGGGATCTTCAAGCGACCAGGGCTGTTGGTTTTTGTCTGCTCCGCCGCGATACATTCTCTGAACGCCCACTGTTTTTTCACGGCCTCTCTTTACATTAGACTCTGCCTCCCTGTGAAGAGGAAACTTGGACACGACTCAGAGAAAGAGAAGTGTGATTTTCTTCCACTGCACTCGGAGGGAGATTTAAGGCATCCTGTTAAGCTAAGCTGGAAGGCCTAGAGGGGGCAGAGATACTCGCCAGAATGCTGACCTTGATTACATTAAAGGGACAGTTATGTGAGCCTGATTTTTTTTCTTCTCTCCACTCTTGCGCTACTGCATGAACACGAGTGATAACTTCAACGATCAAAAAATTATCTTTATGGAATCCTGTTAGAAAATGATGTATGGTGTGATGTGTAGTTTATCTTCAGTCACGCTTTGAGAAATCAATCATTTATCGATTGTAATGCTGTCGGATGCTGGGGAACAGGCTGGATTCACTGTGCTGAACATAGTTTAGCCAGTCTTATATTTTACTCCCCCTTAATTAAACCTCAGTTGATGGTGTTTCTAATAAGCCCTTCGATGGCATTATCAGATCTATTTTATGTCTGATTTGCGTGTGATGAGTCTTGATGGGTTTGGTGGTCACTGTTTAATGTCTTTGGGTTGAGAGGGTTGTGGCTCTGCTCTAATGTGGTATCTAGGGTTTTATAAAGGGATGCGTGTGCACCTTGATGGCTCTTCAGTTTAATGGACAGAGCATTTCCATGCAAAGGTAATGATGCTCTGTCTCATTTTCTCCAGCAGGCGTCCAAATGGAGAAATGATGTTTCTGTAAGTGACTAGCTCGCAACGTTCCCATGCTGAACCTTGTACTTTTCACACTTGGCTTGATGGAGAGAAGCTAAAGGGCTGAGATATTGAGATAGGCCTGCAGAGGGTTTGGAAATATTGAGTGTGATGAGGGTTTTTTTTTCCCAGAGTAAAGGGATCCTATTGTTGCCAGGTCTGTCTGTCACTGTCATCCACCCCTCTCTCTCTTGGATCATTTCCCTTCCATCAGCTTGTTTTTCTCCCTTCCCCTGCTCTCCATTTTGGTACTGGGAGGATTTGAGGGAAATAGAAGGCGAGTGTCCCCACGGGTGATGGCTTCACTTGTATGCAGTCACACAGGCCTACTGGACTGATTTGGGAATTGGCTCGCCCCGAGGCTTTGTTGTCACTCACATTCTGCCTATTGATTGTGTGGAGGCTGCAGGAGCGGGTGATTTTTTTCTTTCTCTCTCTCTCTCTCTCCCTCCCTCTCTCTCTGCCTCCGTGTGTGTGATTATGTTTGTAAGCACAGGGGTTAGGTGTGTGTGTCTATGTGTGTATAGATGTGCATGTGTGTAGGGGGGAAATTGGCAGCTCTTAGTTTGTGTAGGTGAATGCAAGGACTACTTGGGTGTGTGAACTTTTGGAGTGTTGGCACTGGCAGTATACACACATCTCCCACACGCTGATAAACCCACACAACAAAAGAATGTGGTATATCGTTTGTTCTATAGGTTTGACGCTGCGCTTTCAGATTTTAACATTGTTTCCTTATCTTGTTGTGTTTGTTTCTAGGTCGAGAGATTCAGACCTGGGGAGATGATGCTGGAGAGATGACCTGCGTGACCCCACTTTCCTTAAGAGATCGGTCTCCAATCAGTAGAGTCGAGCCAAGTCTAGCTGGTACATGGTTGGCAGCTTCACATGATGGGCAGGTGATGGAGTCTTCCATCATCTTTCTTCACCAGTGACTCGGCCTTCCAGCCCCTCCCTCTGAGGCATAAGTGTGTACCAGCGGTCCAAGGCCTCCTATTTCTCTGCCATGGTGACATAAGCGACGCTGCAATATGAGGGAGAGCCAAAGTGAGACCGTCTCATTTCTTTCCCCTGTAGCTGCTGCAGCCGCTACCTTATCATCGTTTGTATTTAGCTTCATAGCAAGATTGACTTGGTTGTGAAAAACTCCTGCTTGCTATTTTCTACCTGCACCAAGACAGACTGCCCCCAAGGCTTGTTGCTGGGCCGGTGGGGCGGAGAGGTGTGGCGTGAGACGATGCTGGGATGCGTGACGCGCCTCCGTCGGCTGGTCCGTCTCCTCCCCCTGCAGACCTCCCTGCTCCTCCTCTTCCTCTTCTGCACCGTCAGCGTCTTCATCTCCGCCTACTTCCTCTATGGCGTCAAGCGGGAGCTGGAGCCATCAGGAGGGGGGGTGTCCGGAGCCGAAGGCGCATCCGCCGACTCCGACGACCCGAGGGTCACTCCGTCCCGTCTGCTACCTCTGCGGAGCGTCTCAGGGGGCCCCGGGGTGGATCCCGGAGGGGCCAGGACAGATCCTGTGGTTCTGGTGTTTGTGGAAAGCCAGTATTCTCAACTGGGTCAGGACATTGTGGCCATTTTGGAGTCGGGCCGGTTCAGGTACCGGACTGAGATCTCCCCCGGCAAAGGGGACATGCCCACATTGACGGACAAAGAGCGAGGGCGTTTCACACTGGTGATCTACGAGAACATTCTCAAGTATGTAAACTTGGACGCCTGGAACCGCGAGCTGCTGGACAAATACTGTGTGGAATATGGAGTGGGCATCATTGGCTTCTTCAAGGTTAGGACAACAGCACACTTCCTCTGCCTCCCTCCTCTCCCTCCTCTCCCTCCTCTCCTCCTCTCCCTCCTCTCCTCCTCTCCTCGCACCTTCTGCCCTGTCCATCTGGCTGCACTATCTCTAAGGAGATAGGATTCACAGGGTTGGAAAGACCTGCCTGGTTCAATATCACTCTGTCTCACTGCACTGTTTCTCTTATGTTCTATCTCTCCCTTGTTTTTCTTTATTCTGCAATCTGTCCTCCTTCACTCTTCTTGCCCAGTCACTTGTTTCTCCTTCCTCATTTTCTCCCCTATTCAGTCCACACTGCATCGTTCTCCTTCTATATCTCTTACTGTCTGTCTCTGTCTCTCCCCCTCTCTCTCTCTCTCCCAGTAATCCTTTGCTGAGCCTGTTTGCCCAAGGCCAGTTTTCAGGTCTTATGGTTTTAATCACCATCTCTGAGCCATGAAAAGAATATAGAAAGATATGTGCAGTGGAGGTGCAGAGATGTTAGGCAGTGTAGGTGAAGGTCAGGAAAGCCTGGTGGGATTTAACATCTATTGGGAGAGGAGGAAATAGAGTGAGGGCGTGCATCCTAATAACCTGGACACACAACGGCGCTCTGCTCTCTGAACCCAACTGTTTGCAGCAGAGCCAAGCTGTTATCCACAGTTAGCAGTTTATTAGACACATCTAGCTCAAGCTAATGCAGTAACTAATTTGGTCCTAGAGTACAGACCTCCGCCATGAAGTTTATGATGTTGAGGTTTTATTGAAGCAGATTTTAGAGAGCTGTTGATTCAACTGTACATTATACAGGTGTTTCTGTTCTAACCTATTTATACCAATAAATGAAGGCTGAACAAAAAAAAACACCCCCAACATGACAGTGACAAGAAGTAACATCACTCTGCTGGATTGATACTGTAGAAAAAAAGTTGATAAGTGAACTATTATTATTATTATTATTACTGTATTTTCAGATACTCCAATGGAGTTTATGGGGCCTAAGATAAAGGAAAGGTTAAAAAAAGAAAATAAACTATGAAGTATGCTGTCACCAGCACCCACACAGCTGATGGTGAAAGAACTAAGCAAAAGAGCAGGACAAGGCAGGACAGCATATCCGTGGTCGCAGAGATGTGAGAGCATCAGAGAATGACAAATGTGGGAGGGCAAATTTCAATGAATAATCACCGAACCCTCAGTCTTTTGAATTTTAGAGGGCACAGCGGGCGGTTATTAATTTTGACGGCAATCTTGGAGCATGGCAGATTGAGCATAGCAGGTAGAAGCTGTCTCATGCCTTCACATCTGAGTAGGCCTGACATTCCTTATTTCACACATGATTGGAGAAATTGGGGAATTATATCCAATCCATTTCTGTCATCACTCTCTGGTGTATGATGAATCTGTGTCATGCCTCTCTCTTGTTTCTGTTTCTCTGTTGACCAGGCCAATGAAAACAGTCTGCTCAGTGCACAGCTCAAGGGCTTCCCCCTCTTTCTTCACTCTAACTTGGGTCTGAAGGACTGCACGGTCAACCCCAAGTCCCCCCTGCTCTTTATCACGCGATCGGGGCAGCCCCTGCCAGGTCCCCTCCCCGGGGACGACTGGACCGTTTTCCAGTCCAACCACTCCACCTATGAGCCTGTGTTGCTGGCCAAGACCCAGTCAGCGGAGAACATCGCATCCATGGGGCAGAACGCCGCTCTGCTCCCGTCTGTGGTGCAGGACCTGGGGCTTCACGACGGCATCCAGAGGGTCCTGTTCGGCAACAACTTGGTCTTCTGGCTGCACAAGCTGGTGTTTGTGGATGCTGTGGCCTTTCTGACGGGGAAGAGGCTCTCGTTGTCCCTGGAGCGCTACATCCTGGTGGACATAGACGACATCTTTGTGGGCAAAGAAGGCACGCGCATGAAGGTGCCTGATGTAAAGGTGAGTTTATATGCACAACTTTGCTTTGGTGTGTTTGGGGAAAGTTATAAGAATAGAAAGCTGAATCCAGTGTTTTTGACAGCCCTCTGCAGAAAAATAAAAAAACTGCCTCACACATACCATGTGCTATCCTCTGCCAGTCATACAGAAACCCCTTCTTCTCGCTCCTCTTCTCCTTTTGAATGCGTTCGTCCCAGTAGGCCGCTCAAAGCTGACAGGCCCCACTGCTCACACTGTCACAGAAGCTCCACAGCAATGAATATTTCAGGGGCCTAGACACATACAAAGAATGTTGAAAAGTTCCTTGCATGCATCCCCCTCAAGAGCAGAAAAGACCCCCCTCACATGTGGAGGCAGAGGGTGTAAGAAAAAGTTATGGAAGAAGCATCAAGGCCTCCTCACTGGCAGCGCAACAGCGAGCTTTTAGGAACAAATCACACCCTGACAAGACGGAGAAATCTGAGAGAGTGAGAGGGGAGGGTGTGCGCTGGGAGTCTCATCCAGCGTGGAGATCAAATGAAACAAACACCCGAATCAGAGGAGAGAAAAATATCAAACAGAATGAAGGAGAGGAGTGAGGCAACTGGGAGTGGATGTTGGATGTTTACCGAAAGAAACTTGCAGAATGAAATATGTATGTGGGCACGCATGCGCCGGGGCGTTCACACTCTCCTCATTAATGCGGTCATGTACCAGAGGCAACATGGTCACGTATTGACCCGCTGCTCTTTTTCCTATGACTCTTTCAGGCCCTGCTGGAGACACAGAAGGAGCTGCGCACCCATGTGCCCAACTTCACCTTCAATCTGGGCTTCTCAGGGAAATTCTTTCATGCTGGTAAGATGTGGGCTGTGAAGAAAATCTCTGCTGATGTTAATGCAAGCAGAGAGAAAAAACACTCTGATGTTGTTTAGATTCACATTATGTTATATCTCCACTCCATTTCTTCTCTTTTCACATCCTGACTTTTTCTCCTGCTGCTCATTCCTCACCACTGACCCCGTTTCACCTTGTCTTTCTTCTCTATCTTTGTCCATTTTTTTTTTGTCTCCGTTCCCTCTTCACCCTTCACGCCTGTTATTTTTCCTGTTAACCTCCTTTGTCTCCTTCCACGTCCCCCTTCACTTCCCATCTTGACCGTCCGCCCTCTCTCCATAAACGTCCAGGCTCTGATGAGGAGGACCTGGGAGACGACCTGCTACTTTCCTACGTGAAGGAGTTTTGGTGGTTTCCTCACATGTGGAGCCACATGCAGCCACATCTATTCCACAACCAGTCCGTGCTGGCCGAGCAGATGTTGCTCAACAAGAAATTTGCCATGGTGAGTCACAGGGGTCGGAGGTCAGATCACAGCTTTTGGGCGAGCGCCTTGGCCAGAGCTCCTATTTTCTAATCCCTTTCTCCTTGTCCACATAATCTCAGGCAAGGCCTTGATGTTTATAATGGGTAAGATCCCAGCGTGGGTTGACTTAGTGACACCTGTGGTAATATCATGTGTGATCTAATACCACAGCAAACACAGCAGGTGAACCTGCTTTACGTTACAGCCAAAAAAAAATCATATGGTTTTAATGACAAAGTACGTCAATAACAATTGCGCCACCGATCTGTTTTCATGCTGCTCGTGTTGTGAGTAGTTTTGCATGCAGCAGCAGGTCACAGAGGAGTTAGTTACTTTGCTGAGGAGTTGGAGGTGTGTCGCCTGTCGCCCGCAGCTCTTCATCAAACAGTTCACCGTGGCTGCTCATTCTTGTTCAATCACACGCTTGCACAATTTAAAAATGATACACTACCAAAAAAAAAAAAAAAAAAAATGAAACTGCCAAAAATGATCACGATTTTTTTTTCCTTTTAGCTGCTTTTTTGATGAATGATCAATGTCAGCTCAATTTGTGGCACCGCATTTCCTGAGCCTGTTTCACAGTGAGAGCCAGTTGAACGCTGTGAAGTGATAGCGGCAGCAGCAGCAGCTTAATACAGCTCTGACACGGTGCAAAGACGGTAACCACTGAGGCTGATGTCAGTGAGATAAAATTACACAGGATTACACGCTGCATCGTTTTCCAGTGCTTCCCTTTTGCTTAAGAGGGAATGTGAATCCAGCGTGGAGATTGGCGGACTGCTAATAAAAACTGTCATAATTACCTTGAGTGCAGAAAACGGAAATTCTGATTTGAATATGAATAAATGTTGTCTGATGTCATTTTGTATTTCCGTCCTCCAGGAGCATGGGATCCCCACTAACATGGGTTACGCAGTGGCGCCTCATCACTCGGGCGTCTACCCTGTGCACATGCAGCTGTACGACGCCTGGAAGAAAGTGTGGGGCATCAAGGTGACCAGCACAGAGGAGTACCCGCACCTGAAGCCTGCTCGCTTCCGGCGAGGTTTCATCCACAGCGGCATTAGCGTAAGACCAATTTTCATCCACCCAGGCATCCATAAGGCCTCATTATCTTGTTACCTCTGGCCTGTTGCTTTCCCTCCACTTGGCTTCTCAACATCTATTACCTTTCCTGTCAGTAATCCTTTTCAGGGTTGTCTTTCTCCATCTACATATGCTACCCTTGATCCATTATTTCTCCACTCCACCTCCTCCGGTTCTTTTGTATTTATTCTTCTCAAGGCCAGCAGTTACTGGAATGTCCGCCGTCCTCTATGTCTCCTCGACTCGGCTTTTTATGCACAAAGATACTGAGCAGAATCTTCCTGTTCATCTTCATTTACTGCACAGAGAAGGCAAAAGAAGCACTGAGAAAGCCAATCATCTCATTAGACGACCCCCCTCTTGCATGTGACGCCTATACCAGGCAGACATCAGCACCGCAACAAAGATAAGACAATAACAGCGTAGCACGTGCAGGCTCACAACCAGTCAGTGAAATGTCAACAACAACAAAAAAAGAGTAAACTTTATGAAGCTTGAGGGTGTGAGCTGGTGCTGAATAACACAGAGCAAAATTAAAGTTGAATAGATTACATTCATGAGGTTCAAAAGAAGGGAAAAGTCTTATCTGTTTCTTTCCCAGGTTGACCTTCAGCTCTGATAGGAAACAGTGCAGCCTCAGTCCAGCTCCTTTGTAGTGCTGGCATTCAGTCGGCCCTGTGTGGCTTCAGCGCTCTGTTCCTGTCCTTGAGATAGTGCAGTCTGAATGGACAGTTTCCACTGCTTACTGATGATTGATATTCACTTCTACAGACACTCCAAACTGTAAATGCATTTCCATGAATTTCCATATAGACTCAGAGTGAAGAAGAGGTTTGCTTTGGCTAGATGAGCTGCATAATATGAATGTTATTGAAAGCAAACAATGTGTGGAGTAACTGCCTGGAGCACTGACAGCTCGGCTCCTCTCTCAGCAGAGGGCTGATGGTGTCTGTGTGTTTATTTGTGCATACATTCCTTTGTGATTCTTTTTTTTTGTCTTCTCTTTTGCAATTTTGATTTGGGTGAATTTGTGCTTGTTTGTATCACAGGTGCTGCCCAGGCAGACATGCGGCCTTTTCACACACACAATCTTCTACAAAGACTACCCCGGCAGTCCCAACGAGCTGGACAAACTCATCAATGGAGGAGAACTCTTCCTCACTGTTCTGCTGAACCCTGTGAGTCAAATACACAAACACGCGGCGCCGCTTTTGTCTTGCACACTTGGAAATCCATTTAACTGGTGGTGTAAATTGAAATTTAAATGAGAGATGGGAAAATGGCTCGTCAGTGACTCACACAGTCATGTCTGTGTTGTACCGTGTCTTTTTTCACTCTTGTAAAAGCTTCTTTTATTGGACCCATAAATGCATTCTGTAAAAAAAAAAAAAATCCTTTTATTTTGTCAACATGTTTTGTTGTCAGACGATGAAAAAAGGTTATTTTTACTATTACCATTTGTGCAGCAAATGTCACCCTGCAGATAATTGTGTTCTTCTCTCTCTGGCTTTCTTTTTAACACATGTTTTCAGTAGTTTAACAAGAACACTAACCAAATGTAGTTAAGTCAAATTTTGCAACAACTATTTTTATGACCTGATTATTTTTGTGATTGATTATTGTTTAATTTATGAAATGTCAGAATATTGTGAGAAATATCGATCATAATTCTCTGGCTGAACATCTTTCCGGTGACTTGTTTCATCTTGTTAGCAGTTAACATGTAGTTTCCACTTCAGAAGCTCGAACCATCTAACATTCAGCATTTCCTTTTTGTTCTGCTAATCATCCAGTTGACTAATTGTTTGAGGTCTGGAAAGATTCCTATCATAGCGCATGTATCTAAGTGAACGCCCTGTGTTGTTCATCTCTCATGTAGACCACATGCTCTCTGTACTTGCTCCCCCACACACAGATCAGCATTTTCATGACCCACCTGTCCAACTACGGGAACGATCGCCTCGGCCTGTACACCTTTAAAAGCCTGTTGATGTTTGTCCAGACTTGGACCAATTTGAAGATGCAGACCCTGCCGCCTATCCAGCTGGCTCAGAAATACTTCAGCCTGTTCCCTTCTGAGAGGGATCCCCTCTGGCAGGTGAGAAGAAAAGTCTGATCACCATCTCATTTATTTATATATTTATCACTTTTTTTTATTTTTCTAGCCAAAAGTTTCATTTGGTAGTATTTTTTTCAGATTGCTCATACTCCAGTAATGAAAAACTGCAATATCAACATAAGATGGCTGTGAGTGATGCTGCAAAACAACACCTTGTTGTTATCATTGTAACAAGTAGCATCCCCTATAAAATATGTCATTAAACAGCATCAGCTTGAATCCTTTGCATACATATCATGCACAGACACAGTGTTTGTGTGACTGTGGTGGTGAACAGCACACTGCGTTGTTGCTGGACCTGGATGTTGTTACCATCCTGAAGGGTTTAAGGTATCCTCTTTGTTGTTGTGCCCGTAGAAACGTTTCTCATAAACAAAGGTTGACCCTGCTTTCTCTTGTATTCTTTAATCTACATATTTGTCAGACTTTTGTTTGAACCACACTTAAAACAAAGAATTGTTTATCTCTCTGTGGCTACAGGATCCCTGTGAGGACAAAAGGCACAAGGACATCTGGTCCAAAGAGAAAACATGTGACCGCTTCCCCAAACTGCTTGTCATCGGGCCTCAAAAGACAGGTGAGGCATAGTGCTTCAACGCCCCCTACAGGACAGAGGTGGAAGTTAATATAAGGGTTCTCATTCAGTTCAGAGCTCAAGTGGCGTGTCGTGTTCTCAGTGGATTGGATGCAGTTGTGATTATTTCTTTGACAGAAGATGTACTCGTAGCTGTGGAGTGTTGCCTTATTACACATGACATGTGATAATCACACTCCCTCCTATATACACCACTCATCTTTTTTTGCCGTCTCAGGTACAACAGCACTGTACCTGTTCCTCGGTATGCACCCTGACCTGACCAGTAACTACCCCAGCAAGGAGACGTTTGAGGAGATCCAGTTCTTCAACGGACACAACTACCACAGAGGCATCGACTGGTAAGAGACCTCCCAGGCACTTCAGTGTTTTGTGGTGTGGCCGTGCAGAGCCAGCAGTAAGCAATCAGCTTCACCCACCAAGAGTAGTTATGATGAGAAATGTTCCCATTATCCTATTAATATTCATATTGTTTCCCGTGGTTTGACCGACCATTAAGTTTGGAGACTTCAGTCACCGTCTTCATTAACTTTTTGACCATTAATGTTTATCATTCTGCTATATAACCTGATGGCGCTGCAGCTAACAAATTTTGCTTTCACTGATCGGCGGTAAGATTTCAGTATTTCTAATTAGTGTGCCAGTAGTGTGTGTGGAACAGATACATTGTGACTGAGTGCAATGAATAATGGTCATTGTGCCTCTAATGAACATGTATTTAGCAAATTGCTGCTGTAACTTCATTGTGGGAAACCTCTCGGTCCAGAATCATGTTCTTTACATGTCTGTATGTGTTGTGTGAAAAAGCATGTTAAATTATAAAAATGTAAAATAACTGTTGGAAAGATAGTTAATATGATAATATTATATATATATATATATATATATATATATATATATATATATATATATATATATATATATATATATATATATATATATATATATATATATATATATATATATGTATAGTTAATCAGCTTCTTCTTTTTAAGACCTGACACCCTACTCCATCTTGTCCACTTTATTACTGACAGTCCTGAGAGTGAGACATGCAACACAATTAACACCTCTTTAGTTAGACATCCACTATTTTGAGTTTCCTGTAGGTTTAATTGATTTGAAACCTGCATCAGTGACAAACTTCACACATCACAGCACCTGAACAGAGTCCAACACAAAATTCACTTGGCAGGCAAGACTGTTCTGTGAGTGGGCTGCCCAAATATTAACATTGTACACTGTTGCTAGATATATTTTGTGTGTGTGGTGCCAAGCTGTTGCACATGGCCGATCACCCACACAGGGAACAGAGAAATTATCCTTATCTGCAGAGAGCAAATTGGACCAGATACACCGTGGTTGCTTGTAATACTTTGTATGTTTGTGTTTGTTGTGTGTATTAGGTATATGGAGTACTTCCCTCTGCCCTCTAACACCAGTTCAGACTACTACTTTGAGAAGAGTGCCAACTACTTCGACTCTGAGGTGGCTGCTCAGAGGGCTGCAGCTCTCCTGCCCAAAGCCAAGATCATCACCATCCTCATCAACCCAGCAGACAGAGCTTACTCTTGGTACCAGGTCTGTCATAGTCTAACCGAAACCAGATAAATAGCATGGGGTCCAAAGTGTGTTGTTTTATCTGAGTAAACAGTGTACAGCGTAACGTCATTGATCTTCTACATCTCCGTCTGCCCACAGCACCAAAGAGCCCACGATGATCCGGTGGCGTTGAAGTACTCCTTCCATGACGTCATCACCGCAAGCCACGACTCTCCAGTCAAACTACGGGTCCTCCAGAATCGTTGTCTGGTGCCAGGCTGGTATGCCATCCACCTGGAGCGCTGGCTCAACTTCTACCACTCCAGCCAGGTACCGTGTGTTCCCATGGACAGAGCAAAGTTTGCTGTGTACTCCTTATGGGAAGATCTTTAGATACACCTGAATGTGTGGGACAGGAATTCCACCATCACAAAATGTGATGTTATAACTATTACAAATAAACCTACCTATCAGCTGAAGGTTTTAAAGGAATTGTTGTAGAGCAAAAATGGAAAGAGTTTGAACTGATAATGAACTCGTTTCAGATTGTGTAGTTAATCTGATAATAATTTGAGGTCGTTTCATATGTTATTCATACACAGAGGTTTCTGCACTCACACGTGGTACTGCTTGTGTCTCACACAGTTGTTAGTCTTAGATGGACAAATGCTGAAGACTGAGCCCGCCTCAGTCATGGATAAAATCCAGAAGTTTTTGGGCCTCGCCAATATCATCAACTACCACAAAATCCTAGCGTGAGTATCTTCCCTCACTTTACATCACTCACAGTCTCAGCTGCCAGACTTAGAAATTAATTTACAGATCTATCTAAACCTGTGGACATCACACATTATTTGGACCTGATGCTTTTTACCACATATCTGCATCCAAGAGGGTTGAGTTTCAGTTGTGCAGCAGATCAGATTGGTCATCTACACCTTTACCCTGCCCTCCTGTCTTAAATTATTTGTTGCTCCATTTATTGTCATTCAGATTAGCAGTTTACTCCAAGTCTGTTTAATCTAATCATCACCTTATACGTTTTTTCTTTGTGTGCAGGTTTGATCCTAAGAAAGGTTTCTGGTGTCAGCTGCTGGAGGGTGGGAAGACAAAGTGTTTGGGAAAGAGTAAAGGGCGCAGGTACCCTGACATGGACGCTGAGGTACGAACTTTTTTTTCTGCTTGTGTTTGACTTATATACTGTAGTTTATTTTGCCTTACTTTTGAGGGCAATTCTTTAAATGTGATTTTTGTCTTCTATCTCTCCTAAAGTCCCAGGGGTTCCTCAGGGAATACTATAGGGATCACAACATCGAGCTGTCGAAGCTGCTCTACAGGATGGGTCAGCCGCTGCCCAGCTGGCTCAGAGAGGAACTGGTCCACACCAGGTAGCAGCACCACAAACGGGAAACCACAGCTGTACACACTGAAACCACTGCTCCACTTTCTGCTGGGGACACTGGCCAACAGGCCCGAAACGTTCAAGAGGCCCAACACGTTGAAGATCCCACATAGTTTTGTAATAAAAAAAAAAGAAATACATTGAGGATGGGATGCCCAACTAGAACTCAACTGTGACAGTGGATGGTGAGAACGAAAAGAGCAGAGATGCTTCCAGCAGCAGATAGCAGATGCCATTTCTCTGGCAATGGCCTCCACTGTGCCCTTGAGGAGGAGGAGGAGGAGGAGGGAAGGCTCAGTGATGCACAGGAGGGACCCTCAGTGTTTGATAATCACACCCCTGCTCTTATTAATCAGACCTCCTCTTCTTCGCATGAACTTCATCTTGAAAATCAAAGAAAGGAACTAAAAAAGAGTCTGAAGCTCGAGCTAGCGTCACACTTTCAGCTTTCAGGAAAACGGGTGAAAAAGGACAAACGCGACATCACCTGTGTCTCCAGCTATGAGTTGAGGTGTTTGGAGCACACTGAAACAGGCAACATGATATTGACAGCCTGATTGACAAAAGAGACATTGACTGCAAATGCCTTTGATCTAAATATATATATATATATATATATATATATATGTATACATACATACGTATATGTGTATATATGTATATATATATATATATATATATGTATGTGTGTGTGTTTTTATGAGAGGAGAATGGGACATCTGGCATCTTGACTCAGGCTGCATGTTGTAGCCTTACTTGATTAGGCCTTGGTAGAATCTAGTTATCACATTTACAAGTGCCAGGACAGAATCTCATTAAACTATTACCACATGGACTTTTGAGGGTTTTTTTTTTTTTTTTTTTTTTTTTTTAAAGAAGGTTTATGTTTTGTTTATTTCACTTGGATTTTGTTTTAACATTTCTGTAATGTTGATGGCAATGCATTATTGTAGAATGTACCAAAACTAAACTCATTAGCTCAGTTGTCTCATACAGGCCAGATGTACGGTTCAGTTAGTCAAACTGTTTTGCTCGGCCTCCCCTGTAAGTCAGTGCCATGAACCAGTGAGCTGACTAAAGCAGGAGTGGTAGGATAGATGTTTGAAAGCACAATATTTAAGGCACTCGAGCGAACGTCGATTCTGAGCATACAGGTTACTGGAAAGCACACTAACAAAACGGCTCCCTACTGCAAATCTGTGAAGAAGATCATAAGCTAGCTACTGTATGTTTAATGAAACACGCTGGTTCAAGAGATTCAGATGGTGTACAGAACAAGATTGTGCATTTCAAAGATCTGTTTTCAGCATTGGACTTTTTTTTTCTTTTCTGTCAGAACTGTATATTTTGTCTCATATTTTGTTTCATTTCATTTACTAGATGAGTTGTTTTAAGTTTGGGGTGGGAGCAGGAGGAGTGGTGGGGGTGGGGGGGGATGTCTCTGGGAGAAATGTGTAAAGTTGCCAGGCAAGCCAACAGTATGCCCATAGAGACGTTCGGTTGTCGGTCGAGGCGTTACCACTGCAACTAGATGTCAAGCATAGATAACAAAAAGCTGCTCTTATTGCAATAGTTTTGTACAATGTTCTGATGTGATAACAATGCACATGTTGGTCCTTTTATTTCCTGACTTTGTAATGTACATAATAAGCAACCCTCGGTAGACCTAAATTATTGAATGTGTTTGGGTTTACACTCTCCAACAGCCCATTCCTATGGTGTGAAATGTCAGTGCTGTACTGAGGGGAGTTTGGATCATTTCATTGTGCGGAGATGTGTCGCTAAGATTGTTTCCTCTCATGTCCTCTCACTGCCAACTATTGTACAGAGGTACTGAGTCTCTCCATATAAAGTATTAAGTGATAACACATAACAGCAACGATGGTACTAATCTCCTGGACTGTATGATAAAGATTTGTAATTGTTGTCAATAATTTTTACAGTGTAACTAATATTGTCGGTGCTTTTTAATTTGCAAATAAAACACCACTGTATTTTTCAGTAGTTGGACCTTTTTTTTTTTTTTTTGAGCAAACTTACAGCTGTTGAACAATACTGATCTGACTGTCCACCCTAAATAGGGAAGCTGGCAGGATGATGGTGGTGTCTGTGCTTTGGGGGCAGAGATTTCTAGAAATCTGACAATTTCTTGTTTGTTGCTTCACGGTGTCGCTTCTGGTTTCACATCATGCAGAGATACTTCTGAGAGGAAAATAGCCTAAATCTGAAAATCACACAGTGTCAGTCTGTTCAACAACAAAATATACTTAGATTTTTTTTTTTTTAATTAAAATAATTTTTCCACTGGTTCACACAACCAGATGTAACCCGTGGCTCGTGCTCGTTCATTAAAATTCTAGTAAACAGTTAAATCCTCTGTTGTTCCAGGAGGTGATCCGAGGCCAAATTAAGCCTGAATGCTGCAAAATCTTAGAAAATAAATGTTAAAGTCATTTACCATAATTCACATGTTCTAATGGTTACAACTGAAACAGATACATTTTTTAATGAAAAAAAAAAAAAGAAAAAAGAGCTGTATCATTGTCAGCACTAGAGGAAGTGGTACTTATATTGTTTGCTTATGTCTTATCCCTGTAAAACACTTTTGGCACTAAATGGCATTAAATGTGTCAAAGAGAAAGAAATAAACTCATCTACATATAAACTTGATGATCGTAAGTATTCCCCACATCTCAACAATAAATCTAAATACTGAACTAATTGAATAAAGTGTATTACTTTTAAAGCTACCTGTACATGTACATTATTACCATTATATTATTACTATACACACAATATGATGGTGAAATATAGGTTGTAAATAAGTGCTTGCTCCTTTCACAGTTGTCTGCCCCTGTCAACAAGTGATGGTGTTTTATTATGACCAATCAGAAGTCAGGCCTGCTCACCACTCCACTGAGCCAGCCCACAGGGCTTTAAAAAGGAGGGACTTTCCACAAAGCTTCACCTTTCTAAGGAACCTGTCTGGTGCTCCTTCCCCATTTTCAAGGCATTTATCCAGTGACCTGTCCGACCTTGTCCAGTTTGTTGCACTGACCAAGCAGCGAGGTAAGGATGGCCCACAATCCCGAAGATTCTTCCCTGAGCAGAGGGAGTGTGACTGACAGTGAGGATGTCCTGCTCCCCCCTGCAGGACCCAGAGGGTAAGAGGCATCCTATCATAAATTAACATAATATTCATAACAACAGCTGTTTGCTCAGATCCAGACCCAATATTTGATTTTGCAAAGACTGTGCATCATTTTTTTTAGATAGTCAATGTTAAATGAAATTCAAAAATCACTTCTTTTTTGCACCCGAAGTTAGTATTAACTACTTTTTTCAGTGACTAACACTGTGCATATATTTTCTTTTTATTCTGAATAACATGACATATAAGCTGTGAAATAATGAGTAATTGTGTTGCTCTGTTGCATTTACCTGTATGTTTGAAACACTTTTACTTAGAGTAATAACTTGAAGCATCCTGAGGAACCTGAACATCCACTTCCCATTTGCACTAGGGTAAAGTGTCTGCCTAGTAACTAATGACGTCATCCAATAATTAACTGAGGAAAAACATATTCTTTTATATCAGTATAGCCTTAGATATATTAATAAGTGTCATAATTTGACAATGTCTTCCACATATGTATTTGTGAAAAACTAGTTGGACAGGTAGGTGGATAAATAAACCAACAATGACCATATTGTTGCTATAGGTATTGATTTTATGATTTTAATGTTCTCCTTTTGAAACAACAGATCTACTTCACTTACTACACAAAAATAGTGCATTGCTTACGAACAGAGCACAGAAAGATGTGTTTTCTTGGGCTGAACTTTCACTTTTCATTGCAAAGCTGTTTATGAAACAAATGATTGACAGTTATTGTGGCCTTGTACTTTTTTTATGAAAGAAAAATCAATTTTCAGCTGTTACACATCTGAAGAGGCTCCAAATCTCACCAGGCTGTGCACTTCCTTGTATCAGTGGCAGGAAACTTCTGCCTAGTAACTGGTGACGCCTACATTCTATTGGCTGATTATCAAAAAATACTGCATTTGTGTCTCAGATCTTTTATTGTTATTTTGTTAAATATAACTGTTTGTATTTATGTTTACATATGGGCATTTTCTGTTTCGTGTGTGTCAGACTTTCTGATATCGGTAGCAAAACAAATCAGCCAGTGCTTTGAAAATTCCACGGCACACTTTTGGAAAGCCCAGGTCACATTCATACCATGAAATGTTTTTTGTCAAAATCCCACTTTTAGACTCTTGGTTTTGGTGTGGGATGTTTTTCCCCCTCCCCCTGACTTGTTATCACCTCTCCTCCACTGTATCATCGTCATCAAGTGACATTTCTCTCTCTCTGTCTCAGGGGCTCCAACAGCCGGGCTCTGAAAATTGCAGGCCTGACGACCCTGGCATGTCTGCTGCTGGCCAGCCAGGTCTTCACTGCCTACACGGTGTTCAACCAGAAACAGCAGATTTACACTCTGCAGAAGAACTCTGAGAAAATGGGCAGACAGCTGACCCGCTCGTCCCAAGGTAAAAGAGGACATTATGGTCCTAATGAGGAGGAGGAGGAGGGGGCTTTTAGAATGGAGAGGTAAACAAGGAAGTGAGAACTCACTTTAGGGAACTTGATCTGAAAGTCGGACGTTGGTAATAAAGTTTCACTAGTGATTCAGAGGGGGGGAAATCAGCTGTGTGACATCTATGTAAATCATAGAGTCAGAGGATTTCAAGCTGTTTATACAGAGTTCCCATATTACACTAATGTCCATTGTTCCTGTGATAAAAAGCATCTGTTAAAATGGATAGCAATTCTCAAGGTGTCATCTTAGAAAAAAATTTTTAAAAAAGTGTTCATCAAGTAATGAATTTTTTGTTTGTTCAGGTGCATCTTCAGTGAGGATGCCAATGGCCATGAACAGCCTACCTCTGCTGATGGATTACACTTTGGATGAGGACTCAAAGACAAAGAAGACGCCCCTGACCGTGAGTTTTCACCAGCCAGCAGAAAGATTTTTCCATTGAACTGCATCCAAGGGGCCTCTGACCTGTTGAAGGCCGAAATCATTGTCCTGGATGGGGCGTAACAGTTGCTTTAGCATGATAGTTGTACTACATATATCTATATAAATCTAAATAAATGCTGAATAATTTGACTTTTCTGTTTGCCCCCCCCCCCATCAGAAACTGCAGGACACTGCCATTGTGAGTGTGGAGCAGCAGCTGAGGGATCTCCTGCTGGTATGTTTGGCCTCAGTTTGTTGTGTATCCTCACACTGCTGATGTTGTGTATCGAAGCACTGTTGAGGTTAACCTCTGGTCTGGCTTTGATCAGGACTCCCAGCTGCCGCATTTCAACGAGACCTTCCAGGCCAACCTGAAGACTCTGAAGCAGCAGATGAATGAGAGCGAGGAGTGGAAGGTGAAGCCTCACACTCATTCGAATGCAAAGCAATAAAATTAATGCAGAAATGAATAATGTTAAAGTATCTTGTCATTTTGTTCTCTGCAGAGCCTGGAGTCCTGGATGCGCAACTGGCTGATTTTCCAGATGGCCCAGCAGAAGCCTGCAACCCCAACATCTGAGCCAGGTACTTTCTTTCCTTTACATTTTGGTGTTGAGCCGTTGTTCTTATCCAGACTGTTCAGACAGACAGACCATATTCTAGGGGCTTGTTTACATCAATAAACTTACAATTCTTAATGCACCGCTCAAAAAAGGTGGAGACATTTTCTCATGACACTAACTCACCTGTTCAATTAACAACTTAAACCTTGGTCACATTTGTCATAACATGCAAAATCACTCAATCAATTCAACCTTTTCATGACTGACTTAAAGTTTTGGACACCAAATGTTTTGATATTTTTGTGAAAACCTTAAAGACTTTAAAAAAAAAAAAAAACAACTGCACAAAATGTAAAAGAGTAAAACACACCAGTGGACACAACAATGAAATGTGAATGAAAATTCACATAATTGCTTCATCGGAGGAAAGCAAAATGAAAAAGCGTGGCACTTGGTGTGTAGCTATAGCACAGTGAAAGTCACTGTTACAGATGCCACATTAGAACACGTCACCTTGAGCTGCACCTGTTGTCCAGCTCCAACCAAGCTGAGGCCATTGCTGATGACATGGTCCACAAGTGTTACTCCTCTCCCTCCACTTCTGTCTCTCCCTTGTCCCCTGTGGGCTCCCTACTTGTCATAACACACATTTGTTCAGACATCACGTCCTCTCACAAAGCCTGGTTCTGCTTCGTGGTCAAACAATTCCACACACATTTCGAACAATGAAACGTTGTACAAACACAATGAGAAATGCTAAAATGTGTGCAGGGAAATAACCAACTGCTTTGAGAGCCCACTTTAATAGTGCTGAGAAATAACACTTCTGATGTTTAAATTGCATCTAATGGACTGAGAAAATCTGCAGGAAAATATTTGTTATCATTTTTATTATTTTTGCATAAACAAAATTATCAATGACATACCAGATATTACTTTTCCTACTGTCCCTGGGTTTTAAGTAACAACTACAAGAGCTGTTGTTTCAACTTATAGAGGGTAAAACCAACTTTCTTCTCCGTGTGCTCTCCTGCAGTACACATGATTAAGCGTAAAACAAAGAAGTTTTAAAGGTACAGCTTGATGATTGATATGTTCAGGGGCCAAGATCAATAACCAGCCACTCACTATTTCTTAATTTCTGTCTTTTTCTTTGTTGCTGATTATACATTGTTACTTCTGTGCCATCAATAGTGATAAACACCAAACATTAATGTTATTAATCTCCCAATGCTCCCTCCTCTTTCCTTTCTCAGTCACTGTGATCAAGAGCAAATGCCAGACGGAGCTATCTGGACCCGGCAAGATCGGTTCCTACAAGCCCCAGTGTGACCAGCAGGGCAACTACTTGCCCATGCAGTGCTGGTACCCCACCGGCTACTGCTGGTGCGTGGACAAGGACGGCAATGTCATTGAAGGCACTGCCATGCGTGGCCGCCCTGACTGTCAGAGAGGTGCAGGTGGGTAGATTAAAGGCCTTTTGATTCAGCTCCCCGATCTGTTGCTTTTCATGCAAGGCTTTCCTGAACGATGAAAGTAATTACTTTTTTCCCCTCTCTTCAGCTCCTCGCCGCATGATGCTCACACCCAGGCTGATGCAGAAGACCATCGCTCTTGATGGTGAGAGCCTCACGCACTCCTAGATCTTTGACAAGATCAAAATTTGTATTTATTTTTAAGCATTTGTTGGTTGCTACACATATTAATTTGTGTTTTTCTTTTTCTTTTTTTTCAGAAAATTAAGCACAATCTGAATCAAAGTGTTTCTTTTCATCATGTAATCTTAGCAGGCATTTTAAGATGGATACAGACCCACTCTCAGACACCGTTTTGAAGCCCGATCACTTCTTCTTACATGTAACCTGTTGATTTTTTCTGCTCTGCTAGCTGCTTAAAATGAAATCAGTACAGGCCTGTTACACTGTAATGCATTTATTCATTGACATTTTTGTCCTTTATGACAGAATAATTTTGGGGTGTTCTCTCAGTGACTGTAGATGTTCATATATCTACAGTATATTAAAGTATGTGAGTGTTTGTGCAAAGTGCCTTAAGGGTCAGTTCATTCTAGTCACAAAAACAACAACAACAATCATGGATCTAGACATGGAGGTATAGCTCAGCTTTTACATGACCAGGTTTTAAGACGTCATCTCTGAGAGGTCAGCCTCTAGTTTTGTTTATCGTGCAGAGAGAATCAAAAAATTAACTTTTAAAACGATACGCAGCCGAGACTCTCTCAAGAAACAGTGTCCCCACTACTACTCTTTGATTCCACAGACCTCACGGTGGACAGTTTCCATGGGCACAATTTCTAATTAACAAATAAAATCTGTGCACAGTGTGTTCTGTGGATTATTCAGAGTAGTGAGGACCCCATTTGTTTCAAAAATACATTGCTGTTTAAATTAATAAATGTTCTTCACTGATGTGAAATCACAGAACCAAAACTATCTGCGTGGTTAGTTTCCATGAGAGGTGAGTCGGTTTAGCTTTCTTTTGTTTTTTTTTGTAATTTGGGTGAATTGACCCTCTGAAGGAAGTGCCAGTGACTTTTCTGTTTGTACAGGGAATATTGAATAAAGCTTAAAAACAACACTGTTTAGTTTGTTATACATGTGTTCAACTCCAGTCATGTTGTCTTGAGATGACACATTTGTCAAAGCTAAAGACTGAACAAGGCTTAAATAAAATTGAAGCTTTTTAGATGCAATGAGGCTGCTCGCTCAGTTCTGGACTCTTTGGCACCCATTTCTGTTTTTCAAGTTTCCCTTTTTTATCTGTTCTTTTCTTCTATCCACACACATGTTTTCAGATCGTCAGGACCAAGAGACAAAAGATACAAAGCCGACAAGCTGGCAGCTTCAAATGAGGCCATGCTTATCATTAAATAATCATCACATTAGATTAACAGGATCTGAGAGGCAAAGCAGAAAACCATGTTGGTTTGTGTCCCAGCTGAAGCCCTCGGTGGCGTCTTCACAGTCCTCAGAGCTGCTGGTGAGAGCATCGTGTTAGTCGCTCAGACTTGAGGGAGGCAGATCTGCCAGCTTCATTTAGACCGATGGAGAAGTGTTGATTCCTCTTGTTCTCCCCAGGGTGGATGGCAGACAGAGATTGCGTTGGTAGGGATATTTGAAGTTGTGGGGGGGGGGTCAGTCCTGCATGGCAGACATACTGTACATTATGTCTCAGAACACTGGAAGTGTGAGGAAAAACAAGGAAAGTGCCAACAGCACACAAGCAGGAAAACAGTAGTGAAGACATTCACAGATATCCATGACAAAAATGAGAAATGATCATCTACAGGTTAAAGTGCGTGACTTGGAACAAGTTGGATTCATGTCTGTTTTTTTACACATTTTATGTGGGTTTTAGTTAACAACATGGCATAGAGCATATGGCATTGTCGGTAAAAAAGGTGTAAAGTTATATTTCTCTAGAGGTCTTCAGTATTGCACCACAGACCCTGACGTGGTTCATGGTCTTCTCCCCCCTCTAGTTATCCTATAACTTCCAGGAAGTGAGAGTGGGCAATAATCAGCTCACCATTTTTGACAAATGAGACAGGAGTGAGCTAGAGCAGAGTGGAGCAGCTGGATATTCCCCTCGCAGAGAGGAAGCCCTATTAATATGACTGGGCCATATTAGAGATTATCATCTCCCTGAACAACACAAACACGAGCACACCAGAGGATTCAGATGATGCATTTGTCTCTAGACGAATGTGCAAAGCTGTTGAACAATGGAACACGACACCACTGCTCTCCTCTCCGTTTGATGCCATGTATTGGCTTACTGTCATTCCTGATGTATTTTTCACCTTACTACCACTTTTAACAAGATGTCCTTTAGAAGGAGTTTATGAGGTGTAAGTAATGGCTGAATTAATGGTCAATGAATCATTCAGTAAAGGTTGGTGATCATTTATAAGACATTTATAAGTACAACTTTTAGGGTGCCAGGTTGTAAAAAAAATTCCTTTGACTAATTGGATTGTGCAGCCACTTACCCACAGGCAGAGAGCTGCAGAGGACCTAGACCAAAGTCTATTAACAACTTTTTAAGCAGGCAAAGGGGTTTTCACAACCCATAGCAAACACAAATGTGCTCGTATCAATGGCTTATTAAACCTCTAACCCTCTTTTAAAGGTTGTCTCACAAGGAAGTGACACATTTGTTGGTAATTACGTGAATAAAAAATAAATCGGTTTCTAAGAACACTGTCACTAATTTGTCACCATTGCTTCAATATACGTATATAATGTACAACAAAGGATCTAATAAAGTCATACTTGTCAGTGATATTATATCAGCTTGATTTATTTCTGTTCCACATCTCAAAATGACACAATGAAGACATTTAAGGTCAATTATTTTATAAATCATTATTGCTCAACAATAACCCTGGTTATGACCTTTCTGTCCATCGTGGTAACTCTAGCCCTATCACTCCAGTGAAAGTGGATTCTGGTTCATTAATAATTCAGCCTGGCTGTGTGTAATGAAATCCAGGTGACCCAGTGTCTGTGACAGGACATAAGCTGTGGATGGCCACTGGGACGATGAATGCACCTGTAAGTACCATTTTTTCTACAAAAGATAGTGTGACATTGTGTATAATGACTGAATATACTGTAATTTAAGGGGATGGAGGAGTGATGTTTTTATGAGTCTCCTGTAATCTCTCTGACAGATGGGTGAGGGCGCTGAGGCAGTAAGGGTGGGTGTTGTGCTCACTACAGCCCCAGGTACAGCAAGGACAAAAATATCAATTCTGTAAATTTGCTTTTGGTGGAGATTTACCTTCAAATGTCTTTTTTGTGCAGAGGGTGACGCCTGTGTAGTTATTAGTGATGATGGACATAATGTGAACTACACATCAGGAAAGAATAAGGTATAACACTTGCATTTGCTTGCGATCACCGATCATTCAATCACGTTCTCTTTGAGTTCTCACTGCTGTGTGCTTTTTATCACTCAGGAAGTCAAGTCCTTCTCCTTTGACCAAGTGGTGAATGTTGACAACATACAGGTACAAAAGAGCTGTAGACCTCTTTTCTATGTGAGCCACTGTCTAATGTCTCTTTAAACAGATATCATGATGTCTGCAAACTCAAGTCTGAATATAAATCTGCAGAGTTTCCACCTTGAGCTCCTGCAGCCTCTCACTGAGTCCATATCCAGTGGTTATAATGGCGCTCTGCTGATATGTGGAGCCTCCACAGAGAAGATCTGCGCACTGATCGACCACAGCATCATCAAACAGGTAGAGCCTGAAACCACACCACATTTAATATGTAATTGGAAGTTTTCTCTCCATTAATCTCACTCTTCACTCCGTCTTATAGCTCCTGGCAGAACTGTTTAGTCTCATGATGTCTCAAGTGAAGGAGGAGTTGTTGTTCACCTCTGTGTCGTTCCTTCAGGTTTGTCCTTGTGCAAAAAAGCACAACCATAAATCATGTGAGACGCAGTGTGGTGCAGAGTGACCTCTGACGTTTCTCAATGTCAGTTTTATCCAGATGGCAGTGCTGTGGATCTCTTGAGCCCCAACAGACGGACTCTAAAACTTGTCACACATCCAGTCCTTGGAAGGTGAGTCCAATGATGACCACCATTGTAAGATGAATACAATAAACACCAATATATATTGAGATGGGTTATCAGGTGACCACTTACATCCTACATGTACATTTAAGTTTATGAATGTGACCCATATATTTTCTTTCCCAGTCTTGTTGGGGATTTATGTGAGGTGTGTGTGTGTTCAGAGGAGGAAGCCTATGCTGTGTATGAAACATGCAGGGACACACTGAAGAGCAGCACAGGCTCCATTTCCAACAGGCAGGTCAAACAAACTTTGAAGATGTAATCCATTAACTGAATTACTTTGAAGTGGATTAATTAATGGTTGGCAATAGAGCTAAGTGTCTTATTGTCACCTTGTCACGCAGCAGATTTACCTGTGTGTTTTCAGATTTGTTTACTTTACACTGGGTCATTCATATCGACCTTTTCTGAAATGCATGCATGAATGATTCTATCATCATCTCCTCATGGTACATGCCTCGTTCAGATGTAGTTTCCTGTTCTCGGTGGCTGTTGAGTGGAAACTTGATCCAGAGGAGGTGGAGTCGGAGGTCTGCCGCAGCAGACTGCAGCTGTTCAGCCTGGCAGGAGGAGCCAGCAGGACCGACCTCCGAGGGTCAGTCATATACTTACACACAGTGAGCTGTCTATTGCAATATCCAATATCTGGACAAGCCATTTATGAATTTTTAACATTTTACTTTAACATTTAGTGTGACAAATACTTGGTGCAGTCTTACACAGCAGTCACTCTAGAGTATTATGCACCATGTTGTTATAAGGAAAACCTTGCTAGAGATTAATGAGTTGATCATTGTCAAATTTAGATTATTAGTAACAACTTTCTCTTTCTCAGTCCGAATAAGCATTGAAGACAACTTTATTTTTTCCCTTGTGAACTGTCCTCTGACATGCTGGACTTTATTTCATTAAAACTGCATAGGAGTTATAGCCTAACACACTTTAATAAGCCTGGCTGTTTCATGCAACATTAAAATATTTTTCTTAAAAATCCATGAAAAATTTACAAGACACCCTGTGTACCAAATCCATACTGCATACAAAGTGTTTTTTGAAGACATTTCTTATGCACGCTGGAAAAGTGCCCAAAGAATTACTCAAAACAGCCAATATGTGTAGTCTCCTTAAAGCCTGGAATTGCTTTCCCATGATACAGCACACAAAGGGAAAGGAGGCAGAAAAAACCTGAGCTAATTGTGAATAATGGTGAGATCTGTAATGGCACATTTGCGAGCAGTAAATACCAGTCAAATGTTTGGAAAAACAATACTGGACACCAAAATTGCAATTTGATTGCCTTTGCATGGTGCACACTGTTATAGCAGCTTTAAAAAAATCCATTACATATGGTAACTGCTGAATATTCTCCAGAGTCAGCCCACTGGTGAGGGTTGTGGACCAAATACCTCATGGAGCCACAACAACTGACATGCTCCTTCCCCTCCTGCTGCATGACGCCTTAGTGGGCAACAGTAGGACGGTCCTCCTCTACTGTATTAATCCTCAGGGTAAGTGGCCCTCTACCCCCCAACCACACCAACTCAGTGGTGTGATGTAGCATGAACTGATGTGAAACTGACTCTCTTCCTCACCCACCAGGTCTTCTAGACGATGAGACCCCCTCTGCCTTAGCTTTGGCCCAGAAAGTAAGAGGTCTGGTAACTAAAGCTATTGTCGGCCACTGGTGTCCAAGGGCAACCGAACAAGAGATCCGTGATAAGATCATGGATCTCCAAACTTTAATGATGTCACAGGGGGAAGTGAAGTCCATAACACCTACAGGCTGGCAGAGCTGACTCAAAACCTGCAGGTAGTTCTCTGAATGGGACTAATGTTCAATGGTTTTTCCTCAATACCTGTGGAGACTGACTGAGCTCATAGCTGAAACCTGGTGTGTGACCTCTCCGGCAGATTGTGAAAAATCAGTCATGGAAGAGCAGGAGGGAAGAGTCAAAGAAGATAAAAGGCAAAACACAGGTTACTTTCCCACACAAGTTTAGCAAACGATAATAAATGATGCGTGTTCCTGGTCTAATGGAATAAGCGTCATGTTTTGCACTGATTCAGCAGAGTTGTTGGAGCCCGAACGGCACTTGGCACAGCGGTGATCATCAAGAGAGTCCTGACGCAATGAAATATTTACAGTACCAGCTGAAACAAGAAATGGAGGAGCACATCAGAGGTAATGTGCTGTGATATAAAGAATTTGTCCTCTCAGGGACATCAGTGATATTGAGTGTGTTTCTCACTATCCACAGAAGGTAAAGGGAATATGGAGAAAGTCCAGGAGAGAGTAGGAAGAATCCAGCAGCTGAAGGAGGCTCTGAGAGAGGAGGCGCTGAAGAGTCAGGCTGCCACAGAGAAAACCAACCTCTGTCAACAAGTAATGCACTCCATATCACTTCTGATGTCTTACTTCATGCTTGTTCAGCCGACTGAAAACATGTCTCGCAGGCTGTCTGAATACCCTGTTAATACATACATATGAATGAGATTTGGGTGTGTGTGTGAGAGAGAGTGGACAACCCACACCAGGACATTCACTTTGCCAGTTTAATGATCAGTCTCAGTTGGAATACAATAAAGCAAGGGAGCGGAGGAGGCAACTTAAGGAGGATCATGGGAGATTAATTCAAGAGGAGGTGGAGAAGATGGAGAGAGCCTTGGCACAGGAACAACTGCTGGTGAGATAATGAGATACACTTGTTTAACATTATTCAGTTTGTGATCTATGTTAACTGAGGGTGCTGAGTCAGGTTAAATTAATGCAAGGCTGGATTAATGGTGGGCAGAGGAAACCACTGCATTTGCAACTTGATTCCTTATACTTCCTTGCATTTTTTTTTCATGGTTCCGTTCATTCCTGTGTTAGACAGAAGGCCCTGAGAGAGAGCTCATGGTGCTGACCAGGGAGAGGCAGGTCCTGGTGCTGCAGATGGAGGCCTTGCGCACTGAGGCCCTGCAGGCTGAGAGAGACCTGGAGGATCAGTATCAGAGACACCAAGCAGAGCTACACTGTCTGAGGGAGGAGAGCCTGCAGGTGGGAGTTAGTGGGCAATTGAGGGAACACTGATTCAACTAATATGTCATTTTTTTCATACATCTAGTTTATTTAGCCTGCAAGTTCTTGTTCTCTGTCTCAACTTCAAAGATGGTCTCTTCTTGCATGTTTCCATGAACTAAATCATTTAACAATGGGTGTTAATGACTTTTTAATGAAGTTTTTACAACAGCTTCTTCATGGTCGAACAAACAAAAATTGAACAAATCCACAAAAGATAAGCAAAAACATTTTTTTCTGTTGTCAGACACCGTTTTCATCAACTGCTCCATGTCACGCCCCAGCTTTGTTGGCCCTAAGGGGCATAACAATGAACCACTGATGACCCCCAAACACCCACACAAACACCACTAATCAAAATAGGAAATAGATTAATACATAATATAAGGTGTCATGAACAAGGCAGAACATAAACTAAAACAAACAAAAGCCACGCTGGGAGGCAGGCGGCCCCACCAGTCCCCAGCAGTCCCCAGCTGCAGGGATTTATCTCCTCAACCAGGGCAGGTGGAGCTCGTTCCCTGATCAGGGCCTGGGTGGAGGTGTAGGGGGAGCAGGGAGAGATGGAGAAACAAGGCCAAACCCCTTTCAGCCATAACAGTCCAATAAAAATAAAATCAGTAATGTTCAAAAAATAGTTGTTATCCTTCCTGTACTGACCTTGTGTTTTTCTGTCATGTTTCGCTGCTCTCCAGGTGTTCAGAGTGTTTCGTCAGGTCAGCGAGGAGCAGAGGAAGTTGTCAGAGAGCAGATACAGGAGCGTGCTACTGGAGGCCGTGCAGGACGCCATCTATCTCTCTGTTCAGAACCAGCAGCTGCAAGCTGACAACAAACAACTCTGCAAAGGTCGGTGTCCGTCTCTTAACCTCTACCAAAGCGGCTGTTATTACAGACAGGAGCTAAACTCTCAACATTTAAACAGTGTTCCTGTTTTTCTTCTCCAGCACTGGGAGAGTTAAAGGATGCTCTGGCTGCGAGAGGTGACCCTAAGGCTGAACTGGCATCTCAACAAAAATAAATGACTCCAATGGCTCTTTAAGAAACAGCAAGCTGACTGCACACCATGAGAAACAAAACTGTTTTAGACAATTTATTGGTTACTATAACACACTTGATAACACTTTGTTCTTGGCAGAGAATGTGACACAAAACAAGAAAACAGGACAATAGCAGCACTCTTCAGAAATGTTTAACTGAAGATATAATAGTCTTTACTTGCATTATATTATATATTTATTTGCAAATGTGAAGGATAATTGTAAATTAAACTCTAAAATATGATGCAAATTGACATGTTTTGAATTCTGGAGTCCAGTTCAGGCCAAAACTCCAAAGGCAGGTCGATAGAAGGCAGGAAAAAAAAGTGAAGGGAAAAACTAGGAAGTAGTGGTTTAAAAAGACTGTAATGAGAGTCTGTTCGAGTTAAGAGGGCCTCCACTTGTCTATATGTAGTAAAGGTAAGCTGCCAGTCCAACCATGGAAACAGGTAACAGGAAAAAAGGAGTAAGCTGCAGCCCTAAAATGGCCCAAGACAACAGAGCATTAACCAGCATGGAGCAGGAAATGACAAACAGTCTTGTGATCCCGCTGCCATGCTTGAGCACCACAGACATCAGAAGTCCGTTAGCTGCCTGCCCTGCTATAATGACCCAAACTGCCCCTGAGTATCCCTCCAGAAAGCTCTTTTCACTTGCTACAGAGGAAAAGGAGGACAGCCCATTGATGGCCACACCAAATATATAGAGGTAGAGATTCTGCAGGCTGAGGGGCAGCTTCTGGCTCTTCAGCACCCTCTCTGTGTAAACCGCCGCCAGCCCTGAAACACAGCAGTACACCAGCACAAGGAAAAGCCCCCAAGCTGTGATATGAAGCCTAGGAGCTTGCTCAGCATCAGCCCCCTCAGGGTTTCTGAGATCCAGGCTGCTGTAGCTGTGACAAACCCCCGCACTCATGAGGAGCCCCAAGGCTAACCACTGAATAGGCCGCAGCCTCTTACCCAGGAAGACAGAGTACAGCAGGGCGGTGGAGGCAATTTTAAGATTAGAGAGGACTTGGTACGAGCTAGGGTCCATGTAGGCCTGCATAAGAACTACCAAGTTGTTGTTAAGGGCATAGAGTATGGCGGGGACTGCATAGGGGGCCACAAGGAGTAAATTTGGAGGGGCTCGTAAGGCTGATGTAGCTCCAGTCAGAACGAGAGTCCCCAGTGAGAAGATGAGTTTGGTTAACTCAATCATGACAACACATGATGAGGGGTTGAAAGGGACTTGACCGTTTTCTTTGGTGAGGGTGATGAGTGGTGCATGAGAGCCATAGATGAGGACCATCAGCCCTAAGAGGATGCCCCACTGAATCCTTTTCACCCACTGCCTCCTTCTCCTTACTGGGGAACTGGTCCCCATATTCTGAATCACAATCATCCTCAGTGATGCAAAATAAACACTTCTGATCTCTAATGAATCATAGTTCTACCTTAAGTGCAAATCCCCTCACATCAGGCCATTTAAAAAATAAACTGCTATAAATCTCGACCATTTAAATATCAGTTATAAAATACTTGTACACACTATTCTCTGTATAACGCTGTATATGTAACTTGAGCTGAACAATAAAAGCTGGAAACATGTGTAGGTATTACTGCCTTCGTTGAACAGGATTGGTTCAAAAATCGAATGGCCTTAGACAGCTGCTCCGGGCAACAGAACTAAGACAGGTTATGAAATTTGAAGGACGCAACCTCGCGGGCACAAGGTCTCACATATTGTGTAAAAATCAAACAGTAACATACGGAAAAGAAGCAGAGCAGTGTTTAACTGAACCTGAAATAAAAATGCTAATTAAAAAAAAAAATCAGTCTTTCTTTGAGTCCCAAATGAAATTCCAGTTACATCAAGTAATCTTGAGGGCTGATCAGTCATGAGTCACTGACAAACCATCAGCCACAACAGTACTTCTTCATGTGCCTGTTATTGCCGCTGGAAAAAGACTGTGAGGGCCAGTGATGAGCCAAAATTACTTTGGTCCTTTTTTCAAGTTGCTCATATACTCTTTCACGGTCCTTTCAATGTTGGGCACTTCATAATTCTGTGCCGCATATATGCCAGTAATTGTTCCCAGCAGCACTCCCAGGATGGCAGAGGACCGGAGCCTGGCCACCACATAGCCGGCCAGGAAGCCTTTCAGAAATGGGGATCCTAAGAAAGAGCCTCCCTGTGAGGGGAAAATGTAACAGCAGGATCTTTAGCACCGTCTCAGTACAGGGGATACAACACTCAGCACATTTAAAGGACATGTTGCAATGAATCATTATTTTGTGTTGTCAACAAACATTAAACATGACTATAAACATGACTGACCCGAAGAGGCAAAGCAATAACAAGGACAGACATATTCACACTGGAATATACTGAGATGTGGAACCATATTTTTCAGAGGAGAAATAGCTGTGTGCGAACAACTACACCCATTACACCAATAAATGCATTTGACATACTTATATATTGCTGCATTAGGTTGGCAGGCAAGAAGGAACCCTTTGAACAAATCACTTTGCTCATGTGGTCAGTAATCAGGGGCAAACAACCTACCTGCGGGATTCCTACAGACACTTGGTTCTCCACTCGCCTCTGGATCTCCTCCAGCTGGTTTTTGAGCTGCGTCAGATCTTTCAACTGTTTCAGAGGGTCCTAATAAATAAAACCAGGGTATTACATTTGAGCAAAGGGACGCAGAGTTATAACAGCAATGTTACCAAGAGTGGCTAACGCTGAAGCGCGACACAAACCTAAAATTACATTTACTGCCTGATTATCCCGAGAGCTCTTCCAGCAAAAACAGCCGAGTAGCGTTTCTAGAAGTTTGCTGGTTAGCCAACAGTAAAACTTAGCCAGCTCAAGGATCCACCACTTTCATTCAGAGGCGACACTCGCTCTGGTAACTTCATCTGAACATGGAAACAGCTGCTGCTGAAATTCACTGTTCTTTCGTCATCCTCTAGCCATTGCTGTCATCTGACGAAACACGTGAAATTAATGAATTTAAAGCCAGAGCACACAAACTCACTCACCTTGTCATCCGCCATTTTGCTCAATGAGGGGATTAGTGATCGACTCGTACGCCTGAGCCACTGGGTTTCTTTCAGCTCGATTAGTTTGGGCTAGACTTAAAAATTACAGATTTATACCATAAAAAGCTCTCTTCGTATTACCACTGAAATGTTACTGTAAATAGCTAAATTTAGTTTTTCTTTGGGGACACAGTCATTTGTACTTAAAGACAAAACCCAGGGCTGCGGCTATAAGTATATGCGTGGAACTAATGTCTCTGCCCTAATGCTAAATAAAGAGGGCAACATAATTCTTCAAGAAGACGCATATGTTTTGTCGTTTTTCTGTTGTTCTGTTCAGTATAAATACATTGATCCATACATACCATAAAGATACATACATAAGAGCGCCTGCTTGTGGCTACAACCTGTATTCTGAACGTCTGTGGGACGCACGCTTTACTTTCACGTGTCAAAAACGTCTTCTGTGATTGGCCCGTCTTTGTTCATTCGGTCATCTGATTGGTTGATGACCATAGCAACAAACCGCCATGTTTTCTACGAGTCGTCGAGAAACGAAACTACTTTACAGACATAAATGCATCGTAAATCTCCCAAATACAATGAACCGTGGACTCGTTTCAGCTGTAATTGCCCTCTGTACAATGCCGGAGTTTTTCGGCGACTTCTAGAGGTTGTTCGAAGCAGTTTGTAGAGCCTCGGGGCGTCGTAGGTAAGGCTTCAACAAGAAGGCATTTCATTGGATAACTCGGTGACTGTGCAGGCAGTATAAACACACGCCATTAAACCTACTGTTAAAGCAGGGAAGGACCAGTGTTTGTAACATGTTAATGTTATAGGTTAGTGGTCTCCGTAAGAGCCCTGTGCATGATACGTTTTGATTACATTTATTCATGACTAAGACATTGCAATGCTAAATTCTCTCTGAGGTACCGCCCCGCAGTCGCAATGTCCTATTTGCAGCAGCTTTTATTAGATGAAGTGTCTCTACTTGCCTCTCATCAGCTGTGATATCCAGTGCTATAATAAGCTTCACAAATCCAGCGTTCTCATTAAAGCACAGAGGAGTGACGCTGCACTCATGCACTACTGGGGGAAACTCTGGCTTTCAAATAGGATGTTAAATACAGAGTATTATGCAATGCATGTACACCTATGTTTAGCCCAAACTATTCCACTCTGACTTAACACACCTGCAATAAAGCCTGCCTTAATGAAAGTTCAAACATGAGCAACAAACTAATCTCGTAGGCTACTTATGTTCATGCTTTTTTAAGTTGGCCCCATCTTTGAATATCATGGAGAAAGTGGAGGTGTTTGAGGTGGTGAAGGTCACTGAGGAGGTGGAGAGCTGCTACAGCCAAATGGAGGTGACAACACCCAAAAAGAGGAAGAGCAAAACTCAAGAAGACTCTGTTGAGAAATCGAAGAAGCCTAGGTAATTAGACACTGCTCAAAGGATGTTCACACACTGTTGTTGTAATATCATAGCAGTAAGTATATCTCTGTCCCAAACAGGGATTGATTCACCTAAAAAATCAGAAATGTCTCTCTCATTGTCATGCACTGATAGCAGACATGATATTTGTCTTTTAGGTCTGCCTACCTGCTATACTACTTTGATGTCCACCAGATTATGCAACAGGATATACCTAATCTGCCACAGTCCGAGATCAACAAGCGCATCAGTGAGAGTTGGAAAAGGCTCAGTGTGGCAGAGAAAGCCTACTATCTGGAGAAGGCCAAGTCTGAGAAGGAGGGCCTAGATACAGTAAGCCATACCAACTTTAGGCAAATCAGTGCATCTGGGCATTAGTGGGACTTTTTCATATTGTTCTACAGTATAAGACAAGGTACCTACCTTTTTTTACTGGTGTCAACCCTATTCTTTGAATAATCATTCTTAACCTGTATTTTCCTCAGTCCTCACTCGGTCCATCCAAAGACCTGCCAGGCTTCCGCAAGATCCTTCCCAGAGCCAGCTACTTCCTCTTGTCCAAAGGCAGTCCCGCAAATCAGCAACCAATAGCCTCTCAATCTGAGGTGAGCGCAGAGTCTGTGGATCTTCTCGCTGAAAGTGGTTTGCCCTCAGCCTCCAGTACCCAAGAGCCCCAGTTCACAGCTCTAGGGTTGGCTAGTGAGGTGGAACTTTCAGAGCAGCCCATTGTTGTTGAAGAGATTGCAGAGGAAACTGCAGTAGTGTCTCGTCCTGCTGCCCTCCAAGGAATTCCACCCTCCTCTTCCTCCTCTGTGTTACCAAACATCCCTGGCTCCACAGTGCTGCAGGGCTCTGCTGACCTCTTCGCAAATGGTGTAACACTGAAAGCAAATGAGACAAGAGCTGGCACTGGTTATGGCAGGATGATCATGCAGCAAATGCAAGGGGAGGCTACACAGGTGGTTGCCATCATACCATCACAGGTGAAACTATGTTCAATATCAAAAAATGCTTAAATTATCACTCATTAGTTAAAAATCCATGTAGCTCACTAAACAGTGTAATTACGAATGCAGTTAAGTGATTTTCCTTTTCACTACAGAATGTGCTGGAGGCCAAGTCTTTAGCAGGTGTCAGCTCTGTGGGCCCAGTGATGATGGTCTCCGTAGGTGCCAATGTACAACAAAGGCCTTCATATAAAACGGTAAGAGCCCCTTGGATTCGTCCGGCTCAGAAATGTCAGTGCTAAAACTGGCAGTTATCGTCTGAACACAAAAAACGATATTGAAATGTTATTGCCTAGAGTTAAACAATCTAATTAGTGGATGTGGGTCAAACAGTTGACAGTTGTCCTCTTCTTTATAGTCTGTGAAAACGTACACCAGGAGAGGTCGAGGGAGGTGTCTGAATCCTGGATGTTCATTTGTGTATGTCACCCGCCACAAGCCCCCAACATGCCCTGAGTGTGGGAGCCTTCTGGGTGGAAAATGGATACCTCCTGTAAGTGCTGAATAATAACAAACAGACAGTGAAAGACAGTGAGAAAGTTAAACTTTGCCTGCTTTTATGTATCAGGAAAAGAAGACACAACAAAAAGAAACAGCATCAAAGCAGCTCCCGCAGAAAACTGAACCAAAGTCTGATGAAAGCTGCCAACCCCCACGGCTCCCTGCTCAGGAGGGGAATGCTGATGTCAGTAAAACAAACACCACTGGGAGCAAAAAAGAAGGGCATGTTCAGTGTCGCTCCAAAAAGCAGCGTGTAGTCCCAACTGGAAAGCCACCAGAGGGCAGCAGCACCCAGCCACAGGATCAAACAAAGTGAGCATCCATTACTTTATAAACATGGACATTGTGGATTATAACATGTAAAAACTGCACTGTCCATTTGCAAATTGTAGTGTGAATGCAGGTTTTAATTGTAGAGTATATGCATAACAATTTCCCATGTGTCTGAATATCTATTTTTGATTATTACCCATGTGGATCATTTTATTTTTCATCTGTCTTGATACATTTTTTGGATTATTTTAAACACTGAAATGTATGAAAGTGTGGGACAAATAACCGAGAATACAAAACAAAATACAATTACATTGAAACCATAGCATTTTGTTACAGCTGCTGTTTCTGTTCTGTTCGGTGTGAATAGTTGGTTTCTTACTTGACATACTTTTCCTCTGTGTGTGAGAAGACAGTTGAAAGCCAGTCCTAAAGGTGCCACAGTGCAAAGTCAAGACAGAAGCAGTGTCCCTGTCCAAAAGAGGCCCGTCAGACCCATCCTTCCCGCCTATTATAGCTCAGGTGAGATAAAAAATACAACACAGAAAATGATTTGTTGTCAATGTCAAAATAAGTTGTTATTTCAAATTGAATTTACACATTTGCTTGTGTTTGTATTTCTAGGCCGTGCCTTGTTCCAGATTATAACTGTCCCACCTGATAAAGGAAAACTTCTAACTGCAAACAATAACAAATCATCAGCTGGTACTGTGCATCATTTGACTTTGTGGTTATTTATACATAAGTAAATGAAGTCTGTTTCAGTATGTGTATGCCTCAATTTTGTATTTATTTGGTGCTTTTTGTTGAGTATTAGGTATAGTTGCAGACTGTCCTCACCACACAGACATGAAGTGAGGTGTCTATATAAGTACTTGTTTTGTCTGAGGTTTCTGCTCTTAGCTAATGTGGTTGCTTTTCTCACCACAGTGCCCAGAGAAAGCTTGTCAGGTCTCAAACCCAGCACATTAAAGCAGCTTGGCCAGACGGTCACAGCAACCACAGCCAAGCAGGTTATCACACACGCATGTAGACATGCACACAAATAACATACTGTAAAGCTGCAGTTCTGAGTTCAGTTTCCTCACACTCTGTATGTCTTTCCATAGGAATATCCTGCCCCAGCAGATGGAAGCCGGCCTGTATCTTCACTGACTGATAGGAGAGTGAATATCCTGTCAGTCGTGCCTTTCAAACAGCACACTGTCTCTAACTTTGTCAGTATACAACTACTCCTCGTGCAATTTAGCCTGCTGTAAATTGTTTTTTTTCTATTAGATTACACTCAATGTTCCTTTGTGGAATGTGATGTTTGTTTCTGAATCTCCCTTGTTTCTTGATCTGTGCGTAATTCTTCTCTTTGCTCTCTCAGGACTTGGGACTGTCCACTGCAAGAGGGAGGGGTCACTGTAAAAACCCATCCTGTGACTATATGTACAAGAACAGACACAAACCTGCAGTGTGCCCCCAGTGTGGATGTGAGCTGACCCAGAAGAACACCAAGGCAGCAAAGGTAAAAGCCTGCAACCTCTGGGGGTTTCTGATGTGCAGATACAGTAAGATCAGATTGCAGCTGTATCCTTGTCCCTCTTGATCCCATGTGTGAGCCTCAACACAGCTTTGGAATCCAGCATGTTCATAAATCAAGACCAAAGACTGATAACAACAGGCCTTTTATGTGAAGTCATTCATCTTTCCAGGTTTTTCCTCCCAGACTTTAAAGTAACTGGTGTCATTTTTTACGTCCGTAACGCCCCATTTTTTCTCACTAAGCGTATTTTCTATGCATATTTTTCCTTCCATACTTTCCTTTTTTTCATTGTGAAGCATTCTTCATTAGCATTTTATTGGTACTAATTATATTTTATATATATTATACTTTATTTTGTTACTCATGACATCACGATCTGTCTGCTTCACTCACCAAAGGAGTTAATTTAACCTTGTAGACACACTTGAGTGACCCTGTATACCAAAGTTTTCCCCTCCCTCATCTTTGTTCTTGCAAAGTATCACTTTCATTTTAAATGTTATCAAAGCTAACATGTTGACGTTCTTTTATATAAATGAATGTGGATGAATTGCTTGTATTACTTTTGTTTTCTATTATAAGTTTGAGACGTTGCTGGATCCGTACCACACCCTGACTCCTGTGCAGAAGGACGTCCAGCGGCAAAATACACTGCAGCTGCTGCGCCGCTCGCTGCAGATTCCTGAAAATGAGACTGAGCTTCAGGAAACTTTAAACCTCATCCAGGAGCTCAATAGTCTCCAGATTGTCTTGGTTCAACCAGGTGACCAGGAGCATGAAGACGCTACGGGGACGGAGACACTGGTTGAATCTGGGTGGCCTCAGTACTTTGAATCAGCTGCTACTCACTGTGGCCTGTGTAACTACCCTCTGTTCAAGGGAGGTCAAAGGTGAGAGGATGGGGAGTGACATGAAGAGATATTTTGATATATTGAAGGGAATGAGATGTTACTGGCTGTTGAGATTTGTAGTGTTTGACCTTAAACGTGTGTGTGTGTGTGTACACCTGTATGGTGTAGTTCTGTTGCAGGGCAGGAGGACTGCTGGCTGCTCACTGAGACCCTGGTGCAGACAGCTTCTCTTCAGCTCAAGGTGTGTCTCAATGTCCAGTGCCTGGCTCTGCACAGCTTCACTGACCTGCATCCAGGTAAACAGCAGCACCTTCAGCAACACGCATATGTCCAGCATTCCTCCTTCCTTTCTTATAAGTATTTCTCGTTGTCTTGCTGTACATTTCTACTCACTGAGTGCCTGAAACACAGCAGATGAGATAGTGGGTATATCAGTGTATGTAAGTTTGGCATTTGCAAAAATACTGGTTGGAAGCTTCTGTCTTTATTTTGGTCGATTTGTTTACACATCAGACACAATTTAGAAAAATGTCTCTCATTTTCTTAATCACATCAATATTATGCTTTCTGGCAAAATACTGATGGTTTCTTAATTGCATTAGTATTTTGCTGTTTGTCCAGAGCTACAACTCTGATGGTTGTTTTTCTTTTCCTCATTCAAACTCATTCATGGGGAAAATGTTTTACCCACATACTCCTTATGGGAGAGTATTGATGAATACCTGCCAAAGCATTTAGACTTTTAAAATTGAGATTCTTAGTCTGTTCTCAGATTTAGCCGCTTCACCTGCCACAGAAATATATCAGGCACAATGTTGTGGCATGTTTTGATATAAAAATTGAGATTCCAAAGAAGTTATTATCGCCATTTTTGGGTTTTTTTTTTTTTGTACAGAATCTGTAATACACACTTCATCATCACCATCAGCTGGTAAACTCGTGTTATCCAAACTTAAATGCATCATTTTAAGATATAGAGCAAAAGTGAATGCAGGTTGGCCTCCCTCTTTTCAGTTTCACTGGAATCTAATAATTTATTTGCACACACATTGCAATAAAAAGACATGGAGATGACTGGTCTCACACCACACATTAAAAGTCTTTAAAGTGAAAAAATCATTATCAGTCTTAAGTTGGGTTGGGAACATAAAGCATGAAAGTGTCTATCACCACCTAGTGGATCAGAGCACTTTCAGTGAAACAATGTGTTTTGATATGTTTTAGCATGTGTAACACGATCTCCTTAATATTTGTGCTTTCACTCGTGTATGTTTTCTGCCCTTAAATGCCACCGTAGCAGAGAATCACAGTTAAACAACAATATTTTTCTTGTGTGTTAATGGTAACAGCAATGCTCTGTCACAGTGTATCAAGTGTATATAAACAGTGTCTCCTGACAATATTTTTCTCTGACGTGGTATAACTTGTAGCCATCTGTCTATGAGAATTAAAACACTCTTTTTTGGACAGGGTTATTCAACGTTGGGAACAGACTGCTAGTGAGTATTGACCTGTTCCTGAAGATCAGGATGAACATCAGACTGGGACAAGGCCCCTCTCAGGCAGCCAAGACTATACTGGACCACATCCCCAATCACCCTTGTAAATTCTCAATTACTCTCTACATATATAGATTCAGCAAATGTCTTGGATTTTGTACAGGATATTGATAGTCACGTCTCATTTTCTGGAAATTTTGTTTCCTGTGTATTTCACGCTGTGTTCTCTGTAAATTTCACTGTATCTTCCTCTCCTCCATCAGTCCATGCACTGAGTCAAGATGAGTTATCTCAAATTCACGAGCTGCTCCTCAGTGGCTACTGGGCCTTTGAGTGTCTGACGGTGCGAGATTACAATGATATGATCTGTGGCATCTGTGGTGTCGCTCCCAAGCTGGAGATTTCACAGCGACACACAAACAATGTGCTGGAGCTCAAGAATGTGGAGGTGACAGAGTTACAGCAAAACTGTTGCAAAATGAACCGACTCCTTTGAGCTGTTTAGTCGTGACAGTAATTTACATTTCTCTCAACCACACTGTGTCCACAGTTCACCTGGCCTGAGGTGTCAGTCTCAGATGAGGTGCACGTGGACGACTTCTGGCTGACCATGGAGAGTGAGGCTATCGAGCAGGCAGCTTTCCCCACTGACATCCCTATCACTCGGGTGGACGCTTCCATCATCGCCCCCTTCATCCCCCCTCTGATGAGGAGTGTAAATGTCATCAACACAGAGAAAGACAAGGCTCTGTCACACACAGAGCAGCCCACAGGTACTGACTGTTTTGAACTCTCTGATTTTAGGCAGTAAACATGGGACATGAACAGTCACTCTCAAAGTGAGAAACTTCATAGCTTCATAGAGAAACAAGTAGAAAACATAATTAATTTCAGAACAATCATATGGTGTGTTTATAATGTACATGCAATGTCATGCATTTTGAAGCCTTAATTCCTGTGTTAGCATTATGTTTAAGTTATTACTGCATCCAGAACTGATTTAATTTCTTGATCTCTAAACAGCTGCAGTCGCATTATTAATGCACCACTTGCGTCATCATTATCAGCTTTGTTTTGGTTGTAGTGGACTATGTTGACCATGTGTTTCAAAGAGATTTGTTTCCACCTTTTGTTTCAGGAGATCCATCGGTTTTGGTGCGTCTCATTCATGACGGTCAGCTGAGACTCGATAAGATTGAGGATCACAGCGAGGAGGAGCTGAAAACAATACTGGATGGCTGCGGTGGGGCCATCGCCCCAGGCTCCACCAAGGTGTGTGTGTGTGTGTCTGCGTGTGTGTGTGAATGTGAGTATGAGTGTGAGAAGCATGTGCCTATGCGGTTGTTATGCACATGAACACACGTTTTTTCTGCTGTATGTTAATGAGTTGACTTAAACATGTTAACTGTAAAATATTATTCAAAACACGTGTGTCACTGGACAAACACCCCAATCATGTGAGGAGTTCTTCAACAAAGCAAAGGAAATCCCCCCTCCCTTCCCTCCCCTCCCTGCCCCGACACCCCACGGTCTTTAGGTTTTGTTCAAGGATATCAGTAAGTTTGTTTGTTAGCTAGCTGTAATGGGAGTTTGAATCAGGCTGAAAAAATGACCCCAATTCACGGTATGAGCAAATCTTTGACATACTTACATCTATGAGTGAGCATGTGTGAACATAAGTCTCCTCTCTGTCTTCTTTGTTAGAACGAGCTCCTGGCTTCTCTGATCTCATTGTGCACGCTTGTTCATAGCGGCCTCTCCACGGCACCACAGCCCCCTCCACACCTCACTGCTGGCAAGCTGTCTAAGGTCTGCCCCCACAAGGTAAAAACAGTAGCTTTGTAATGTTGTTTTGACCAGTCACCCAAATCAGTTCAAAGCAGTAACTCGAGGTTAACTGAGCCTAAAACACACGTGTAACATTCCTCTGTGAGCTCTAACTGTCCACCTCTGTGCCATTCATGTGACCAGGTGGTGTGCGGCTCTAAGTACTTGGTGAGAGGAGAGACGGCTCGGGATCACGTGGACCTGCTCCTGTCATCTCGCTACTGGCCCCCAGTCTATGTTAGTGACTGTGCCCGTGAGGTGGCTCTCTGTACGGACATGCTGTATCCAGACCTGGCAACCCAGATGTGGGGCAGGAACCAAGGATGCTTCTGTGATCCCTTTGAAAAGCCAGAGGTGAGTTAGCCCAGTCCAATTAAGGAGCTCACACTTTGCTGCTTAAAATGGAAAATGAACAAAGTTAAATGGTTGATGTGTAGTTTTACAGTGATGAACAGATATATTCACATTAATCACACAATGATTGAATGGTGAATATAAAATTGGATTTTTTGCTTGTGACCTGATTTATTTAAATAAAAAGGAGTTTTTTGTGTTTGCAAAATATTTAATGTAAAATATATTATATTGTGTTAACTACTGTTATTTATTTTAACCCTTTTTATCTTGTTCCATTGTTAACACATCTCTGCTGACAAATGAAAGGCTGTGTATTTTTTTCATCTTTGGTAAAGGCTCATTGTCGCTCTCGTTTTTCATCTTCAGTTTGTGTCATGTGCTGAGCTTCAGGATCAGCCGTACAGTGCCGATCTTTCCTTGGTTGCAGAGAACCAGCAGGTCCACCCCATCACCAAATCTTCTTCATGTTGGCTGGTTCGTCCTCCTGGACCAGAGCAGCCTCCAGACCACCACTCAATGTCTCTCTGCAGAGACCTGGAGCCCTATGTCAGACTAGTGGGGGAGCTGGAGAACGAGAAGGAAGGGATGGGTGATGAGCAATCAGAACAGAAAGAAAACGCTGAGAAAGACATCACAGAGGAGTGTTCCCCTGTGAGTGATGCACGGCGGCAACCTATGGTTTTCAGTAACACAGCCTATTACTATCTATACAACCGTCTGGTAGATTACCTCACCAGCAGGGACATTGTGAGCCAGCAGATCAACCAAGTGGTGAAGGCCTGCCAGCCAGGAGAGGTGGTGATTAGAGATGCTCTGTACCGGCTGGGAGTGGCACAGATCAACACGGAGAAAGAGGAGGAAGAAGGAGGAAGTGGAATAGATCCACAGACACAAGACAGAGGGACAGAGAAATATGAGGTGGAGGTTGTCCTGCCTGAAAAAGAAAGTTGAGGATGGACACCTAGATGAATCGACACATGGACAATGGAGTTGACTCAATGTAAAAATGGCTGCATGCAAAGAGATGATGGCAGAACAAAAGAGACACAGAGAGAAAAGGAGATGCCATCAGGAGAGATGAAAGTGCGACCAGAAGCAGTGCTAACCCGGAGAACAACTGAAGGAGCAGAGAGTACCACATAGTGTTTCAACTGTTAAAGGAGGACCAGCAGGCTCCAGCAGTTATACAGAAATATGCTGATTATGAATGAAGTGGGTTGAATTAAAAAAAAAAAAGTGGACCTTATAGAGGGCAGTGAGAGGCCCTCAGAGTGTTCTGCAGTGGTTACTATAAAGAAATACAGTGTCAAACAGGTTTCTAAGTCATTTTGAACTATCTATAGCAGTAAGTGCAAGAATAAGCGTATGTTAATATGGTGGAGAAAATGCAACAATTCCACTAATATGGTGCCAAGACTTAAAAGAAGTGAAAGTGTATGATAGAAAATTGAGCCCTAAACTTGCTCTCCTGTGACTGACCGAATGTAAACAGGATTTTAATAAGTCAGCTGCTTAAAGCTTAGAAATATTTAATGGCAAATAATCAACTATTTATTTCTCTTGTATGTGCAGAGACATTTTTGCTTCATGTTTTACAATCTTACCTCTCACCTGCCACTCGTTGCCTTTTGGACCGTTTTTTTTTTCTTTTTTGGAAAGTGATGATCAAAAATGTGTCTGTTCACTTTTACGTTATCATAATGTGATGAAGGACTGTGTGGCCTTTTGCTTCTTTTTGTCCAAGCGGTGGAGATACATTCAAGCACGTTCTCTTGACTCATGTCAAAAAATCATCAGTCAGCAATTGACAATAAATGAAATACAATTAAAAACATGGACCTGTCAGCATGAAATGCCTTACAAATGGAACTGATTACTGTTTTTTGTTTGAGTTTTTTTTTGTTTGTTTGTTTTTTCCAGATAATTGTGTGACTTTAGAGTCCTGATAAGCTTTGTTGTCGAGAAACTGTTAAAGGATCTGAGTCATTAAGTTAGTAATATAAATCAGTGTCTAAACCAGTGTCTGATATAGTATTATTTCCACCTACTAAATCACTTGCTCATGAGGCTGTTGGTAACATTTAAAGATAAGGAGGGGCAATATTTCTGTGATTTGCTGAGCAGCTTCTCTAAACTGGACTCGGTCTAAAAATGCTCTTTTATAACTCAGTGGAGGTAGACAGTCTAGTGACACGTAATCCTGCGCTGGCCACAAACCTAACAACTGTGAAACAGTTTCTTACTCATATCTTCATAAAAAACTGCCCACCAGAATTACTATCATTGCCGTACCAGTCATGTGATATGAAAAGAGGCTTCAGACATCATGGGTGTCACAGTTATCTTAAGTGTCACAATGAAAAAAGTGTGTAAAGAGTGCGACAGGCAGCTTCCTTAGCATCAGACATGAGTTAAAAGGCAGAGACTCTGACACGGTGAAGTGAAGATCATACTGTACATTGTTGTCTATTCTTAAGGACCTTAACTTTACAGCTCTTCATGTTAATATGTTTGGTATTTAAAACAAACTCCTGCTGTATTTAATGATTTTTTTCTTTTCTCCTTTTATTTAGACTTCTTATAATAACTCTTTTTTTAGCACCATATCGCTGCTAATTATGGGATTTTCCCACAAGGGAAGTTATACAGGGAATGTAGAGTTACAGTAATTGTGTGTGAAGGATTCATTGGACTTTGATCCACTAAGTTTCAAAGAGATATATTGTGTTTTTATACTTTGCAGAATAATGCTTTGCATGCAATATGATGCATCGCTACGGGCATCCCACCACCAACACCAGCTCTAACAGTACAGAGCTCTCCATTTTCAGAATGACTACTCAGTTCAGGCCTCAGTTCAATCATTTGTCATATGTTTACATGTTACTGATAATGCTAATAGATCTTTATTTATCTTTATTATTTACTCAACATAAGCAGCAACTTAGGATTCATTTTGAAGTAACACAAGCAGTGTGATAAGTCAGTCCAAATCAACCAACGTAACAGCAAAGGCAGTTTATACTTTAACCATCCACTTATTGTACTGGAGTGCTGTTATGTAAACTTTGCATGTGTGAGAAATAATTGTTTAAAATCCTGATAACAAAGTTAGAAGGGGTAAACATCATGACAAATCCCAGAAGTGTTATGATGTTGCCAACAAGATTGCTAAAATGACAAGCAATCATCTTTGGATCAACGCACCATATACACTTTAATCATGTGAAGAAATTAACCCATAGGCGTCTGTGGAGATTATTTAATTATATAATTATGCCCCACATAACTCTCTGAAATCAGGGATTGTTGTTGAAAACATACTTCATGAAGTAAAAACAAGGATCTTCGAGTGTTGAGCCAGACGAAGGAAGAAAAGCTTGCCAGACTTTCTGTTGCCTCAGCGATGGATGAATACTGATGAATACTTCCCTACTAAGATTTCAAAGTTGTGCAATGGTGACCGATGCTGTGGGAAACGTTCCAGAGGAAATGCAGATTGGACACTATCCAATCAAAAATAGGAAGTGAGGAGAGCAGAACATCAAGGCTGCACAGTTTCTGTGTGCACACATGTCAGATATACATGATGTTCCCATAGTAAACACACTTTAAAACGTGTCAGCTGAGGTTGGAGTTTCAATGGTAAAGCTTTATTCAACACATTTGCAGGTTCTGTGTGATTAAATTTGCAGCTTTTGCATTGATTGTCTCATTTGCACAAAAAAGGGCACAACACAATATATGAAATATTGATGTAGGACTGTCTACTCTACATTTCAGTGAAAATAAAGATAATTCTTGATTTACATGATTAGATATATACATTAAAAGACATCTCACTGGTCTTCTATTCAAATGCAAGCACATTTGAAATGCCTGAAGTCATACAAATTTGCTGTTTCTATCTTTCACATAGCTTATATGTTATTCTAAAATCTTCATACAGCTGGCAGTGTAGGCTGACTGGTACATAACTTCATAAAAGACACAAGTGAAGCTTACATTCTAACATTCATCTATCTTTACAGGAATGAGAAGTTTTGTGCCAAAACAAAACAAAAAAGAACAGAAAAACGAAGAGAAAACCTTCACATTGTTCAAACATTGTTCACCTGATCCACCGTGGATCCACAGATTTCCCTGCTCAGTTCAGTTGTATTCCCTGCTCCTAAATCACACTGAACACTGGTTAATTAATTACATTGAAGTGTAGCAATCACATGTTGCCACCAACTGACAGCTACTGTAAGAGAGTCACAAGAAACGCAGCCATGACCAAAGCACAGAGAGGAAAACAACATGGTCATTCTTTGCCTCCTCCATGGTCGATTTAGCATGTTTAAAGCAGGGAGAAACACTTGCACTCTTTCGATGTTCGGTGAAGGTGATTACAGAATAAGACCACGTATGGATTGGGTGCTCGGCCCTCACAGTTTTGGACTCCAGTGTTTGTGACTGTTGGCGTGCTTCCTCTGAGAAACCCATACATGCAATAAAGTGATGAAAAGGAAGTGAACCTGCTGACAAAAGTGACCAAAGTCTTTACAAAAACAACACATCCGCTCTCAAGGGACAGTTATAAAAATCAGTAATAAACATAGTGAACAATATATAATTCAAAACACACATGTGGAGAAGAAAGGACAGGCAGTTTTTGTGTCCTTTACTTAAACTGTGACAGATTATACCTCAAATACATAACATGAGGAAGGATAAAGAGTCAGTGAGGGAGTAATGTGTAGGATAAGATACAGCTTTGGATGTTTGTGTGGTTTGTCGACATGTTTCCTCCTTTCATGTCTGCAGTCGGTGGGTGAGACGTGGCAATTTCTAGTCATGGTCTGCAAAGAGGCAAGTCACATGCCTGCTGCAGCTGCTCGTCTGTCTGTCGCGCAGGCACAAACAGCAAAAAATAGCTGTGAAGGCGACTGTCTGCAACTGTCCAGTGGTTGGAACATAACTGCTGGTGCTTTGGCCACAATCTACAGCTTATCCCATGATGCTTCCTGATGAGTGATTGATTTATTGATTGATTGGTGGCGAGGGTTTTTCAACAAAACTGGTAGTTGTTGGTCTTCATCAGAGGCTGCTCCTCTTCCTCGTGGTCACAAGACTGGTCACAGGGGCCGTCACAGCACTTGGGCTCGTCACACACTTCACCCTCCGTGACCTGCTGCTGCACATTCTGGTAGATTAGCTGTGGAGAGGCATCAGTGCAATGGTTAGGCTTGATAAAGAAAAGCCAAATATCAGCTTCATCCTTCATCAGGCGTCAGTATTAAGGTGATATAGGTGAAAGATGGGCGACTATCATCAGTCGCCTGTTATGTGCCAGAGAATGTTACTTTGAGTATCTACTTTGGGAACAACACCCAAATAAGATTTTATTGCAAACAATCCAATTCATTGAATTAGTTTGACAGCACTGCTAAATTTGTTTTCTCTTTAGAGAATTAAATTGAAACTAAAACAAGGTTTCCTGAGGACATGTTGGCAGGAGATTCATGTTTTGTGCCTTGTGTAGTTGTGCTGAAGCCAGACTGGAGCCACTAGAACCTGCTCCACACTAACCCACCTGTTCCTGCTCTGGTTGGTCCCCAAGCAGTCGCTCTATCATCTGGCTGATCTTGCTGAATGTTGGACGCTCCGTGGGCTCCAGATTCCAGCACATCTTCATGATCATGTAACTGGAACAAGAGCAAATCAGATTTATTTCTGACAAATTTAACCAGACAAAACGTTAATTGATGCTCTTCATCACTGCCTGGGATTTATATCTGAAGTGATGCACCTGATCTTCAGTGCAAACTGCTGAACTTTTTGTGGTGAAAAATAAAGGAGAAATCAGAGCCAAAATAAAAATAAAGATGACAAACTAGAAAATTCCCTCTGGGAAATTTTGAAAGGGCCACGGGGGGCTACTGCCGGGGGTACCATCTCTGTCAACATGGGAATCAAACCCACCACCAAACTAATCAGACAGACACATCATCATCTTGTACTGAGCACTGATATTGAGGAGCCATAATCACATTAAGTCACCTGTGTGTGTGTGTGTGACTGTAATCACATAAAGTTACCTGTGGTGTGTGTGTGTGGAGAGAAGTGCGGGCATGTGTGTTTTGTGTCAGGCGTGTGTGAGAGTGAGGAGTGTGCGCGCATACGGGAGACGAGTGAACACATACGCGTGCATGTGAGTGTGTGTGTGTGTGAGTATCTATCTGTAACTCTGATCACATAAAGTTGCCTGTGTGTTTGTGTGTGTGTGTACATGTGTGTGGTAGAGGAGTGTGTGTCGTTGTGTTTGACAGAGCCTTGACATAAATGTATGGGGGACAGGGGCTCTAGCCACAGACTCAGAGGTTGCCATGACAACTTGAGGTGGTTGTCAATGACGACAGCGCCACCCTAGCCAGAAACGTGGAGAAAAAGGGCGATTTTCTCCCTCTGCGCTGGTCTCACGTTTGAGCTTATAGCAACAAAACGGTAGCTCCTATCAGAAAAAACAGCAGACCCTGGGCGGCGTAAGGACTTCCTGAACACTTTGATATGCTTTTGGTGTTTCTACAGTAAATATTTTAGAGATGCGGGCGAGTTTCAAACAGGGGTCCCTTCTGCTTCTCTCGGAAAATCTTTGTATTAGAGTCAATGAGGAACAGAGGAGATGTGACCGCACTGAGAGGCTCAGAATTTAAATTCTGTACGTCTCTCTGCTTTGATGAGCACATTGTCAGAAACAGAACAAGTTTGTCTACAACTGTGGAAAAAATCATGTGTGTAGAGTGTAATTTGTGGCCAGGAGGATGAGAGAAAGAGAAAAGTTTCAGACAATTTCAGACAACTTCTCCCACTCTAGCTGATGATGTCACCCACTCTAACACGAACATTCCATGCAATACACACCCATTATAATCTCAAAATTTCTCCAAAAATGATCATGGTCATTGAACAGTGATTGATCAAAAACTATATGACCTATCAAAACGTGGATTAATACACCAACACACAAGACGTGTGTCTACAGTTTAAAGTTCAAATGAAGTCTCTAGGTGAAACTATGCCTGAGCAGTAGACGTTTGAAAAACTCCAATGATTGTTCTTTTTCGCGACTTACGTCGCGAAAAATTCGTATTTCGTAGAGAAAAGTAATAGCACACCGATCCCGATCAAACCCCACGTTTTGATATATAATTTGTCCTACAACTCCTAAAGCTGCAGGACGAGTTAAGGGACGAAATTTTGTAGGAAGAGGAAAAATAAGAAGAAAAAACACGCAGTATAACAATAGTGCCTCGGTGCGTTGCCCCGTGGCCCTAATAAGAAGAGACTTATGGAGGCGGTGACGCAGTTTGATAAGAGAGACTCTTCATAAGAGTCCCTGCCCCTCCAGTCTCATTTTGCTGCCGTGAAATACCAGTTACATGGGCTCCTAGCTTTGAGATCATGTGGCTAACAGGCAGAACTGAGGCCTGACTCACAAAAGAACAACAGATGATTAGGCCCTGACTCAGATTCAGACCCCTCCGTTTCCACAACACAGTTATTCCGGGTGGTGTGACAGTCACATCAAATCAGCACACACAGATGTTTGGGCCCTCTGAGATACTGGGAAAAACACTCTCTTTATTTTCTCATCCTGGCTCCTTGTCTAGGAGGTTAGGTCCACTGAATTTTGAGTTTGGGGTTAGGAGATAATCCAAAGCAAGCTAATTAAAATCAGGAATAATGGAAGTACTTCATGTGTCAGTTATTTCCAATGGGAGAGAGTATGGCACATTGGCAGTGGAAAAAAGGATCTTTGTTCTGTTGTGACGAACATGTGGGGAGCATGCCGTTTGAACTATCTGTTAGTAAAGTCAACTCAGGATCCACTATTTTTTTCTCATAAATCAGTTTTTGTTGATGCTTGTGCTAACTTAATATTGTGTACGAGCTGATAGTTGCCATTTTTGCAGCAGGTCTTAGCTGTTAGGAAGCATAACCACAGAATTACTACTATTTTTCGAGCCCAATTTTTACCACCAGATATAAAGGTGACTTTTACTCTTTACTCAGTAAAGTCACAAGAAATAGAGTTTTAAAAATAGTGATAGAAAAAATGGCGTGTGGAAGAGGCAGCAGTGATCCGTCCTGGTTTTAAGTACGCCTTCAAGTGTTGAGCTTACATTTCAGGGGGGGCAAAGTCTGGTTGGGACATCTGGTATCCACGCTTCACCATCTTGTAGAACCTGGTGTCCACAGCCATGCTGGGGTAGGGGCTCTTGCCTAATAGGAAAGAATAGACTTTTATTTAAGAGAGAAAAAGTAAATGTGAGTAAGTGTTGTTGACACATGGATGTGTTCTGACCTAAGGAGAAGATCTCCCACAGGAGGATGCCATAGGACCAGACGTCACTCTGGACGGTGTACACACAGTCAAAAATACTCTCTGGAGCCATCCACTTGACAGGAAGACGAGCCTTCACACACAAAAGGATATAGAACGTTTTGTTTTGTTTTGAAGCTGAACTCATCTCATATAAGGGTTTAAAATGTGGATCTATTGTTCTCATGTGCTCACATTGCCTTTCACCACATAGTTGGTGTCATTCATGATGTCACGTGCAAGGCCAAAGTCACAAATCTTGGCCTCTCTGCGGTTGGTCAATAGGACGTTCCGAGCAGCCACGTCTCTGTGAATACACTGCAAACACACACAGATACACAGTTCATATATAGTCTTTCACAATAGAGTCAGTAGATGGAGCACTGTAGCATGAAGAATTGCAATCAAATACATTGTAAAACTGTGACAATGAGTGAATATGAACAACGTAATGGGAAATACCCTTCATAAGCCCCTCACAATGGATTTCACACCCTTCATTTATCATATTCTACACAAAGTCATACTTTGTCATACATGTCTATACCCGCTTTCTAGGGACAGTCCAGCAACTTTAGCTGAAGAGGGATGTTTTTATTTTATTTAGTATGTATGTTGTATGGTATTTGCACATTTAAATCTGTTCCATGGATAAAAATCACTCACATTTTTGGCAGCCAGAAAGTCAAGGCCCTGAGCCACTTGAAAGGAAAACCTCAGCAAGTCATCAATGTCCAGCGGCCAGTCACCAGTCTCCTCACATACAGGGTCTGAGAATGAATCAAAGAGAAATAATATTAGTAACACCCAGGGAGAGGAAGAAGAGGCGGAAAGCTCCTGCATAATTACTGCATTTGTGTAAATGAAAGTGGGATTCAGTGGGTAAACATTTCACCTTGAGATGATTCCACACTCGGCAGCTGGCTGGGTCTCATCTCCATGTAGCTGCTGGACGATGCACTGGAGATCCCGCTGTCACTGTTGGATGGAGAAAACACGTCAGTGTGACATCAACACTTTCAAGTCATCCATCATCAGGCTGCACGTGTTTGTTTTGGAGGTGTACCTTCTGATGAACTGTTTCTGATTGCATATGTTCTTGTAGTCATTTGAGCTCTCCATGATGTCAGGAATGTTCATAACAAAGTTCACAAACGTCTCAGCCTTGTGGCGAAGGAAGTTGAGGAGGTCACCGAGGCTGCAGTATTCTGTGATCACAAGCACTGGTCCTGATGAGGAAACACACCGAATTAAGACCCCTTCAACAAAGACAAACTGTGTTTCCATGCAAATTACTTAGTTGTACTAGTTAAGCAGTTTACTGGCTGAGTGAGAACATTCATAATCATGTTTTTACTATATTCTGATTTGATCAAATATGATACAAAACATATTCAAGATGACGTCTGACCTCCGTAGGTGCAGGCTCCCAGTAGATTGACGATGTTCTTGTGATGTCCTAAGTGGCTCAGGATCTTCAGTTCAGACATCAGAGCCTCCCTCTCATCTGGATGGGCACTGGCTGCATAACCACATTACAGATTTTCATATCATTAAATCTCATCATGTTTTAGGCTTTCTCTCTCTCTCTCTCTCACTCATTCTCAGATGCATCAGTCATAATTTTCATGTTATCTGGAACATCTTCAGATTTGCCAGTCATTCTGACTTGTTGGCGTAAACAAAGATCTCTCTGTTGATTCAAAGCTCTGAGCCATGCCTCACCTTTTAACATCTTCACAGCCACACGAATCACATTGTCTTCCTTTCCTAGGCCATAGGCTGTGGCCTCAACGACCTTTCCAAAAGCTCCTGCACCCAAGATCTTCCCTGGTTGAACAGAAAACATAAGAGTGTAACAAAAGCCAGCGTATGTACTATTAAATTTCATATCATTTTAAAATGATGTTTTATGATTTAATGATTATCAAAATCTTTAATGCTCTGAATCATGGGAAAAGGTTCCAAAATATGAGCATTTAGGAACAGTATAAGATCAATTGCTACAAACCGAGCCTCAGCTTGTCTCTTGGGAACTCCCACTTCTCATTATATGGCAGCTGAGTGGGGTCAATGAAGGTGTAGTTGTTTCCATCTCTTGCCTCAATGATCTTCCATCGGATCTCATACCTGGGTTTCTGTAGACAATAGTAGGACAAAACAGCACTAAATCAAAGTGGCATCACCCACGACTCCTTGACAAGTCTGATCAGCATTTACCACCTGTATGTTACATGTGTTTTTACACTAACCTGCTTATATTTGTAAAACAGGAAAATCAGGAGTACGAGGAGGATGGACAGAATTCCTGCTGCTCCAGCCAGAATGGAGGTGAAGAGTTGATCTGTCCAGTCAGAGAAAAATCAATATTAATACATAATTCATTAAAGCATATACACTAATGTATGACTACATCTCATAAGCTGATATCTCTTATGTGTTCCCTACAGTACTACTATGATTGGTCGATTGGAAAGGATTTCTACAGTTAAAGAAAGGGACCAGGCGACCATGAGAACATTTTACAAACCAGATGTAACTTTGGGTTGAGCCTAGAACAGACGACAATTACAACTCTGATCATAACATGAAGTCAAATTCTCACCAGAAACCTCCATGGCAAAGGTGTCGCTGCTGACACCGACAAGGTTGAAGGCCACACACTCCACAGTCATCCTCTGACTGGATGGCCCCACGGTGAGGACGCTCTCCACCCCCACGGCCCCATACTCCTTCCTCTGGACCTCAACTGTGGGAGCTTGGAGGGGGATCGCCAACTGCAGCCCTGAGGTGCTTTCATTGCACCTGCGTCATCAAAACACATATGCAGTTAGACACAGACCCCAAACATCCCATGAGAGTCGGTTCTAAAACCTTACTGGGGTAAAGTCTCTGTTAGATGGCCCCCAGTTGCACAGTGATACTTACGTGGGCCGTATCCCAAAGCACTGGTACCACATGATTCTGGGAGCAGGGTACCCAAATGAGGTGCAAGTGAGAGTGGTTACGTTTTCCCATCTCACGACAGCAACAGGTCTCTCTGCCAGCGAAGAAAAAAGAAGGAAGAGCTCAAGTTCAGCTTCGCTAAACTGCCAGAAATATCTATCACATTATTCGGCAGTATGATCCACAAAGAAACTTTTATTTTGCCCCTGTCAAACTGTCAGAAAGACAAATAGTGCCACCAGACCATGGATGTTTTTACTGCTTTGATTTGTGTTTAATCAAATCACTTACGATACATTTGGACTTGGAAGGAGATGGATGCATTTGTCAAGTCGCTGCGGGCATAAAATGTGTACTGGCCTTGCTCCTGTGCATTCATTCTCTTCAGCTGCAGAGTGGCATGGTATCTAAATAGAAAAAAAGCAAACCAAATATCTTTAAACTGAGAAAAAGAGGAATGTCTACAGAGTCAAAGAGGTGACTAATTCTGCGGTTTGAATTCAGACATGTCCTATTTATCATCAGCGAGTACGTCAAGGGACTAAAAAGAGAACATATCTCTTCCCTCTAGCAACAGTTTCATGACCCAAGAAAATATAATGACCTTGAGGTTCCCTGTCAAATCTACCCAAAATGCACGGTAAGCATTTTTCCCACTGTAGCTTCCCCTTCCTGTAGTACACTTGATTGTTTTTGAAATTGAAACTGTGCTGTGTGCCTGTCAGAGAGCCGCTTTCACTTGACTTTTGACTTTTGTTTTGGCTCCAGCAGCTCAGGCTGTCGGACTGTGTACCTGTTGTTGTATCGGATAAACTTGTGCTCCTGTGTGGACGTGTTGGGAGACGTTGGTGTGTGCCATCTGTGCTCTACGATGTGAGGGTATGCTTCAATGAGCACACTGAGCTCCAGATCCTCTCCCTCGTTCACCTCGACCGAAAGACCCTGGTGGGCCAGTTTGGGGGACAGCTGTGGCAACAGCCTGATATAGGGCTTATCTGTTTGCATGAATCAAGAGACATACTTTCAGTTTGTCATCTAGTGGTTAATAGATGCTCCAAGATTCTCACAATCAGTTATGGCCAGTGTGGTCGTTTCTGTGGCTTACCCACAACCAGCAGGTATGTGGTTGAACTGTTCACCCCTGCTTCATTGGTACCAATGCAGGAGATATTTCCTGTATCTGTGAGGTCCACAGCAGGAATGGTCAGGATGCTCTGTATGTCCAGACGGTTTTCTCCACTGGAGCGAACCCTCTCCTCAATGGTTGGTTTCTGAAGGAAAACAATAATTAAACCTCAGTGCATAAAGCTCATTATTTGCCCCAGTTAAAGATCCCAATGTGCTTCATACTGACCGACTTGGTGGTATATTTCCAGGTGACATTGTAGTTAAAGTTTGGGTTGTGTGTGGTGCAGCGAATCTTGAGTTCCTCCCCGACAATACGCACATACTCATCTGTCTCCAAGAAGACGTAGGGAGGGAAACGAAGCTCTGGAGCCACAAGAAATCACACATGAGTGCAAAACTGGATGCACCTAAACGTCATTAAACTTTCTTTACATGTAATCGGGTCTCACTCTGAATCACGTTGATGGAGAAGGCCTTGGAGGTCCTCTCCACTCCATTGACCTTGGCTGTACAGACGTAGTCAGCATTGAAGCTGGGGTGGAGGTTGTGGATGAGAATACCACGGTGTCTGTCAACTGTGTAGTTCATTCCCGGCGGTACGGTGGTGCCATTGTCCATGCGGAGGCCCAGCTCTGTGGCTGTGGGGTCGGTCAGCAGACAGGGCAGCAGGTAGTCCTCACCTTCTTTCTTCACCACCCGCAGGGAGGTGCTGCTGGTCCAGAACACACGGTTTGGATCTAACAGAAGAAGATGGGGAGAATTTTTTATATCATACATCAGAATTCTGAGAAATTCACCTCAAGGGAATCAAACAAGCAATCACTGACAGGTACAACCAGTGTGGACAATAATCCTGAACCTCAAGAAGCTTGTCCGCATTTATCTGAGCTCACCTTTTACATACACATGCACTGAAGAGGTCAGGTCACGATGCTGAGCAACATAAAAGCACTTGTATGTTCCAGTGAACTCTGCAGTGGGACGCTCCACCTTTAAGGTGCGGATGTTGCCGTTGCCCTTTGACACATAGCGTCGATGTTTGGACAGCCTGGTTTGCCAGTTTACGTGTCCGTCACCCTCACACCTCAGATCAAGAGGGGTCCAAGGTTTGACCACCAGCTCAGAACTGCTCACCACCTTAGAGTTGAACTTGATCACTGGACGCCTCCATTCTGCTGAGAAGGAATGAATACTTTTTAGATCATGGAAGCACATAGGTTTTCAGACTATTCTTATTTCACTGTTCAGGAAGTTTTCGTGTTTTATTCATTTTAAGATAATCGAGAACTCAGAGATGTCTCATCTGCTCCAGGATCCAGATTTATGTTGGAAGTAATTTCATGAATTCAGGAAACAGATTGAAGACTTGGACCAGAATAACATCTCCAGTCCTTCTCACTTCTGCTTTTTGCAGTGTTGCTATCTAAACACTGGCAGCATGAAAACAGAAAATATGGAGAGATCCAAATCTGTTTCTGGTTAATTTTTACTGGGGTGGGGCTGCACAGTCAAGCATTTTAAGCAAGGAAAATGGAGTTATAACTATCAGGCATCTTTGGGGGGGGGGGTTTCTAAAAAAAAAAAAAAAAAAAAAAAAAAAATGAAAAGTCCCAAAAAGAGTCCCATCCCTGAGGGAATAAAAGACATTTAAAGATGAAGAACAGGGCTCTCTTTGATGGCTTTGGAAGTTTTGGAAGTTTGTAGAATAGAAACTGATCAGGACAGTCCACTGCATATCGGGGTTGTTTGAGGTTAAAACTGGATTTTTGTTGTGGATGGGGAGTACCTTTCCTGTATGTCTCTCTGCATTTCTCTCTCATCAAGTATAGAAACTGAACTTTCAGTAAAGGTTATAATAGTTTCCATTTCGATGTTTTTACAGTGTCTTTTGGAGCTTGAAGCAGAACTGAGATTCTGTGTTCAGCATGTTTTTTCATTCACCACTAGATCATAAAGAAGGACTGGGAGGGAGCTGTTGGAGAAAACCTATCAGCATTTTTATTATTTTCTGAACATCCTGACTGTCAGAGTAAACAGTTGCCTTTCACCCAAAACCCTCTCTCCGATCATCTAAATGAACTATTCATCCAACCTCAAAATGACCCCAATTACACCTCACACAGTAATCCACCAGAAAGCAAAACGAATCTCTTCAGCTGTAATTAACCCAAACAACAGATGCTTTTATGTGCTCAAATAAAAACACATGAAATTGCAATTTGTTGCCCTGTGGGTCATACCCATACTTGTGCTCAGAACCTCCTCCCCAAAAAAAGTATCACAATAATGACCCCCAAAAAACAACTCATGATACTGCAGACACTTGTTCTGCTCATTACAAATAACAGTGTCAGATTTCAGGTTTTCTGCCGTCCTCCACACTGACTGTAGTTTTATGAAACGTGTAGGAAATTTCCACAAAAATCACAAGAGCTTTTAAACAATTAGATAATTTCAGGATGATTTTATTATTTAAAATTTGTCTTATTAGTTATGGGCAGATGAATATATCATGTAAAAATTGATATTATTCCATTTGATTCAATTGAGATGTGTTTAAATCCATGATGAGTTGTTTTTACTTTATGTGACATCAGTATTAGATTTTACATTTTTATGATTTGCGTTTTTTAAGAGTGTTTTCTTATGATGTTCTATTTCAGATTATCAGTCACTCATTCATGATCCACAGTAGTTGCCGTCACGATAAAAATCGCAGATCTCTGCAGCTGTAAAGTTAACAGTCTGTGTCTGTTGGGCCTTACCTGAAGCAGCAGAGGCCACGATCCCCAGCAGCAGCGTGAGGTAGGACTGCATCCTGGATCAACTCCAAACCTGCCGTTTGAAGGTTGTTGTCTGTCTGTGCTACACAATGCTTTTCTTATGATCTATGTGTTGGAGAAAGAGAAGAGAGCACTACCTCACAAGCTGTGCTGTCACTCATTCCCATATTGAACTTCTCTTTTCTGAATTGCCAGAGCAGCGCTGCCGGTAAAGATGAGCCTATGCTCAACTACAGTCCACTACTGCAGTACTACAGTCCACTGCTGTGTTAAATTGTCCTTCACATACACTGAAATAAAGAAACAGGCTAATTTATTAAAGCATTTCTTAGTCACAAGGAGAGAAATAGTTCACCTTTAGATCTAAAAATACAGATTAATTGCCATGCATTATGGAGGCATCACTGATTTATTTCAAATCCTCACCTGTGGATGTTGCCAGCAGAACAGAAGAGTACAATAATGTCCCTGGGTTTGATGTTTCCAGCATCCAGAGCAGAGACAAGAGTCTCTTCTTCCCTTTCTGTGTGCCTCTGCCCTTCTTCTTCTCTCCTCTGCTTGTTTACAGTGTCTTTGACCACAGAAGTCACACAGCAAACATGAAATCTTTCAGACAGCAAGTAGTGGAGGGTGGAGGGAACTGTGTGTGTGTGAGGGGGAGGCGGATCAGCATATCACGCTCAACTAATTAATGAGCTAGTACCAATTTGCCACAGAGAGGCACAATTCTCCAGAGACACCCGTGGAGGTGAGACTAATCGTCTCCATCACTGTAGAGCCATGGCTGCCAGGCTTTTCTAAGCCGGAAAAACGTGGACTCATGGGAGAGGGGAGGACAGTCAAAGGGCTCTTAGAAATCTGACCCGGGAGTCAGAGAGAGATGAAGGTGCTGACTGAGAGAAGTCACTGACTCCACTCCTAGGCAGGATCTGCTCTGAGCAAGACTTCACATCAGGAAAACATCCTTTGAGATCTGGTTACACACCACTGACAGTGTTTTATATTATTGAGACCAATGGCATTAGTAGATTAATAGTTTAGTTTAGTGTAGTATTTTTGAACATTTTAAGCAGACAGAGACACATGAGAGACACACTGACTCACAAAAGACTCACACTTCCAGTTATACCATGATAATACACATTTATTGTCACATTTACAACATATAAAACGACACATATAAAAATACATTTGTAAACGTTAAGAAGAGCTTTGGTACCATAGCTTGTGATACAGTGATTTTGTGCATTTTAAACTGTGTAACATATGCTACAGGAAAACAAAGTGTAGTGTTTTAAAGGGTGGTTTATGTAATGGAAGTAGACATTGTGTAAGTAAATGTTAAAACAATGCAACACAAGACTAAAGGCGTCATTTACACATATGGCTATCTGGCTTCCTTGAGTACAATAGCCCCACTGGCGTGCACAGACTTTTTGAAGGGCAGGGGCGAAAAGGAAAAAGAAGGGCACATATAGAGGGCAATTTAGTGTATTTTGCCAACGAGGAGGGCACTTTAGCATGCGCTTTTGGCTCCCAAGAGGGCACTTTAGCGAGTTTTGGCTCCCAGAGGGCACTTTAGCACGCATTTCAGCTGCCATGAGGGCACTTTAGCACGCATTTCAGCTGCCATGAGGGCACTTTAGCACGCATTTCGGCTGCCATGAGGGCACTTTAGCACGCATTTCGGCTGCCATGAGGGCACTTTAGCACACGTTTTGGCTGCCATGAGGGCACTTTAGCCCGCGTTTTGGCTCCTAGAGGGCACTTTAGCACACATTTTGGCTTCCAAGAGGGCACTTTAGCACACGTTTTGGCTCCCAGGGGGCACTTTAGCACGCGTTTTTCAACAATTGGGCCACGAGGGGGGGCAACCCCCCCCCCCCCAGTGCACGCCAGTGAATAGCCCTTCATGTCAGCAAGCAACAATAGCTGTAAGACATAAATCTCTGTCTGTACAAAGGCATTTATGTGTGCCATCTTGTGCTAAGGCAGTGATACGCTGTATTTATTATATTCACTTGAGCCGCCTGTCATCACAGAAACTGTGTCATAATCACTTTAACAGCCACAAACTTAATGCATAAATCAAAGTTCTGAGTTGTATCGTTCTATCTTTAACATAGTGTACATGTATCTTTCTTTATATTGAATTTCTAGATAAAGTGCAAATCTGGCACAGAACGGCGAATCGAGCCTACACAGAACAAGTATTCAAAATGAAACACGCTATTCAAAATTCACAAATGAAATATACATTTCATATAATCCCAAAAATCTCATATATTTCCCAAAGAAAGAGAAGAAAAGTGGAAAAATCTATGGCATACAAAACTAAAAACAAAACAAAAAAAAAAGCTAATTTCATAGTAAAACAGTGCATGTAGATTCTGTCTGCATTTCATTTCCTGGCAATAACCTCTTTCAAAAATATTACACTACAATGACCGCAGCTATTTAAATTCAGTTATCAATATTCTCACATATCTGATGATAATTCAGGACCTAAAGTGATGTTACTGATTATCATTAATATTGGAGCTGTTCTTGTATGTAAACGTTTTATTTTTCTGTCTACAATTTTTATTGTTTTAACTATTTTGTATTATGTATTTATTAATGAAATTTTTTATGTAAAATAAACATTTTTTTCTGAAAAGGAGGACGGATATAATAATATAACTATAAGGTCTAAAATGGGACAAATAGCTAAATGTTTCTAAATAATAAGCCCATATCTAAACTGGAGCACACAGTAAACATGACTTTGCTTACTGTAAACTGATTCTAGGAGAGTGAGGACAGTACCGTACTAACATTGTGGTAAGCTTCCAATAAATGACTGTTTGATGCAGTCATGCTCATTATTTGTCACCGTTTGGCAGTTCCAGAGGTACTAAGTGTGAAACAAAAACTCAGAGAAGGGCAAAACTTTAGAGTGCTTACTGTGGAAATACAAAGATCGCCTTCTCGGTCTCCATTTTGCTACATTCTACTTTAGTCGTGTTCGCTTCCCTCTTTGTGTTAAGGCATATAAAAAAAGGGGAAAAACCAGAATGAGCTCTGGTTTCCCAGGGTTCTTACGTGCGACTACAGGAAACTGTCCTCTACCTCAGGCGTCCCAGAGGAGCCCAGCAGAGCGTCCCTCTCGCTGGTCTCCTCCAGCCTGTCCTCCTCTGGCAGAGTGTCAGCCGTGTCCTGAGACATGGAGTCGGTCTCCTCCTCCAGAGCAAGAGAGCTGAGGGGAAAAAAAAACAAAACAAGACACAGTGAGCTCAGTCACGTATGACTGACAAACTGATATGCTATAATCAGTATTCCTGTATATAATCCTGACATCTTCACTCCAGCAACTAAAGAGCTCCATTTCTAACCAAGTAGTGTTTCTGACTTTTGTTTTTATCACACATAAATAAATCATTGCTTTTAATGCTCAGCATTCATTTTTCAATACAACTCTGTGTAAATATACACTGAGTGCTCCCATTGTGCCTCTCTTATTAAATTAACAGGATGAATTGATTTACTGCCACACTGATCTTAATCAATTGATCCTTTTTTCCTACTAATCAATAATAAAAGAGTCAACAAGGATCTAAAAGTTAAAAAATAAATAAATTCTGAGTTGACTTACTGGAAGTTACACAACTGGAACTAAAATGTTTAATTTTGAAAAGCCATGAATACAGCTGTAACCAATGCATTATGCTTTTTTATTCTTGATCAATTTCTTATTATTTTGTTGATTATCTAAGTCATTTTTTGGTCCATTAAACGATGAGAAAATAATGAAAATACCCATCACAATCGCCAAATGACTTCTGTTTATCTAGTAATCAATTCATTGATAAATTGCTTCAGCCATAGCTGTACAGTTTTTAAAGAAAATTAGAAGGATGGTCATTGAATAATCTTGTTATTGATTGGCCCATGGTTGATTTTAAGCTTATTCTGCCTGATGTGTGAGCTCTTCATGGATAATGTGTCAGCTATCCCTGGCCAAACAGTTCTTCTCTCTCTTTTCTCAAGAGGAGGTCAAAGAGTTCAAACCCAAACTACAGTGTAAAAGGTACATGTGAGCAGAGGATTAACACCGCAGTGCCGTAACCTGCAATCACTTTCTGAATGACTCAAAGCAAAACAGAAACTACACCCTTTTTAATAACAATGAGTTCTGAAAGAACTTCTTCTTCTTTCATTCTGTATGTGAATTTATCAGCATTTTGTGTAGTGAAACATTTATTTGGTCTTGAGGCCAGGTTTGCTTGGCTGTGTATTCATATCTGTGCAATAAAAACATGTCTCCATGTCTGCTGTCATAATACAGCTATTGTCTCTCAGCTCAACATCTGGATGAGTGGGTGTGTGGTGGAAAAAATGCTCCTGTTAAGTAAATACATCCTCATTTTTCTTGCAACCCCATCATTCAGTACACGTCTGCTGCATGTTTTTCAGCGGCTCTGTACCTGACAGGGCTTTCTGATGGCTCATCAGTGAAAACGTCCTCCGGCTTGGGGTCTGGGATGGGAATGATGTACTCGTTGTATGAAGTTATAACTTCTTGTGTATCTCCTTCTTGTCTGTATTCTCCTGGGCTTGGGCTCTGGTTGTAAGGGTCCGGGGGGAACGAGAAGTTGGCGGGCGAGGGGGAGCCAAATGACGGATTGGCGATGGGAAAGGGTGATGAGAGTCTGGGTTTGGTGCGAGCAACAGCCGGGTGGTCACTCTTCATGAAGTTCTCGTTGACCTGGTTGTATCTCTGTGGTCAGGAGGCAAGAGTTTGAAAGATGTTTGGTGAGACTGGGGCGGCAGGGTGTAGATGTGATGTTAAAGTTCAAGTTACATAGATTTATACTAAATCTATGAGGAATTAAACATGTGGCCAGTAGCTGCAGTTCATCTACTACTTTTAAATTTTTCTTATGACCATCACAGCCCAGTACGCTTGCATTTTTTCCAGGTTCAGTCTCATAATGTAGTATTGTAGTTACTACTGAATGACTATCACTTCTGGTTACTTTGCACAGTGTCAAAAAAATATATATACCAGTGGTACAGTCAATGAATGATAAATAAAAACTGCATGAATGTGTAATAATAACTTTAGGTTACCAGCAGAACTTTTACACTGGAAATCTAATATATAAGGATGAATAGTTTAGTATTAGTAAAGTATTTCCGCACTGCCATGTAAAATGCAGAAGTTTAGTAAGTTTCCCCTAATCACTTAATGTAGTTAGTTAGTTGGCATGGACACAGTTTGAAAGCATTGAAGAGTCCTGGCAGTGTCTGAATGTTTACTAGACTAAAGGGCAGATAAGGTCAACACTGTGTGAGGATCAGTAGTGTGTAGGATGTTACATGCATTAGCTGACAGTCTGACATACAGATGGTACAGATGATTCATAAATAAAGTACCTTTTTATAGCTGTCTGTCAGCATGTTCCCAACACTGTGCACCAGAAAGGAGAACTCGGGCCTCTTCTCAAACTTCTCATCCCAGCACTTCTTCATGATTTCATAACTATAACATAAACAAGATAAAATTAGTTTATTTTTTATGTATACACCACGTAAAAGTAGTTGTTGTGAAGGCAACAAGACGACAGGAAGACTCACACTTCATCAGAGGCATGGGCGGGTTTGGCCATTCGGTAGCCTCTCTTCAAAGCGCTGTAGAATAACTCATTCATGGGCAAATCAGGGTAGGGGGTTCCTCCTGTACACAACATTTCAGTTAATTCAAAAGCTAACTTCGAAATCAGAAGACATGCACAGACTGAAAATCTAAACCAGATCTAAATCTAAAATAAATCTAATCTTGACTAAAGTAATAATCTGAAGCCATGCCAACAGAACAGCATTGTGTTAACCTATTAGACATTTCCCATATTAAATGAATTTCATTTATTTTCCAAGAGCAACACTGTTTTTCTTTTTTATTTGAATCACATTTGTTGTGCAATGAAGTGTTTGTTCTGACCCAGATCTGTAAGAAAAATGGATCTCAAAAGTCCAATGAATGTCAGACTGAAGCACAGAGGATCTTTGGTTATCGCTCACAGAGGCTGGATTGTGAGTTTGTTTTCCACCACTCAGGCTTACCCTGCACATACTATTAACTGCCCCCTCTGTTTTCGTGGTAATTTCAAAAAAATCGTGGGAAGAGAGTTGGAAAAAAAAAAGCTCACAATACCGTGAGCAAAGAAATGCTGAGTTAAAAGCTTGACTGTGCCTAATGCGATTTAGACCTCATATGAGTCTTAAAACAAACTGGTATGTGCTAGCAATCAGACATGGAATCTGAAGTTTGCCCTTCACTTGCATCCTCCAATTTACTGTCTTTTTTTTTTGTAACTTACAGTTCACTACAAGAGAAGTGTTTGTGCCACTTTAAGAGTTAATGAGGAGTCAACCAGATGATGCCCAGTGAGTACAATGTGACCAACACAAGTAAATAAAAGAGATGAAAACCACTAATGTGCAAACCAGCTCTGATGTGATGTGATGTGTACTATTTTTGTTAATGTGTGTGAGTGTGCAAGTGTGTGTTTGGACTGACCCAGTGTGAAAATCTCCCAAAGAAGAATACCATATGACCAAACATCGCTCAGGGTGGTGTACAAGTTATGAAAAATACTTTCTGGTGCCATCCACTTCAAGGGCAGGAAGGTCTGAATGAATACAAAAAAAAGGACAAAACTCCAAGTTCAGAACTATTGAAACACCAAATGTCCACAGGTTTAAAGGGGCCTTTATGTATTCATATATTTTCTATCCTTTATTGTGCTACTTACACTGCCTTTGGAGATGTAGTTGGAGTCATGCATGATGTCTCTTGCCAAGCCAAAGTCACAGATCTTCACCAGTTTGCCTTCACAGATCAGGACGTTCCTTGCAGCGAGGTCACGATGGACACACTGTGAATAACATGAAATAAAATTAAACTGTTGTTTTTACACTTGGTTTGACAAACACCATAACACTTTAGAGGTGCTGGTAGGCAGACGTTGTCGTCTACAAACAACAGCATGTTGTTTGTCCCCAGTCTCCTTTTGCAGGTTGCTAAGCTAAGTTAACAGGCTGCTACTCGTAGTTGCCAGGTGTGTGTGAGGTTACCAGCTAGCACAGACTACAGAATGTCACTTTTAATGTTTTTGGGTGTTGTTGTGTGTGTGTGTGTGTGTGTGTGTGTGTGTGTGTTTTTGAACAGATGATACCTAATGTGCTAATGAGTCAGCTTTAGAGGTGCTAGCAGGCAGACCTATGCTAGCTGCTACTCCTGCTCCCAGTTTTTATGCTTAGCTAAGCTTACTCCCAATAGCTTCATATTTAGTCTACAGCCCAGCTGTTTAACCCCTCTCTTGTACATCTGGGCACAAAAGTGAATGAGATTGTTTCTCAAACTGTCAAAATATGAGAGGCTTAGACACCAAGCTAAACTAACAGGCTGTTTCAAATTTGCCAGGCATTTGTACATAAGACATTCATTTTTATACTGTTTTTGGTTTTGATTAAGTTTTTTTGTTGTTTGTTTTCTTGAAACAAATAACAGTGTGTGTGCACCAATGAGCAACTTTTAGAGGTGCTACTGGGCTAGCTGTCCAACGTCTCTGTCTCTGCTCCCAGTTTTAGGCTAAGCTGCTTCAATCTCTAAATCTTGATTATAAAAGCCAATACGGATGTTGCTGTCTGAGCATAGACACAAGCTAAATATTATGAATATCCTACATTCTTGGAGGCGAGGAACTCCATCCCCTTTGCCACTTGGTAGCTGAAGCCCAGAAGATCATCATAGGTGAGCGTAGGAGAGTCACTGATCACCAGGTCCAATCTGCCCCCACCTGAACACGGTGAGACAACAAACATCAGAAGAGGAAACAGTGATGAATATAAACATTGCATGTGTTTAGGGTGAAATCAAGCTGCTGTGACTACATGGGCATAAACCCTAATATGCTGCAACATTGGTCTGTACATCCTCTGCAGTCTTAAACCTTATTCATTGATTTATCAGGCCGGGAAAATTTCCATTTCAAGTTCACTGATTACATACAGCACGTTTACACAGTTCCTCTCCCTGTGGGCAGCTGATCATGAGTGTATCTTACTCTGCTTTGCTTCCTGTGTTCACTGTGATGAATTCTTTTTTAATAATAAGCTGATACTTTATTATATACTAATAGTCAAACCTTGTTCCTGATAGATGTCTTGCTGGTAGGGAGACTCGTATGGAGAGGGCTGGATGTCTGCATACTTGATGGTGTCCATTTGCTCCTGCATGGGCACGTAGACTGAGGGTTCGTCTTTACTCATGTCCATGTATCCCCCATCACTCTCACTTCCGAAAGACACGTAACTGGAAGGATGCATTAAGTGTATAAAATTGGAGTGCAGTAAATGGCCTAAATCAGTATTTATTCACAGTCCCGCATTATATCAAAATTTATATGACATCTGTGCCTACAGATATTTCAAAAAGGAAACCCCCCGCCTGCAAATTACACAAAATGCCCCTTTGTGTAGCTCTGAATGGAGATTTTGTGGACTCTCACCCTTTCCTCTGGCTCAGTGGAGTGCTTCCCCTGGAGATGAGGCAGCCGCTGTCTGGGTTCTTTTCAGCATAGTACTGCAGGAAGGTGTGCTTGTTCCTGTGCAGGTAGTCCACCAGGTCGCCATAGCGACAGAACTCAGTCACCAGGTACAGAGGGCCTGGTTGGTTGGGAGAAGAACAACTGAAATTTAATTTCAATTAGACAAACCACATTTACACATTAAAATATAAAGTTCAGTCAAATATGAAGGAAAGTTTCAATAATAATACTTTATAAAGGAGTATACATTATGATTTGTTGAAATATCTAGGTGTTTCTCCTTTGCCTCTTCACTTTGAAGTTCACAGTGGACATTCATGCATGAACTGTATGGCTGCAGACAACACTGAAACTCGACAGACTTTCATTTTGTGCTAAACAGCATCAGAGGCACAAATGTTGACTGAGTGATCAGATGAGTTATCATATGTGTGCCATCGGTCTGCTGAATGCCATGCTGACTCTGGTGGTGTGGCTACATCTCGACATTATTTTTTCAAAGACTGCATATAGGTAACGGACACACTAAGCAGAGAGAGCACAATAGTGGGAGGGAGAGACAAGTCATAACTGCTAGACTTAAAAAAAACTGACCTGACAGATATGTGAACAACAGAAACTCCATCAACCAAAAAAAGACCATGTGCTCACGGCAGCATAGCAATAAAAGTCCAAGTAAGAAATAAAGTGTTTCTGTTCACCGAAACACAAGAAGGCTTTTAATCTGAAACACGTACAAGAAGTGTTGAATTTGTATCAACTTGTAATGCTATAACTGTAACACAGTGGCTTCCTAATGACACAGCAGTATGACCAATTATAGAATATCATATTAAACCAGGGAATTTGAAATTAAGGCATGACTCAAATAAAAGTGTGTCTTCTCATATTCTTAACAAGTAAATATAGCCTAAATCACAGCACAAATTTAGCAGTGCAGGGCCACTGCTCGGAAATGACTTTAAAGTGACAGCTCTTCAACATGTATCCTCAATAAATACATGGATGGACATATAGTTAATGGATGTTGTATGAGTGTGAGTTAACAATTAAAGAATAGGATAAAACAATCAAGAAATGTGATTTCTAACGCAGCCACCAGAGCCAGTTGAACAACCAGGACAGATTCCCTTGAACACCGCCCACATTAAGATTTTGTAAACAAAATAAAATAAAATAATTATCATGTGTATTAGCACTGTATACTACTGGTGCTCACTGTGGTGCTCACCGTGTTTAGTGCAAGCTCCCAGCAAGTTTACGATGTTAAGGTGAGGACCCAGGTGGCTCATTATCTTCAGCTCTGACATCAGGGCCTGGGTCTCACTCCTCCTGGCTGTGGCTGCATAAAGGGAGAACAAAACAGAGAGAGAGACATGCATAAAAGCAAGGCAGTGTGAGGTAGGTATGAGAACAGGAGAACTAAACAGACTGAGAGCAGGACACACTGCGTCCTTGCCAAACTGTTCAATGACCCTTTGGCTGAAAACTGCAAACCCAGCTGGCAGCCACACTAAAGCTCAGCAGGCTGCTGCTGTTGCTCCTCTGCGCTTGCAGGAATATGGCACTGGTGTCACAACATCTGACAGCTATGCAGGGGACTCAACTGTGCTCTCTGCATTGTTCGCACAAATGCACACATGGCTTTCTGAGGTGTTTTTTTTCACGTTGTGTTGTCTTACATTTCAGCATTTTCACTGCCACTTTTGTGCTGGACTGTGAATGAGTGAGACCGTATGCAGTTGCCTCGACCACCCTGCCAAAGGCTCCTGATCCAAGAGTGCGACCTGAAACACAAAGACGGACTTAGTGGGAGACAGTTTGAATAGAGCACCGATCAGACCTTGAATAAGATTTCTGTTCCTAAAAGTGATAAAATAATACGTTTTCATAGCTTCAACTGAGGAAGGTGAGATTGGAAATTTAGAGCAGGCTGTGACAGATGGTGGGGATTATGTTTTTGAGCAGAGGTCTGACTGTGTGGGCTTGGGAAGCTGTCGACCAACAACACAACACAACAAAACACAACACAACACAACACAACACAGCACAACACAACACAACACAACACAACACAACACAACACAAAAAAGTTTAAAAGAAGCTTTAAAGATAAAGTGAGATTAAGCTTGAGAATGAATTCACTAACTAAACCTCATCTGGTATTCTAGCCTCAGCTTTGTCCTGATGACCAAAACCACCCAATGTAATGTGTTCTCATCTGAGCAACATGCACACTACTGCATTAAAATCTGTTTACTTTAATGTAAATAATAGAAATGGATACACTTTTAGTTGTAGCTAACAAGTAAGAAGCTACAGCACTTTTTTTTAGAACTGCTACAAGACCTCAGCAAATGGTAGTAAAGACATCAATACATTTATCGACAAAAAAATGACGAAGCAATAAAAAATCCCTCATCGGGATTTGATTATTCATGTGTCAAATAAAATATGATTTATCTAAAGCAATAACTAACAAAACAAAACAACAAGAGTCATATTAATTAAAAGTAGTTTCATTCCTACATAGATGGATATCAATTAATCATCTATTTAATATAAGCAAGTAAAGATTTAGATTTAATGAAGTGATAATGAAGAGACTGAATGGATCTGTGATGGTAAAATCAAAACAAAAATAATTAATAGATTTGACTGTAAAATTCTATTAGTCTATTCATTTAATTAAATACATAATGATTATTGTTATCATATCATTATCATTAATTGTTAATATTAATCTGTTTTATCTAGTGAGTAACTAGATTGATTGATTGTTTTTTGTCATTTCAGAATTTTACACATTTATTTTGTTTTTATAATTATTGGTTTATAAAACATTTGTGACTGTGCTAATTTAAATGCAAGTCAGCTCAGTTGCAGTGGGCTCTACACATGCAGTGTTTCACTCTGCATTTTCATATCAGCATTCTGTGATTGACCCCAGCTCAGACTCACCCAGCACCAGGTTGTCTCGTGGCATTTCCCAGGCTAGGTCATAGGGCAGGTGAATGGGGTCAACATAGATGTACTCATGACCATCCTGGCTCACAGACTCTATCACCTTCCATCTGATCTCGTAGCGAGGTTTCTGACAACACAGAAGAAACACACAAAAACTCAAACACTCAAAAAAGGTTTCTTCTGTGCATTATTTCAATTACTGACTGTATTTTATATTCTGGTACGAGTTTTTTCCACCTCACCTTCCTCCACACAGCGATGAGGATGATAAAAGACAGGATAACGATTACCACTAAGGCGAGAACAGCAGCCAATACTGCCACCTGGGAGAACAGCGCTGCAACAGGCAACAGCACAGGAAGCATTAGCCAGGATGAAGACAGAGTCATAAATTCAAGCAGGGAACATTTAAACCACGTTGTCTCAAATTCTCAACAGGCATAATATTCCACTTTATAAACATGTTGGCAATGATTTCCCAAAGAAAGTAGTGGTTTGACTGATATTTGCAGCTTAAGTGCAGCTCTACATATTTCGACGAACTATGTTAAACACACAGATGAACTGTTTGGTGAAAACCTTGCATTGTGTCTTTCAGATATCAACTCTTCAGATTCTTTACTCTTGTTTTTACCAGACCACCATGTGTTTGTTTAGTTAAACCCAAATGTGATAAAATTTTATGTCATATTTTTTATATTCAAAGCAGTATTCTGCACATGTATACAATACAATAGATTTCCTGTAATCTCAATATGCAATTGTACATGTTCTTAAACTGACATAGGAATATACACACTGCTAAGTTCAGTTGACACCTACTGCTGGACACCAGTTTGACATCTCTCCTGTCGACAAGCCCTGCCTGGTTGCTGGTCTCACAGCGAACTGTGACCTGCTGGGGTTTGTGGAAGGTCACCTGGCTGCGGACCTGACTGGTTTTACGATTCTCACTGTAGGTCACGTTGGTCTGGATGCTCAGCTCCTCTGGCTGTGGTATCAGCGGCTGCCATGCTGCTGTCTGGTTGCTGCACCTGCAGCAGGGACACAGTGGTGTGAAGTCAAAGCAGATGTCCATAATTTGAAAGTAAAACAAATTTCTGTGTATGGTCAGCCCCCTAGTGTTCACTGTGTGACAGTTCAGTGATGGATGGATGGTGGTGTGACTTACTTGTGCATGCTGTCACAGCTGTACCACTGTATAGTCGGAGTTGGGACCCCCTCAGCTACACAGGTCACCAAGTGTCTTTTGCCCGGGAGGTGGTGGTCAATCAGGTCTTTAATCTGAGAGGGGACTACACACAGGGGGCGCAGCAGCCATTAATCATTGCTGACGTGAATAAAAACAAATGTCTGGCACTGATTTTTCCAGTGCACAAAAATATTTTCAACTTCTCTGCATCTCAGAACTAAGAATGAGGCCCAAATTTTAGAAATACAGCTTGATACTATGAGAAGCCACTCACCGCGGACCTCCAGGTCAAAGGTCACTTCCTTTGCATCATCCTCATTGGTGACAAGGACGGTGTAACGGCCTCTCTGCTCCCCCCTCACCCTCACTAAGGTGAGAACAGTGACGTACCTAAAAGAAATGAGGACAGAACCTGTATGAGCTGCCAAACACTTCTCCTGAAAGATAAATATATCGAAGATGGCTGGTAGATTTGATGAGATCTACTTCAGCTTTTCCTGAAGCTGCATATCTTTTAGGAATCTGTTAGGAGGTTGCTCTCTCTCTCCTTTGTGAATCTAGATACAGAGATAAAATATATCCAAACTCATTTCTAGACTCTGGATAAATATCTTCAGGGAACTCCAGGGAATATTTGAGAAAGACCATGAGCCTCTCAGCTCGCCACTCTCCCATCTTCAGTTCGGTTCTGAAAGTAACTCATTTTTAATATCATCTCATAATCCCATATCCAAAGATACACACACTACATGGAGCATAATATTTTATTCGGTTACCCTGGTTACCCTAAACTCTGGATAAAGTTGTTGGAGACTGACTTTATTAATCTGTCTATTATCTATTTATCTTTGAAACTTTTATTATTTATTGGTACATGTGGTTGTTTAAAGTTTACAATGAAAAACTGCCTCCTTTTATGTTTTGAATTATTAGAGGGCTTGGCAGTGTTTGTTTCTCCATCTGTGCATCAGACTTGTGGATGATATGTCACTTTGTCTTTCTGATTTTTAACATGTGTTGTCAAAAATGTGAAAACATGGTCCTGCAATTAAAGTACTGTTTGGCATTTTTCTGAAAGACACTCGTGTGTTGTGACATGTATGATGTGTTAAAGGTTCCTGTGTGATGAATGACGGAGGCCTGCCCTCTGGAGAGTATTGTGTGTCTCTCTGCAGAGGCCTTTTCTGGTGATGACAGATGAGAGCTAGATGTCTCTGGAGGCTGGCACCCTAACAGAGGTCCAGTGCTAATTGTTAACATTTATGAAGCTCTGTAAGGTGTTTGATTGCATTGTGGTATTCAGAGTATTTATAAGGTCAAAGGGCAGCTGAAGTAGTCTGGCTGGACGTCTCACCTGATCTCACGCAGTTCTCTGGTTATGATGGTTTTGTCTTCCTTGATGGTGGTGCCGTCTTTGCTCCAGCGGATCTGAGGGGGAGGGTAGGCTTCGATCTCAACTCTCAGCTCCACGTTCTCCTGCAGCTTGGCTGAGATGTTTTGTTGCTGAGCAGTCTTCACATCCACAAAACCTTGCTCTGGGGGAAAAAAAAAAAAAAAAAATAAAAAATATATATATATATATATATATATATATATATGTATATATATATCTCCCTATAAATATATATATATATATATATATATATATATAGGGAGAAATGGGGAGGCAGAGACGGGGGGAATGACATGCAGCAAAGGGCCACCAGATTCGGGATTCGAACTTGGGCCGGCTGTAGTTAGGACTGTTGAACCTCTGTGGCCAGAGAGTATCTGTCTTTTCCACTGAGAAGTCCAGACTTCTCTACAACACTGTCCCAGTCTCTACGGAGCACGGTGGTTCTAGCTATTCAAGGATTTTATAAACAAAACACACCTCACTGCAGACAGAATAAGCACTCACCCACCCAAAAACATTCAGTGAATGTGAAGAGACGACCCAGCTCCTTAGATGCTGACTTACTGTTGATGTTTGAAGCCAAATCTCAGCTACACAAATGCCTCTGGTGAACTTACAGTTTATTTCCAAAAGTCTAAAAACAGAGTCGCTGCACCTCGAGGTTCAGAGCTGTGTTTTTCAAGGTATCACTCAGAGCATCAGCTCCATGTCAAAGGTTTATTTCACACTTTGAAAAGAAATAAACAGAAGTGATCTTCATTTCCTGTAAAAGGAGTCCTCTCTCACCTTGACTTACAAAGGTTTACGAAATAATAAGCGGCCGTCTCTGTCTCAGTGAAAGGCAATAATAATCTGTCCAGCATCAGTTTGTTTTATTTTTGGGGGCATGTGTGTACGCATGTGATTGTGTGTGTGTGTGTGTGTGTGTCTAACCGAGCACAGTGATGTTGATTTGGCAGAGGCAGTCTGGCCCTGGACCCTGTCTTCGGCATGGCAGACGTAGTTTCCGCTGTCGGCCGTGCTGGCATGAGGGAAGATCAGGTAGGAGTGCATCTTCATGGTGGGCAGCTGGACCTCTGTCTCTGCCTCCACCTTCTCATTCTGCTAGAGAATAATAACATTAACGTTTCTTAATGTGACAGTTTATCAAAAGTTTAAACATGATCAAAAATTATACAATAAGACAAAATTAACAGGAAATTTATATTCCGCTGCATATTGGTGAGTGTTAGGAAGCGTTGCCTGATCAGTAGCCAAGATCATATGACAGATTCAACCGTGAAACTATGATGCTGCCTACATGTGTAACTGATTTTATAGATATGGTTTATATTATTAGTAAAAATGTCAGAAAGTTTCTCCACGGATATTTAGTGGATTATCTTCAAGGGTGAGCCATAGTTGAAGTTTCCGGATGTAAGAAGCACTTATTAAAATACCAACACCATGTGTTGTGAGTACAGTTTCAGGGAAGGATAAAATTCGAGGTGTGTCTCTACATCTTGATGCAATTTGGGTTCGGCCACGAAGCCTGAGAGCGATCACGGAGGGAACGCTGAACAAAAGCACTTCTTCTGCCTCACTCCTACTCACCTCACTGTTGGGGATATCCCAGGAAAAATAGACCAGCTCCACTCCGTGGACGGTGCAGTTTACTGACAGCGGTTCGCCCTGTTTCAGGACGGTCTTTGAGGCATTGACGTAGGCGTCGATGGCCTCAGGGACTAGGACGGGAAGAGAGAGTGTGGGGGAGAGAAGGAAGAGGTGGTGATGCATTTCATCAAAACAATATGTAGAACAATATGTAGAGTCGTTTTCAATTCTAATCAGTCACTAAAATCTGATCAACATTTTCATCCAACTTCCCTTATATTAGTCAAAATTGAATTTGATGCCTGACTCCCACAGTTCCATCTTGGACGGAAAAAAAAAAAAAAACTTTTCTACAAACAGCTTGTTCAGCATGTTTTCAGTGCGTTCTCAAGCCAAACAACTGCACTCTGAGAATAAAAGTCCAGTAATGACTTCATTAGCTCCTCAATCCTCACCAAAAGAAACTGGCTGCACACGCACTCTTCCACCAAAGAGTATGGAAACCAAAGCATAAGTGTTAAAATGAGAATTAATTATACTTTTGGACTCAAATTTGCGTTGGCTAAACTTGTAGATTATACATTAACTGTTTGGAAAATGTGATGGACATTTTATGAGGTTCTTTATGGAGCTTTAAAAAGATAGACTCATTAACTTTAATAGTTTGGGTGTAGACTGGGATTGAATTAAAGGGGCTGAATCTGAGCGTGTGTCTGTGGGTTTCAGCACATATGGGGGGTTTGAGTCGATAATCACCACATTTTTATTGGGGGGGGGGGCTGTTCGTCTAAGTGGTCTCTCTGACCTTAACACCTACCAACGATGGTGACAACGTTGAAATCCTGAGACTCTTTCACTTCTCCGTTCAGCTCTCCACGACACACGTAGGTCCTGTCCTCCAGCAGTGCCTTGTACCCCTCACTGGGGACATAGTGTCCCTTGATGGGCATGTCGGTGTCCCTCTCATACAGGGTGACGCTGATATTTGGGTTGGTGACAACACAGGGGACGATGCTTTCCACACTGGTCTTAGTTACCATGCCATGGGGGTTCTCTCTGAACCACACATCAGGGTCTATGGACAGAAACAAGACTCCTTTTACTATTTCAGTGCAACAAATGCTGTGCTGTGTCCCAGTGCCACACTACACCCAACTAATCCTTGTAGTATCCTGCTACAGTTTGCACACAAAAATTAGCATTTTCTAGAAACAAATGAAAAGAACATTTCTCGGTGGGCATACTGACTGTGTGAACACATTGCATACTCAAAACATCAGAGATTCAGCGTATAGTACAGATGTGGGACATCCTTTTTGTTTCGCTGTTTTATGAAGGAAATGCTGTGATGTAGCAAGCTGTATTATATTAAACTGAATAAGACCTCACCTGGGACAAATACAGCCACCTCCTTTGTTTCTCCACTGTGATTATCAATGCACTGATACACCCCTGTGATGATCCAGCTCACATCCGACAGAGTCAGAACACTGGTTGTGGGTTCGTTTTGAACAATTGGTAAGACAGAGCCAGCTCAGTTTGGATGTCCGGTCCATCATCCCTCTTCATCTCCCAGGTTGTCTCTCCTGAGCCCGAGCAGGTGAGGACCAGACTGGAGCCCTTGGTAAGGATGTACTCTTTGCCGTCAGGTGTGATCTCCAGGCAGCACAACTCAGTGCAGAGATACAACAGAGCTGCGGTTCACACAACACAACACAACACAACAAGGACAGAGGTCAGGCTGGAGGTCAGAGAGACAGCAGCGTGAGGTTAAAGGTTAAATCAACAACACAAGGCAGATCCTGCTCTATCTGGAAATGATGAAGGATATGAGTTGTCTGGAGCCGTAAGTGGGAGGATAATGATGCCGTGTCAGTGACAGATGTATTTAAAATGACAGGGGCTGGTTTGAATTCATCACTTGTCCTTGTGTTATCTCACAGACTCGACAGCTACCCACACAGATATAAGTGTCTTTACTTTGAAGACATAATTAACGTTTACACACTAGATAAAACCCTTTGAAGATTTTAGACAGCACAACTTTGTTCAATGTGTAAGTTCTACAAATTATATCATGTAGACTTTTGAAAGTGTGACTTTCTCGATTATATGAAGTTTCTTTTAACTTTCTTTCTTTTTTTCTTGTAGATTGAAAGTGAGATCTCACCTGTAAGTGTGACTGTCAGATGTGTGGACAGTGCCACCCTCTTCATGTTGGATGTCTTCAAAACACTTTCCTCTGAAAACAAAAAAAACAAAAGTATCTTGTGTCACTTTTGGGAATATTTTTTGCTTCACATAATGTCTCAGTTAATAGATCTAAGCATACACTTTATTCTGTTCACAACACTTTCTAAAAAGTCACAGTCACAGTGAACAAAGCAGCTGGAAGATTTCATCTGAGTTCAGTTGACAGACCTGTCACCTCTCTGTTAGAGATTGACTTCATATCATGATGGACTGATTCCTGCCCTTGTGAGACCCAGCAGGTCAGGTTTAAGCAAAGTAAATCACATTGCATGTCAGAAAAATCTGCTTCCAATCAAGGAGAACGACACAGAACTATGCTCCGCTCACACTGAAAGGAAACAAACAAACACAAAGCATTGAGTTTGTTGTCATGCTGCCTGCTTTAATGGTTTCTGGCCTGCGTACTGAGTCTGAGGTGCAGATGCAGCTCACTCTGGTAGGTATTTGATGCCTCACTGCACCAGGACAGAGCGACAATGTCTGGCTCTTTTTGTTCCTGGTTCACCAGCATTCTGCCCACTAACAAACGGGTCACTGTGTGCAGCTTTTGCAACACGCTCACTGGCAACAATGCTGCGTCCAAGCTATTCTCAAGCCATGCTGAGCCATTAATTGGTTTTGGTGTAAACAAAAGTGAAAATGAGGGCATTCATCCCAAGCCGCTGACACAGGAGTGTACTTGGGTTTGTTTTTTTTCTGAAAGGTTGCTATGGTTTCATAATACTAATGGGATATTATGTTGTACACCAAAGTGATATCAACATCCCAGCATCAATTCAGCAGCCATTGAGGTCTGAGGTGACTAATACTTACCATCACCAACGCTAAACACTGTTACTCAAGACCTTGAAATGTTGCGTTGGTGATTTGACTGCAGAGAAAGAGGGAAGACAGAAAGATTGAAGAGGAGAAAAGGGGGGTGGAGGGGGGTTGTTGTTATGTTTGGGACGGAGGGTTAAGGCCTGCAGCACACAGGCGTCTGGAAACAGTTAAGGATGGATCACAGGCCTGTACACAAGAGGGTGGGAAAGAGAGAGAGGGCGGAAGAGGGAGCCTTGGGAAGAGCGAGGGTGGAGGAGGAAGAGAAGGAGGGAGGCTGTGGAAAAATTGTGAAATATATCTGAAGAAGTGTTTACCCATTTTACTTGATAATGCAATATGTCCAATTTTGCAATGTCTATTTTAAGAACTTGGACTGTCTTCATGCATTATGTAATTCAACACACGTTTTAAAGATTACTTCATCTTATATGAAATCATTAGGCCATTTTTCATCTCCCATTTATCAGCCAAACATATCTGGCAACACAACCTGTGTCTATAAAAGTAAGATTGCTGAATCATCATGATGCTGCTGATGGGTTCAGCAGTGGTGCTGAGGTACAAGAAGTGCCATGACTAACTCAAAGCCAGTTATTCAAACCAGATATGAGTTGTCTCTCTAAATTAACTGCCTTTGGCACTTCCGCTCCCAAAACGAAAAGCTCTTGAGTTGCTCCAAAAACATGACTGGTCCATTTCCTCCCCCGCCTTCTGGTTCTCATAAAAAAGGAGTGAAGGAGTGATAGAGAGCAAGACAGAGGGAGATTTTCTTTGCGTAGTCGTTCATACATATGCGCGCATAAACACCGGCTTTCTGACACATGATGTATGCAGCATGCCAGCATAATGCTAAAACTCAACACACTGTACACACTGACATGTGCTGGGTGACACCAGAACCCCTGCCCATCCTCCACACACACAGACCTCTCCCTCTTTTAGCCCCTTTGTCACTGCTGGCTGTGTACAGTTCACGTTCCCACAGTATTACTCTAAAACTTTCCCAGGACTGCTGATACACTTGGGACCCTGCTGGCGATGATGGCTGGAGCAGTGGGGTCACCTTCATCCCCGAGGGGCCCAGAGCGACCAGCATCGAGGGACCGTCCACTGAGGAAGCCATACATCAATGCATGCGAGTGCCAGTAACCTCAGTGTCAAGTGTCAGTGAAGATGACTCTGAACGACAAAAGCCAAACACATGACGCCAACGGCATGTGTCACTTGGCAGGATAAGAACTAACATTGTTGACTGCCACTGATGCTACATAATATGCTAAAACAACCGTTATGTAGGGGCTTCAACTGCAGATCCGAAAGCAGAACAAGAATCTATAGTGTTCAACACTGGATTTGGCAACTTTGAAAAGGGGACGGAAAAATAATGTTTAGCTGCTGCAACACGATGAGGTTTTATGTTGACCAATGGGCAGTGGGGGACTCTGGGAGGGAACCTGACCCTTGAAATGGGATGTGCTGACTAGGATAAGAGGGCCAAAGGAGTCCACTTCAAAAGGAGCATGGAGAGTGAACATCTGATGAATCCAAGGTTTAAGATCATGCAACAGTAACATCAAAGTGTTAGTCTTGGTGTGAGGAGACACTTAAGGGCAGTTCTAGACACTACTGAAAACATGGCTGCTTTCATGCTCTGTCTTGGTGAGGTCTTTTTGCAAGAAGAGAACAGCCAACAGTATGAAGCGTTAAAAGGGTCAAGACACTAGTGAATCTGCCAAGAAGGTTTGGCAGCATTTCAGGGGCCCTGTCTCCCACTTAATAACAACACTTAGTAGCAGTTTGACCCCTTACAACACTATGTTGCACTTTGTTTGAACCATAGAGACAATCGAGTCAGGGTTTGAGGCAACTTACAGTAAGAAACATCCGAAATATTCACAAATCAAGTCAAGTTCAGTTAAGTGGTTCTCAGTCTGGGGAGGAGAGCTTATATTAAAGATGATAGAGAGGATCAGTGAAAGATCCGTCTAACCCAGTTGTTTATTGTTGTCCTTTGAATCTTTGAAATGGGATACTGCTGTCCCACAATGATTGTGGAGGTCTGACAAAAACATCCAGTGTTTACGCAAGTGATGGCATAGTAATCAGCGTGAGGCATACTCTGTTATCTCGCCGTATGAGTTTTTCCCACAGATGCTGGGAATTTGGTGGCTGATTGACCCTCTGTGTTTTTTTTCATAAACAACCCAGCTACACTCAAAGTGTCACCAGCTAACGAGGAAGAATGCTCAAATCGACCTCAGCGGGGTGCACGCGGCCCACGCACAGCCTCAGGATACAGCCCAAGTGTGTAAACTCACGTCCCTCGGCAGCCTGTAATACCACTTCTGGGATTATCTATACTGTATCTGCATGTTTTATTTAAACATCTGGCAGTGATGAAGCAGTCTTCAATGAGGTGGGAAATGTTTTCCGAAGCACATTTGCTGCCAACTGTTTGCTTGAGTTGGCCCCAGGGGGGAAAGGTTGCACTTGGAAAAAAGGGAAAAAAGGAGTAATCTGCAACAAAAGAGAGAAAGATGTCCAAAAAAGCCTCCCCAAGTGCAGCTGGAGAGCTCTGGCTTCCTGTATGGGGAAATTTTCTGGCCCTGTGTGGGTGTAAGCCAGTGATGCATCAATGACACAGCAGCACACCACAACCACTAACCAAATACTCATGAAGACAACAAGAGATGCCACAATGAGACGAGGACCAACAGCACATAATGAAATTTGCACAAAGAGAAAAACAGCTCTTAAATAACAAGCTGCACAACAAAGATCTAAACTCACAATCAGAAATGAGGATAAAGCAAGAATAAAGAGCAAAGAAAGAGAAGAATCAAAGACGATGGAAAAAACAATGAACATGCAAGAGCAGACCAATTAGACCAATGACAAAGCATGACAAACCATCGACACACCGCAAGCACACTGCTGCACTCAGCACCAGACAGTGGAAAAAACAACAGCAAAGAGAGCAATGCAGACGTACAGAATACAATTTATGGGAGACACCACATCAAAGTAGAGAGGGGGACAGCAGACGGAGTGCACACACAGTCTTACATCACACGCAGTGATGTTTACTCTGCTGGAGTACAGTAAGTTAAGAACAGGAAGCTGTGATCTGCAAAGCAAACATCTCCAGTTTAGTGGTCATGTCTTTCCACTGCAAACAAGCGCAGTTAATAAAGGACATGTACTAAATCATATCTCTAGAATAGCTCTGCCGGATCATAAACACTCTGCACATGCCATAGTTGTCGTCTTAGTTTTCTTTTTTAGGAGGATGTCAGGTTTTCTTGACATATCTATCTCTGAGCCGCAGGACTCTGGCAAGCTCTGTGGGAAAAAAATGACCCAGTGTGTCCTTGTTAAAACAAACCTCCATTTTTATCACTCGTCATGGACGGACCAACCCTGCACCCACCCACCCCCCAACCTCATCCATCCCCTGAGGAAAAACTTCTGGTCCCTCAGCAGCCGACCCAAGATGCACTGCTCCCACCTCAGACAGCGCTCGCTGTCCTCCAACATGACCAACACACACACTGTGCATTGCCACAGCTGTGATAATGACTGATGAACTGCAGTCTCACAACTAAAAGGCTGGGATAGCACACGTGTCACCAACATGCTGTTGAGTTAGTGTAAGCAGGAAACGACCATGAGGCTTGTTTGTATATCACAATAATCCATGTATCAGTGCACACCCTCAAATATCTTCACTCAGTTTTGTTTTGTTTATATAACGTATGGACCAAAAATGTCCATATGTTACATATTTGAAGCTGCAGCCATGTTGACTTTTCTTTACCAGCCTCTTGGGGGCAGCAGAAAAACAAGCTGTATTAACTGATAAACCAATAAAATCCAATATTCACCCTATTTTTGCTCTATTTTTGGTCTCTACCACCAACTCCTAATATTTGAAATGTTTATTTGGCGATTCAGCTTCTAACTGCCCCACTATGTTCCCTGCAAGTCACCATCACTCATTCTATTTTTAACACTGGATCATAGAAGCTGATAAAATATTGATTTAAACTTATTATCACAATATTTCTCCACTCTAGGAGAGAGGTATTCATTTCTTATTGCAATATGTGGCTGACAGAAATACTTTCTTGAGCGTTTTGGCTCACGTACACTGACCCCCAACTGGATTTCGAAGCTACACATCTGGACACAGGATTGTGAAAAGTTCTTTATCAGCAAAAAAAAAAAAAAAAAAACAGCTTGTATCCTGTAACTTTAGAGCTTGAAGCTTCCACTGAAGCCCCTCTCAAGTTTGCATTTATCAGATTCTGGAGCATTTCAAAAAAATCCTCTACTATGATTCCTGTTCATAACCCTCCCTCTGCTTTTGCTCAGCTATAAGACACAGCGACTGTGAGGTCGTACCTCAGCAAACAAAGTGACTCTGTACTCGTGCTGAGGCAACACATGTTTGGGAAACTGTGGATTTTGGTTTGCTCCCTTTCAAACAGAGTTGTAAATGCTGTTTGTAGTGGCAGTGGGGGGACGCAAAGGGCTCCTGGGTAAAACTGATGGTTGTAGAATGACATCCTTAGATGTGGCTTGTGTTTGATTTCCGTTTAATGGTCTAATTTTCTACTCATTTAAGGACCTTAATGAAAGAAAAAGGGATTAACTTAAGAAAAACTAAAGGAAAACTATGACCATTCCCCCCTTACTCTTGAGTAGTAAATCTTGCTGCCACTTAAGTCTATAATTTTGTGTGTACTTTGTCCCATTTCCTACCAATGTAAATTGCTCCCAGGGAATACACGGATATCAGATATATTTGCAAACATAAGCAGCTCCATATCCACCCACGTTTTTCTTCTAACACTTCCCCACCTATGTGTAGGGTAGGTCAGCCCACCTCATCTTTTTCCCACACACAGCCCATCTTGTGTAAACTGAGGGGTATAAGATCCCCAACCTGCCTCATGAGAAGAACAGAGGACGCCTACACACAATTCCAGTCCTTCTGCTCTTAAACACCAACACCCCCCCCCCCCCACACACACACACACACACACACACACACAACCCCACCCCCCAACAAGACAGAACCAGAAACAGCTGAATACAATTACAACTGACTGGCTTTAAACTCCACTTACTTCCCTAAACACAGCAATACAGGCCTGTGGAGGAAAGGGGGGAGAACAGTGAGGGCACAAATCTGAGTGAGAATTTATACTATCTGTGCAGTTCTGGCAGTCAGAGTCGTGTGAATGTTGACAACTGCATTAAACCAATCTTGCATTAGTTCTTTTGGACAGCCTACAATTTCCTAATAATGGGTGTTGACAAATCAGAAGAAAAAGGACTGATAAATAAGCAGCACATAACTTTGAGACAAACTGAGACAAATCCAAATGTCTCCATTTTACTTTGTGTGGAATATTCTTATCTTGTAAAAGCAAAACGCTGCTTTTCTTTGTCCTCCTGTCTCACTGCACTGTATCACTAATTCCAGCTTGTTTTTGTTGGAGCAGGGACAGCGCAAGCTCCACAGAGAAAGTGTGTTGTTTTAACAGAATCTGATGGAGACCAAAACTTCCTGTCAAAAATCAGAATTTTTCCTTATGTAGTAAATTCAGACACGATCATAAAACATTTCTAAAATTATAGCTGTATGGGTGGAGGACCCATTTCTTAAGAAAAGGCAGAAATAGTAAGTAACTGGCAACTTATTTTTAATTCAGCAAGACAAGAGTTTCGGAAATGCACTGATGAAGTTAGATGATGAGATCAACACTTATATTACATGTTCCTATGTGTATACATCAACACTCAAAACCTCTGCCGATATAATATTTGCAGAAGTTTTGATATATATCCTTTGGATTTGATTGACAGAGGTCTGGAAACACAAACCCGCAAATGTTCATACATACTGACTAAAAATATTTCCAAATGCTGATCTAATTGTTGCGCACTCAAACAGACATGATGTCAAGATTTTCCAAAAGAGCCGCACCCACTTTAAAAGAGTGAGAGAAACGCATGCTAATCCTAACGAATAACAAAATCTACTCTCACTTCAGCTTTTAGAGTTTAGAGTAATGAAGGGCTCACCACCATCACCATCATCATCACCATCATCATCATCATATACAAGCTAACTGAGAAAATTGGCTTCCAGGGCCAAAAGTAAAAGCATCCATTAAGCTGAATGGTCTCTTTTATTATTATCATTATACAACCAATTTTTTTATTATTGTTTATTTATAGTTTTTTAGAAATATTGACTATATCCTTACTATAGTCATCACATACAGCAAATGTAACTTATTTTTCATTTGAAATGTCCTGGATTTGAAGAATAAAGTATCATAAAATAGAAAACATTCATAGTGAGTGACTTTGTGCTCAATCACAGCACTTTCCACCGACTTCCCGAAAACTTCTGTTAGATGTGTGAAAACAACACCTTTCTTTGCATTTGAAGGCAGCTTGCCTTCTAAAGGTTAGGTATTATAACTCATAAAAGAAACATTTCCTCCAGGAGCTGTCCGACAGGAGTGGCTGTGTCCTCTGACTGAAGATGAGATGCAGCTGCCTGTCAGCTCTGTGTGAGTGGGTGGGAGGGAAAGAAGGAGGGATGGGGGGGGGGGGGGGGGGGCAGATGGTCGGGAAGCCATACAGGATGCTGTATGGAGGCACCACTTAGTGCTCGTCATTAAAGCTATATGGCTTAAGTTTAGTGTCTGGAGAGGCATGAGACTGATGAACTTCCAAAGAAACACAGCCTCACATCGAAAGTATGGATGAGGAATCATGATCATGAATCAGACATTAAGTGAACACCAGAGAGTGAGTCAGAGTCTGCTAAATTTAAATATGAAACATACACACACTCATCAATAGAAATAATCATCATCATGTGATAAGATGTCTGAGAGTTTAAAACAAGTTCTGAAACTATAGACTTTCATCCAGATATGAACAACGTCACGCTAGTTTTGAAATCGTGGTTGTTAAACAGCTGTGTGTCCAGCTCACAGGGGAAAAAATCACAGCGGCACAGAATGGGATCAATGTGTGTCAAAACTCGCTGCTGAGCTCAAACTGTTACATATCGGCACTCTGGAGCACATGTGAGCCGAATCAGACTCCTGGCATGTTTTCTGCACGGTCATAATGTGAAGCACATTTTCTCAGAGCGACTGGCATGTGGAGAGCCCCGAGAGCCAGGAAACAGCTGATGACGAAGGATTAGGTCTGGGTCGGGGGAATGGAGCCGAATGGGCCGCACTGCATCAGGGCCCGGGGAGTGGAGGCTCTGCTGTAGTACATACCAGCAGCCTGACGCACAGGCAGAAAAATCCCCACTGGGTCAGAAGACAAATGAAACTTCACCATGTTTTACACATCCATGCTATAAAGATCTGTCGAGACTAAACCTTCTGTTTTCAAGTTGGTTCTGCAAAATGTCCTGCAAGAGGCGTCCAGCTGATGGTGGAATTATGATATGAATGCAACACAGGCTAATACCGTTGATGGCAAAAGTATGACATGCATTCAAATTTCCAACGGCTCATCTGCAGCAGCACCAGTACGAGACAAAGCCCAGACCAAGATATCCACAGAACTTCAAAAGAAACCTCTTAAGTGAAGAGCTGGAGAACAACACGCTGTTATCATTACAATTGATTCTAGTTCAGATACTCCCATTATCCAAAAGGTCATCTGTAAACAGGAGAAGGATGTGGCACTCAACCGAGCCGACAACTAAACAGCACAGCAGCCATCCATAGGAGGGAAGTGGAGAAGCTTTCAGGTGCAGAACATATGGCGGGATTAGAGTGTAAAGACACGCATGCCGCGCGTGTCTCAGCCATGAAATAGCTCATGTCCCTGTAATATAACTGATTCCAGGTAGTAAAACCTTCTCCTGTGATAAATGGATGGAGATGATTCAACAGATTGTTTATTTCTGCTCGGCTGAAGAGACTGACTCACTGAAAATGTTCATGAAAGATTTACATACAGAAGGGTGACCGAAGCAGTTGAGATGTAAATTGAAGCTGGTATGTGTTATCACTGAGAGGAGTTAAAGGGGACGCTGGTGACAGTGACTGATGCCAGGTCGCATGGTATCACTGCAAAGCCATTGGCTTTTCAAAGAGTTTCTCCTCGGAGCAATGCAAAGGGGACAGGGGTGGAAAGAGACTGATGGTTTAGCGGCGAGGACCGTCAGTTCACTCAGGGTGACTGAGGAGGGCTGTATAAACAAGCCCTTTAGCAGTGGAGCACAAAGTGGAGCGCATACAAGCAGCTTGTGCTGTAAAGCCCAGTATGTGTGTGTGTGTGTCTGTGTGTGTGTGTATGTCTGGGACCCTGGGATACCTTGTCAAACGTATTCTCTCAGTGAGAAGGTAAACACTGTTAGAGTTTCACTATGTAAAGCCTGAAAAGGTCTCTATGTACAGAGATGCAACCATCAACATGTTGGTGTTTGAACAGGTTGCTCACACTCACATGCACATTGTAATTCCTGTTGTGTACACACTCAAGTATGCGGGTGACAAATACCACCAACACTGCCACATTAGCATTAACTAGCGACAACATCACACAACAAACAGACTTTTTAAATGATGTTTTTGTCTTCAGGTATCAACTATCAGCCATATGAACCAACAGTCCAGAGTTGTGAGGATGAGGTGCGTCCTCTCTGAGACAGACAGCTATGTAATGCAATCTGTCACAGTGGGCTTCCCATGCAGGCTAAGTGAATTTTCACCACTTTGTACAACACATCTTACATCTGCCAACAGCTGCCAAGTAGCCGTGACTAAAAGTAAAATCCATGCCAGTGTCGGGGGAGTGAGACCTCTTACCGTCAGAGTGATCCAAGATGCACAGCCGGAGTCTTTCCCTCTCTCTGTCCTACGAGGTTGCCGGTCAGCAATGGGTCTCCTCCTTCTGAAACCAGAGGAGAGGTTTCCAGCCGGTGGTCTCTACAGGGGCCGCTGCTTCAGATGTATAGATCCCTCAGATGTTCAGAGTCTGAGGTTAATCTCTGCTGTCCCGGCAGTCGGCTGGAGGAGGAACTGCTCTGAGCCAGGCTGTTTGTTTGGTCGAATCACAACTCCATGGGGGTCTCCTCTCTCTCGCCACTCTCACAGTCTGAAAAAGCCTGCCCACCTCTCCAAAAAAAAAAAAAAAAGTGTTCCCAATGGAGACATGCACACTCCTACCCTGACAGATTCACACCGAGGAGAGTGTCAGTGGTCCAACCCTCCCGAAGCTGAGAGACACAGAGAGAGAGAGAGAGCAGAGGAGGAGGAGGAGGAGAGGGAGAGGAGGGAGGGAACAGTGAAGGGGAGTAAAAAGCAAGAGAGGGAAGTTTCAAAAACAAAGGAGCACACTGAGAAAGAGGGAGAGAGAGAGAGGTAGGGGGAGAAAACTTCAAAATACAGATCGAGTTCTGCTTGTTGTTCTTAGGTAGCGGCTCTGAGGTCCTGAGCTGGAGTGATTTGTTTATGAATGGAGTGGCGAGCAACTGGAGGTGAGACTGAGACAGTCTCTATTGGCAACAGCAATCTGGACCGCATCTAACCCCTGCATAAAACAACAAACACAATAAAAAGGAAGAGAAAGAGTGAGAGAGTGAGTGAGAGGTCCAGGCAGGAAAAAAAAGGTTTTGGCAGAGCTTATGCTGGCCTGCTTTAGAAACAAACATGGAGGTCTGAGTCTCTCAGGAAAATAACCTCCCTTATATAATCACACTGCAAGAATAAATTGTAAAATAGTTTGAGCACGGTTTAAGCCTGGATTCATCACATGCTGGACCTTTTTTGATTTCCTCTTTCTACCCCCATTAGTCCCACATAAAATCACTCCACACCTCCCTCTGTCTTCACCGGCTTCTGTCTCTTTTCTTTCCTCTTTCAGTCGCTCTCTTTCAAACAAGTGCACACACACACACACACACACACACACACACATACACAAACGAACACGTCTGTTTTCTACATTGGCTCTCCTCCTAATTTCTTCCTTTCCCAGGATATGAGTGGATGGCTTGAAATTCATAACACAACCCTGCAGCTGACGAAGGCCTTTTCTCTCTAACAAGAGGTTGGGGCAGACAGGGGGAGGAGGGAACAGGGGCTAAATTGGACAGTAACCATGTTCTCCTCTAATTGTGAGGGTAAATCTAAAAGCCTTGCTAGCAGTAATTAGAGAGCTGCTGAAGGCCCAGTTATTAAATAGGAGGGGAGCAACACCACACAGGACTGTCCCACCTTAACGTCTTTCTAATTCTGTCTGTGTAATCAACACCTCCTTGCAATAAATCTGCTCTAAATCCATATGTTTAGCCCCGTGTCGACATATTATTAGCGCAACACCAATTAAAATGTAGGCACAGGAGATAGAAAGTAATAATGCAACAATCATGCACATCACACTCACATATGCAAACTCTTCTTCACACACGGTCTTTTATCAGCTGGAGATAAGACACCCACTCTGTCTAAACATCCTGCAGCAAGCCACAGCTCTGACCGGAGACACTAAGCGGAAGTTTTGAGACAGAAAAGGCCAACGGTTTTCATGCTGACATCACGTTATGTTATTATCGGCAATTTAGGATATTGTTACAGTGGAGTGGTGGAGAAAGGGAACACAAGGGAGTATCTATTGCTTAAAATTTGGCAGCTGTCTTTGTTTATTCATACAGCTTGTGAGAGTGGTGCACCACTTAACAAACTGGATGCCAGATCATTCTGCTACAACAATACCCAGCCTATTCAGCCTATCTGAACAGCCAAAGAGCGGTTTCTCTCGCTGCTGATCTGGATTGTTGCCACAGCTTGAGTGCTTGGTCCCAAGTTTGTGTTTTGCTGGTTGTTTTGGATAAGTTATCTCTATGGGTTGCATGGTGGCCCCTGTGAGGAGAGGGAGGGAGGGAGGTAAAAGCAGGAAGAACTGGGGCTGCAGCCTGGACCTAAAGCTGAACTCATCTCACCTCTGATAGATGAAGATGGATGAAGCTATGTGATGTTTGAGTAAAGTAAAGTCCACTTGAAGTTGTACCGATAAAGGTTGACTGCGCCAGAGGCCCCTCAACACCTCAACCTTCAACAAAACCCAAATATAAGCCACAGGAATAAGATATGAGCGTTATACTATATGTGTTAAGATATGAAATACAATATATATTGTTGTTGTCTTATATACAACAACAGCAACAGTCGTCATTTCTCAGAAATAAAGTCAAAGCAAACTGTTAAGTGCCTTTTCAAGTGAAAAGGTCCTCAACAACAAATTCCTCCATTCTTTTCCAAGATCTGCCACTTTGTTTTTCAGCATGATGTCTCAAAGGAAAATACAGTAATCTTAATTTGCAGCCCTAATGCTGTAAACATCATAAAAGAGATGTAAAGACCAACATGAGTGATTAATGAATCTAAGGGCATCCTATGAATGAACTATGATTAAGCACTTCACTGCATAGTGTCAAATAAAGATATGATACTTTTTTCTCACTCTCTGCTGTCTTTCAAGTTGTTTCGTTGTGTGTTGTTGACCTGCTTTCAGCTGTGATTACTCTCCACGCCTCCTTCTAAAGATTCAAGCAAAAAATACAAAAAGAAAATGTAATTTTTCTGCATCAAGAACACTGACTCGGTGTGGTCTTATATAATGATATATCACTTAGATCAAATTTGTATGTTGTCTTACCTTTAATTGGGGAAGTCTAAACACAGACATAGTGGGTGAGCCACCTCACACTCTGTGATCAGATACAACAACTGAGACTGCAGAGATGACTGACACTGAGCAAACTACTCTACTTTTACCACTTGTTAGTCACTTGCTTATCATGACAACAGCCACTGAGCCATCCTTGTTGTACTTTTAAATGAAATACCTCTGCTGTACTGTAAGGGTTCAGCACTGTTTACAGCTTGCAGGTTTTCTGTGGACTGTAATATGTCTGAGTGGAGCGCCTGGCTGTGGAAGACCAAAGCTCTGGGTGTGTCTTGGCACCTCCAGCAGCTCCAACACATGTGAACTTTTAGAACCGGCAAATAGAGGATACAAACCTTATATTAGCTCCCCCTCAATGAACTTGAGTGACTGTACAACTACAAAGACACCAATGGGAAAATTGTTTATGCTGCACTGTTTAAACTAAGTCACTGTACATACATGGATCATCCCCTACAGTAACCCCTCATTTAGATCAAAGATTTATACAGGCTGAAAAAAGCACAGATTTTTATTTCTGGCACACAGCAGCAGCAGACAAGCGCCGTAAATTTAAAGTATCAGTATCTTCTCTGGGGTCTAAATGTTTAAGGAAACCCTAGTAATATTTGAGTGTTGTAAATAGCTCAGTCCAGTTTTGATCTTCTTGCGGTTCATTGCATTTTGTATATTAGAAATCCTCTGCAACATTGTTTTTCTCCCATGCCAATAAAATACCACTGAATTGAACTGAAAAAATGCACTGCACATTAATACAATCATGTAAACTTAAGTGCTAAAACCACATCCCTTTATATCTAGCCCTGTCGGTTCCTCTCAGTGGTTATCATCTAATGTACTTCAAGTTTCTCAAGACATATTGTATGAAGTTTAATGTTTAGCTTGCTTTTGCTTTAATGCTCAGGCTTGTGGCACTTATGTCTCCATTAACATGAGCCTGCCTTGTGCTGCAAGCTGTCAGCTGTTATAGCTGATAATGAGTGATCTGACCGAGATACTGGCATGAATCTTTTATGAATGTTTAAGCAGATTTGAGAAGCAGATGGATCCACAGATGAATATACAGTTCAACAACACCAAGTTATTGTGGAAAAGTTATAAAGTCTGCAGCAAATTGGACAGAGAATGAACGGTGGACATGCACGCAAGTTTGAGTATCCGAAGGCTCACTGGCCTAGGGATTACCTGCTGGTATGCAGATTTTTGCTGCCCTCATGTGGTTGTTTTTGGCAGGGCTTAAGTGGAAAATAGAGCCACTTGATTTGAGTGAACAATTTCTGGATGTGACCTACTCACAGGTTAGATGTACCTGAACATTTACCAAAGTACCTGAATGAAACATTTATGAGATGCTTGTATTGAAACCATGTTATCATCTCTTTAAATGTGTCTTTCACCACAGTGAACAGGCAACATTTTTGTCTGACACCTACAATTAGGGGAGACTGGGGACAGTTGCAACAAGTCTTTTTTCTCCAATCAGAAACAGGCTAGAGTGATGACACTCACAATGCACATGCTCAGTCAGATCCTCTGCCCACCAAGAATAAAGAAGACGTGTTCAGCAGCAGGAAGTAGCTTTTTTCAAGAGCTGTATTTTTGTCATACTGCCCTGACCTTTTGTATGAGGTCATCCAAACTTACTTATTTTGAATCACTGTTTCGTTGACTATTAAGTGACATGGTTAGCATGTGTCATTGTGTCTAGCTAGCACATGATGTTTTGTTATGGCTGATAGGGTGGGGGCGGTTGCAACAACTTGTTACGACCGTCCCCGTGCCAAGCAGCCATATCAAAACAGACCACACAAAAGGATTTTTTGAATTTCAAGAATTTATTTCAAATACGCAAGTGCATAAGCAAACAATTGAACATTTTAGCTCAAAATAGGCACAAGTTGTCTGTTATTTCTCATGATGAACAGAACAGCCAATTAGACCAAGAGAGACTAATGCTAAAGATTAACAAAATGATGTGATGTGATGTGATATAGTTTTGTATTTTTTTATTTTTTTATTTTTTTAGTTTTAACAGCACCGGTAACATCCGCACATTGACTCAAGGCCTATGTCCTGCACAAAACAAAACTCTAACTGTTGTTTGATAAATATTACTAAATAAAGAAATAATACAATAGTTTCATTTCATCTAAAACAATTCATATTTTAGCAAAACTATGCTTATTGAGACAAAAACCAAAAGTTAATGAGCGAAATTTATTGTGTGTTTCAAATGTTGCAACCGTCCCTGATCCATGTTGCAACTGTCCCCATAATAATAATACAGGGGATAAGAGGTTGTGCTCTCTCTCTCTGATATTTCTAGGAATTTCGAGCACAACATGAATCAAAACAACCCACTGTTATTATGCATGTGTTGTTTTCTGTTTCTTGATATTCCTTTAGTGTAAATATTCTCAAACATAACTGTTTCCAGGCCAAAAAAAAAAAAAAAAAGCCTAAATGAATGTACAAGCACAGGAGCATCACATCCACCACATACTTGACCATGTGAGCAGATGGACAACATCTATCTACAGATTTCTGTGTGTTCTTCTGACTCATTCCTACTTAATGTATGCTTTTATATGTGCTTTGCATAGCGTTCATTCCCTGCTTAATTTACAGTCTCTGTGTGCTGGATATCACGTGAGCGCTACGTGCACACGAGCGTGCACCGCTCACACGCACGCCACACGCACCTTATATGATGCCCTTATCAAAACTGATGCACCGGGGTAAAACCGGGTAAACCAGGGTCAATGGCCTCATCGCGCCAAGACGAGCAGGCAGGTGGGCCGCAGGTAAGCCGTGACGTCATGATGATACTTTTGAACTCCTTGGCAGTAAATCTATAAAGGTGTGTAGTCTTCCTGCACAGGTGGTGCAGTAATAAGCCTGGACCTTAGACTGGAGTGGGAACAGAGCGCCACAGGTTTGCCGGGAGTAAACAGGCCTAACATGAGCCAGGAGGTTTGAATCCCCGAGGTCTACTGAGAGTCACCCCACCTGTCGGACGGTATGTACCCCGGCTCGCAGTCCGCCAGACACCCGACTCAGGCTCTGTCAATGAACAGTCAGTACATCCCGCCTCCGTATGACTTCACCGGTTATCATCACGTCCCGGGAGTCGGTGAGCCGTCAACGAGCGCCTGGAACTCCCTTTACGTTCCCCGCGAGGAGTATCCGTACAGCTTCCCGGGGTCAAGCCCCAGCGCCGCGCAGGTCAGCTTCACCTCCCAGGAGCTGAGCGGCACGCCCACCGCCGCTGGAGGGGGTTCGTTCCCCCCCTACAACTTCATCTCTGGACAGGACCCATTCAGCTGCAGGAGGAGACCACATGAAACCTCCAGACCGTCCGGTTCAGGTAGGACACAGCCTTTGAGGGCAACATGTTGGATGGATGTAGGCTGTTTGTTGTGACCAAGCACTGGCCTCCATTTTTTAAATATGATTATAAATGTAAACATTTGATTTGGCTGAGGGGAGTTTTGGAGTTTCTTGGAAATAGCGTCTGGGTTTCTCATGTAGTTTCTGATAACAAATCTGATATGTTTCAAAGCACAAACAAACAGGAAGTGACATCTCGATAACACCCTATGATTAAGGATGCTCAAACAAACACAGTTCTTGTTTTGAGATACAATGGTCCACGGTGTGTGACAAACCAAACCAAAGGAGTTGAGTGGGAGTGCAGCTGACAGATATGGTAAAACACATTTCAACACAGTCAAACGGGACTGCAAACACATTCATCAGTCTTTTCACCTCTCCCCTCAGCCAGCAAGGTGTCAATAAGAAAGCTAACAGTGGAGTCTGCAGAAGTGTCGCTCCCCACCCTCTCTGTCCACTGAGTGGGTGAATAAGTGTTACAGACATGCTAGATAACACGGGCACTGCAGGAAGTGTCTGCAGAAGTTAAACCCTCTCTAAAGAGGAGAAGCCTCAGGCCTTACTGGTGTGTGTGTCTTAGTCTGCCTCAATCGATGCTGTCACAGCGTCAAGATTTCAGATCAATAACTCACTGACTCACCCTTTCCAAAGAGTGCATGTGCATGTCTGTGTGTGTGTGTGTGTGTGTGTACATGCACGAACATGCATGTCAATGAATAGCTGCCTGTGTAAACACCTATGTAAACACCACTCATAGTGATAAGGAGAACCACTGATGCAATGCAGTGGGGAGTCTTTACATTAGTTATAGTTAATGTGATTGATAGAGCTGATGAGGCTTTAAGTGGCGCCTGAACTTGAACGTGGCACCAGACATGTTCACATTAGTCATTTGTTTGGCCACAACTCACACGTCACATGACTCACTGACATTCTAATCATATGTGTTACTGGTAGGAATGAAAACAGGAAAGGACACAGTGTTTACCTACACTCACCACATCAATCATCCAATTTCATGTTGTTGTATAATTCAGGATTGTTTTTTGCACGACTTAGGAGGGAAGACTCGCACTAAGGACAAGTACAGGGTGGTGTACACTGACCACCAACGTCTGGAGCTGGAGAAGGAGTTTCAGTTCAACCGCTACATCACCATGAGGAGGAAGACCGAGCTGTCAATGGCACTTAACCTCTCAGAGAGACAGGTGAGTTAGGGCTAGAGAGGTGGAGAAGTGAGCAGAAGTACATGATGAGTTACAGTGCACAAGAAAAGAGAATCCATGGGACTTCTTGAAATTTAGCAGGTGTGAATCTGAGGGAGCACACATCATAAGAATTGTCAAAAACTATTGCGAGATTATTTTATATCAAAGAGTTTGTTACCTTTAAGGATTTTCATCTTTGCTCTTTAAAAGTTGATCCTCAAAACCATTTACATTTTTGAATGAAGAAAAAAAAAGGCTTCCACTGCATCCACTGTATCTGCTGAGAAAGACTGCAAGTTGCAGCCAAAAGCTCCACTTAAAGCTCTTTTTTTTCCCCCTTATTTAAATTTTTTGACTGTCAGTAAACAGTAGCCACTGACTATTGCATTAACAACTCTGTAGCTGATATGAGTGTTAATTGCACCGGGTGGCGGTGAAAAAACCCACCAAAACCCCAGAGTGTACTGGATTGAGCAAACATGGGCTTTTGCCACTTATGAAATCCAATTCCCACTTGAAACAGAGAGAAGCTGTAATTTAAGTTAAGTTAGTTACATCTGACTTTTAAGGCGTGGGTCCAGGCAAAGGTATTAAACAACAGTGGTTGACAGTTAAGAAAGCTTCCTACAATGTAATTATGAAATAAAAAAGTGTTTGTCAGTGTGGGAGACATGGCAGTTTTGGTCCATTGTCTTTGACTACACTTCCTATTTTTATGTTTATTCGTCTTAGGGGTTGGGCTGTGTGAGAGAGAGAGAGAGAGAGAGAGAGCAAATAAGCAAAGAGTAATGGGTTATTTTGTGTGATTTACACTGTTTAATACTGATAGATGTAAATTTATTCCCCTCGCCTAGAGTTAATACTTACACAGCACACATTAGCAGAAAGTTCTTCAACAATCCCATTTGGGGAAACCAGCTGTATGATAGAAAACCTCTGTAAACCGTAATGTTGTGTGGCTGCACAAAGCATCTGACATAAGTAGTGGTAATGGTGAAACCCTCTCTCCAGCTTTTATAATGCTGTTATTGTTGTTATTGCCGGGTTTTTCTGTCTACTTATTCCACTTGGTAAACCCACAGCTGAGTGCAAGTGGTTGCAGCATCTTAAGCAATTCTGGGAAAGTTGAAAAACGACATTACTAGAGCAGAAGTAGAGGCAGCAGGGCAAGAGTAAGTTAGCACAAAGAGTAAAAGGAACATCAGAACATCCCATATGCGATAAAAGGCTGATTCCTACTTTCTGTTATGTGTCATATTCAGCTATCTAATATGTTATTGCATATCTTAAATTTGTGTTTTTCTGTGTTTCAGGTGAAGATCTGGTTTCAAAACAGACGTGCCAAAGAGAGGAAAATCAACAGGAAGAAGCTGCAGCATTCCCAGCAGGCCACCACCACTACACCTACCCCACCTGTACTAGGTGGACCCACTGACATTCATGTCACCACCAGCCCCAGCAGCAATATTCTGTCTGATGCAATATCAGAGGAATACTGAGAGGATTTCAGATGGAGGACTGATGTGTACATAGAGTTTTTTTTTTAATAAGTTTACCACAGAATGAATGACGATGATTCACATCAAAGTGATGATATAATGCGGCGCTCTCTGCCTCTCGCACTAACAAGCACTACTGATCTTTTGTACTGATCGTCTCCTCTGGATGTCTGCAGACCACTGGACTTTGACTTTGTCATTTATCAAACATGAGTGTTGTGTTTATGAACTGGTAGTGGAACTGACATGAAGTTGTGTTAAAGTAATTTTGAACCATTCACCTTTATGTAAAGGTATGTCGAAATGTTCTTGGTTGATGGGGTAACAGAGGATGTGTGCGTGTGTCAGCGTGTTCCCCTATCTGCAGTCTGAAAAAGAAAGAGGAATAATGTGTCTTGGTGTCTTTTTTCTTCCTTTTTGGGTTTTAAAAATCATACCTCAAAGCAGAAATTAAAATGGCTGCAGGATACTAAGTCATGATATCGAAAGAGAAGTACAGATACTGTAATTCATGGGAAAATAGATTGTGAAATTGTCTTCTTCTTGTTTTTGTTGTGTTTTGTTTTACTAACAATAAAACAAAGGTTATAGCAACAGTTATACCAAGTTCACCAACCCTCTAAAGCTCTTTTTCTATGTTCTTTCTGTTGAAAACTGAGTTAGGACATAGATATTTAACAGGAATGGATCAGAACAGGTTTGAGGGCAGCTACATATATAGTGTAATGGATGGGGGGAAGTAATGTTGGAAAAAAAAAAAAGCAAGTGAAAGCCTTGAGAGTTCAGTAAGAAAGCACGTGGAGTATTTAGTGGTAAATGGCTGTAAAATAGGACATCTTCTTTTAAAGTTGTAACATTGTGGCAAGGACCTCAGAGGAAACATGATTTAAAATGACCGTGGAATAAGTCTTTCAGACGCAGTGTTTAGCCACATCCTGAAAAACAGCTGTAGATAGCTCAACCACATGACTCACAGTCGCAGGTCACCCGACAGCTAAACACAGAAACTCAGCCCTGTCTTGGACTTGTGAGAGTGTTTCAGCTGAAGAAAGTCAGTGCTCCTTTTGTGCACCTGTGAAAAATAACACATGTAGTCCATGCTAACACGTGTGTACACGGTGTTGTTTGTAGATCATGATGAAGAAGCGGAAAATGTGGCAATGCAAATGGCGATACAGTCAGTCAACCAAGGATTTCAAAACATTTTCAAAATAAACAACTGTACCACAGTCTTTGTGCAACTGATGTACTCTTTTAGTCAGGATGTACATTGAATTTCCTTCTTTTCTCTTTTAGCACTTTTTAAATATTTGCTTCTAATTAGTTTATTGTGTTCTGATATATTGGAACGGAGCTGTGGTGGTTTTGCTGTGTAAAGCACAGAGTTTTATCGATGAGTGTTTTCTGTTCATTAGCACAAACCACAGTAACCCAGCTGTGAGTGTGTTTGCCTCCACTGCTCCACAATGATCTAAAGCTTTTCTGCAGAGAAAAGTTCCCTCTTCACTTCAGGCCTTGAAAGACGGAATACCAGTGGTATAAAGTACCTGCCATGATGTTATGATATTATATTTTTTGTTTTGTACGTTATTAATATTGACTACACTACAGTCTTAATGCTGCATCAGACAGATGTTTTCACAGTATCTACCTATGCTGCATTTAACATCTGTATGGATGTGAAACAAAAAGAAGAGCTACATCAACCATACAAGCATGCTGATGTACCCAGGCCAGAAGAACTGGCATCTCTCAAAAGTCTCAGTTTTACAGTTTAATGGTTTTGGCATGGAAAGACAATATCACATGAAAGAGTCATGACAACGATAAAATCTTCTGGTTTTTATGAGGAAAAAAAAGTAAATGTTCAATTGTGATTCAACCGAACTTATCAAGAGTTCAGGTGCAACAGCTTCATCTCTGCTTTCGTGTTCACTGTGTTGTTCACATATCATAAAGTGAACTGCTGAAATAATGCTATGAACAAGTTGCTACCCACAAAATAATTAGCCTATATTAAACAAAAAGTAGAACAGGTTGACAGACCAGACAGCAAAAGGATACCAAATTACCAGAGCTAGTTTATTACACTTCTCATGTGTTGTCAATTATTTGCTCAGTAGATTATGTCAGTCAGATGTTCAACTGTGTTTCGATTCGAGGCCTCGACTAAGAAAGGATCTCAGGTGGTTATCTGAGGACACTACGGCTATCACGGACCATAAACACCAATTTTATGGCGCTGTGAATCAGCTGAATAGTAGTCCATGGTTGTCAACCTTTAACCTCAAACTATCAAACCAAACCAAACATGTAACCTGCCTTTATCTAAACCTACTTTGGATACCTTAGCAGTAGCAGAGTGTTTTGCCATTGCTAAACAAACAAAAAATGTTATGCATATGATCATGATCAAGACTAGAAATCCCCTTTGAATATTGACGTTAAGACAGAAGTGACAAAGCGTTTAAAAAAGAGAGGAACCGAAGTGAAGATAATCAAAGTTATGGTCAACTGAAATCAGGCCAGTCATTATGAGACCTACTTTTTGTTTTTAAACCAGTACCCACCCTGACCTCATACATCAACATGGTATGTTTTGAACAAACTCCTGGCCAATACCCATGAAGTGATACAGATGAAGTCTGTATGTTTTTCTTTGCGACCAAAGGTATGGTTAAGTATTGTTACTTGCTTCAAGTTGTTTCATTGTTTCTTGTGCTTTGCTGTCTGCTGAATACTGACCCATTCCCTGACCCAACCCCAGCACATCCAAGGTTCAAAGTTTTGATCCTGTCACATGTTCAAGCAATAAAACCTTTGAATCACGAATGTGCAGAGGGGTCACTCCAGAAATTCTCCTGTATGAGCTTACATCCTGCCACTTCAGGTTTCACTGTGTCCCTTGTTCACCTGCACAATGGATCACGATTAAAAAATGGTTATTAATTACATATCAGTCCACCTGATCAAGCCCTCAGCTGCATGGCGCTTAATTCAATCCAGGACCAATTACTGCATATTTCTAGATCATAAACATTTATGACAGACTGTTGGTGTATACTGGAAACGAGTGTACACCAACTACTACAAATAATTAGCATGAATGGCATGTCCTAGCTAAAAGTTAGAGTCTGAGATAACTCAATATCTGAATTATTCAGCTGTCACAAGGTCTACTTTTGTTATTTATCTTTAGTGCCGCTGATATCTTTCTATCTTTTCTGTCAGGCACGCTCTAAACCAGAAGCCACACAGCAATAGGAAATAGACTGAAGTAAATATAGGAAATACAGCTTGATGGTGTTATCTGATAAAAAAAAAAAAAAAAAAAAAACACGTCGTGCTGAGAATCTGTCAAATTGTTCAGCTGCTTGCTCTTGGCCTGCACGACATCGGTTTAATGAAATCAACATGGAAACGTTTGTCAAGTGCATATTGTGGTTGCAGGCGATTCTGAGACATGGCCTGCATTTATTTGTTACCAATTAAAAAAATTAAATTGTTTGTTGCTTTTGTCTAAAAGACATGACATTTAGACTATTCCTGACTTTATATAAGCAGCATGATTCAAATTCAAAAAATCATTTGAACGAATCAATGCATTAAAGAAATAAAATGAAGGACAAGCAATGAAAGAATTGTATTTTTAACACCATGTAATGAGGTTTTCTTTAATATCACACCCTGCAACTGATAAGCCATTTGTGAAATCATCAGCTCATGAGAAAAGCAGAAGTGCTTACATCATGGAAACAACCACTTGCTTGCGACGAACTTCCACTGAGACAAGATGTTTCTTGACAAACGAATCCTTCGCCCAGAAAGACACACACACTCTGACACACACAAGCAGCTAATGGATCTATTTTTGCAGCGCACGCTGTACTGGGCATTTTTAAATATATTCTCACCACCCAGACTCTACATATTTCTATATTTGCTCAATCGCTTAAACCCTCTGGCCCGCCGTGTGGGTTTTAACAGATTAATGAATACATTTTAAGTAACTGCAAACCTCTTTTACTTTGTCACTAAACTGCTAAATTGAAAGTTGCCATTTGAGGTTACATGCAAACACTGATAACTGACCAACATAACGATACTGGTGGTGAGCATGCACTGTTGTGTGCCAATCACTGTAACACTAAAAACATTGTGGAGATTTGTTCATCTTAAAATTTTTATCATCGCTACTGCAAGTTTAAGTAAATGTGCTCATGTATTAACAAGTAAATACAAGAAGGTAACTCATCATGTAAACACAAATTATTTTTAAAAAGATCATTAAATATTCTACAAAAACTCAATACAACATTATTCAAATGGAAATGTAATGTCCTGAGGCCTGGAGGGAAATATTCAGCTGGAGAGTCACATAAGACTGGAAGATTTGATGCACAGTGGTACACAACCCAGACTTGCAGTAGAATTAGAAAAAAAAACATGTGTGTTCTCATGGGTCGTATTTTTTCCTATGGGAGATCACATGAAATTAAGGTTCAAGTCCTCCAGACAGAGAGCAGCTCAAATCACCTGTCTTTACGGACCATGGCGTACACACAGTCATTTCCTGCTGGTTCAACAGCCTGCCTAGGTTGCTCTGAGAACTTGACTTGACCATACTCCACCTCCACCTCCTCCCTCTGCTTCACCGGCTTCCCCTGCCGCTGCAGGATCCTGACATCTGCATAGGTTAATTCCTGTTCACCAGCTTCCTCTGCAGAGAGGACAGAAGAGGTGGCACAAACACATCATATTCAATGTGGCATGATGTGATCCCCCTTTTTGTAAACAGTGAATGCAAAAGAACTAGCACCAATTACTCTTTTAATCTCTAGGTAGAGCAAAGAAGACCAGGGAAAAGGGAGGTCTAGTTTTGTACCTGCAGGTGTGTTTGTGTTGCTTTTCTTTTTCTTCTGGGCATACATGACAGCTATGCCGACCACTAAGAGAATCAGCAGCGCTGAGAGTGCACCAGCCATAACTAGAAAAAAAGTTTCAGTAAGAGACACAAGAGAGAGATGCATTATTGAAACAGCAAACAATACAGGTTAATGGAGACAAAAAAAAATAAGTGAAATGATATTGATGAATCCACTGCGGCAGAGATTGTTGTCACTTACTAAAGTAAGATTGGTCACTGCTGCTGGGGGAAGGTTGTTTGATGGATGTGAAAGTATTGGTCTCCTTACCCACAGTGATCTCTGGGCCTGTGGTTGTTGTCGACACAATACACAGTGTGTTATTGGCTTCATACACCCACTGTGATATGTGTGTCCCATTAGAGTCACAGTCAATGTAGATGAAGCCTTATGGGAAAGAAACAGATGAAGTGTAAGTGATGTACAGAGCAACCAAAATCATCAGTGTCTGCATCATCACACTGTTTTCTACTCATGCTCTCACTCACCACAGGTGACATCTGCTTTTCAGCAAAGACCTGACTGACATTGTTCTTGACTGAGCAGGCCAGAAGTCCTGAGACGTCTTGTTTCAATATGATGTGTTATTCTTCTTATTTCCAGAGAGGAGCTTGTCATCTGGCAGTGTGCGTCCATCCAGAGTCCAGCTGTACTCAGGACTGTCCCCTCCCTCAGAGAGACAGGACACCTTCAACTCTCCCTGGGACAGACAGTCATTGACCAGCCGCAAAGAGGACACAGGAGCTGAGGAAACACACACTGATGTTTTACGTTGCCAGAAACAGTTTCTAATAAGGAGCAGGCTGGAGAGGTTTATCAGTGAAATATGATGTATGTGGTCTGTCAATACTGATACATTCAACAGAAAGCAAAACAGTTATTTACCTTGGATGAACAGCTGCAGAGTCCGTGGATTTAATCGATGTCCTTGAGAATTAAACATTTCAAGTGTATATTCACCACCATCACTCCTGCTCAGGTTATTGATCCTAAATGTTCCATCACTGGGAGTGAAGATGGCTCTGTTTTTGATCAGATTAATGAAGTCTCATCCTCTTTCACAGTCAGTATTACTATTGTGTTGAATATCAGTTGGAACTTGAATATGTCTGAGGCTGTGTCCACCAGCTGTAGGACCACAGTTCCTCCCAAAGCTCCATAACACTGAGTTCCATTTTTTCTGCCGTCACACTGGGTTTCCACAGCTGGAAAATGTTTAAAAATAGATTAGTCAAATAGAAGCATTAATATCACAGGTCAGTTTTGATCACCTAATTCACCAGACTGATAATGAGTATTTTAGACGTGATGTGCAAATACTGAGCTAAAACAGAGGTGGTGGGTTTGTTGCAGCAGCAGCTCTGAGTGTCACAGGTTCAGCTAACGGAGCCATTTTCCCTGTAACCACAGGATTTTCCACAGCAGACATTTTGACATGTCACAGAAGAAAAAAACAGAAGTGCATTTGTGAATTCTCTTCAGCTGCTTCAGTGTCCAGTGCTGCTGTGTGTTCTTGCCTACTCACTGACAAACTGTGCTGGTTTCACTGGGAAACTCAAACAGAACAAAGTTATTGTTTATGTTGTTGGTAACATCCCAACTTTTCCTGCTATGACAAGTCAAACAAACAAAAAAGACTGGTTTTATTTTGGGAAAATTGTATGAAATGATACAAAATACGGAGAGAATATTTCCACACTTTAAGGAACAGCAAAAGAGATTATGGTGTTTTTTTGTTTATTTGTTTGTTGTTTGTTTTTTTTATCTGTTTTGTTTTGTTTTGTGTAAAATGAATTCAGAGTGCACCGGGTCAGTTATCCTGACTGCAAACAGTGATTTTCCACTCCAATATTATCAACAGGTTTAATCTATCATAATCATTGCGGAATGAAAGAGCTGTATTGTTGAAATGACACAGATAAATGAAACAAGAAAACGACTGTATGTGATCTTAATGTTGCATTAAATTGTCGCAGCTCAAAACTGTTTTCAACATGTTAAACCAAGTATTAAGCCACATGAAAGAAGGTGAGCAGCTCACCATGTGAAACTCCAAGCAGCATCAGCAACAGTCCTGCCGCAGCTTTCATGTCTCCTCACCGTTCAGCCGCGGCTCAGCAGCTCTCGGACAAACCGTGTCACCTGTTTCAACCTAAAGCAAAGAGCATGTGTGTCCTGCTCTGGAGAGCCCGAGGTGTCCTGTCAGAGATCAACCTCAGAGCAGAACATGTTAAAACTTCAACCAAGTGGAGTGCTCTTGTATTCATTTTTTGTGGGCAGAGAGGAGAACAGGAAGTGTTGTGTTTCGCTTCCCCCTCAGTCTATAAAAAGAGAGCCCTGGTGTCTGTGATGGACTGAGCGGGGAGAGAGAGGCATTCCTCCTTCAAACCGAAAGAGGATTTGAGATATTTGTTAAACGTCCATATTCCAACAGGTTAGCAATTATAAAACAGATCCTGCTGAATTTCCATCTCAGCATTTGTCACTAAACAAGCATAGGATAAATCATAGTTCATATTTTCTCATCCGTTGACATATACACACAAGTAATCATAGTTCACAGTTTGAGATTCTATCTCAACCTTTCTGCCCCAAACCCTCCAGCACGTCATGTTTACCAGCACAAAACATGCTGGACACAAAGTGTTAAAGCTGAGGTAGGCAGGATTTGTTTTAAAAACAAAATATTAACTTTTTTCTTTCTTTTTTTTAAAAAGGAAATTGTGTTTTCCTGTTCAGCTATCAGTGAGGACAGGTCTGTGTGTTTGGGGCGATCACAGTGTTTCTGTGTGTCTCTGTATGCCGCAGCCTGGAAGGCTTACAGTTCTCAGTATCTGTGAACAATCAAATATATTCTGGTCTGGGGGCTCCTGATTGGTTGAGGGGCTGGCCATACTCTGTCGGGAGGCCCTACTCCGTCCTCCCGATTTGTGAGGACAGAGGAGGGCACTTCAACCGATCAGGAACCTCCAGACCAGAATAGATTTGATTGCTCAAAGCTACCAGGTGCTGTAGCTTGTTTTCAAAGCAAACCCTGCCTACCCCAGCTTATATTAAAAGTGGGAAAAAAAGTGAGAATTTAAGTTAAGTTAAATTTTAAGTTAGGACACTTTGTGCTTTCTTTTGTCAGATGAACAAACACCAGTGAAAACTTGAGAATACATTATCTGTAAATTAAGGATTATAATGATTATGATCCACTAAATCATAGTCGAAACATTGATTAATGTGGATATAAATCAGAATTTTCATCATGTGATTCTGAACATTTCATTACTGTAGTAATAATGTTATTGTAATAATTGAAATAAACTTCTTTTTTACTCAAGTCCAAGTGGCAAAACAGTAGTGACAACATCAGACTTTACTACAGCACGGTTCACGGCTTTGCTGCTTTGAGCACTATCTTTAGGGCATTGTATTATTTTCAGTCCAAACCTCTGTAAACTGTCAAACCAGTCCCAATGCCAAAAGCATCCTGTTTGGTTTTCGGGTACTATGCCCGTCACTTCACAGCAGTGGAAGCAAATCATTCAGCCTATCTGGCTCAGTTCCTCATTTAGAGAGAAGATTGTGAACATACACAGGTTGTTCTTAGAATATCACATTTCACACCTAGTTTCTCACGTTGGTGTGACGCTCACGTTGTTTCTCTGTAATCTTCCTGTTTTGATTCGCAGAAGTTATTTTTAATAGGTCAACCCCCAACCTCTGCTGTCTCTTCCTTTTGTCATCTCCTCAGATTTTGTCGCCCTCTACTGGCAGCATGATGAAGGTAAACACATCACCTGTAGCAGTAAGCTTGGGGTTATATTTCACATACATGCATCTGGAGAGGCAGACTGTTTCAAAGAAGCCTATGGAAGCAGTGACGGCTGTATGATCGATTTAGGACAAATGCAAATATTGGTTCAATGATCAATATTTTTGCTGAATTATTGAATGTTTTCAACAGAGAGTTTCACTGAATAAAGAATCATCTCTGGGCAACAGTAACCAAGGGGAACAAGTTTGGACGATTCCAAGAGCCAGATTGAAATTTGTAAAAAGTAAAAAAATATGTAAACACAACAAACAACTTCCTGTAATTTCAGCTTTAATGATAAAAGGTTCGTTTACATCAGTGATGTTCATGGGCATGATTCAAACTTTTCCTCAATGTCATCCGTTAAGAAACAAAATAATGAATCACCACATAGAGAATGTCTAGAGATAATATAAAACGTGAGGAAACTGCACTGTAACAATAAAAAAAAAAAAAAACTCATCACTAATATGACGCCATAAGCTTTATTTACACTGTCACATCCACACCTGGAAGGTGACAGTAACAGGCTATATGTAGCACTAAATGTGTCCGTGATTATGCTGTAGCACTTATAGTAATTCAGCACATGATATGGTAATATACTTACAATATAATTTGCAACAATTGCATGTGAAACTACTTGTGGTCACACAACAAGGAAACTACATAAGCTTCATTCTGAGTGCACACTCATACAAGCACAAACCTTTCCATTTATTCACACAGAGCTGATCAACTGTCAATATCCTGTAAAATGTAAATGATCAGGTCAACCCCTCAGTTCAATCACTGAGTTCTCTGAATACTCCATCACTCGTGGGGTGGCAGCAGGCACTTTGCTTTTCTTGTACTTCCTCATCTTCAAATGAAAAAAAAGGAAAATGCCACCCACTGACAAAGTTGCCATGGCGAACATCAAACCACATGTGAGCAGAGAGAGATCTGTTCAAACAAGAAGCACAAAGACCAGTTGTTATAGTAACACAATGATGACAGAGTTCATGTCAAGTCAATAATACAGATTAAATGTCTGTTGATAGTATAAGTGTTTAAAAGTGACTGTAGGCTGGATTGTGTGAGGCTGTTGCATCTGAGCAAGAAAAGAAAACAGTTATGTCATGAGCAGTGTAATTATAATCACCATCAACACTGATGTATTTTGAAATCAAAAGCTACCCTGCACCAGGGTTATTACTGTTAACTAAGACTGAAACCAAAACTAGCAGTGAAAAAACTATTTAGTTAACTGAAAAAAAAACAGTAAACAAAAACTACAATAAACAATGAAATCTAACTTCAACTAAACTAAATTGCAGATCAAATCAGATTAGTTTTCATTTTCTTAGAAATGGCCAAAGTTACAGGAAGAAAATGCCACAGCTCAATATGGGACTATTTAGAGTACGAGCCCCAGGTGGATAAAGTAAATGTATTGTGGTGAGGACTGATGGGAACATGTGTGATGCAACTGAAAGGGAAAAATCCTGCAAATTTAAAAGCTCATCTTCGCAGAGAAGCTTCTACAAATTAAGGCTTTCCTCCTCTAATAATACCTAAAAAGCTAAAACTAAACAAAAACTAGTCAATCCCTCAAAATAACAATGAAACTAAAACAGCTAAAACCATGTGTCACTCACTGCTGCTGGAGGAAGGCTGATTGATGGATGTGAAATTACTGGAGGGATTCCCTGACACTGTGAAGTTGGTCTCCTTACCTGGGGCTGTGGTTGTTGTCGACCCAATACACAGTGTGTTATTGGCTTCATACACCCACTGTGATATGTGTGTCCCATTAGAGTCACATTCAATGTAGATGAAGCCTTATGGGAAAGAAACAGATCAAGTGTAAGTGATGTACAGAGCAACCAAAATCATCAGCGTCTGCATCGTCACACTGTTTTCTACTCATGTTCTCACTCACCACAGGTCGACATCTGCTTTTCAGCAGAGACCTGACTGACATTGTTCTTGACTGAGCAGGCCAGAAGTCCTGAGACGTCTTGTTTCAATATGATGGTGTTATTCTTCTTATTTCCAGAGAGGAGCTTGTCATCTGTCAGTGTGCGTTCATCCAGAGTCCAGCTGTACTCAGGACTGTCCCCTCCCTCAGGAGACAGGACACTTTCAGCTCTCCCTGGGACAGACAGTCGTTGACCAGCCGCAAAGAGGACACAGGAGCTGAGGAAACACACACTGATGTTTTACGTTGCCAGAAACAGTTTCTAATAAGGAGCAGGCTGGAGAGGTTTATCAGTGAAATATGATGTATGTGGTCTGTCAATACTGATACATTCAACAGAAAGCAGAACAGTTATTTACCTTGGATGAACAGCTGCAGAGTCCGTGGCGTTAATCGAACTCCTTGGGAATTAAACATTTCAAGTGTATATTTACCACCATCTCTCCTGCTCAGGTTATTGATCCTAAATGTTCCATCACTGGGAGTGAAGATGGATCTGTTTTCTATCAGATTATAAAAAGTCTCATCCTCTCTCACAGTCAGTATTACTGTTGTGTTGAATATCAAAAGGGTCCTGTAGATGTCTGAGGCCCTGTCCACCAGCTGTAGGACCAGAGTTCCTCCCAAAGCTCCATAACACTGAGTTCCATTTTTTCTGCCGTCACACTGGGTTTCCACAGCTGGAAAATGTTTGAAAATAGATTAGTCAAATAAAAGCATTAATATCACAGGTCAGTTTTGATCACATAATTCACCAGACTGATAATGAGAGTATTTAGTGCAAATACTGAGCTAAAACAGAGGTGGTGGGTTTGTTGCAGCAGCAGCTCTGAGTGTCACAGGTTCAGCTAACGGAGCCATTTTCCCTGTAACCACAGGATTTTCCACAGCAGACATTTTGACATGTCACAGGAAAAAAACAGAAGTGCATTTGTGAATTCTCTTCAGCTGCTTCAGTGTCCGGTGCTGCTGTGTGTTCTTGCCTACTCACTGACAAACTGTGCTGGTTTTACTGGGAAACTCGAACAGAACAAAGATATTGTTTATGTTGTTAGTAACATCCCAACTTTTCCTGCTATGACAAGTCAAACAAACAAAAGAGACTGGTTTTATTTTGGGAAAATTGTATGAAATGATACAAAAGAAGAAGGATCTGTTTTTGAACTGATTATGTAAAGTATAATTCCCTTTCACATTCAGTATTAATATTGTGTTGAACATCAGTTGGAATTTGTATATGTCTGAGGCCCTGTCCACCAGCTGTAGGACCAGAGTTCCTCCCAAAGCTCTGTAACACTGAGTTCCATTTTTTCTACCTTCACAGTGGGTTTCCACACCTGATACTGAACACACACACACACACACACACAGTTTTTATCATTTCATGTTTTTAATTATTATAAAGCTTTCAAATAGAACAGCTGATGGTGGCTAATATATGTTTGCTGCATCACATTACAAGTCCTCACATCATGGTAACAACAGTAATTCACTGGCAGCTCAACTTATAAGCCTGTGACCATCAAACACTGTGGATTCAGCTACTATACTAACAACACTATTTTCTATAAAGCGCTCTGGGTTTAAGTGAAGTTAACCTAACACACACTCTGAGTGCACATATATCGTTACATTTAAATAAAACTTGCCAAAGAAAACAAAATATACTTTTATATACAAGTTTTGGAGAAACGGTAAAAATAAGAAGAGTGTATGAAATGTGAAATGAATGAAGTGAACTTTTATAATGTATAAAAAATTTACCAAACAAAAAAAGAAAAAACTGTGTAACCTCATTGATTTCCCACAACATACAGACAGGAACGAGTTCTTCAGTGAATTAATTTTACAATCATTAATTACATTAATAAAATAAAATATATCTCTCATGCTTTTTACATCTTGGCCTTGTATTGTCACAGAGCTGTTGCAAATATTAATGTTGATTAATGTTAATTAGTGAGTCACTGTCAAGTGCTTTGTTGCTTATTATATCAATTTTTCATTCAAATAAAAAAATATAAAGCTATCAAAAATTTGCTTTGTTATTTTCTTATCAAATAATTTATCCACAGTGACTGAGAATTAAACCAAAGAAAGCTTAGCTCGCTTCAGTTCAGAGGTGTACAGTATGGCACTGACCGTTCAAAACAAAAACATGTTTGTATTTGATTCATTTCTGCATCGTGTACATGGGTCCATATTTGAGCTCCATGGCACACCACTGAAGATGCACACACTGTCCATATTTACTCCCACTAGTGTAAAAAAAGAAAAGAAAAGAAAAGATGCTCACCACGAGAGACCCTGAGCAGCATCAGCATCAGTCCAACCAGAACCTCCATGTCCATCACTCTTCAGCCTCTGTTGACCCAGTCAGACGATCTCTTCTTCCCCTGAGCAGTGCACAAATATTCACACGCAACACTGAAGAGTGTGAAATGTGTCGATGTGATGAGAAATTCATAGATCTGACTACGCAGGTTATTTTCATAATTGAGAGGGGGAAGAGGAAGTACAGGCCAACGGATGCAAGGAGAGTGATATCTAGGAGGAAATTAACACATAGACTAACTGATGCTGTGAAAACAGACAGCACACTAACGTATAGATGAAACAGTGAAAATCTGATCAAATGTAGGAGATGATACAGTTGAGTCTGATACTTCCACTTTTTAAGAGAGAGATGTTTTACATCAGGGCCACTGATGTAAAAACATTGTGTTTATACCCAGGGTGCCAGTCTGCACTGTGTGTTTATCATCAAGGCATGTGCCATTTGAGGAAGATGCTAAAGTAGGACAAGATTCAATCGGTCATCTCACTTCCACATTTATGGTATGACAGGACACTTCAGTTTTATGTACAGAATGTACAGTATGTGCATTTTATGGATTTCAAATGAAAAGACATAAAAGCTGCATCAGTGTCTTTTAATCGAAGCAGAAGTCAGGATGTGGTTTCTGAAGTTCTGTGTTGAACAACTACATGTTATGTTTCACCATATGAGAAAGCACAGCATTGCATTATTCAGTTATTTAGAGAATGAAACATACATAGATACATTTTTCCCACACACATCTATTCTGTCTTTTTCTGTACCCAGTTTAAATCTGTCATCAAAATCTGCAGTGACAGACAAGTCAATGGGTCGAGTCCTCCAGTCACAATAAAGCACCTGTTAAACATTCACATATGCACATTTTTAAGTCTTTCTTCATTTGAACTGATATAGGACAAAGTGAGACACCACTAAGATTCTGGATAGAAGAGGTTTGAGATCTTATGTTACTCTTAGGTGAATTGCATGAATTCTTCTACACAGAAAATTACATGTTGCTGAAGACATCTGTCTCTGCAGCCAAGATATGCAGTTAGTTAGTACTATTAACTAGCAGTCACTTTATTTCCTGATCATCTTTGAAGTCATTGATCAATATGATTTTCAGTAAAAGCACAAACATTGTAGTATTTCTGTTGCGTGTTTACATCAATCAAACTCTATTTCACTGCTAATGGCACATTCAATTCTCTAAAGCTTATACATCCTCTCCTTATGTAAAACTTTCACACACAACATCATATTCAAAACTGTATTGATAAATATGACTAATTACAAACAATCATTTAAGCTCCATATGTATAACATATGTTTAATATATGTTTAACATATATTATCAAACCACTGATACTGAATAAAAGGCAAAAAAAAAAATGTTTGAATAAAAGAGTGCAAAGAAACATACCACTTTATTCTGATCAGTGACTTCACAAATATGATTAGTATTATATAACATGTATTATATAACATGAGGGACACAACATTGTGCCAGTGCTACACAGGTGTTAATGGCAAAAAGAAAACTCCAGTCTTTTCCAGCTTCCAGATATGATGAAAGTCTTGTTTGCTGATGACTCGTGGAGACGTTCACTCACGGTCAACTGATGAACCAAATGATCCACAGTTCATTCTTCAAAGTCCAAATTCATAATGAAGATGGTGATTCTCTGCTATGTATATATATATATATATATATATGTGTGTGTGTGTGTGTGTGTGTGTGTGTACGTGCGTCTTTGTGTGTGTCTTCACCAGGAGAACCTCTATCTTGGAGCGTAGCCCTGTGGCACTAATTAAAAAATAACATTAATATGAGGGTGGAGAGCAGGAGTGTCACACTCAATCAGACAAGGGGCCAAAATTTCAAACACAAAGTATGTCGCAGGCCAAACATGAAAACTCTACTGTGATTTCAGAAAAGGGTGTAAAAAATACATAAACAAAACACATATATTTAGCCTAGTAAAAGAAAAACAAAAGAATATTTAATACTTTACCATACATAACGATTAGTTGAAGCAATAACAGTATAAACTGGATACAAGACAGTTTGAAGCATTGAGTGAAAACCATTTTAATAACACATTGAAACAGACTGAAATATAGTAACTAACTTGACATCTGCTACACAACTGAAGATAATTTGAGTCAGTATTTTGGAGAATCTTTTTTATCCAGTGGTGCATGCAGTTAATCGATGCTGATGATATCTTGTCATGGGGCCCATGGTACCTGACAGTGCCCCTGACAGTACCACTGTGAACCAGCAGAGGGAAACCTCACACCTGCTACAACTGAGTCTGTTCCATTCAGAGTTTCACTATTGAACCACAGGTGTGTATCTATCAGTATAATAAGACTGTCTGAAAAGAAAACATGGGCTGCCATAGTATATGTTAAAAAATACATGTTTTGAATGCAAAACCACTGAGCCACATAAAAGTATAAACTGATTACCTTGTATTTCCAGGTGAATTTTCCTATTTGCGTTTTGTGACAGTTCATCTTTTAAGTAGATTACACAGTAGATTTTTTAATCAGGCTTGTTGTAAAGTGGGAATGTGACACTGAAATATTGATTTTAGAAAGTCAAAGTACTGAAAAATACTGAATTTCTCTTTTCAACCGTCACAAAGTTGTCTGGATACTCCTCTGGTGGTCTGATGGCAGAGCTGTCAGATTCCTTGTATTTCTTTTTCTTCCACATGAAATAGATGGTGATCCTAATTATTGAAAGAACAGCCAGAGCTGCTCTCAAAGTGCACATGAGCAGGGAGTGATCTGCTTTAATAAATAGCCACAAAAATCGCATCAAGTTATTTTCCACTTTTAATACAGCACAAGTCATCTCTGCTGAAGCTTGTGATGTTTTATGGAACAGTATTTAACAGTAATTGACCCACAGTGGTGTCTGTCATTATGGTTGTTGTTAACTCAATACACAGTGTGTTACTGGCTGCAAACACCCACTGTGATGTGTGTCCCATCACATAAAGTACAGTTTATTATGATGAAGCAAGAAAGAAACAAATGAACCATGACTGAGGTGATTATTAGCGTCAACATCATCAAGCTGTCTCCAGAGGATCCATCAGTGTCCGCATGTGTGTGATAGTGAAAAATTGTGAAAAATTGCACATATGGAGGTGAAAAGGGAAGTGAATTAAACATGGTCATAGCTAGAAAATAATTTGAGCCCAAGAAGGAAACCCTCTTTCTTGTTTTCTTGATGCCCCAGTTCTTTCATTTCTCTAATTGTTGTTCCTCTGTTCTTCTGTGTTACATTTAAAACATATAGTCATGTCTGTAACAGCTATACTGCACCACTATACACTTAGAGGCCACTTTATTAGCTGCACCTCTACAACATATATACATACCACAAACTTACAGTCGTAACAAATGGTTACATCCTTTGAGTTACACAAACACATCAGCTTCTTTAGTGAACAGAAGTCTATTCTGCCATTAGACTGGACTGTGAGGATGATGGACCTCTATGTAAACTGTTTAATTCAGAAATCAGCTGGGTTGAAAATATAAATCTTGACTCCAAAAGACCTGGTTAATATGATCTTGGAATTGTTGATTATAGTTATTTCATCTTGACCATAGGTTTAGAGTCACTCATGCCAGGGACTGAAGATTAATGTAAAGTTACACAGTGCTTTACGAAGTCCTTGACCAGTTTGCTCGTGGGGTGGCAGCAGGCACTTTGGTTTTCTCATACTTCCTCTTCTGCAAATGAAAAAAAAGGAAAATGCCACCCACTGGCATAAGCTTCATTCTGAGTGCACACTAATACAAGCACAAACATTTCCATTTATTCACACTGAGCTGATCAACTGTCAATATCCTGTAAAATGTAAATGATCAGGTCAACCCCTCAGTTCAATCACTGAGTTCTCGGAATACTCCATCGCTCGTGGGGTGGCAGCAGACACTTTGGTTTTCTTGTACTTCCTCATCTTCAGATGAAATAAAAGGAAAATGCCACCCACTGACAAAGTTGCCATGGCGAACATCAAACCACATGTGAGCAGAGAGCGATCTGTTCAAACAAGAGGCACAAAGACCAGTTGTTATAGTAACACAATGACGACAGAGTTCATGTCAAGTCAATAATACAGATTAAATGTCTGTTGATAGTATAAGTGTTTAAAAGTGACTGTAGGCTGGATTGTGTGAGGCTGTTGCATCTGAGCAAGAAAACAAACAGTTATATCATGAGCAGTGTAATTATAATCACCATCAACACTGATGTATTTTGAAATCAAAAGCTACCCTGCACCAGGGTTATTACTGTTAACTAAGACTAAACCAAAACTAGCAGTGAAAAAACTATTTAGTTAACTGAAAGAAAAAAAACTAAATAAAAACTACAATAAACAATGAAATCTAACTTCAACTAAACTAAATTGCAGATCAAATCAGATTAGTTTTCATTTTCTTAGAAATGGCCAAAGTTGCAGGAAGAAAATGCCACAGCTCAATATGGGACTATTTAGAGTATGAGCCCCAGGTGGATAAAGTAAATGTGTTATGGTGAGGACTGATGGAATCTGTGTGATGCAACTGAAAGGGAAAAATCCTGCAAATTTGAAAGTTCATCTTCGGAGCTCTAACAGACAGAAGCTTCTACAAATTAAGGCTTTCCTCCTATAATAATACCTAAAAAGCTAAAACTAAACTAAAACTAGTCAATCCCTCAAATAACAATGAAACTAAAACAGCTAAAACCATGTGTCACTCACCGCTGCTGGAGGAAGGCTGATTGATGGATGTGAAATTATTGGTCTCCTTACCCACAGTGGTGTCTGGGGCTGTGGTTGTTGTCGTCCAAATACACAGTGTGTTATTGGCTTCATACACCCACTGTGATATGTATGTCCCATGAGAGTCACATTCAATGTAGATGAAGCCTTATGGGAAAGAAACAGATCAAGTGTAAGTGATGTACAGAGCAACCAAAATCATCAGCGTCTGCATTGTCACACTGTTTTCTACTCATGCTCTCACTCACCACAGGTCGACATCTGCTTTTCAGCAGAGACCTGACTGACACTGTTCTTGACTGAGCAGGCCAGAAGTCCTGAGACGTCTTGTTTCAGTATGATGGTGTTATTCTTCTTATTTCCAGAGAGGAGCTTGTCATCTGTCAGTGTGCGTCCATCCAGAGTCCAGCTGTACTCAGGACTGTCCCCTCCCTCAGGGAGACAGGACACCTTCAACTCTCCCTGGGACAGACAGTCGTTGACCAGCCGCAAAAGGACACAGGAGCTGAGGAAACACACACTGATGTTTTACCTTGCCAGAAACAGTTTCTAATAAGGAGCAGGCTGGAGAAATATGATGTATGTGGTCTGTCAATATTGATACATTCAACAGAAAGCAGAACAGTTATTTACCTTGGATGAACAGCTGCAGAGTCCGTGGATTTAATCGAACTCCTTGGGAGTTAAACATTTCAAGTGTATATTTACCACCATCTCTCCTGCTCAGGTTATTGATCCTAAATGTTCCATCACTGGGAGTGAAGATGGCTCTGTTTTCTAACAGATTATAAAAAGTCTCATCCTCTCTCACATGCAGTATTACTGTTGTGTTGAACTTCAGTTGGAACTTGAATATGTCTGAGGCCCTGTCCACCAGCTGTAGGACCACAGTTCCTCCCAAAGCTCCATAACACTCAGTTCCATTTTTTCTGCTGTCACAGTGGGTTTCCACAGCTGGAAATGTTTAAAAATAGATTAGTCAAATAAAAGCATTAATATCACAGGTCAGTTTTGATCACCTAATTCACCAGACTGATAATGAGAGTATTTTAGACGTGATGTGCAAATAATGAGCTAAAACAGAGGTGGTGGGTTTGTTGCAGCAGCAGCTCTGAGTGTCACAGGTTCAGCTAACGGAGCCATTTTCCCTGTAACCACAGGATTTTCCACAGCAGACATTTTGACATGTCACAGAAGAAAAAAACAGAAGTGCATTTGTGAATTCTCTTCAGCTGCTTCAGTGTCCGGTGCTGCTGTGTGTTCTTGCCTACTCACTGACAAACTGTGCTGGTTTTACTGGGAAACTCGAACAGAACAAAGTTATTGTTTATGTTGTTAGTAACATCCCAACTTTTCCTGCTATGACAAGTCAAACAAACAAAAAAGACTGGTTTTATTTTGGGAAAATTGTACGAAATGATACAAAAGAAGAAGGATCTGTTTTTGAACTGATTAGGTAAAATATAATTCCCTTTCACATTCAGTATTAATATTGTGTTGAACTTCAGTTGGAATTTGTATATGTCTGAGGCCCTGTCCACCAGCTGTAGGACCAGAGTTCCTCCCAAAGCTCCATAACACTGAGCTCCATCTTTTCTACCGTCACAGTGGGTTTCCACACCTGATACTGAACACACACACACACACACACACACACACACACACACACACACACTCACAGTTTTTATCATTTCATGTTTTTAATTATTATAAAGCTTTCAAATAGAACAGCTGATGGTGGCTAATACATGTTTGCTGCATCACATTATAAGTCCTCACATCATGGTAACAACAGTAATTCACTGGCAGCTCAACTTATAAGCCTGTGACTGTCAAACACTGTGGGTTCAGCTACTATACTAACAACACTTTTTTCGATAAAGCACTCTGGGTTTAAGTGAAGTTAACCTAACACACACTCTGAGTGCACATATATCATTACATTTAAATAAAACTTGCCAAAGAAAACAAAATATACTTTTATATACAAGTTTTGGAGAAACGGTAAAAATAAGAAGAGTGTATGAAATGTGAAATGAATGAAGTGAACTTTTATAATGTATAAAAAATTTACCAACAAAAAAAGAAAAAACTGTGTAACCTCATTGATTTCCCACAACATACAGACAGGAACGAGTTCTTCAGTGAATTAATTTTACAATCATTAATACATTAATAAAATAAATATATCTCTCATGCTTTTTACATCTTGGCCTTGTATTGTCACAGAGCTGTTGCAAATATTAATAAGTGAGTCACTGTCAAGTGTTTCGTCGCTTATTATATCAATTTTTCATTCAAATAAAAAATATAAAGCTATCAAAAATTTGTTTTGTTATTTTCTTATCAAATAATTTATCCACAGTGACTGAGAATTAAACCAAAGAAAGCTTAGCCCGCTTCAGTTCAGAGGTGTACAGTATGGCACTGACAGTTCAAAACAAAAACATGTTTGTATTTGATTCATTTCTGCATCGTGTACATGGGTCCATATTTGAGCTCCATGGCACACCACTGAAGATGCACACACTGTCCACATTTACTCCCACTAGTGTAAAGAAAAGAAAAGAACAGAAAAGATGCTCACCATGAGAGACCCCGAGCAGCATCAGCATCAGTCCAACCAGAGCCTCCATGTCCATCACTCTTCAGCCTCTGTTGACCCAGTCAGACGATCTCTTCTTCCCCTGAGCAGTGCACAAACATTCACACGCAACACTGAAGAGTGTGAAATGTGTCGATGTGATGTGAAGTTCATAGAGCTGACCGTGCAGGTTATTTTCATAATTGAGAGGGGGAAGAGGAAGTACAGGCCAACGGATGCAAAGAGAGTGATAGATTTTTTAATCAGGCCTGTTGTAAAGTGGGAATGAAAGAAAAGTAAGATGGACTGTCCTCTCACATCCTGGTCACACCCACAAACACACACGAGCTAACACAGCAACATGACACTGAAATATTGATTTTAGAAAGTCAAAGTTCAAAGACTGAATTTCTCTTGTCAACCGTCACAAAGTTGTCTGGATACTCCTCTGGTGGTCTGATGGCAGAGCTGTCAGATTTCTTGTATTTCTTTTTCTTGCACATGAAATAGATGGTGATCCCAAATATTGAAAGAACAGCTAGAGCTGCGCTCAAAGTGCACATGAGCAGGGAGTGATCTGCTTTAATAAAGAGCGGACAAAAATTGCATCAAGTTATTTTCCACTTTTAATACAGCACAAGTCATCTCTGCTGAAGCTTGTGATGTTTTATGGAACAGTATTTAACAGTAATTGACCCACAGTGGTGTCTGTCATTATGGTTGTTGTTAACTCAATACACAGTGTGTTACTGGCTGCAAACACTCACTGTGATGTGTGTCCCATCACATAAAGTACAGTTTATTATGATGAAGCCTATAAGAAACAAACAAATGAACCATGACTGAGGTGATTATCAGCGTCAACATCATCAAGCTGTCTCCAGAGGATCCATCAGTGTCCGCATGTGTGTGATAGTGAGAAATTGTGAAAAATTGCACATATGGAGGTGAAAAGGGAAGTGAATTAAACATGGTCATAGCTAGAAAATAATTTGAGCCCAAGAAGGAAACCCTCTTTCTTGTTTTCTTGATGCCCCAGTTCTTTCATTTCTCTAATTGTTGTTCCTCTGTTCTTCTGTGTTACATTTAAAACATATAGTCATGTCTGTAACAGCTATACTGCACCACTATACACTTAGAGGCCACTTTATTAGCTGCACCTCTACAACATATATACATACCACAAACTTACAGTCGTAACAAATGGTTACATCCTTTGAGTTACACAAACACATCAGCTTCTTTAGTGAACAGAAGTCTATTCTGCCATTAGACTGGACTGTGAGGATGATGGACCTCTATGTAAACTGTTTAATTCAGAAATCAGCTGGGTTGAAAATATAAATCTTGACTCCAAAAGACCTGGTTAATATGATCTTGGAATTGTTGATTATAGTTATTTCATCTTGACCATAGGTTTAGAGTCACTCATGCCAGGGACTGAAGATTAATGTAAAATTACACAGTGCTTCAAGAAGTCCTTGACCAGTTTGCTCGTGGGGTGGCAGCAGGCACTTTGGTTTTCTCATACTTCCTCTTCTGCAAATGAAAAAAAAAAGAAAATGCCACCCACTGGCATAAGCTTCATTCTGAGTGCACACTAATACAAGCACAAACCTTTCCATTTATTCACACTGAGCTGATCAACTGTCAATATCCTGTAAAATGTAAATGATCAGGTCAACCCCTCAGTTCAATCACTGAGTTCTCTGAATACTCCATCGCTCGTGGGGTGGCAGCAGACACTTTGGTTTTCTTGTACTTCCTCATCTTCAGATGAAAAAAAGGAAAATGCCACCCACTGACAAAGTTGCCATGGCGAACATCAAACCACATGTGAGCAGAGAGCGATCTGTTCAAACAAGAAGCACAAAGACCAGTTGTTATATTAACACAATGATGACAGAGTTCATGTCAAGTCAATAATACAGATTAAATGTCTGTTGATAGTATAAGTGTTTAAAAGTGACTGTAGGCTGGATTGTGTGAGGCTGTTGCATCTGAGCAAGAAAAGAAAACAGTTATGTCATGAGCAGTGTAATTATAATCACCATCAACACTGATGTATTTTGAAATCAAAAGCTACCCTGCACCAGAGTTATCACTGTTAACTAAGACTGAAACCAAAACTAGCAGTGAAAAAACTATTTAGTTAACTGAAATAACAATAATTTTAAAAAATAAATAAACTAAAAAAACTACAATAAACAATGAAATCTAACTTCAACTAAACTAAATTGCAGATCAAATCAGATTAGTTTTCATTTTCTTAGAAATGGCCAAAGTTACAGGAAGAAAATGCCACAGCTCAATATGGGACTATTTAGAGTATGAGCCCCAGGTGGATAAAGTAAATGTGTTGTGGTGAGGACTGATGGGAACATGTGATGCAACTGAAAGGGAAAATCCTGCAAATTTGAAAGTTCATCTTCGGAGCTCTAACAGACAGAAGCTTCTACAAATTAAGGCTTTCCTCCTATAATAATACCTAAAAAGCTAAAACTAAACTAAAACTAGTCAATCCGTCAAAATAACAATGAAACTAAAACAGCTAAAACCATGTGTCACTCACCGCTGCTGGAGGAAGGCTGATTGATGGATGTGAAATTACTGGAGGGCTTCCCTGACACTGTGAAGTTGGTCTCCTTTCCACAGTGGTGTCTGGGGCTGTGGTTGTTGTCGACCCAATACACAGTGTGTTATTGGCTTCATACACCCACTGTGATATGTATGTCCCATGAGAGTCACATTCAATGTAGATGAAGCCTTATGGGAAAGAAACAGATGAAGTGTAAGTGATGTACAGAGCAACCAAAATCATCAGCGTCTGCATCGTCACACTGTTTTCTACTCATGTTCTCACTCACCACAGGTCGACACATGACTGACATTGTTCTTGACTGAGCAGGCCAGAAGTCCTGAGACGTCTTGTTTCAGTACGATGGTGTTATTCTTCTTATTTCCAGAGAGGAGCTTGTCATCTGTCAGTGTGCGTCCATCCAGAGTCCAGCTGTACTCAGGACTGTCCCCTCCCTCAGGGAGACAGGACACTTTCAACTCTCCCTGGGACAGACAGTCGTTGACCAGCCGCAGAGAGGACACAGGAGCTGAGGAAACACACACTGATGTTTTACGTTGCCAGAAACAGTTTCTAATAAGGAGCAGGCTGGAGAGGTTTATCAGTGAAATATGATGTATGTGGTCTGTCAATATTGATACATTCAACAGAAAGCAGAACAGTTATTTACCTTGGATGAACAGCTGCAGAGTCTGTGGCTTTAATCGATGTCCTTGAGAATTAAATATAACAAGTGTATATTCACCACCATCTCTCCTGCTCAAGTTATTGATCCTAAATGTTCCATCACTGGGAGTGAAGATGGATCTGTTTTGATCAGATTAGATAAAGTCTCATCCTCTTTCACATTCAGTATTACTGTTGTGTTGAATATCAGTTGGAATTTGTATATGTCTGAGGCCCTGTCCACCAGCTGTAGGACCAGAGTTCCTCCCAAAGCTCCGTAACACTGAGCTCCATCTTTTCTGCCGTCACAGAGGGTTTCCACAGCTGAGGACACAGGAGCTGAGGGAGACACACGCTGAGATTTATCCATTGATATGACACTACACCCTGCTGATTTATTATTTAATCATTTATCAATTCCTTCAGTCAGAATTTTCCATTCTTGATCAGTTATTGACTATAACTGATTATGTGGCTGAATAAAATCAACTACACAAAATGTGTTTTTAATATCTCAAATAGCAAACCAGCTCACCTTGACAGACTCCAAGCAGCATCAGCAACAGTCCAGCCAGAGCGCCCATGTCTCCTCAGTGTTCAGTCTGAGCTGATGGTGCTGGAGCATCTGATCAGTCAGAAGTGACACCTGATAGTGATCGGCTCTAAGACAGAAGGTGTGAAAAATTGCACATATGGAGGTGAAAAGGGAAGTGAATTCAACATGATCATAGCTAGTGCCCAAGAACAAAACCCTGTTTGTCATCTTCCTGTAGATGTTTTCTTTATGCCCTCAGTTCTTTCAGTTCTCTAACTGTACATTAAAGACATATTGTCTTGTCTTTGACAAGTCTATACTCTTAGAGGCCACTTTATTAGTGCACCTTTACAACATACTTTAAGTAGTAGTAGTAAGTTTCCAGTCTGGTAGCCCCACTATGACATTTACCTTTGTGATACTCACATTGTTTTTGTTGACATGATTATAAATGTGTAAATCTAATCACATACTGAGGACACCTGTCTTTACTGCTATTGTTGTACTGGACTGCATCATACTGAAAGAAGATCTTTAAGGCAACAGAACCTTAAAAAACAAGAACTACAAACAATATGGCATCACTCCCAAAGTCCCCGACAAGTAGTTACACAAACACATCAGTTTCTTCGAAAGTCTATTCTGCCATTAGACTGGACTGTGAGGATGACGGACCTCTACGTAAACATGGTAACAACAGTAATTCACTGGCAGCTCAATTTATAAGCCTGTGACCATCAAACACTGTGGGTTAGCTACTATACTAACAGTTATGACACAGTTATGATTTTATAGATGCTCAAATTATTCTCTGCATGATTCAAGACATTATTTTATGTCAAAACATCAAAACTCTCACTTCAGTTTTATGTAACATGGACTTCAAAGAAAAAGTCTGAGTTGAAAAAGTTAAATCCTATCTTTTACAGTAAAAGAAGCAGAAGTCATGAGATGGTTTTACATGTCAGAGCTGCATCGTTCAACTCTGCAAAAAGTGAAACCAATACATTTTCTCCCACAAATATCTATTCTGTCTTCCCACACCAGCTTAATTCTGTCAGTTCCACGTCATCCAAATCTAAAAGTCAACGGATCAAGTCCTCCAGTTCCAGTAAAGCATCTTGTCAGGGTCAGTTATTGTCAAGTGTCTGTTGTAGTTGAGTTTTCTGTTCTTATCCTGTCACTTCCTGTTTTACTTTGAAGCCCTAGTCTGTCAAGTTTATCACCTATGTGATTGCTTTCCCCGCAGTGATGTTTTTCACCTCTGTCTTGTCTCCCTCTTCCTTGTGTATTTGAGCTGTGTTTCCCTTACCTTCTGTGCCAGATCGTCTTGTCCCTAGAGTCAGAGTTCCAGCATTGTTTATTCCTTGTGTGATTCCCTGTGTGTGACCGTGAGTTGTATCTCTTGACTATTGAGTTTTGCCTGCCAGATAATTGTGCCTTTGCCTCTCCGTATTGACTTCCTGGTTTGACCTTGCCACCAATAAACAACTCTGACTAAGCCTGAGCCCCCCGATTTGTTATTGTGTCCGCCTGATCTGTACTTGATACACCTGTAAAATGTTCACTTGTGTATATTGTTGAATCTTGAATTGATAAAGGACTATGTGAGACATTATTGGGTTTGAGATCTTATTTTACTTTTACACAAACTGACTTTCAACTCTTCCACACAGAAACCTAGATCAGTCTCTGCAGACAAGTCTACATTATGAGGCACATTTCTCATGTCCAGCCTGAAAACTGAACACAAAACTACATTTAAACAAATGCTATGACATAATGTAAGTAAACCACAAACAAAGCCTGCATCGATTGTCATTTCATTATATGATGCATCAGCTTCAACATAAACTAATAGTACAAAAACTTTGTTTCCTGATCATCTATGATTTCCAGTAAAAGCACAAACTTCATAGTATTGTATTGTTGCTGTTGTGTGTTTACATTCTCAAATTTTACTTCACTGTTAATGACATGATATGATATTCATGTCTGTACGTCCTCTCATTATGTCAAGCTTTCAATCACAACATCATATTCAAAACTGTATTGATTAGAAACAATCATTCAAGCTCCATATGTACCAAATGTTTAACATATATTAACAAACCACTGATACTGAGTAAAGTAAAAAGAAAAAAACTTGTGTTTGAAAAAAGAGTAAAAAGATATACACCACTTTATTCTGATCAGTGACTTCACAAATATGATTAGCATTATATAACATGAAGGACATAACATTGTACCAATGCTACACAGGTGTTAATGGCAGTACAAGAAGAAAAACTCCACAGTCTTTTCCATCTTCCAGACATGATGAAAGTCCTGTTTGCTGATGACTCATGGAGACATTCACTCACTGTCAACTGATGAACCAATTGATCCACAGTTTATTCATCAAAAGTCCAAATTAATTTGGAAGATGTTTATTCTCTGTTATTTACATGAGTCTGCCGAAAAGAGAATAAGACAAAAAGAAGATTGAACAGTTAAAGCAGCTGTGTATCACCAAAATATTATGGTATTTACTGATATGCAGTTATTTCTCATTGACCTTTATAGATCAGAGCCTATTATATCTTACCTGACTTCTTACAACACCTGTATCCACAACAGAAAATTAAGCAAAGGAGCAGGAAAGCACCAACTGCTGCACAGACTTGGATCCAGAATGGTGGGAACGTCTCTTCTCTCTTCTCTTCTAGAGAGAAGAGACCACACTGGTAATGACACGCTGCCTGCCATTTTGTTCACCACCTCTGACACAGATATTCATGCAGATGATGGCTATGAATTTTAGATAACTACCATAGACTGAGTCATACTGATCTACAGCTGTTGCTACAGAGCAGGAGCCATGATACACGGTTCATAGTATCAAGAAAATGACTGTTTACATTATAAGTGGTTATACAGTTGTATTTAATTAAAAAAGTCTCTGCCACTGTTTAATCAACACGTGAACATGAAATCTTAGATAAAGCAAGAGCAAATCTTCTAGAGGGGATTGCAATGGTGGAGACAGAAGGCATGAGGCATGAGCGTATATAATGTCACAGCACACCTGTATGAGTGTGAAATTTCCAGTCACATATTTCACACAATCAGTGCCAATCAGTGCAGCCTCCTGGAGCCAGTCAACCTGCATACAAGTGTGACTTAAGTGTTGCTGCCCAAACTAACACCGTTCTTCATTATTCTCCAAGAAAATTGACGATAAAGTGCAGGACAAATTTAACATGTGTGTAGCCTAACATGAAAACAAACACGAAACTAGTCCAAATTCACTCCCTGCTGGATGGTGAGTAAAGTAAAGTTTTGCCGAGAAAAAAATTTAAATTAAGGGTAAAAAAAAAAAAAAAGACACACAAAATGACAGTTACTAAAACCTCCTGTTGAACCGCACTCATTTCCTGTGAACACACCACACGAGTGCTTGTTCTTCGCACCTTTCATCAATGCCAAAAAAAGTGTGTGTAAATGATCTGTTTATAGTTCAGCAATTCTCTGTGCAGACTTCAGATAATAGAATGAGTGTATGCTGCACTGACTATATAACAGTTTACAGCCTTTGTCCTTAGATTACTGTAAACAGCAAACTGTTCATACTCAGTTAACACCCTAAAACAGTCTTTGATTTAGGTTTTATGTTAACTTCCCTGTGATGATAAAGTGATCTAGTACTTGCCTTTGACATCCAGCTGGACGTGCATCATTTTCACATGGAAGCCTTTTGGATCAAACACCTCTAAGATGTATTTACCGGAGTCGTTCATCTTCGTGTTGCTCATCATGAATGTCCCATTGTTGATGAAAAACTCTGTTCTATTTATAAATGGTTCAAATATCACCAGCTTCTTCTTCAGATTGAACACTTTGATGGTTTCATTGAGGAGCACTTTGTTACACCACACCTGATGGCCATGGGCATTGGAAATCACTGGGATATACAGAGATTCTCCAACGGTGACAGAGCACACAGATGTGTTCACGGTGAAATTGCATGTAGCCTCAGCAACTGCGAAAAAGGTAAGAAAATATGTTCTTAAAAATATATAGTTTAGCATGAATAAATCAACTTTGGCGTGCTCTTTCAGGAGGTTTGCAAAGTGTTTAATCTTGTTTTCTTAATGAGGATCTTACCATGAGTTACACCTGCTAACATCACAAGAAAAAACAGAGCTTGCTCCATAGTCCTCCGTCTTCCAAAATAATAATAACAAAATCTGAAGAAAAAACAGAAATGAACTCAGCACAAATAAAGCTCCTGAAATAAATCAATGAGTGACAACTGCTACGATGGGGTGCCAGATAGTGAGAGGAAACAACTTGGGTGTTGGTTAGTTTGAGGAGTCAGAGGACAGGAAATAAAGTAACTGTCTAACTTCTCTTTGCAAGCGGGAGCCTATAACAGCATGCAGTACCTGATCTAAGAAAACATCTAGAGGGAAATGTTATGTTACCACTCTGTTGAAATCACATGTGAGACTGAAACTCAAGGTTGCATTTGGTAACACTTGTGTCCAGTATTTCATTTCATTATATTTCAAACCACTGCTGCTAAGATGGTGTTGTTCTTCTTTTTTTCTTCTTCATCTGACCCACAAAAATAGAAGTGAAATCATACCTTTGCACGCATGCACACACACACACACACACACACACACACACAAGTGTCTGCAAGAGAAAGTTAAACTGTTACTGCCTTATAATAATCAAATTCATCATGGTACACCATGTTTATTCTGAATTTAGAAGTTGTAAGAAGCTATCTACTCCTCACTCTCACACAGATGAAGACCTTATTGTGACAGAAGTCAGTGTTGTGTCTTGGAGGATGCAGAGCAGATGGTTGCAGTGAGAAACACAACAGCAAACCAAACAGCCACATGTTTTCCACATGAAGAAATGAGGAACCGCTCCACTGGTATGAATCATCTTGCAGGTCAAAAACCAGTGTGAACAGTGTGGTTTTCTGGGGTGCAAAGGTGGTTCAGCCAGCACTGCGGATGAAACTGAAAGTCAAAATCTTGCCTTTTAACCTCATAATCTTCACTTAGAATACATATTATTTATCACCTTTATGTGATTTTTTAAAACATTATCATGTTTACTCACTTAAAGGTTTGAATGTTACTGTATCAAATCATATCTTAAACACATGTTGTCCTAGTTTCTCTTACTTTTCTTTGATACCCAGACACATCACATTTGTCGTTTTCATTCAGGGTTCTCAGCTGTGACAGTGTAATAGCACATTAAACCACACACTGTGGTCAAACCAAACACTACAGTTAATCCCTACTGTGCCTATTGTCCCTATTTGTGCATTTAAAAGATACACATTTACATTATTTTAGATTGCAAAGAGGGATGATATTAGTCAATGCAATGACTAAAGGATGCTATAAATTCTAGTTTGTTTTACCCAATATATCTCTGTGGGTTTGTCAGTTTGAGCAAAAACTTTAACATTATACATAGGAGTGAGTGTAGCTATAAACAGCAGCAGTTGGTTTGTCTGATTTAAAATCATCTGATTTAAACCCTGGTAATTCTCCTGATGCTAAACCCTAGTTTTCTGTGATTTATAGTTAGTGGTTCATTTGTCCATATAGCTTTCTGTTGATCTAAATAAGGTCACATCCACACAGTAATGCTCACACGATGTTTTGGTTTCAGTGATCATCCTTGTAGTCTATTTACTGGGTGAAGTGAGTTGGAGATCCTGAAGTCGGATCTCCAACTCGGAAAGTCAGACAAGTCCATGTACAGTCTATGGACAAGTCCCACCAGTCTCATACGGTTATTTTGTTGATGGTTAAATTAGTCTTTAGCTGTTTCTGTTTTTGTTTTCATTGACTTACCAATGCACAGTTGCTGCTGCTGCTGCTGCTGGAGGAACAGGCCTCTATCTGATCAGGACTGGGTGACAGATGCTCCCATGAGAGCAGAGTGGATACAGAGTGGAAGTATCAGACTGGACTGTACCAAGTTTCCACCACGTGGGGTGGGGTTCATGAAACAGTATTACTGTGGGAGGAGTCTCACCTAATGTCCCCTCCTGTGAAATCCAATCTGCTGAGGTTCACGTGAAATGGGCAAAGTTAATGGGCAGCATAACTGCAGAAGGGTCTGTTACAATTAGACAGCATGCTATCCAATAAGATGTGTTATGAGACAGGACTGAGGGAATTGGACAGAAACTCACAGCACTCTCAAAGCCAAAAGATTATTCACTCTACTGGTCCCTGTTGACTCATAACACACCTTTTAATCCCCTTAACAGTAATAAAGTTGTCACAAGCACTTATTAAATAGTGGTGACAAATGCACTTTGCTTTCATCAAACATCCTTAAGCTCATTTTACTAGAAAGAATCATGCCGGCTAGTAGGAATTTACAAACACAAAGGATGGAAAAAGGAGAAGAAGAGGAAGAAGAAGAAGAAGAAGAATCTCTTCCTGCTTTGTTTGGAGAATCATTAAACTAAATAAGATATTGATGTAATTCAAGACAGAGCTAGAAATGCACTCAGTAAACCCTTCATGATAAATGATGCTTTTCCCAACCAGTAATAAAACTATAAATAAACTAATGTTTCTCATTTTAAAAAATGTGTAAAGCTGAGTTTGAGGTTGAGTTGAAGAAATAAAGCTTGTAACAAATGTCACATTGGTATAGAGGTAGTCGTCATTTATATTAGTCATAGTTACAAATGGTTGCAGATGATTTCATCTTCACCAACAGTTTGGCTTTTATAAAACAACCCTGTTACATGTCTCTCTCTTGGGAGGACAGTCTCTTTAATGCTAATAACACACATTTGCTTACATACTTGTATCATCTTCTACTTGTTTCATCAGCTCACATTTTTCTGTTTGTTGCAGTTTGATTTTTGGAGAGACAATCAGTGCAGCGTTTTCAAATCAAATGGATACAAACCATTATGAAAACTTTCAGTGGACTGAACATGTACCTCCATTTACAACTCAGTAAGTGCAGCTGGGTCTTGCATAACTTCTCTAGTTCTTTAGTGAAAACTAAGACACATCTTCAACACATCCTTAATATGAACGTTGTCTTTCAGAAGTGTCTGCTCTGAATCTTTTTCAGTCATGTCCTCTATATCCTGTTGGACATCATCCTAGTGTTGAGTCTCCTGAAAAACGACCTACTTTTGGACTGTTTGAGCTTCTTCTTCCAGTCCTTGTTCTTTTTCTGGTAAACACTGTCCCAGCTGTCCTCCTCCTCGTCTCCCACCCAGGGGACCCAGGCACCTCCATTCAGGAGGGGGGCGGCCCGTGGGTCCTCTGATGGATACCTCACTGGCACTGCAGTGCGGTTATAGTACACCAGTCTAGCTAAAAGCTCTTTGACAACATCTGGTCTTTGCTCAGAAAGGTCAAAACGTTCGTAGGGGTCTCCAGAGATGTTGAAGAGCCACACTGATTTCCGGGGCTGAGTGTGGCGCTCCAGGTTCCACCAGCTGTTGGGAAACCCTGGAAGGATCTGTGGTGGGGTCCAGTCTCCATAACCAGGGTCTCCTGTCAGGAGTTTCCAGTCTCCAGCTCGGATGGATGCCTGAATGGCGGTATTCCAAATCCCATAACCTTTCTGCAGGGAGCCACTGCGTGCATGGTTATACAGAGGGTCGATGTTGTGGAGGATCTCCAACCGGGGCGACTCTTTTCCTTCACTGATAGCTTCCCAAACATTATAGCCATCCACCCCCTCGGTCAGGGAATCATTACCACCTGCTAGTCCCACCAGTGTGGGATACCAGTCAGTAATGTGCACCAAGGCTCTGCTCACTCTCCTCTTCCTCCTCAACAGAGGACTGTGGACGAACCCCAAACCCCGGATACCACCTTCCCAATAGGTGCCTTTACGTCCTCTGAGGGGCCAGTTATTGCCACCAGACAAAGGCTGCCCACCATTGTCAGTAGAGAAGATAATGACACTGTTCTGATAGTAACCATACTTGCGGAGAGCATAAGTTATATTTCGAACTGCCTCATCCACTACTGAGACCATCGCGGCGTACTTCCTGCGTGCCACGTTTCCCAGCCCACGGTAAGGGTAGATGTACTCCCGTGGAGACTGCAGAGGTGTGTGAACAGCTTGGAAGGAGAGGAAGATGAACAGCGGCTGGGACTGGGGATTGTGGGTTGCCAGGATCTTACGAACTCTCTGCGTGTACAAATGGGTAGAATATTTCCCCCTCTGGCCCCAGGCGACTGACTCCCCCTCGTGCAGGTCAAAGCCACACAGCCCAGGGCCGTCACAGGAATCGTAGGTGTAGTAGTTCACACTCCCCGTTAAGGAGCCAAAGTAGGTGTCGAATCCACGGCGCGTGGGCAAACACTCCTTCTTGTAGAACCCCAGGTGCCACTTGCCGACCATGTGGGTGGAGTAGCCGAGCTCCTGCAGCCTCTGGGGCAGGGTGACCTGGTCAAAGGGAAGGCAGTTGGGTTGGCGGGGTCGGATGATGGAGTGCTGCAGGCCAGTGTGAATCTGGTACCTGTAGAATTAAGGATTAAATATAACTGTCAGAGGGTCAAATGTTGTCAATAATCAAATCAGATGGTAGAGTGAGTGAGAGGTAAAAGGAGGAAGGAAAGAGCAGAATAAAGAGATCTGTCCCTCAGCTCGATGTGTGGTCAAACATGTTTGTTGAAGATAAGATGTTATCTCTGAGCCCTGCTGTAAATGTCTTTTAATTTAGTGGTATGTACTAGAGAAGTCAGACGTTAGCAGATTTTCCTCCTAATATCTTCATGGCTCAGATGTCTGTGAGAAATGTTTAGTAAAGATATCATCTCAGATCTTATATTCAGGCTGATGTTATAGTTTTGAAACATTGATTTCCATTCAAAAAAAGTACAGTGATTCCACATCACAGTTGAATCTGATATATTATGTATTTATAGCCTATGAATCTGAGCTTTCGGCCTTTTACAGGGAAAAAGTTCATACTTCAAAAACATACTGGGCACAGTCAAAAAGAAAAGTCTGTTGTTTTTAGGCTATAATTTATTTATGATTATATTATTTAAGGTATAAAAAAACACTATGGCGAATCTATCTAGTCTGAATGAAGTGAAACCCAAGGCTCTGCACTCCCTCCTCCACTCATTCACATAATAAAACTAACAAAAACATGTAAACTGATTCATGTTTCAACTGAGGAGCTTTGGTCCAGACACACAGCGAGAGCAAATGAGGACTAACCTGCCGGTGATCAGCTGACTCCTGGACGGGGTGCAGATGGGCTGGATGTAGTAGTTCTCCAGCTTCACTCCGTCCGCGGCCAGTTTATCCAGCGCCGGCGTCCTGATGTCAGAGCTGTGGTAGCCGATGTCGTTGAATCCCTGATCGTCCGTCATGATGAAGATGATGTGTGGAGGCTGCGGGGTGGACGACCTGTCTCCGAAAATTTGATCGGGCTCGTTCTCCACCTGGTTGGGACTCATCATATCCCAGGTCAGGTACCCGAGGCTGAGCAGGCTCATCATGGAGAAACCGGTCAGAGCTGTCGTTGCCATGGTTTCTGTCACACTTTATATTTTTCTCAAACTCAAGTATGTTATCAATAAAACACTGTGGGAAGGGGCTCGGGATGAAAAGATGTCCTCGCTGCTTCCAGTGCAGGAGGTAGATCAGTCCTGGAGCCTCAGGGCGCACTACACCTCCATCCTCACCCTCTCCACACTGTTTCAGCCTCTTTGAAAGTATTTCATTTTCCTTAGTGGTCCCATTAACCCCGCCCATGTGCCTTGCTGCCTCACTGAAATAACATCAGCCCCCCCACTACCACCACCACCACCACCACCACCCAAAACACACACACACAGAAATATTTCTACTACATCCAGGTGCTGATGTGAGTTTACATCTCACATTAATAGACACTGATGATTGTGCTAAAATCTGATTATACTCTGCCATATCCTACACGTAAAGAATGTTGTTCTGCCATGTTTTTTTTTCCCCAGTCAGTGTAAAGGCATCTTGAAATGCTAAGTCAACCAAAAGACTCACATCATGCACCCTCCACTTCATTTACACTATTTCATGGTCATTAGATTTCAGTGAACCACACTGTCAAGTTTACAAATGGCTAGAAATCAGGAAAACAAAATAATTCCCATCTGACCTGGTTTAGCTGTGGATGACAGAAGCTCTACAGAGAGACCCTCACTCAGAAAAACACGGTGTGTGGGGGAGATTTGAGTCTCGGGGCGGTTGTGGGGCCCTACAGACACAATCACAGACACTGTTCCCCGCTCCACTCCGCTGAGCTCACAAACACTCTCTTATTATTCCTGCTGTTTTATGAGTATTGCTGGCCTGAGGAAAGAGACAGAGCAGACTTCCCGGCCTCTGATAACATCTCCAACCAGGCGTCAAAGAACCACTTTACAAATCATCCAGCCAGTCAATAGAAAACAGTGGGACTGCACAAACTCAGCCACAGCTCCTTAGTGCTCCACAGCATCTTGTCTGTAGAGCAGGGGCGTCGCTGGCCATTAATCTCTACTGGGGCACAACTCAGTCTGAACTGACTTTGCTTATTCTGTAAGCATTAAAGTCTACTGCCTATATGGCATTTATACTGGAGCACAGCTCATTTATACTGGGGCACATGCCCCTGCTGTAGACCTTCATCATGCTGCTGACTCACTTTGACATGGAGTCAGTGAAGGTCTGTGGAGAGCTGCAAAAGGTAGAAAAGAGTGAAAAAAAAAAAGGGCGGAGGGGTGATTTGGAGCGTATCACTATATTTAAGGGGCAAATACACTGCATCAGAACGGCTCGTCAGCCAGTGGAAAAATTTGCCACCTGCTGTTGTGCATATTGTAAAAGGGGAGAAAAAAATCTGGTATGCAAGTCCTTCCCCCAGGGCCTGGCAAAGTGTGTTACATACACAATATTTGTAACACAGTATTATGCTCAGTGCATGTTATGATTCCCCATGCATGCTGGATTTGGATTGGGCCATTGTCAGGCTGATGCTATTCTATGCAAAATACTGTTTCAAATGTGTAAAAAGACTCCAATACACTAACATGTCAGACTTTCCTCTAGTAAGAAAAAGGGCCATAGGTCGTTTGTTGAGCAGCTCATTATGACCCATTGTTATGTTATTTTTTTAAGGCGACATCTAGTGGCTGCTGTGTGACAGGAACAGAGGGAGAAATGCAGTGACGTACGTGGCATAAGGAGTGCAAAAGTCCACATTTGCTGAAGGTCTATTGATCTATCGCTTCACAATGTGTGACATTTCTCTGTAAAAATTCATATCTGTTGAATAGCTCAGGGCAGAAATGAGACCTATCGAAGTCAGGAGTTGGTCAACACATTGGAAGGTAAAACATCAAAACTTGCGAAATGTTGATACTGGGACTTGTGGGCATGAAGGTCACCGCACAGCCAAAGGAAGTGTGAGCCTCCCGTAAAGGGTATGAAGCTGAGGGCCAGGAATGTTTACCCAACAGCAGCAGCAGCGGAGGCATCTCTAGAGCAGAGCCTCTGAGTTTAGTGCAGGTCAAGCCAGGAAAAAGAGGGAGAAGAAGAAGAAAAAAAAGAGTGAGGTGCACCTGAAGTTTTACACCATCCTGTTCGTTTATGTAGTTTTCCTAGAGATAGCAGCTCGGACAGTGAAGGATGGTCGCCAAAAATCAGAGAAGTGTTGTCCAAAGAGTGATCGAATATTACTGATCATTGTATGTTTATGATATGTGAGGGTGATGTTCCTCAGTTTGTGTGTGTGTGTGTGTGTGTTGCCAGGAAAGTAAGAGTCTTCACGTCTTTGGGCAGCCACACTTATAAGATGTGACTCATCTGTTTTCTGTTGGTCAGAGGTGTAACTGCCGTAGCTCACCTGGTCAACAACAGTTCTACTCACAACCAACACCACAACACACACATGCGCATATATTAACGGAAGCATGCGGCCACATGCTCATCGCATACCACAGATATGTTACCGTTTAAATAGCACATTTACTAGTCCTTTTATCCTTTTTCAAACTGTCGTTGAGCCAAAATTAAACATTCAACCATTAACCAAGAAATGGTTTGATGGCAGTATTTATGGAAACAGTTACCTTACAATACACCAGGAGTGGGGTTTTCTTTAAGCCGTCCAGATGTTGAACAAACACTGTACTTGGTTTCTGGGGGTTATTTTCAGTTATTTGTTTGTCATGATTTGGATCACGCTGCCTCTTCATGTCAAAATAACCTAAAAATAAAGTGCATGTTCGCTTTCTTATAAACCCACAGCTGTCTGCCTACACAAACAGCAGATGTCAGGCTAAAATTCTCAGACTCTGACTCTACTGCTCCTTTCATCTTTTCACCTCCTTGATCACTCCTCGCTGCCATCCCAATGTAAATGTTTAAAACGATACATGCACACTTAAGGTTATATATCATTTTCAGAGAGAGCTTCAGACAGGAAAAATTATTACAACAAAGTGGAATTTATAAAATGCGATAGCTGCCTTATATGAGCTACTTGGGAAAGTCTCATAGCTGTGAACATCTGTGGTGTGTTTGCTGGTTGTTCATTACTCACCTAATATATTCAATTTCCTCCAGACCATGTGAACAACTCAGTGTCGTGGAACATGGTAAATTTAACGACACTTCCTTTTTTCTACCACTTAACTACTTAATTAAAAGCAGATAAATACATAAAAAAACACACACAATCAAAGTGTGGTTTCATTCAGAAGGAGTTCATTACTTGGCTCATTCTTGAAGTTAGTACAAAGGCAGTTGTTGCTTTTTAACCCTTTGTATTGACCCTTCACCTCCTCTCCTCTCATAAACTCCTATCAAACACACAGAAACACAGATGAACACACTCACAACATCTTATTTTTATATAACTTTCCAGCTAGGTTGTAAGATTTTTTTTCTGAGGACCCATGAAATGTAATAATGAGTTGAAAGGGAAGCAGAGACTCCAGCTACTGCTGCTGCTGCTGCTGCTCTGTGTCGGTCGGCACCAGATGTTGGCTTTGGCTAAAGGCAGAGGTGCTGTTACTGAATACGGCTGCTCCCCTTCGCCATGAACACTACCCCCTTTCTAGTCAACCCAGCCCTGCCAGTAAAGCTCCACATTACTCCCCCTCTTACCCCAATTTTCTAATCTGAGAAAGATGGAGGTTTTCTTTCTTCCTGCGTTACAACCCAGAGCCAAAATCCTTACTTCAATAGAACTGTATTCAGCTTGTCGCCCCTCTACTATGTACAGAAGTACCTTTGTTTCTGAGTTTGTTCAACATCCATCATTCTCCTTCCCCCCGCTTTTTTTTTTAAATCTGTTATCATCTTTTCAACATCAGTTAATCAAATATGGGGTCATTTTAGGGCAAAGGAGATCCATTATTCAGTTATTTAAATTCAACAGGTCTCAAAGTGCAACATATAGAATTTTGCCATTGATTTCACTGTAGACAGTTTGAAGTTGATAATTTCAGTGATTATCATAAAACTTGATGCAGATAATACATTCTTTAACGTGAAAGGACAGAGCAGTACCTGCAAAAAAATGTTTTCATCTTTCTAAACCTTTTTAAACAAATAGTTTGATAAACTGAAAAGAAACAGCTGTGTATAACATCAGTGTCAAATATACCTGCTAATCCCTGTACTTTAGTTTCATTCAGTGGACACGTGTGTGTGTGTGTGTGTGTGTAAGCCTCTCTCTAACAATGGATGTAGTTTACCACAACCTCCAGCATCTATAGACATAACCAATAATCCAGGTCATTCCATATAAAGGTTATAAAAGCAGACTTGTTTGAATTCAGATAGTTTGTCTTCTCTCTTTCTCTCTGTGGCCATGTTGATGTCCACGCGTTATGTCTCACCAGGTGGGACCTCACAGGTGAGGCGACAGTCTGAGTTCCAGCTCTGGCCTCAGCCTCTGACTGTAGATGTGTTTGACTTGGCTCTTGTGGAGCTGCAGCAGCACCTGGGCAGGAAGGCCGGGCACAACACTTCATTACTTCCCTCCAGCAGAGCCACCTGGACGGACATCTGAAAGGGACTCAAAGAGCAAAAACCACTATGTGACCTTGTGTGTAGGTGCATTTGACATTTCCTCGTCGTTAGCTTTTTATTTAATAGACTAATCAGCTATTTGGCCTATATTGAAATAATGAGTATATATTAAAGTATATTACCTTAATCTGTTTTACATCTGTACCAATGTGGCAGCGCTGACAGACTGTGATACATTAAAGGTCCCCAGCAATAACAAATACAGCTGCTGTAGTTGTCGGTAATTATGTGGAGGGTGAGCACAGATTTGAGCAGCTAAAGGTGTGGAAAGTAAAGTACATTTATTTCCTGTAGAACAGTCTGCCATTTACAAGACTACCCTGGAGAAATATCGCACTCAGTTTCACAGTAACACGTCATCAAAGCTGAGGGAAATCTGTCTTGTGCTCATGGATGTACAGTAATTCAGTCCTCTCTGTCACACCTCAATATCTTAAATAGAATTTATCGCATGCTAGATTTAATCCAACATGTTTTGACGGAACATGAGCCGAGGAAATATGACATTTCCCAGTTTACAAATAGTTTTTCTTCCATAAAACCTTGGTGGTCTGGCCCTTCAACAACTTTGAGAATGGGGAGCTGAGTCAGCCTCATAACCAGCTCCTTAGGCCAAATGGATGGTGTGTGGATGTGTGTTTTGGGGGAGAGGGGTTGTGCAAGATGGTGAAATCAAGCCTGATGAGAGCCACTGAGCACTGACGCTGAGTTTGGAATACTCACTGCTTTCCTGGTTTCGCCTGATGAATGAGGCTCTTTCAAGCATTTCGCTCCTGCTGACCCTCTGCTTACTCAATACTCTCCTCTAGTTTGACCCAAGGTCTCACCACCAGTTTCTCAGATCTACTCCCTGGCAGCATGTTGTGCCCAGACACCTTTACCTTCCTCCCAAACCAGCCAGGCAAAAAAAAGAAAGAAAAAAAAAAGCTTGCTTGCCTGCTTTTATCCAAATACACCTGATCGACATTTGTTCATTTGATTGAATATTTGTGGATCGTCTGGTTCTGTGGTTGGAGGATGTTTTTCCAGCATGAAGAGATTTAAGAAAAGAGGAGAGCTCAAGAAACTTAGAGCTACAAGAAAACCTGTTCAAATGGCAGCCATTGGACCAAGAAGGGGAGGTTTATTTTAACACTAACAGGATAATACTGGTGTTATTTCCTCAAGTATGAATCAGTGGTCTATGTTGGCCCACTCCTCTCATTTCTCAACTTGTGGTGTCTGCACACATCACATCTGGAAATATATGGGATTGCTTTGCAAAACCATGTGCTATGTTGTAATTTTCAGTTTTGTTGTAAATCTCATCTCATCTCATCCGACCCTCGGCTATTGCTAGGACAGTGTCACCAGTTTATGACATGTACAGACAAATAGTCATGTTTTCCACGTATTCAACTTGCCTATGTTTTGATAGTGGACGGAAACTGGGGCACCTGGATTAACCTTGCCATCACTCACAACCATGTATATCACAAAGTATTTGTGATACTGTATGTTTTTATGCTTTTTAGTGGATTGTTGGCATTCAGGACACAAGATTATTGTGAAACTCGTCAGTTTAAAATGTGTAGGCTATTTAACAATCTTAAGACTACTGAAATGATGGAAATGATTGAAACTCTGAAAAAAAAAAAAAAATAAACCTACAAACTCTAAATTTGAAGAAACTTTTTTTTACTTTCACTAGGGCCGAGGGTCTCATTAGTGCAGAATCATCAGAAACTCTGAAAGCCATGCCTCAGGAAGTCTAAATCCATATTGTCAAAAAGACAGATCAGATCACTAAATTGCAGGGATAACAGCCCAGTGCTTCCCATTTGATTTCTTCCAGTAAAATGGTTTTGCCCCTGGGTAAATTACCTCAGAGACTGGTCCAAATCATACAAGCCTTGACTGGTGTAAGGGAGTGGTGACTCGTCTGATAGATTTCCTTCCGTGGAGGATATGAAACTAAGCTGAAACTGCGCTAAAATTTAGCAAAATCATTGGAAAGTTAGAGGTAGATTCAAAGCAAAGTAATGGAAAGAGAGAGGGTCTTTGTTGGATGGTATGACTGGGTCACTAATGGCTCCAACGTGTCACCCCTCTGCTTCTAAATCTGTGAAAACATCTGTACAAGCTGAGTATGCAACAGATACTGAGCTGGAGGACTACAGGGGATCTTACAACCTCTGTAAATGTAATTGTACTATCTCATATTGGCCGATTAATTCTTTATTTTAAGAGAATCCATGAAGCATGAGGCTAAATTCAGTTTTTTATGATGGTACTCCAGCTCCCGTGGTGCATTGCGGGGGTGAAAGGAACGACTTCCTGAGTTCGGAGTTCGACCATGCTAACATGCGTGTGTAGGGGAGTAGCGGCAACTAAGTGAAGAATGTGGTCAGATTTGATATGAAAATACTCTCAGCAGGAACTTTTGTGTATTTGTTAGTCGTCGTCTTCGAGTGTCGGACATGTCTGTGAACACGTCAAAGCACGAGCTCATCCATTTGATCTACCGCCATTTGAAGGAGCATGGTTTCCACTCAGCTGCTGAGGAGCTGGAGAAGCACAGCCCACAGGTCAACACTGCGCGCACACACTCACTCACACACAGGCTAGACAGTGAGGTAGCCTACCTTAGTTTAGGACGTTTATGGTAGCTTTACCTGCTGCACTTTGTAACAGTGTTTCAGTGCTACACTAGCAGCATTGTCAGTAGTTGTGACAAATGCTATAACCATGTGACCCTCTGCCCTGTACGTGAGCACTGTGTTCACCTACTGTTCACTAATAAAAGTGTTGTCAGGTGTTGAATTTAAAGCTTCCTACTTATTTTCATGTAATACTAATGATATTAAACCTATTGATGTGGTATTGTACCAGGGTTACTTTAAATCTAACTTCCATCTATAATCCCTGGTCACAGATAAAACTGAGAAATTAGAGAAGTATAAACAAAGCAGACAGAACAAGACGTACCCTACTATTATGTATTAATTAATTAAGTGACACTTATGGGAATAGTAATTGGTTTAGTAATCTTTTTTAACAATAGACTCTTTTGCGCATTCATATTTTGTTAGAGCTTAATTACATTTATTAACAAAATGTCAAAATAAAGTATTTGTCATACTCAAAGACAGCAGACATTTGGCATTCACCCTGAGAATGTGATATCACGATTTCCAATTCACTTAGATCTACAGTATCTAACAAAGTGTCTCATCAGTTTGTCTTGAATGATTGTGGGGTGTTTGTGTGCAGGTGGAGACAAAAAATTCTGCCTCATTACTGAAAATCTACAGTTCATGGTTAAAGTGAGTGTGATTTCTTACTATTTCTTTTCACAAGTCAACCATCTTCATCTCCCATGATGACCCGTCTGTAATAACATGCATATGACATATTGTTTTAATTCTTGAAAGGGGCTCCAAAAAGAAAAAGCAGACAAAGAAATCTGACTCAGCTAAGCACAAGTCTGAAGAACAAGGAGAGACTCCAAGTAAAGGTATGAGTAATTGTGACTAATGTTGGTGCCGAACTTTTGTGTGCGGCCTAATAAACCGACTATATTACCAATAATCAACAAGTCTGAGATACTGGCTAAAACAACTGTCTTGCTTTGGGTTGACTTGGGTTTTTCCAGCATACAAATTTGAAACTCTCAAAGAACGTTTTCTCCACCTGATTTATCTGTGCTCTGGCATTTAAACTGGGCATTATGCAAGGTTGTAGTGGATTTTCTTGAGACAACCCTCAAATTTGCATTCATTAGTTAATTGAAAGTTAAGAGCTGCTGACATTCTTTTAGTAGGTTGAAAGCTGCAGTAATTGAGTTGTTGGACATCTTTTTGACCCTACACTTTCTATGTCTAGCTTTGCCAAGGAAAAAGAGCGATAAACCAGGGAAAAAGACAGACTCACAAAAAAAGAAGGTGAGCTTCATTCTGTTTTTATTTTATTTGTTGTGTCAATTTTTTACATTTCTGAGGAAACTGTTTTCTGTTTTATTTTTTTAGGCAGTGCCAGCAAAAAGGAAAAACAGTGAAGGAAAATCTCCAGAAGATGTCACTAAGGCGAAGAAATCAAAGACCCAAACACAGGACAAAGTTGTAGCTGCTGGTGAAGATGATTCAGACTCTGACAGCAGTCTGGATGTGGAGAAATGGAAGAAACTGGCCCTGCAGTTTACAGGTGTGTAGTGAAGTGAAGTGCTATTGAAGGTAATTAAGAATTTTATTTTATGCCAAAACATATACAGTAGTTAGATATAAAGCTCCAAGTGAGTGGTGTGTTTTTGGGAAGTTTTCTCATTGGAAAGAGACAGAGTGAACAGTGGAGAAAGTTTAAAGGTGTGGAAAATGCAGGAAAGGAGATGAAAAGACAGGGAGCGCTGGGTTCTCTCACTTAAAGGGAGAAAGACAACCACCAGACAGGACATCACCACCCATGAACAACCTTGCAGTGGAAAACAGTGATTTCATACAAACAGAGTTGTGTACGGTACCGTTGTGGTTGCTATTGATGTTTCCTTTTAGACATTTATGCCACATTACCATGTTTGTTCAGTGTCTTTACTTTATTTACTCTGTCCACAGAGGCGGACCTGGACAAGATGGAGATCATCAACTCTCTGGACTCCTCGACACCACAACCCAAGAAAGCAAGAGTGAGAAAACCCCGGGCTAAGCCTCCCGCAAAAACTGCCACTCCCATTCCAAATAATGAGACTGTTGAAAAGAATGAACAGGTGGAGGAGAAAGCTGAAACAGCCACTCCAACAAAGAACAGCAAACACAAGAAGGGCAGTCCCAGAAAGACTGCACCTGTGACCCCCTCTGCCACCCTGAGCAAAGAGCAAAATGTCAATGTTGTAGAGACCACAGCAGCTGCAACCGCTGTCTCTCCTTCAAAACAGACACCAGTGCAAGAGAAAAGGAAAGCTGTGACTCCTAGTAAGGAAAATAATGATGAGAAAACACCTGAGCCTAAGAGGAAGAGGAAAAAGGAGATAGCAGAAGACAGCATTGAAGGGAATGCAAATGGAATTAGTGATGATGGAAAGGAAAAAGAGAGTAAAGAGAAGAGGAAAAATGAAGTCACAAAGCAAGACTGTGTTGGTAAACCTGTAGAGGATGACAAGAAGACAAAAGGAGGAAAGGGAGATGGCAAAATAAGTGAAACTGGAGACTTATTAGTGGAAAACAAAAACGGGGACGTTCATAATGAGGACATTTCAGAACCAGTATTGCAGGAAAAGAAACACAAGAAAAAGAAGAAGAAAAAGGAGAAATCTGACTGTGAGGAAAATCCAGAGAAGTTAGCTGATGAACCAAAGTTAGCTGAACAAGAAAATACAGAGCAGGTAGCTGAAGAAAAGAAGGCAAAGAAGAAGGACAAGGAAACTGTCACTGTTGAAGAAAACTCAGAGCCATTGGTTAAAGAAAAAAAAACAAAGAAGAAGAAAAAGGAAACTGCTGATGAGGAAAACTCAGAGCAGATAGTTGAAGAAAAGAAAAAGAAAAAAAAAGGACAGAGCTGATCATAATGAGATGTCAGAGCAGATTGTAGAAGAAACATTGATATTAAAGGAAAAAAGAAAACAGAGAGCAGTGACAGAGAGGAGGAGCCTCAAGAGAATACTGTAGGGAGGAAGAAGAAGAAGAAAAGGGAGTCATCACTGGAAAACAATTCAGTTGACGCAGAGCCAGTGCCTCCATTTGAACCTGAGACACCATGTCCTCCATCAGAGAGGAAGAAAAGTAGGTGCCAGTCATAACTAGATGCTAAAGGTTTTTTTGTTATATATAATTTGTTTTCACATTTTCATTTGTCATCATCTCAGAGAAAAGTAAGCTGAAATCATCTGAGATCCCAGAAACATCTGCAGCTTCGGTCCAGGATGCCACAGCAACGCAAATGCTCCAAACACCCTCCAGCCACAAAAAGGTACCACAGTCCTGTCCATACTGCCAGATATAGATGTGTTAAAGACGTATGTCCCTGCTTGAAAAAGCAAACCATTAATTCAAGAGGTGTGATCAGTTTCACTGCTCAGTGATGATTCTTCTGAGATCATTTGTTTATTTTCTGTAATTCCTCACAGAAAAAGAAATCCTCCAAGTCTCATGAAGATCTTTGATACGACATCAGTGCTGAACCAATGGATCAAGTCAGCCCAATCATGTCCCTCCCAACTGTTTCTAATCATATTTTAATGGTTAAACGACTTGTTTAAAACTGTAAAGGTGGATTGTTTGTTTTCCTATTTTGGTACATTTTTATCCTTTTTGTTTGTTTTGTGTTTACAGTGCTGAATATGGCAAACTGCCACAGCTGTCTTTTTTACTCAGTGTTTTGTATAGTAATTACAAAATAACCATTTTTATTTGCATGATTATGTAAAAGACATTGTAATTGGTTATTTTGTGGAATATCCTCTTGAGATATATGTGAAATTTAAGCCACTATGAACATATGTCTCTTGACCTCATTCTCCTTCAGTCTTGAGTTATTTTGGCCATTACAAACTGTCAGATTTGGTAGTGCTTCTTACAGAATAATGAAATGAATATTGTCTGAAAGACTGTTTCATGTGTTATTATAATTGGCAAAGTTTTTGTGGGAAAGAAAAGTTTCAAATTTACTAAAATAATGTTGAAATTGTTTTGATAGCCTTAAAGTTTTTAAGCAAACATTTAAAATGTTTGAGAAAGCTTTTATACACTGTACATTGTGCTTTTAATACAAATTAAACGCTATAGTTTTTTTTAATACCCTGTCTGAAGTCCATTATCATGAACAGAATGAGATGGATTCATACCATCAACTGTAGTACTGTTACCACTGCTATTTGCTAAACGTTGCTTCCCCTTTTTGTGTAAATGGCACTGGCTGAAACAATATGTTAAATCCCCCAGAAGAGCGTGGCACATATTCTGTCAAGGTATATATCACAAATAGGTGGTATAGAGTTTATAAGGTTTATAATGGCAACAAAGTACCTCTTCAGGTTTTGTTTTTTTTTGTTTTTTTCTTCTTTTTGTTTTTTTTTAAATTATTGCAGTTTATAATACTTGCACATTTAATCCAGAGTGATAGTTTTCTCAAAGGAACACCACATCCATGATTTCGAGCTCCAAATTCAATCAGCGGAAGTGAAAAGTTAGTAAACACTCATGTAGTCGCATGACTTTAACGTCATCGCTACGACACACATTTCAGCCAACCTGCAGCGGGTTAACTTATTTTCCAAAAGTGTTTCCTCTGATATACTAATGGTGTGTATGGTAAAAACACGAGTAGGCCTATAAATAAACAGAACGAAGCGGTCAGCATGGGCTGTAGGTCCATTTTCATGTCCGCCTTAAAACCTGAAAGCCAATTTTGAAAATCTTTAGCAAAGTACTTTGGGTTACGGCAACTTCCGGTTTTAAAAAGTAATTTCCGGTATAACTCACTCCTGCACCATAGCTCCAGTAACATCTTCTCCACTATGCAATAAGTCATCATAACAGATTTAGCTCAAAAAACCTAAAAAATTGACCCAGATACGAGTCCAATGTGGAGGTTAAACAGAGTTCGCCACAAAGCTGGACGACAAGGCGACAACCTGGAGGAGTTCAGGTTAAAGAGGCGAGAGCACGAGAAAGGTAAAACTGAACCAACATTTAAATGTGACATGAACCGTTAATGTTTATCTAGTTTACGTCAGTTCAAGCGAGCATATTATTGAACGCAAAGTCCTGTCAGCAAAACGACTTAACTGACGGTTAACGCTAAAAAGAGAGAAAGACCCCTCACGCCACCACCACCACCACCACTTTTGCACTGGAGCAAAAACCTCTGACTGCAAAGAGACACAAAACTGACGGAGTCAAGCCTCTGTTGTTACTGTGTACCTCGGTGGTTTTGTGTCTCTGTAGCTGCTGTGTGCAGTCAGTCACTCTGCCTCTCAGTGGTCCCTGTGGTTGTTTTGTCTTTATACATGGTTTTTCTCTGTATAGTCATTCTGTGTTCATTGTTGCATTCCTCTGCGGTCAGTTTTCATCCTCTGTGGGCGGTGTTGCTTCTTAAGGTTGTAACTTTATTTTGTTTATCTTGGGTTTGCTTTGCTTTCTTGTCACTTTTATAGGTGTTTCACTTGATGTGTGACAGATTCTTTTTCTGCAACCTGTGAGCCTGATCAGTAATGCATCCTTGATCTTCATCTGTAACTGCACCCATTGTTATATTTGTGAACCCCAGTAAAAAAGGGCAACCCATGAAAAAAACATTTCCCCTTAAAGAGATTCTTGTATAACAGGTTAGATAAAGGTTAGAGATGGCACTGGCCATATAGACTATACATCTATAGAGTCACTCTGCTGAAAATAAGTGATGAAGTATGTGATATTTTCCACATTTGAATGCTGTAGCATTGAGACAGGCCCGCAGAGACAGACAGCTTGTGAGCAAGAGACTCCTGTTGAATGAAGATGAGGAGCAGCCAGAGGCCACCATGGACACCACCACAGGAGAGCAAGTGAGTGACCCAAGTTGTGACATATAATTTGTTGGCAGGTTCAATAAATGAAGGATCTTGAGAATTAAACCTATTCAACATTTCCCCAGGACGTGACCAGTTTGTTCCACAAACTTCAACATAGCGGACCTGAGAGGGAGGCCCACATGAAAGATCTGAGTAAAGCTCTCCGCAACCCATCAGCACAGCTCACCTTCATCAAGTACGGTGGTGACACCACATCCGATGAATTACAACAACACTATCACTGTTTATGTCTCTGTCAGTCATGTGTCATATCTGTCTGTGATCCTAGGCAGGAGAATAGTATGCACCTGCTGGTCGGTCTGCTCACTGGCTGTAATGCCCAGTGCCGCCTACATGCTGCTCGCTGTCTCCATGAGCTGTCTCACTCTCCTCACACCAGTGTGGCCCCAGCCTGTCTGCCTGCCACCCCTTACCTGCTCACCTACCTGTCTGGCCAAAGCAGCAAATTCACTGTTAGTACCTGCTCACATCAGGCAGTGTGTAATATTATCACGTAATTCTAGACAAAAATTCTGACTTTCTGTGTGTGTATGTTGATGTCTACACAGGAGCTGTGTCTCTACACACTGGGTAATTTATGCCCTGACAGTGATGTTGTGAAAGAAAAACTCCTGGCCCAGGGAATAATACCAGCTCTGGCCAACTGTATAGAGGTAATCTAACAAGATCATAACACCTCAGCTTTGATAATATGTAGTTAAGATCTGATGAAGACAAATCCCTGACTTGGTACCACACAAGGTCAAGTGTAATATTATTAGTATTTCTGTGTGTTCAGAACCAGAGACATAATCTAGCTGTGGTGGAAGCCGTGGGGTTCACCCTCTCTCAGCTTCTCCAGGCCAAAGATGCTGCTGCAGAGAAAATAATCTCGTAAGCACTTTAACTTCACACTACTTCATCTCTCTATTTTTACATCACTGTAATCACTCAGAAAATGTTAAAATCTTCTTTTGTAATTTGGTTCTTATATTAGACACAGCCCTCACATGTGAAATGATTCTCTTCTTTCTCTGAAGGATGGTCCTCTCCTCCAGTTTACCATCACACTTGTTATCAGTCCTGACTCCTGACCCAAAGTTTGGCTTGGCACCTGCTATTGAGTGCGCATGGTGTCTGCACTACCTGGCTTGCAAGTGAGAATTGTAGGATATTCTCAGAAAACTTCAACAGTCTCTTACATTTACACACAATTCTGTCATCAATTGTAATTACTTCACTAACAGTGTAATTGTCCTGAAATGTAATAATGATGATCTTTGTCTCCTCTGTTCTTATCTTATATAAAGCATCGAGGGCAACAGAGAGCTGTTCGCTCGTGGTGCCCTGTTACAGTGCAGTTCCCTGTTAGTGTCACTAGGTGGTGCTGTCACTGAAGAAAACAGAGAAGAGGGAATTGAGCTGGTAAGAACAGATCATATACTTCATGTCAGTATGTGTTTTTTTTGTTGTTGTTGTGTTGTTGTTGTTTGACTTTTTTTGTCCTCTGTTCTCAGCTTGTCTGTCCTTTGCTGCGATGTGTGGGAAACCTCCTGTCCCTCTGCCCAGTGGACAGCCTCAACACTCAAGTGGGTGACTTCCAACTTGTGGTTGCCGTGTGTGCACTTCTTCAGGCCTACATACACAGCCAGCCAGCCTTGGCCAGAGAGAGTGCCTGGGTCCTCAACAACCTCACAGGTTAGACTGGTCTGTTATACTCAGCTGTGGGACAGCTCATACCAGCAGACCTGTCGTATAATCATTACTGATACATCACTCAGATTGTTTGAGTTGAAAATTTAGTGACAGGATTCTTGGAACTTGTGCAACAAGCCCAAATATTTTTACTTGAATTACAATCTTTTTTGAAGGAGACGTTGACATGAGTTTTGTTTTTTGTTGTTGTTATATAGCCATTTTCTGTATGTATTTATATGGTGTGATTTTATGTAATGTGAATTGTTCTTATGTTATTCCCATCACTCTCTGTTCCAGCTCACTCTAGTGCTTTCTGCTCGGCACTGCTGACTCACAACTTGGTCCCTGGTCTGATCCAGCTTCTGTCTTTCTCGCAAGGCATCAATACCATGGTCAGTGCTGGAGTCAAAATTCCATATTATTGCTCTTGTAGTATGTCACAGGCATAGTGGCAGATAACGACTGAATTTGAACCCTGTGTTTTACCCAAACCCCGACAATGTTACACTTTTGTCTTGCTATGTCTTCTCCTCAGATCCTCAGGGTTCTAGCTAATATTGCCCACAAGAACAAGGAGTTCTGTGTCCAGCTGGCCCAGCTTGGATTGCTACCTACACTCTGTGCCACACTTAAAATGGCTAATCAGGAAATGGTGACCCTAAGTCTGGAGGTCCTCTTCATGCTGGTTGTTAGCAGGCCACAGGTAGGAAAAGTGATGACGCTTCTCAGTAGAGATAACCGACCAAGTTTCATTTTTTAAACTGTTTTTTACCAGTGATGTCTCTTAGCTGTTTTTTTTCCCCTTCAGTTGGCAGATGAGTTTGTAAGGCACGGTGGTGTTTCGTTGTTGGAGGCCATACAGTACAACAGTGAAGGAGAGATGAGGCAAAGGGCAGCATACCTCTTGGAGCATCACCTACTACCATACTCAGGCGACTGCACAGTAAAGATTCTTGAATACAGTAGTTCACTGCGTTTGTTTAATTAATTCAGAATTCAATAACAACTCATTTGATTTGTTGTGTTGCAGGTGGACAATATCCCACGTGCCTGAGGCAGCAGAGAGGGATCGTTTACACCTGTGAGAGTGAGTCGCCAGATACAGATACAGTGAGGACACACCTGAGGATACAGGTCAACTTGGTTCTGTTTTGACCTGTGTATTTTTACAGTCTGAAAAATACTGACAGACACAAGCTTTTAATAAGATGCAATATGATTGTTTTTTTACCAGTGGTTATCAGTGAGTTTCTAAAGGGTGTGTGTATGTGTTTTAGTACCTTTTAGTTTAATACTCATTCTGAAACCTTTACATTGAACTGTATTTATATTCAGATTAGGTGTGAGTTTGTATTTTTTACTGTTGCCTTGTGTGCCACCATGAGAGACACATCAACAGGAGGGACAGAAGTCTTTTCATTTTTGCACATGATGGTCTCATCTGACAGGAAAACACTCACTGTATGTATAAACTGTAGAGGACTGATCATTATGAACTGACTGTAAATACAGAGCAAGGATAATGAGAAACCCTTTTTGTGATACAGACAAATATTGTGTGTTTTTAGCCAATAATTTATTGAATGAACATGAATGAATTAATAAACATGAGCTTCATAACATGACAGTCGTTTTATGAGTACAGCGTGTGTGAGTGATATGTTTAAAATTCAGTTTACTAATAATATTCAGATGCCATTTGAAGTAAAAATCACTGGTTATATGAAATGGAGATGGTCGTAATATTTTGGCTCATCAGTGTGTAAAACGATACTCTGGACTGTGTCAGAGATGTACAGGTCCAGGATTTGTTTATCCTTAATACCTTTGGTATATTTATATTATAATTGTTAAATCATTTATCAGTGACATGGTTCAAAGCTCAAAGCATGCTAAAATTTTACTCAAAACACTTGTAAGATAAATCAAGAAATGTGTTACAGCAAGATAAAATGAAAGTCAGGCACTAGCTTCACAAAGATTGTTGTTCACATGATAGAAGTTCATTTTTGTATAAGTTTCAATTGTAAATATTTTAAGTGTAAAATATTACTTCTTACTACCACAGGTATTCAATACACTTAAGCAGAATTGGCTTTGCTCAAATTGAACTGTCAGAGCAGCACACAGATCTCAGTGGGATTTCGTCTTGCTTCAGTGTCTGAGTGGACACTGTAGTCTGCTGAGCTTCAGCCTGCAACCTCCAAACAAAGCTCCTCCCTTTGATGACACAAAATAGAAGGAACGTGTCAAATTTCCTCATTTCCTCTCTCCACCCACAACATTCCCCTCCACTGGTTCTCTACATAAAACAAGGTGGGTCACTGTTTTTTACTATCTCGCTGCATTCTTGTCAATTATGCATGCAGCTGGTATCTTGAGGTATTTGGCATCACCACTACAACTACTCTAGTAGTACCGCTCCCTGTATCTATAGTGGTAGAGCACATTCATCTGGTTTGATTTGTTCTTGTTTTCTTCTCCCTCAGCAAAACACAGCATATAGTTGCCTGGAAATGGAGACCACTGAGCCAACAATTAGAGAGAGAACAAAACAGCAGGATGGAAATCAAGAGGCAGACAATGCAGTGCTCATGTCAAGCAAGCCTCTGCACCGCTTCGTCAGGAGAGAACCCAGAACTCTTGGGGTAACACATCAAACCATGCAGGAACACAGACACGAGCTGCTGCCCAGTTTTAGGAACTTGTGCTGTCTTACAATGAGTGTATAAGAAGCTACAAGAATAGCGATCCATTCTTCTTCCTCTCCTCCTTAGATTGTCATTCTGATCTTTGGGTGTGTAGAGTTCCTGATGGGATTTCAGCTGGCCACTGAAAACATGAAAACATCTTGTCAAATCTACATCCCTTTCTGGCAGGGATTTCTGGTACATAACACGCGACTGCTTAGCACTGATATGCAGAATATGGAGAAATGTTGTACTTGATTGTTTATATGTTTACTAATGAGAAATTACAGTGTAGAGTCAGAGTGTGGTGCCTAAGATTCCCTGAAAACTGAGAGCTTAATGGAATAATAGGGATGTGTTTATGGGGGTCAGTGCAACTTTACTGAATTATGCCCACAGTGCCTACAGAGATCACTATTTAATACATCTGAGCTCCTTGTAAATAGTAAAGTTCCCTTAGGTCCAATTAGAAACTTACATTTTCATAAACTAACAGTCTTTTTGTCATTATTTTTTGTTTTGTTTTAAGTTTATCATTTGTGGAAACCTGTCAATCTACACTGAGATACATCCATCCAAGAAGATGGTAGGCATTTTTGTGGTTTTACGTTCTATTTGTAGCTTTTAATTTCATGTGGCCACTTTCATGCAGTCGATCCTTCTCAATGACCTTTTTAATCTCACTGAATCTCACTTTCCCAGGTAACTGTGTGTCTGGCCATGTATGTGATTTCCCTCTTGGGAGTCATAGTCTCTTTTGGCTACAGGAGTTACTGCTTCGACATTTATATTATGATGCTTCACGAAGAAAAATACGCTATGGATCCATACTGGGCCTACAACAGAATGGTGAGTTGCAGTATGTTTCTTGTTGTCGTTGTTGTTGTTGTTGATGACATGTTTCACAGTGTATGGATATCTCCTCTCATTTTATAATACCTCAGGGGCAGCTTTTGGGTGTTGAAGGCTTACTGTTCATCTCCTCGCTGTGTGTGTCAGCGCTTCTCATCTTCTTGTGTGTCACTGCTCATTTGGCACTGAAATCCCCACGTACTCAGGTAATACATTTTTTTAGGGATGTATTTCTCTGATCAATATAGAAACTTCAGACAGATCTTTTTGAACAAGACTGAACAACTAAGAGAAAAATACAACTAATGAACCTGAATTTAATGAGACTCCTTCCTCCTGATAAACCCCAAAACATCACCAGGCAGAACAATATCTTGCTTCTTAGTGATCATATTACTTGTTTCCCTCATTCCTAACCGGTCTCCTTAATATCTTCAACAGATTATTGTCCAGCACATCTCAGCTCGTCCACAGAGTGACACAGCATCAGACTAAGATCAGTCTCCTCATTTTATTTTCTCCTCAGTTAGTTCTCCTGTTGTTCATCTATCACACAAAATGAACATCTTACAATCCTGCACAGTATTACATGTGAATGTTGCACCACCTTGTGGCCACAGTCACACAGACAGCTTTTTAGTTACTGTAACGAAAGTAAACTTTGAATTAAAGCCTCAAGGCTTGCACGTTTTATATCACCTGATTTCAATGTATACTTTACTAACGAAGATTTTTTGGGAGTGAAAGTGATTTTTGTCATCTAATTTAAAAACAATGTTTTACATCTACCTATTAAGGAAAAATAGTAGCCACTAACATCTAACTAAGACTTATGTGTACTTAATGTATGGGTCACAGTTCACACTTGATTGTGTTATGATAACATCATTCACAGTGCACAGCAGACTTTAAATCAAAGCCTCAAGACTTGCACATTGCATTTCACCTAATCTTTTTTTTGTTTGTTTGTTTTTTATCCAAACCTTCTTTATTGATTTTTGCATACATTTCACCTAATTTTAATGTGTGCTTTCCTAACAATAACATGCATGTTAGGTAACACTGATAAAGTTGTAAATAAATAAATTGTAAGTATATTTTGTGTCTGCTCCACAATCCCACAGCCTACAAGAAATGCAGCCATGACAGTTTTCATTCTTAACATACCAATCAGTTACAAATTTCAGTGGCTGTGTAAAGCATTATTGTTGTTATTATCAAGAGAACATTATTGTACATTATGTAATGTTTGGGTCGAGCTTTTATTGTGGCAGCTTTTGATTGTAATGTGATCCACTGTATACTGCGCATTCAGCTGATGACATTTTACACTGTGTCTTTGAATGAATGAACAGATGTGATTCTTTTGGTTATGGGACAGCACATCCACCTGTGACTGCTACTTTAGCAAAATTCAAAACAACATTCACTATGTTTGAACACTTTAGGTTGTAGCTTCATTGCAGATGAACTGGTACTATAAATATATCCACAGCTTAGCCTTTGACCTGATGTGCATGTTCATATAATTCAGCATATTAATCATCATTGTACAAGACTATGATATGAAGAGACTGCCTGGAAACCTGTTGCAGTCTCTTGCCTATCACTGTGTGAAAAACAGATATGGACAGAGACCACCCAGCTTTTAGTCATATTTCATGTTTATAATGTTATTTGTTGAAATAAACAATCAAGCAATGCTCTGATTAATGGTCAGTGGTCAGTTACTCACATCTTAATCTATCTGCATAGACAGCTCTCGTGCCCAGGCAACTGTATGTTCAGGTCAGACCTATAGGTTATTAAACAGCAGAGAGTCTCCCAGAGTTTGTGTCAGCATAACACTTCTCAAGTTAGCCATTAGATAATTAGATCATCTTCTTGTCTTTATGGTGAGACACTCATTACTCCTGGTACCATATTAAAGGCAAAAGTACTAATTCTGCTGCTCATCAAAAAGCAATGTGTGGGGGCGCCATGTGGCACAGTGGGTGTTGCAGGCGCAACACTTTGTCTAGGTTTAGTAGGATTCAGACCAGATATGGAGGATAAAAATGAAGGCTGGGTCCCATCACTGGACCGTATCTTTAAATGTTTTCAGTATTGCCTCACAGCCGTTGTGTAAGTACATTGGCATCAATCTTGCCCCATTTTTCAGACTCTCCTTTGTTTTACTCAATAATCAAATGCAATTTGTATCATGTGGCAAACAGCATACTGGCAATTTTAACCTCTGCATGCACACATGCATCATCTGTTGTGAAAGAGGAATCACTTGATAGTTGAGGTCAATTTGGATGAGTTGCACAGCTGTGAACGTTTGAGGAAAAAAATTACTGCACGCTCTGATGTAGTAATCCTAAAACCTTCCCCAAGTTAAGACAAATATGAAGCCTCAAAGTAGATGTCAGCTCTATTATGTCCAATAATGATCCCACATCACAAAAACTGCCATGAGACAACATCATTTTGGCATCTTAATTTATTTCCAGTCGTTTGACTGAGTAGACAAACAGTAGTTCAACATTACAACAGGAGTCTTCCCCAGGTGTTGATGGGACAGGGAAGACAGGAATCATACAAGAAATGCAGAGGTAATTCTTGTAGTAATATTTGGTCCAGGTACATTTTTTGGAGAGGGTTTCAGTGTTCACAGTATTTAATAGACGTAGCTGGCTGTGTACAGAGACTGCATGGAGGCCTGGTCAGCTGAGCCGGTGGGTTTGTACTCTCCTTTGGCAGCAAGGCCATTGATCTGGGGAAGGAAGCAACAGAGGGGAGAAGTCAGGGCAAAGTCAAGTCTGTGTGTTAATAATCAGCCAAGTTACCCGCACCACTTTAGTGTAAGACTAAGCCAACAAAAACCTTTAGAAATCAATAATTTACTGGAGAGTGTAAAGTCGAGAAGTGCAAGATAAGAGGCGTTTAATAGATGCACAGTCTGCAACTACTAATTGATAAGTGTAAATGGTTTATTGACGTCTTTTCATTAGAAACAGCGAGTCGTGCTTCAGGCTTACCTTGGCCCTGGTGCAGAAAGCTTGCTGTGCAGCCACCTTGTTGGCAGCTTTGCCCTGCCAGGCTGCCAGAGCAGAGGCCTGGAGTGCACGGCCATAAGAGAAGGTCAGCTTCCAGGGGCGATGGAGGGGCACCTGGTTGATGGCATTCAGGTTGAGGGAGGCCTCCTCCTCACTCTGGCCTCCAGACAGGAAGCAAATGCCTAGAAAGCCACAGGACAAAGCATGCCACATGCGCTACGTCTACTGAGAAACCTGTTTTGTAAGAGGGTAAAGCTGGTGCTTTGACACTCACCTGGCACAGCAGCGGGGACAGTGCGCCTCAGAGCAGTCACTGTAGCCATGGCGACCTGCTGAGGGGTGTACTTTGTGGTGCAGGAGTGTCCAGCTGTGACCATGTTGGGCTTCAGCAGAGTGCCCTCCAGGTACACATGGTGATCAGACAGAGCCTTGTACACAGCAGCCAGGACCTAACGAGGCAGATTTGTTACCTCACAAGCTTTGAGACCTCATGATGGGAAAAACTTGTATTTAAACCTGCCAGACTAAGACAGAGACGGTGAACCAACCTTTTCTGTGACATACTGGCAGCGCTGCAGGTCGTGCCCTCCGTCAGGCAGGATCTCTGGCTCCACAATGGGCACCAGGCCGTTCTGATCGAGCATGAATGTCACGTTAACATGAGAGCCTCATGGGCAAATAGACGATGGAGAATGAGGACTCACACACACACACTGTTGGCAGATACTGGCATATCTGGCAAGGACATTAGCGTTCTCTGCAATAGCAAGAGCTGATGGGCAGCCATCTGAGATCTTCAGCACACACCTCCACTTGGCAAAGTCACAGCCGTCCTTCTTGTACTGGGCGCACCGCTCCGAGAGGCCATCAAGACCTATGAGAAATGCCCAGTGAAGTTAGTGAATGTTGATATAGCTAATGGCAGCAGGTGTGCACAGTTTTCTACAGCTTCTGGATCAGCTAAAATGTTTCAACTTTTACCTTGTGTCGTGGTCTCTCCATCGGTTCCATTCAGACCAGCTGTGCCTTTGTCAACCTGAACAAAGAAAACCAAACACATCCGTAAGACTCACATGTGAAAACATCTCAGATTTAACTACTGCAAACTACCCTGGCTCCTCACCTTGATGCCAACAACAATGCCCTTATCCTTGATGACTTGGGGGAAGAGCTTGCCGCTGTCTGCTTTCTGGTAGAGCGTCTCGTGGAAGAAGATGACCCCACCCACGCAGTTGGAGATGGAGGCGTCGGAGGAGAAGAGCAGGTCGCGGAAGCAGCGGCGGTTCTCCTCGTTGTTCTCCACATTGATTTTCTGCAGGCGCTTTCCCATGGTGCCTTAAGGAGAAGACATTGAGGTTATTTCAGAAGCCCACTCTGCAAAAAAAAAAAAAAAAATAAAAAAAAATCACCAACAACAACACAGACTTGAACTTGTGCTCACCTGTGGACTCATCTGCAGCCAGGATTCCCTTTCCTGGAGCCACGATCCTCTGAGCAATGTCAGAGAGCTCCTTCTTCTGCTCCGGAGAGAGGGATGGGAACTGATGAGTCATCCTGAAGAAGAGAGAAACAAGTTACTTCACCAGCAGGTTTCAAGAAACTATGACCGCAGGAGCTATGAGGAAGATTGAATCCTTTTTTTCCCACCTTCTCCTCTGAACAAAAAAAGACAGACACCCTGCATCTCTTGCATCACCACTGTAAATATTTGGCCTACATAGCTGCACTTTGGCCCTCACACAGATAAGTTCTGTGTCCTGGTGTGCATCACCAGTTCATAGTTCACTTAAAAAGTCTATGTTTTCCCCCGTTAACCTGCACAGTGTGCAGAATCATAATTAATAATTGAATAATTCACAAACATGCAACAGTGAACAACAGTTTGAAGGCGAGTGTTTGTTACTTTACACTGCATTTCACTGCACTCGCACAAAGCAAAGGCATGCTGTCCACCACCGACAAGTCGATTTTACTCTGCAACACTTTCACTGGACTTTGTTTGAGCATCAATCTAAAAGTGCAAACTCGAGCAAGTGGAATCAACCAGTTTATCTGGTTGTGCAGACTACACGCTGCTTCAAAGTCGCATCTTAAATCCACATCTGCTGCAGAGACTCCATTGCTGCACATTTAAAGACATGAGCAAACTAACGCAAGTCACAGAAATAGGAAAAAACACTTTAATCTGCGACATTACAGCGCGCAACAGTAAGAAAACTTTGAAAACACTCCTTACTTGAGAGTTATAATCAAACAGCGACGACAGCACAAGTGTCAAACGGCCTCTGCAGCCTCCAGCAGCAACTGAGTGAGAAGGCCGAACTCTGGGCACAAAGCTGTATTTATTGCCTGTAGGAGGCTGCGGAGGGAGGTGCTCGTGATGTGGCGGGGCGTGTGTCACCCCGGTAACGCAATTGGCCCGGTCAGGACAGAGAGGGGCGGTGTTTGCACGCTGTGGCATCAATGTGCTCTTTTGTGGACTTTAAGTTCATATCTGAACCTTGTTGTTGAGGGTGGGGGGTGGGGGGGGGGGCAGCCATCCAGGGAACATAATGTGTCGTCTGAACTAGGTTATGAAGTCGAAGTCTGCATCTGAGCACGCGTCTCACACTACAGTCCATGATCACACACAGCCTCGCCCCCTGCACGCAGCTGCTATGTTGCAAGTCAGGTTTCTTTTGTCTTGATGTACGTTTGGGTTACAGCTGCATAAGACAATGCGTGTGTTTGTATGATCAGGAAGCACTTGCAGATTCATTCCTGTTCACATACATGCTAGCAGAAGATTTACTGGGGCCATAACTTACCACAAGACTTGAAACTCTTGTGCAGTGTCTTTTATTCCAAATGTAAACATATATACTTTAATGAAAGTGAAAAAAAGATAAGAAATTGGTACATTTTTAAATAGGAAATACATCCATGATAATTGACTGGAGTCATCTTGAATTGAGATTTTATACATAGGAAGTGCTTTTTTTTTTCAACATAGTCTCAGTACTACACTAAAGTAGGACAATGTTTCATTTACTGGACTCAAATTATTTGCCAATAAGTAGAACTGGAGAAAAAAAAAAGCTTTTTCATGCCACCTTGTTTATCTGCTTTATGCGTCACATTACTTGTCAAACACGTCATGCATAAACAGTTCTCAGATCGATTGCTGGAAATGGACCAAAAAACATCAGTCCACGAGTGACTTCAGCAGATGGGGATATTTCAACCAAAAGGCTGGGGGAGCTCAAACAATGACTGGTGTGTTTTTACACAACCTGGACTCTGCACCTGGTGCAGTGTACTCTTTAATACTGCTGATCAGAGTTCAGTCTCTGTCTATGAGTCCCTTTTTACATAAGAGTTGAGAGTGAGAGAGGGAGAGTCCAGAATATGCAACACATTCAGGCATGTTTTCTTGCCCCTAAAGTATGTGAAGTATATAGACAGCACCACAGGAATGTTAGTTTGATTATTTTGGTTGCTTGATAGTTGCTGCAATATCCCTGCAACTTCCATAGATAAATGGATCTGTGTGGGCTTTAACACAACACTACAGCACACTAAGTGTCTCTATTCCATTTTGCTTAGAGCAAGACATTTCTGATTTGTCTTACTAGTTAGGGCAGAGGGAAATCATCCATATTCATTAAAGAGTTGCAGTCTTTAAATTTAGCAGTATAGCTGCATGCTTTTTACTCTCTTGGGTTATATGTAATGTAGGGCTATTGAAGGGTGGGACAACCAACAGCACAAAGTAGACAAGTGACCTCTATGTGTCACAGTGTGTCGACTTTTTTTTTTTTTTTTTTTTTTGTTATCAAAAAAACTAAAGGTGGTTTGATTACTTGCAATTTTATTTGTGAATCTGCATTAAATTAAATACAGTTTTGAGTAATGTTGCCATTTTGTATATTGAAGGTTAACATTTTTTTCTGACCCCTGCTAGTTTATTTATTTATCTATTTGTACATTTTCCCAAAATAAAGTTGAGTTTAATAACATGACCACAGCCCATCTGAATAACAAAAGAATAGCCAAATCTAGCATCTATAATCTGCTGTGGATCTGCCTGCACTCTGCTAGGTGCTACCTTTCGTAGGCGCTATCAGCAGATGTCTGGCTTGTAAACTGAATGGGTGCCGTTCAGGGGTTGTTCCCCTCCGGACCAGCAGGGGGCGCAGACTCAGCTGAGGGATCCTCCGATTAGATCGTCACCGCTTCCGTTTCCGAGAGGCAAGGAGCCGCGACATCAACATCCAGAGACAGATTCACTCAATAACACCGAACTCTTACCATTAAAAACGGTAAGACCTCGAGTCGACGTGGTTGTTGCTGGCAATATTATAAAGTAAATGCATCGACTTGTCGAGTCAGAATCGGGTTTTCACCAGCATCAACGACATCTAAAGCTAGCGTTAGCAAGCGGCTAGCGTTAGCCTGCCGCTGCAGCTGCTGACTGAATCAGCCTGTTTGCGTTTTTAACGTGACAACAGTTCCACTTCAGGGCCTTTCTTTGTATCACTCAGGTCTAGAAATAATAAAGATTCCGAAGAAATATTAAAGCAGTTGTATTTGGCCCTTAGCTATCCTTGCTGGACAAGCTGCCCGGGTCTAGCGTCAGCTATTAACACTCACATTCTGCTTGTTTAACGTTTCCGTTTGTTTCAGGAGTCTGAGGATGTCGGGACAGAAGCGTCCTGCTGACCCCAGCGGCGGCCCCTCGTCCTCCGGCGCCCCCTTAGAGAAGCGGAGGGAGAGGGAAGGAGAAGACGGGGGTCCCGGTGTCAGCGCCGCTGCCGGGAGGAGCACTGCGGTGGAGACTGTCATCAAGCTAGGAGGGGTGTCTAACTCGGTGAGCTACTCCTTATTATCCATCAAACTGTTAGTATGACACTTGGGATGATGTCACTTGCTCGCGTTTTATCCTCATGTTTAAACTGATTGTTTTTTTAGGAAGAACAAGACATCAAAGCTCTCCAGGCTAAGAACCGAAAGTTGGGAGAATCTCTTGATCAAAGACAGGTAAATTAACTCTCCAGTATACAAAACAGAAAACACTGAAGCTGAACTTTCACCCACACTTGCTCTGAGAACGGTTAACATCTTAACCGCTTTGTCTTGCAGGTGATTGAGGATGAGTTGCGGGAGAGAATTGAGAGACTGGAGACCCGCCAGGCCACTGACGATGCCAGTCTGCTGATCCTCAACAGATACTGGAACCAGGTAAATTCACTGAGTTCAGACATGGCAAAAAAATCATTGTTGGCTCCTGTTTAACAGTGATCAAAAAAGCTGACATCTTGTGTCATTCTCTCTCTCTCATTCTCAGTTTGATGAAAATGTTCAACTCATAACCAGACGTTACGAACAAGCAAGCAGTGAACCTGAGAAATCTCCAGCAGGTGAAGGACGGAGCCTGAAGCCAGAAACACCAGAACCTGATGGTGACTCCAACCAGGAGAGAGCTAAGGACAGAGGTCAGGACAAAATTGATACACAATTATGATACCGAAATCAAAAACGTTCAGATGATCATTCAACAAACCAGAGATAAAAGTCAAAATCCCCTTTTATTTTTCTTGTCACCAAGGCCACCAGGGAGAGACGGCCAACTCCTTCCTGGCAACACTGGCGAGTAGTAGCAGTGAGGAGATGGAGGCCGAGCTCCAGGTGAGAGTGGAGTCCAGTCAGAAACAGGCTCATCGAGTGGTTGAGATCTGTGAGGGTCTGAGGCGCACTGTGGACCAGCTGAAGACAGACCTGGACAGTGGAACAGGTGAGATCAATGAAGGTGAACATGGCAAGATGAGAAGTCGGATTATGTGTTTGCATTCCTAAAATGTGATATTATTGTTGCTTTTCTTGCCAGAGAGCGCTTTGTGGCAGGTAGCAACTAAACTCAACACCCTCCTGACCAGTGAAAATGAGCGGTTGCAACAGCTGACTGAAGACCTCAAGCAGAAGCACAGTCACATGATGAGCGAGGTACAGATCATGTTCCAGCTTATTTTCTGTCATAAAATGTTTCAGGTCAAGCACACCAACAACAGAGTTAAAAATGCTAAGCAGGCTCTCAAGTATATCTGTAAGAGACAAAAACCCAACCCCTCTTACATTTGTTTGAGTTTTCTGTCACTCATCGTCCTCTTGTCAAAGTTTCTTTGTCTTCCTCTCTTTCCTAGTCCCGGTCTCTGGGTCGTGCAGCTAACAAAGCAGACCAGCGTGTGAATGAGCTGCAGGTTCTAATTGAGGAGCTCCAGTGGGACATGGAGAAGATCCGCCGCAGGGAAAACCGACTGAATGCCCACCTGAGTGAGATACTGGAGAGGGTGAGGATGAGGATTTGTGTTGGGGTTTATGAATCAATCACAGTGTTGTGTCAATGCAAAGTGTCATTTCTGTATGTTGAAGCATGTTGTAACACTTCCTGTGCACCATAGGTGAACAGCAAAGGCTACAAGGTGTGTGGGGAGGCCAGCAGTGTGTGTGGGACCATTACCATTAACAAGAGAAAGGTAGGAGCTGTTTTGTTTTTCATAATTCTGGTAATTTAGACAAATCCCACGGCAACACACTTTTCCCCTCAGCACCTTTGAGTTGTAATCTTCTCCCCTCTTCCACCCTGATAACAGTTTGAGGAAATGAACAGCGAGTTGGAGGAGAACCGGGAGCTGGCAGACAACCGACTCACTGAGCTGCAGAAGCTTCAGCAGGACCTGCAAAATGTTCACCAGGAGAACAACAGCATGAAGGTACTCATCACTTATCACACACCATACACACTCTGTGTCCATTTTTTACCTAAAAATGTCTCAGATGACCCTTAGGTGGAAAAAATAATTATTCAATACTTTCACTGATTTATTTTTTTTCTGTTTTGTCTTTTTTCTTTTTGGTCACCTTCTTCACCTCTATTTCTTTCCTCTCAGGCGGAGCTGATGAGTCGAGCGGAGGGTGTGGTGAAAGATACATCAGAGTATCGCTGTCTGCAGTCACAGTTTTCTGTCCTCTATAACGAGTCCTTGATCCTCAAAGCTCAATTAGATGAGACGCGCGCTCGCCTCGGCACCACCAGGACGGCGCGCCTTCGTCAGCTGGAGCACATGGAGGTAAAAAAGTGTGTGTGTGTGTTTTGCATGTGTATCAGTGTTAATTTGTGGAAACTTCATTCCCATCTTTCTCTTACTTCCCTCTGTGAGCAGAATGATGAGGTGACTCTGCAGAGGAAGGTTCGAACAGAGGTGTTTCAGCTGGAGGACACACTGGCTCAGGTCAGGAAGGAGTACGAGATGTTGCGCATCGAATTTGAACAGACTCTCGCCGCCAACGAACAAGCAGGTAACTGTCAGGTTGTGGTTTATATAGTGACAAGGTTCATGAACCAGAGCTTTGATTCACATCAGAGTCCCGGTGTGTAATGTTTTTTCTTTCCTTCTCCCTCCCTCCCTCTCCCTTCTGTTGTTCCTCTGACCGTCTCCTCATCTCAGGTCCTATTAACAGAGAAATGCGCCACTTGATTAGTACACTGCAAACCCACAACCAGCAGATGAAGGGAGAAGTAGTAAAATACAAGTTGAGGCTGAGAGAGACACAAGCTGAACTCAACCAGGTGGGTCAGAACGGGAAGGAAATAAACTCATGAGCAAGAATCTTTGTGTGACTTAAAAATAACACGTGTTATAATATATTGGAAAATATGAAGGAAAGTTGTAGCTTCCAAAAAGTCAACATAGTATTTATCTGTTGCTTCTGTAGGTCCGAGCTTCAAAGGGCAATGCCATCCTCCAATCACAGTCAAGCACAGAGATGGACGTGAAGGATGAGACAACCTCTCCTTCAACCCCAGCTGTCTCTGGGGAACCTGTGGTTAAGACAGAACCTGACAACGGCTCCTCAACACCCAGCAGCACAGGTAACATAACACCTACGTAACTGACCAGTGAAGCTTACTTCATATTTTATGAAGTGCTGAAAAACATTTATGTTGTTTTTGCTTTGTTCTTGTGATCCATAATTGGACAGTTCCTTCCTCACTCTGTCTCATCTTCTTTCTGTAGGTGCCTCAGTGAAGACAGAGCCTGGGATGGAACCAGAGCCAACGGTAAAAGAGGAGGAGAAAGAGGAGAAGAAAGAGAAGGAGGAAAGGAAAGAAAAGGACATTATAAAGAAAGAGGATAAAGACAGAGAGCGGGAGAAGGAGAAGGAAAAGGAGAGGGAGAGGCTGACCCGCAGCAGTGGGAGCAGCAGCAGTGTGATAAAGGAAGAGAAGGAGAAGCCAGGGAGCAGCGGCCAACCCGATGACTCAGCTGGAGAACGTTTGTCTATGGTCGGAGGGTCAAAAAGGAAAGAGATGGAGCAGCTGAAGATTGTCCGAACAGAACTCAAGTAAGTGGCAGTTTTATGAAGGCTCCCAGGAAAACTGGGAACTGGGAACGTCTTTACATAAACTGTATGTATTAAACAGCTCATTACAAAAAAAGTCTAAAAGCTGAAAATATTGTCACATTGTAGGTATCTAAGATGTTTCTCTTGTTTTTCACCCACACCTACTAAGTCATAAGGTGCAATGTTCATCTAATTTCAAGTGGATGATGTGTTGTTTTTAAATGCAATTCAAATATTATATGAATCGTACTAATGCACTAAAAAAATCTACACTCTAGACACCACAGTTTCAGAATAGTTTAAATATGTGAATTTTCAATATCATCCCTGCTTCAGGCTGTATGTCACCACCAGCCCTGGCTCACAGAGGACAGAAAACTGTTGTTTGCATTGAGTGGCAGATCAACAAAACATAATACATCTGTGAAACTGATATGGAGCATGTTTCATTTTATGTCGATATCAAAACCATAACTGGGCTTACATGGAGGTTTTTGATGATTGTTGGACCTTGGATGTTGATGATTTTGGATGATGTGTAGGAAAGCACAGGAGTCCCAGAGGGAAATGAAGCTACTGCTGGACATGTACCGCTCAGCACCCAAGGAGCAGAGGGACAAAGTCCAGCTCATGGCTGCAGAGAAAAAGGCCAAGTCAGAGGTGACTGACACTGCACAACACCGTCATGTACAAACAGTCCACAATTACTCTGCACGCATTCATTCCTATAGGGTATTTATTACATTATATTGCCTACTGTGTGCATGTTTTTACTGGATCTTGGATTCATTTTTGTTTGGCCAGCAATACTTGACCAGATAGAGCAGTCTACTGTAATTGGTTAATAATAGCATTCCCATAATAGTAATGATAATGTGCTGATTCAGGCAGAGGAGCTGCGGCAGAGGCTGAGGGAGCTGGAGGAGCGGGAAAGGAGGGAGGGCAAGAAAATGGCCGATGAAGAGGCTCTGAGGAAGATCCGCTCCGTTGAGGAGCAGATCGACATCCTCAACAAGAAGCTCTCCATAGCCAAACAGGTGTGTGTGGTGGTCACTGTGCACAAACTCCTCCTCCTTGTTCTCCTTCATGTCTCTGACACTCTCACATCTCCTCCTCCCGCCCTGCAGGAGGAGGACGCGCTGCTGAGCGAAATGGACGTGACGGGCCAGGCCTTCGAGGACATGCAGGAACAAAACATCCGCCTGATGCAGCAGCTCAGAGAAAAAGACGATGCAAACTTCAAGCTGATGAGTGAGAGGATCAAGTCCAACCAGATACACAAGCTGCTAAAAGAGGAGAAGGAAGAGCTGGCCGACCAGCTGCTCACCTTGAAAACTCAGGTCAGGTGCCAGGCCAATCTATAAGGTCTAATCTGTAAGGAGTGGGGCTCGTACAGACGTGATATATGATAATCACTCACATTAGTTTCTCCCTTTGTTTGAACTTTGACTCAACTTAGTTTCTTGTTTTTCTTTGCTAATGCATAAGTGTGTTAATTTTTGTGTGCGTGTTTGTGTAATCTTTATTTGACATAATATTTTTTTATGTCCACGTTCAGGTCGATGCCCAGCTGCAGGTTGTCAGGAAGCTTGAAGAGAAGGAGCGCCTCCTACAGGGCACCATCAGCACTGCAGAGAGAGAGTTGGCACTTCGAACACAAGCTTTGGACATGAACAAACGCAAGGTAACACACAGAAGGGTTCAGCAGTGTGAGAGGAAATGGCTTTCCTACTGCGGATGAATAAAGGCATGTGTGGCATCCTCCAGGCTCAGGACTCGGCGTTGCTGTCAGAGGAGGTGCGAGCTCAGCTGGAGCAGGTTCAGCAGAGGCTCAGCATGGTCAGAGAGGAGGTCATTGAGAACAGTATCTCCAGAGAGAAGGAGTCCTTCAATGCCCGACGAGCACAGGTAACAACACACAGGCACAAATAAGCTCAAGATGTAAAGGTTATGTATTTATTTTCATAAAACAAAATAAAACGTAGAAGACAGGCTTCTTTTACTCACAGCTGTGAACTTTTAACGTGTTTCAGGAGGACATCTCCAAACTCCGGAGAAAGATCGAGAAGGCCAAGAAACCAGCAGAGAAGATCAGCAATGGAGACGAGATCCTAAATGAAGAAATTAATGAATACAAGGTAGGTTTTGATGATTCTGAAAGATGTGAAAACTCTGTTTTAAATGTTCCTGCTGCTTCCAGTGTTTGTGCTGAGCTAAGCTAACCCATTCATTCATGTAACTTCATCTTGAAGTGTGGCAGTTCCATTCATCTTCACATCTAACACACTTTTAAGAAAACAAATACTCTAAGCATATTTAAGTGATTGGCTCTTGTCAGCCTCGGTTACCTCAATTTACACCAGCTCAAGCATGCTCTGTGTGTGAATGGTTATTTTATGTGTGTTTTCATCGTTGTCTTTTTTTTTTTGTAAAAGTATATTTTGGGGCATTTATATCTTTAATTGTTAGGACAGCTGTAGAGAGACAGGAACTAGGGAGATTGCAGCAAGGACTATAGCCTCTGCATATGGGACGCCTGCTCTACCCGCTGAACTAAACGACACCCCCATCGTCTTTTTAAAACTGTTTTGAAATGAAAACACAGTCATGTGGACAGACCCCTCACCATGGTTTCCTTGATAACAATAGCTGAGATTAGACCCAAATACTGCCACAGGGGATGGAATTAACAGCCCTGTGGCAAAATCCCCAAACAAAGAGGTTAACAGGAGCCTCGAGGGTCACTTTGTCTTGGAAGTGAGACCAGATACTAACTCTAGTCGACACTAAATGCGACCAAATGTCAGTGTGATCACACTCACTTGACAGGAACACAGTAAAACTGCTCCATTTTCATCAGTGGAGACTGAATTTCTAACATTAAATAACTGCCTCTTGCAAATTGTAGCTACAGCAGCAGGAGCATCCTCAGATTTTTCCAGATTTGTAAACAAACCTATAAGCTGTTTGATGGAGTCATGACAGGCCTAGACACTTGAGTGATTTCCCTCCCTGTATTATGTGGTGTGTTCCTCACATGTGAAACACATGAGGGCAATTGAGCCTGAAGCCCCGTCTCTATAATCACATGGCCTCACTGCTGCCCCAGATATTTGTGTCCACTCATTACGGACCATTCAGCTGAGGACAAAACTGGCTTCTCAGTTAATTGTTCAAACCACTTCCTCCCTCCCTCACTCTCCCCCTCCCTTTCTCCCCTCCAGGCACGGCTAACATGTCCATGCTGCAACTCTCGGGTGAAGGACGCTGTGCTGACCAAGTGCTTCCACGTCTTCTGCTTCGAGTGCGTCAAGACGCGCTACGACACACGCCAGAGGAAGTGCCCCAAATGCAACGCCGCCTTCGGAGCCAACGACTTCCATCGCATTTACATTGGTTAAACGCTGTGTCGGTGTGATAAGCGGTCACACAAACACTGCTGGGTGCTTCACCGCGCTCCTCCTCTGACTATGTACATCCATATCCTAGTGGTGTATCCACAGGATGCCACCAGTGTGAACTCTACCCCCCTCCTCTTGACGATTCCAGCCTCGTGGGGCCACACTGATGCTCTGAACTGAATGCTTTAATGGGTTTTTTGTTTGTTTGTTTTTTCCAGCTCTGGTATCCACTACTTTACTGTACGTTTTCAGATACTGCTGCAGGAAGAATGTAGAGATATGAGATTCTGCAAGTCTGCATCACAAGCTGAGATTTGTGGTGTTTGTGGACATCTGGTGGTGTGTGTGTGTGTGCGCGCGCGTGTGTGGGTGTGTGCGTGCGTGCGTGCGTGTGCATTAAACAAACCCATGTGTAAAGGAAATTGTTAGTACAGTGAGCAAGCAGCATTCCTTCCAGTGTAGTAGACGTTTGAGTCATGTCAGTGTGTGTGTGTGTGTGTGTGTGTGTGTGTGTGTGTGTACTGAATGTGATTTTTTTTTTTTCAATTTTTAAAATTTGAAATCTGCCTCTTTTTTTCTCCAAACTGTCCTGAAATCTCTCAGATTTCCTGACTTGATGCTGTGTAATTGCTGTTCCTGTTATTAAACTGCCATCAAAAGTGTCCAGCTTTTGCTTCCACTCTTTTATTTATTCATTTTTCAAGTCACTTCAAACTGTTCGTCAGAGCCTGCGAATAATCTTAACATTTGACATGGAACATTAAACCACAAGTCCCAGTGTGCAAATCTCTGTTTATCCCTGCTGTGCACACAGCGCCTTCCTCTTCCTCCTCCCCCTCTTCGTTTTCCTCCTCCTCTTCCCGACGTGTATGCATGTGTGTGCGCGCTGTGGAAACAGTCGTTAGAAACGCTGGAAGGAAGGGAGTGCCATATGGGAACTGCGACAAGGGTTTTTTTTTTTTAAAGAAAGAAAAAAAGATTGAGCAACATAATCCATCGCATTAGCGCATTTGATGCAAGTTCACAGACAAAGGAACTCCAAACCTGAGTGGTGTGGAGCTCAGGGCAGAAATAAGAGGCTTTGAGAGACTCGTGCTCGGCTCAGCGTCACCGCGCCTCCGCCAACGTTTTCCTTTTACGCGTAAAGGAGAGAAACTTTTGGAGGGACGTTTCTGCTTCTGCGTCTTTTTTTTTTTTAGTATGATCATTCACAACTTTCCGCTGCACCCTGACGAATCAACATCATCATCATCATCTGTCTCGGCCACTACTGGATCTAAGCCTTTAACGGGTTCTTACCAAATATAGCCACTGTAAATGCTGGAGTGTCCTTGACGGAGCGGAGCGGTCCCACAGTGAATATTTGCTGCGCTGCCAAAGTTTATAATTAAATACTTAGGTCATTTAGAGAGGCCAGGGCTCTTTTTTTTAATACCAAGACACTTTAGTCTTAATTTGCGAACCGGACGCGTGGATCGATCTGTGGTGGGGGGTCTTGTAGCTTCATTTGTTTTTGTACTGTGAGCTGCAGCGTGTTGATTTAAAAACACTCTGTAACCTATGACTTCTTCCAACAGGAGCCATTTTTAAGTCTGTGATTCACAATCCCGTCTGAGACACTGAACACGAGCTGCTCAACCTGCAGCCTTCAACCTGTGCACACGTTTTGTCTTTTTTTTTTTTTTCAAAGCACAATCTTTTTTCACTTGCTCCCAACTATGGCTTTTTGTGCGTCTCGCTCCGGGCGCGGTGGATGTGCCATGGCTCGCTCCCTCCTCACCATCTCCGTCTTGGTGTTTGCTTTGGCTCTGGGCTGGGCTGGAGCCGAAGCCGAAGCCGAGCCGGTCAAGCCGAGCGGTGGGGGGAGCCCACCGACGGTCACCCTCCGTACTGTGATCGTGGGAACCTGCCAGGAGGTCCAGCGGTACGCGGAGTCGGTGTTGGGAACCAGCGTGGTGCGGTCGACTGCTGAGGTACAACACAGAGGGGGTGCACCTCTTCCTTAAAAGAAAAAACTCCTCCTTCCTGCTCCAGGAAGTGGCTTTACATTCACCTCTCTTCTTTAATTGTTAATATACTGTAGTCTAACTTCACTGTTTGCTCTTAATCAATGCTTCACTGTATCTGATAACTAATTTTCCTTCCTCATCTCTCATCCCTATCTACACCCTTCACACACATTCCTCTCCTGGCGCCCCTCAACTTGTTAATCTCCTTCCTGATCCCCTCATCTTCTCTGCCCTTATTTCATGTCTCCTTATATCCGTGCATCCTTCTGTTACACACACTTCTCTTCTGCCCCCCCTGCCTCCATCCTGCTGTGGTTCCCTTTCCCCCCCTCAGAGTGCTGTGTTGTTTCTTGAGTCATTGCTTGGTCAGGAGAACGTCTATAGAGGGGCCATGGTAAGAAACCTCCCTGGGTGTCTCTATCTCCATCTAGTCTGACCTGACATGGTCACTTAAACAGAGTCCTCTGGTGTGGCTCTGTTTAGCTCATGTGGGTGGTTTTAGCTCAGAGAGTAGACGCATGGCTGTTGGTCAGGAACTGGCCATATGTGTGTGTGTACATAGAGATGTTTGCATGTGAGGCCACTGTACCTGTGAGCTTGTGGTGATATGACTCTGTATGTGCGTTGGCAAGCTGATATGTGCTGAAATAGTCAGACCGTGTCTCAGGTTGGTATCTCTGAATGCAAATGTTAGGGTGTGTGCATGATCCTTGGAAGAGAGGTTGACTATTTAAGTCCCCACATTAAACTTAAGACACATACATCTGAATGCCTTTCAGTGAAAGCATTTTTAGCAAGAAATCCCAGTTAAATGGGGAAAACTATGTCATATTGTCATCATATCCAGAAAAAAGGCAGACAACAGACACACACTGCACAAAGAGCTGCCAGTAAAGTGTAATGAAACCTAGTAGGACAACATTTCTTTAAGATACTTGGATGACATCTCTGAACTTTACTGGGAGCTGTCAGGGCCGTGTGCAGGTGTTCTGTCTGTCAGTCTCCTGGATGTGCATGCTCATGCGTTAAATGATAGTTAGATCACAATGTTGCATTTTCAAGTGTAAAGAGCTGAAAAATGAACAAATGCAACTGCACTGTCTGCAAGTTGCTGCAGCACAACATCTAAAACACCTGTGGCCTTTTAAATGGACATTAAGGCTTTACCATTTGTAAAGTGAGTCTCACAGAAACACGGGAATCAGTAAATGATTTAAGTGTTTGGTAAATGAAACACACACACAGTGATGTGGAGTGACAGATGCTTGACTCATGCTCTGACATACTGGACAGTTCTCACTTATGTGTCAGTGTGTAGCGCAACAGGTGCAGATAAGATACTTGTCCAACTTGTTGAGCTACCCTTGACCTTGCTGAACAAGGCTATACAGTCTCTCTCTCTCTCTCTCTCTCTCTCTCTCTCTCTCTCTCTCTCTCTCTCTCTCTGAGACAGGAGAGATTTGGGGGGAGGTGAATAGAGGCATTACAGGAATAGCAAGGGGCACTGTCCAGCTGTCCCTCATGCACAGCTGTTTGTCCAAGTTAACAATACAACACTTCTCCTGTCAGAAGGTGCAGCTCAGCAGCACTTAGAGTTTGTACGAGCGGTCGCTGCAAATGATTCGTGTTGTTTTATACACATGCATTATGAACCATGCTGCCTGCACGTTGGACTGTGTCCATGAATGCACACCTATTCTCTGCATGACTGTTAATGTGATCACAATGGGGCCTCTCTCCATTGTTACCTCACAAAATAATAACAAAGTTAAACATGTCTCCACCCTTTTCTCCACACTGCACACAGTTTCTTGAGATGGTGATCCGTTTCCTGGCTGAAGGAGCTGCCAGCGGCCTGAACGTCATCGCTGTTTACGTCACAGAGATCCTGAAGGTCACAGGATTCGATGGTGGGTACCAAGATGACCTCTATGTTTGTGCTTATGTTTTTTTTTTGGTTTGTTTTTGCATGTTCTGTTTTCTCCTCCTTGTTTGTGCCCCTGTGCAAATGAACCCCAGTTCAAGTGTCTGCAGGAGTAAGAAACAATGTGTGGCAATGAAAGTTTCAAGTGTGAGTGAGAATATGCAGACCTGTCTCTCCCTGAGGGCAATCTTTCTGCCACTCCTACTATAAATTAAGAATGTTTACTCCAGTTGCTATGTGCCAACGACTGCTCCTTATTGAAAAGACACCTATATTTTCTCCACAGCTGCACTGACATTGCCCCGATTCACTCCGGAGGGTGTGACTGCCGTCGCCCAGTGGGGCCTGTTGGCTCTCATCGGCTACTGGGTGCTTAAAGTTGTTCTACGGCTGCTGATTGCGGTGCTGAGACGGGTGTTCTGGTTTGTGAAAACCGTCTTGGCGCTCTGGCTTTTCGGACTGATGGTGACCGACAAGACGGCCTCTGCGGACACCACGGCGGTCCGACTGGCCGGCCTGGTGCTGGTATGTGTCCTGCTGTCCCTGCTCAACTCTGCCTCTGAAAAGTCGAGCGGAGTGGAGAACCGACTGAGCTCCCTGGAGGGCCGGATAAAGGCAGTGGAGAAAAGGAAAGGGGAATAGGGATGGGACAGGGTGGAGAGGAGAAAAGATGGACACAGGTGGTGGTAATATCAAATAAGTAAATAGTAAAATGGATGGTTTCTATATGTGTGTCAAACTTTTAAGCAAATAAATAAATCTCTGGGATTTTTAATCTGTACTGATCTTACTGTTTTCTTTCATGAAGATGCTCCATCCATCCACTGTCTATACCACCACTCTGTGGAGGGTCACATGGGGCTGGGGCCAATCCCCCTGGATCCCCAATCCCCAGTCTATCACAGGGCCAATATAATGAAGCATACACTTAATGGGCAAGACAGGAGAACACGCATGCTCTAAAGGCCCCAGACCTGGGAATCGAACACAGAACCTTTTTGATGAGAGGCCACAGTACTATGATGTAGATGCAGAGCACATTTTATTATAATTTTCATATTTTTTGCCATTGCAAGACTGTTAATATTCCATTATTCACTAATCAGTCCTTTAAGTATAACTGGGTGTAGTGCAGTGATTTTGGTCCATGGATAAAAAGGGAAGAGATCATGATGTTTTTAGGGAACTACACACAACTGCAGTTCAATCTCAGCTCATCTCATACATGTTGAAATATATGACCAGAAACTTTTGAGCTGCTGAATCACTTGGATCCGTGCTGCAGGCACCACTTTTTTGTATCTAATTTAGTGCAGAACTAAAGTTGTTGACTGATTCCCAGATTGGTCAAGACTCTATATAAAAGCCATGATGCTAGCCTGACTAAAAATATCTGTAAAAAAAATATCTATGTCTTAAGATTATTATTTCATTATCAAGATGTTGAAATACTCCAGCATCAAGTGGCCAAACTCATTTCGATCACACAATTTCAACTCACTATGACCAAAGTGGTGTCTTCAGCACCAGGCTGACCTGTGGCCTCTTGACTTGTCAGTCTCCCTCCCTTCGCCTGGATACTTCACTGCTGCTCAGTCAGCTGGAAGCTTTTTTGATCCTTAGGTTCGCACCAACAATGTTCACCCCCACTGCCACTGCAGCCAAGTGGAACAGCCTGACCTCATTGCCAGAGCTATCATTATTACTGCTTGCTCGCTCTCCCCTTAGCAATGCAACTCCCTCACTTTTACTGTAGTGGAATGGGCCAAGTGGGCCGGACATGAGTCCACGGTGAAAGTAAATGTGTCACCACTTCTCTGCATCATCACAGAGACACATAATAACAGTGACGTAACGTGATCCCTTTGAAATCCTTTATAAATTACTCAGTATGAGAAGATATATGTGAACTTTAAAACTGTTGTGATCCATATATTTATAACAACAGATAGAATGAGTGTGTACCCTGAAATGCACAGCTTTTACTGACAGAACCACAGAAAATGATTCCCTCTCAGCACTATAGCGTCTCTCAGCAAACTGTTTTGGTTCACAAACAGTTGTTCTATTATTTTAAAAAGCTCATGACACATGACAAAGCCAGTGACTTGCTTGTGGACAAATGGGACATAGAGCTACTAAAGGACCAGATGCTACCCTCAGGAGGTGGTGGAGCTCATAAATGGATGTTAAAGCGAAGTAAACATTGGACCTAAATTCATCTGGTGACCAGAGACAAAAGGCAAAGTAAATGCTGAGATCCACGTCTGAATGTGTAAAAGAGGACATGTGTGGGAACAAATCACCTGTGAGTTGAGGCAATTACCCTGCAGCTCAAAATGAGGCAGATAAAAGATAAAATGAAGTCAAATTTGCACACACTGGTTTATCTGTCTCCAGATAAGAGAGATTTCACTGTGACTGTATTATCTTAAGTCCTAACTTAACCTCTAGTGCTACTACCTCAGTGATTGGACTTTAATTCCTGAATTCCATTTGTTTGATGCAATTATCATAAAGACATAACAATTTTTTTTCTCAAATCCACAACTGTCAATGTTTAACATTTTTTTGCTATTAAGAAACATGATGAAAAGCAAGATAAGGATCTGTTTTAGTTTATGTTTGGTGGCTATTCACAAAACTCCATGTTGCACAAGACACTAAAGTAACAAACGTGTCAATGGAGAACTGATTTTTGTTTGGTTCAACAAACCAAGATAGGAAGAAGATTTGTGACTCTAGTGTTTTTTTTCTTCAGACAAAAGGCTGAGTCATATTTTACCTTCTGCGCAGCCGAGTTTCTTTTGTGAACCAGTTGGTGCGGTGTAAGGAATTTATCTGCCTGGATGAGCTTTTTGGCTGTGCAGGGACATGTTTGGTGGGTGGAGTACATGGTGGAGCATAAGGGCTGTCACAGAATCATAAATACATTATTGTCTGTGAGGACATAAAAACAAGACAAGACAAATTCAACTGCGCAAGAACGTTTAATTCACCTGACGCAACATTCAGATTCACTAAAATACTGTCACAGGTTGTGCACTCAAGTACTGTCATTATCAAAACTTTAAAAAGAGGTGTGTGTAGTGTGCATATGGAATATGAATACATTTACTAATTGTCAGACTTGAGGCTAACTGGCACTCCTTTAATTTCAGAAACGCTTCAGCCCGCTACAATGTAGAAGATGCACATTAAGCAGCATATGGTAACCGTAGTCAAATGTGCTGCTTGTGTGTACAAAGGCACAAACATATTAAGAGATTAATGTTGAGGTAACACTTTTAAAACAGTGCAGTGCACAGGTCAGGGTAAATTCAAGTGTTTGCCACCATTGAAAATATGCAGGACAGGAGACAACATCCCATAACCATGGTAACTTAATAAAGTGAAGAATATTAGTAAATAATTAATAGATCATACATTTGAAGGTGTAACCCTACAGAGTTAAAATGTGTGCAGTGCACTCCATATAAAACATTATAAGTATGTAACATAAGTTAAAAACGTCAACATGTGTTTTTGCCCCGTGTGGCCCAGGCCATCACAGCACATGAGGAAAAGGCAACTGGGGGCTTGAGGTATTTTTAAAATGGTCAAACAATCATTATAATAATAAGCTGCACAGCTCCAAACCCTGAGCAATGAGTCAGAAATATAAAGTAAATGCTGGCACTCACAGTGAGACAGTATTATCAATCAACTATCAATGCTGATGATGGATTATAGCTGAAACCTGTTTATTACCTGCCCTGTTTTTAAGTAAGACTATTCCACTCTGAGTGCCAACATTTTCCTTATCTTAATTGCTATAATAAGACGTAAACGTGTGTGTGCGTGTCCTGAACAAATGAACATTTTTCCACAGTAGACTTTTACAGAAACATTACATAAAATCTAAATTCTACAATACATGCAATACATGCAATTTTTTTTGTTACAACTAACCTTAAGTCTGAGCGCTCCAGTGGCTCACTCAGTAGAGCATCCCATGATTTCCTGTCTCCCTACTGTCCATCATCATCTTTCTCTCAGTACTAAAGTATATGGAGTGGATGAGTTCATTAAAGTGTAGTATAGCACGTGACACGGAAGGAAGCACGAATTGCAGTCTGCTCCTGAATGCAGCACAAGGACGTGGAATACTTGAGGAGGAGGTGTGGATTGTGCTGATTAAACTACCATCACTCATCCTCACCAACATTCATCCATCATTCTTCTTTTTTGAATTTGTGGGTTATAGAAGATAACTGGACTTTTGATATGGGACACAATACCCGCTCCTGTTTTGAGTTGTTGATTATTGAGATGTGACTTCACAGTTTCCTGGTTTATTTTGATACCGTACCTGAAAGACAAAAAAAGCTTGAGTTACTTTAATTGTGATGCATTTAATTTCTAATTTCCATATTTCTGAGTGACATATATATATATTTTTGATAGTGTTAAGCTTTAAGTTGCGCTACAGTAGTCCAACATTTTGGGAAATGCACAAATTCACTTTCATGCTGACAGCTGAGAAGACCAATCCCTGTGTTAACTGTGAACCTGCAGCCAGCAGCAGCCTAGCTTAGCTTAGTTTAGTTTAGCAGTGACAACACAAACAGGGAGAAACAGCTATCTTGGCTGTGTGTGGAGGTGACCGAACTGTGTAGTGATTCTAAGGCTCACTAGTAAACATGTTTGTTTAATCCTATAAAGGCAACAACTGAAGTTGTCAGGAACTCAGCTGAAATCACTGCCCCACCCCCCCACGTCAGACTTTTCCTTTTATGTCACACAGAGCTGAATTCGCAAATTTAAGTGTACCTTTCAACATCAAGACTTTCAGAGGAAGTTGAGTTTTTCTGAGGTATAAACCTCACAAGCTGAATCTGAACCTAGCAGGGGGGCAGATGGAAAGGTCAATCCCTTCACTACAAACTGTGGCCCAGGGTCAGAATGTAGAGGCAGAGTTGGAGCGTCTGGCTGCTCTGTTGAAGCTACAACCTGGAGAGAAAAAGACAGACACGTAGCAGGCTCTCAAATCATACTATTGCAAAACTCTAGCACAAAGCAATTTTTATATCAGTTAATTCATCTGCCAAAAAAGGGACAGAACACAGACTACACAAAGTTAAAGATGAATTTGATAATTGCATTTTTACTTAAATTTATAACTTCTTGTGACTAGAACAATAATATGCATGTTAGTTTGTGTATTCTGTGACACAGGAAGCTGGTCATACCTCACTGTAAGCAGGTGTTGAACTCATTGTAGGGGGATTGTGCATCTGCAGAATGGAGAGACACATAACATATAAGTAGTGGAGAGTGATGAGACCAGACGGAGCTCAAGACATGAGATAACAAGCGAGGAAGATGTCTCTCTTGGAGGCGTAACACACACACACTAACCAGTGGAACAGTTGGTGCACAAGAAGGCTGAGCAGGATTGTGCATCTCAGAGGGCGGTTGACTCATGTGACTCAGGATGACAGGCTCATGTTCATACTGCAGTTTGGATTAAACAGACACGTGGTAAGTACCTAACATCTCAAAAGCGGGACTTTTCACTCTTTTACACACACATTCACGCACGCAAAATGTTTTAAGTAGTCATAATGTGTTGTTCACCCTTTCGTAATGCACAGCAGGTTCAGCAGCAGCAGCAGTCTCAGGGCTGTCCACCTTGGTGGCGCTCTTCTTGCGGCGGCACCTCCTCACACAGCAGCACAAGACAAACAGCAGCACAATGACGGCCACACTGATGCCAATGATATACGGAGTTTGATCATGAGAATCTGAAACTGGAATGTCACGCATATGCTGAAGATTATTAAGAGAAAAACTGATCAATTAATAAAGTCCATGTATGTAGTGTGAGTGTGTGTGTGTGTGTGTATAGTGTAGAGTGAAGATATGTGTAATAATTCAATAACTGACTTTTATAAAAGACAAAGGTTACTCACGTATATACACCACCAAGGCCTCGTTGTCATGGTTGTCTCTGATCTCATATCTTCCACTGCATGACTTGTAGCGGTTCTCGCTTAAAATCCCACATGGCCATTGAAATTCAAGCTCTCCACAATACTGGATGTAGTCCTCCTGCAAACTGCCCTCAGCGACTAGCAGAAACTGTTCCATATATTCCAAGCCAGTGTAAAAGTAAATGTTGCAGGACTCTGTTTTCAGATCAAAAGTGACGTTGTGATATTCACCGGGGCTCAATGTTACATTCCACCTGTGTGCTGTAAGAGAGGATGCACAGGACAGGGCGATATTACATCTCCATCCAAACACACATAACATGAAGTCTTTGGTTTTTCTTTCATAGCATAGCAACTGTTATTAGGGCAAAGGAACAGGTTTATTAGAACAAGAGACATCTGGGGAAAGATAGGAAAACAAAGGGAAACTACAAACCTGGCTTCATCCATGGGAATAAATCCAAACTATAGTCTTACACACAACTCCACAGAAATCTACAACCTGTCAATGTCTTTATCAAAAAATAAAAAATAAAATGCACACACACTAGACAAACATCAACCAGAGGGCTTTAAGCGCCTTTTTCACATCAGATAAGAGAGATTGTGTCTGACCACCTCTGTAACTAAAGATCAGATTTTACACTAATTTTATGTTGTATAATGTGAAGTGAGTCAGTTGGTGGGTGGATTTTGTCCACCTGCTTCCCTGTTTTTAGTTTTTGTGTTAGTTCAGCTCCCTCCTGTATCTTGAGTTACTGTGCAGATTTGAGAGCGGTATCACGTTTTTATCTAAGTCCAACTTGCAGGAAAGCAAACAATCAGACTTCTCAAAATGTCAACCTATTTGTTTCATTAAGCGCTGCAGCACTGACCTCCAATTGCAGTTCCCTTAGCACAAAATAAATAGGCTCTTGGACAGATGCCTGAAATTAGACATGTGTTCTATTCTACAGCATACGTTGATGTATAGACTACTAATAGTGTGGGCTTTTGCAGAAGAACTAAATGCACTGAATCAAAAAGAGCAGCGACATGGAAATCATGTGATTATGGTGCTGATTGTACTTCGGCTTCAACAATAATAAAAGTGGTGTTGATGTGTTAAGATGATCAGGTTGAACAAAACATGTATCATTAATTTCTGGTTGTTTATTATTCCACATAGTGATTCAAAAGCCAATCAAATCCAATAAGGTTTTTGTCAAGAGTACCAGCATGACACTAACTTTCAGGGTGACCTACAAAAATATGTCTTTGCTGCAGCACTTTATTTTATTATCTTTCACAATAGATTCCAATAATAAGTTCCATTTATGTGCTCACACAAAAAAACCAGGATGGCCCTCTCCAAGATATTGTTGCATCTCATGTTAATCATTCTTTCATCAGTTTGCTTGAGAAACTGCCAATCAGTAAACTCCCAATGAACAGCAGCAGAGGTTGACTTGACTTAAACAAACTGATTAAAAGTAAAGCACTGACATAAGCACAAATAAAACTGTCTGCTGAAGGTCTTGTTATTACTTTACAAATAAGAGGCCTTGTGTTTAAAAATGAAAACTGTGTGATAGTCAGTTTTTTGACAAAAAGAAATTCAGATGGATCCTTACCTGTCACCTCAATACTCTTTGTAGAGAGTGTATTTTGAGCTTTGTCCTTCAGTAAGTAGCGTCCACTGTCCCTCTGGGTTAAATTATCTATGACATACCTGTTTCCCATCAAAAAACCTCTTCTTATCTCTCCGGCGATAGCAATGTAGCGACTAAACACAGTCACCCTGTAAGAGCTGTATGCAGGGATGAAGGTGATGAAGTGAACCCTGCTGTTCACTTCGATACTGATTTTGGCTCCATACTTCCTATAGTACTGGTCTTCTGAGCTGCCTGGAGAGAGTCCAACAGAGAAAAAACACACTGAATACAACCATAGAAATACACCAATCAGGCATAACATTATGACCACTGACAGGTGAAGTGAATAACGCTGAATAACACTTCATCATGGCACTTGTTAGTGGGTGGGATCTATTAGGTAGAAGGTGAAAATTTTATCCTCAAAGTTGATGTGTTAGAAGCATGGGCAAGGGCATGTGTAAGGATTTTAGCCAATTTGACAAGGACAACTGGGTCAGAGTGTCTCAAAGACTGCAGCTCTTGTGGGGTGTTCCCAGTCTGCAAAGGTCAGTATCAAAAGTGGTCCAAGGAAGGAACAGTGGTGGACCGTTGACAGGGTCGTGGGCGGCCAAGGCTCACTGATACATGCGGGGAGAGAAGGCTGGACCGTGTGGTCCGATTCAACAGACGAGCTACTCTTGCTCAAATTGCTGAAGTTCATGCTGGTTCTGATGTAAGGTGTCAGCGTACACGCATCACAGTTTGTTGTGTATTTGGCAGCAAAAGGGGGACCAACACATTATTAGGCATTTGGTCATATGGCTGATCAGAGCATATATATGTGTGCATGTGTGTGTGTGTATGTGTGTGTGAACATTGCTAGACATCTTTTCAGTCCACCTTCTGCATGCTTTGTCTACATATATGCATCTATATTTCAGCCTGGTTTTATTTCCTCCTGTTTGACTAAAATACATTAAAATGTCAAAGCTATTTAAAGGCTCTGTAAGTGGAATATATGAGGGGAAACCTTGTTATTACCAATAGCACAATAATGAATATGACTAAAGGGTAGTCATGTTCATAAATGAAATTAGTCACGTCACAAGTCGTTATTGCACAGGCAACGACAGGAAGATCTCATTTTTACATAACTAGAAAATGTAGCTACCATCATCACATTTTGCAGATACTTATTATGAGAAAAATCGGATTGTTAAAATCGGAAAGCATCTGAAGAGTGGCTCACCAGTTAGTTTCGCAGCAGGACAAATTACAACCTACTACTACTACTACTACTATACAGACATAGGCTGTGCCCGCAATTACGCTCTAATTCGTAAACACCAGAGATATGCATACGTCACAAATGAGGGTTGGGTATTTTCATGCTACTCACCCGTGGAAACAGAGCCACTCAGCAACAGCAACACTATCAACATTTTCCCGTGATTTAAAACGCAAACCACGCGCCAGACTTCAAAACACGTCAGTATAATAAACCTTCAGGGAAACAAGAGATACACGACGCACATTTTTGGTTTGAACTGTCGTGTTTTATCGTTTGCTGCACGGTGTGGAGTCGCTGAACTGGATGTTTCTGCAGAGACGCTGAGACGTGTACTATCGGGCATTTCCGGAGAAGGACCCGTGTTGCGTTTGGGGACTGTCGGGGTTTACTGTTGTTGAATTGTGTTGAGTCGAGAAAGTTGTGTTTTCTTAACGCTGTAGCTTCAAGGTCGGTGATGTCAGTCCACGATTAATCTTATATTTTTTTGGACTTGTTCCCAATATTTTTTATACATCATCATTATCACCATCATGTTTGGTAAGAGTTATAGATAGTTGTACTTTAAAAGTATTTGCAATTCGTCTTTTACACTTTAACGATGACCAAATAACCAAGACACAAGAGGAGCTCATGAAAGAAGGACTTTTTAATGAAGTCTAAAATATATCACACAGTTTCTCAAGAATTAACAATAAAGGCCACATGGACATGTTGTCTGATAAAACAATCATATAAACATAATATAAAAGCTGTTATTAACAGTAAGTAAGGCAGGCAATAGAGGTATAAATTGCTGATTTTTTTGTTTGTTTGTTTGTTTTTTTGTTTTGAGCCCTATGACTGTTGAGGTCAGGGTGATTTTCCAGTTTCAAAAATCTGCTTCAGACTCACTTTTGGCCCTCACAGTACAGCATCATGGCACTGTAACGGTAAACATTAATATGTATGTAATATTTATTAAAACCACAACCTATCTTTATGAAACAATACATTTTTCTACATGACACAGTTCACTCTTGGACCCCAGCTGTTATTAAACTACATTAAGGAGGCCTTTTCCTCCTTTATCCAAAAAATATAAGAAAAAACAAACAAACAAGACACTAAAACTACATGTATTAACTGGCTAACCCTAACCCTAACCCTAACCCCAACCCTAACAAAATCTGTGTATTATACTAAATACCCTGTGCTCTGGCTTCAACCAGTAACTAAAACTGAATTGTGAGTTGTCAAGCCAAAGCTGTTTTACTGTGCGTATTTGACACAATCAAGTAAAGGAGTGAAATGGCTGTTTTCCATGTGTGTTCCCTGCATTACTTGAATTTTCAGCGCTCCTTACAGAAAGTTGAGTTTTTCTGAGTTATATACATCAGTGGAAGTTGAGCCTGAGCTGAGGGGGGAAGCAGAGAGAAAGTTCAGTCCTTTCAGCTCGAATGTTGGGGCAGGGTCCATGGAGAGACAATCAGTGTTGAATGAGGGAGCAGCTACAGCAGCTCCTTGACCTCCTACAACTGTAGCACCTTCTTGACCTCCTATGGCTGCAGCCTGAAGAAAAAAACAAAAATTGAATGCATTTGTTAATGAAAATTAAACCATAAGTTCAATGCAACTTAAAACACTTGCATGACTGACTGAGCTCAAAATCCATAAATATAGATTTATTCTGTTAGTTAAACGGCATCTTGAAAAACAAACATAATGATCTGCCAGGAAACTCAGGTTGCTTAGGTCTGTCTATAACTCTGGCCACTCAATTTCTAACAATTAAATCCTGTTTGTTTTATACTTATCATTCTATTTACAGTAACCCTCCTACAATGAATGTTGTTGAAAACGGAATTTCTTAAGTGGCCTGATTATGTTCGGGACTGGGAAACATAAAGAACTGTGGGCCTACAGTTTTGAGTCTGTCACTGTACTTATTCTCCATATGTGAAAATAATGGTGGGCTTTTTTTCCCCATCAGCTTTGTGGTTGTCTTTTCAGCTCCTATACATCTCTCTCTGAATTCATCATTTTTTTCATTGAGTCTTTAGCTATACAATACACTTTATACTCTGCATGTCAAACATTGAAGATGTCTGTATGACACCTACTTGTGGCTCATGGGAAGTAGTTGCAGGTTCTACAGACACACGGGGATTCACTGGCTGATAGGATAAATTTGAAGAAGGCACAGCAGAGTAAGGCAGCGCTGCTGGTTCACTGTTGCCCTGTAATTGAAATAATGAAATAAAAAATAGCAACACATACTGTGAACAGCTGATCTAAATGTACATTTGAGGGGATACTTACATAGTAATTTGTGGCACTTGCTGCAGCACTCTGAGGAGCTGACTGGCTCCTTTTAGAAGAACTCTTTTTGCAACAGCACTTTTTTATGCAGCAACAGCAAATAATCACCACAAAGATGATCCCGGCAATAACACCAATTAACACCTTTGGAGGAAGAACTGTAAGGCCGCAGAGATGTCGACATGTTAGTAACAATCTTCTACATATATTTCTCCTTTTGTGAAGACAAGATGAAATATTCCTCACCTTGGTTTACTTCCAAATACACAGACATGACCAGGTATCCATTCTGGTCTCTGAAGTCAAAGGTGCCAGAGTCTGTGCTTTCCACAGGTTCAATTAATAAGCGATCAGCAAAGGCCTCAATCCTCGCTTCAAATCGTCCGTTCATCCAGTTATCATTTGGGTCTTTGCTGCCACCTTCCCTCAATATTTCGGATTCAGATGTCCCTCTAGGGATAAAAGTCACTTTCCCCAGGGAAAAGGAAACAGGATACTTGATGAAGAGCTGCTCATTCACATCTTTATTAAAGTCCAGAATATGTCCTGTGATGAAGAGCAGATTATATCAGAACATTTAGTCAAACACACTTCATATAATCTACTACGCAGCTTCTATCAAGTTCCCAACATCACCGTGTACTGTTAACTTTTTCCTCCTCAGCAAACTGTTGTCCTTTCCCCTGAAATTGTAGAAGCCGCTGTCAGCTTGAGTGACGCTACTTATCTCCCAGCTACCACTCTGCACGTTTCCTCGGGTTCTCTGAGATGTCTGAGGGTTGGTGCGATTCCACACAACCTGGGTCGAGTCTCTTCTATGAAGTTGTCTGAATTCCATGTATTCAGTCTTCTGAGGAATATCCCAGGAGATCTGAGACCCATAATACCTGGTGATCTCGGAAGCACAATCTGAAAACACATACAGAACAAAACAACAAGGACTTATACCGCATATAGCCCATAGAAATACCTCTTACCACAAAGGTTTTCTAATTCAACTGTGTTTAAATATGCAGTTGTGAAAGTGTACTGTTCTCACCATCAATTTTCAATCTGATGATATCATATGTGTAATCATCATCACCATAAGACACAGAAAAAGTTCCTTCATCTTTTTCGGACAAATCTTTCAAAACAGCTGTGGAATGACCAATTTTGAGGCGAGGGTCCTTTGACTGGACAAGGCAACAAAGACAACACACATTTACTGTCCCATTCATAGTTTACAATCTGAACAGAAACCAGATCTTGCCTTAAATGGATGTCACAGCTGTAAAATTGCAGCAGCAGGAACTCCTTACCTGATTTTTCTCTATCAACACCCTCCTGGATCCTTTAGTGGGAGTGAAGTGCAGCTTTCCACTGAAAAGGGGGGGTGTATAATCAGATGGTATTCTAAAAGAACGGCCATAGCACTCTCTTTCCTGCTCAACTGCAGCAGATGAACCTTCAATCAGAAAGATACAAAAGAAGAAGAGACAGTGAAGGTGAGAATATTAAAGCAAATGTAAATGTAAATTTAAAATTGGCCTATTTTTGGTGATGTTTTTAAGGTGATAAAAACATCATTGTACAATATTATCAAAAGACAAGCTACAATCAAACATGACACTGTGACAGGTTTTTTGCAACAGACTTAGCGAATCGTGAGTTGGGTCAAGTTGTAGGAAGTTGACTGACATCCAGTTTTTAATGTCCATTAAACAGTGATACATAATATAGGGGGGAAGAATTGGTCCAAGAACTGACCCTTGAGGGACACCATACTTGAGGTGGGGAGAAAGATCAAGTTATTAGCGTGAACACTGAAACTCCTGTTTGATGTTTTAATTTGATGTTTTAATGTTTGAAACATACAGAAAACATGACTGTATTCTATCCTACAAAGTTTGGTCTGGCTACAAGAAACATGTCTTGGTAAAATAATGAGGGCATTTTTAAGGCTATAAAAATGAAATTATATAAGGAGATTTGAGAGAAAGATTTCTATTATTTGGTTTTGTGGACCTATTCACGATAAAGAGAGGTCTGAACAAACTCTGAGACATGTAGCCTAATGACCGGCTACCTGAATAAGTTTGTGAATGAATGAAGCAAATGTCACTCACCACAACACATTTCTTCTTGTGTTGTGGTGAGTGACATTTGCTTTATTCATTTAGGAATAGGAAGGTAATATGGACTGGGGAAAAAAACAAAAAACAAAAACGAATCAAATGGCACAAAGACATGCTGTAGCTCTACTCACAAATGAAGAGGCCGAAAACTGTTATGAACAACAGTAACATGTCCTGCAGAGAGAAAAACGGTTACCAAGCATGTTTTAACCGCAGCCCTGAGTCCCGGTGTTATGGTCCAACTGGTTTCTAATTTGATTGGTTATCTTACCGAACATCTGCTGCTGTGCTGCACATTCTGCAGCACATTCGTCACAAACTCAAACAACACAGTAGTAGCATAGACTGTATCAGTCGTAGCCTACACAACATAGGCTTTTACTGGCGATTTTCAAGTGGCACTTCACTGCTGCAGCGAACTGAGCACTACGTACCAGCCACATAAAAAAACAAAGTGAAGAAAATCTCTGGGAGCCATTAAGGGACTCACAAACAGCGTTGCTTTCCTTGCATAACTCGGGAAATACTGTCAAAATACGCTAAATAATATGCAAATAAAAACAAAGCACAGTCCATCTTATTTAAATTTGTGACAAATCTGCTGACAGCTGCAGCGGTTCACTGAGGTAACCAGTTACATTAGAAACCACCGAAGAGTAAAACTCAACACCGAGCACGAGACTATTAACAAAACAAAGTTCCGAACATGAAGCTACTCACTGCGCAATATTTACGGCTTTATTATCTGATTCTTTCTTGTCTCTGTTCGTGTTTGTTTTTTGAAGGGTAGACTCGACTAAGCGACTGTAATAAACACCCAAAGGGGAACGTAGAAGGTGGGGCCGCTTCCCGTGTCTACTGGCACGAAGCGTTAAGTTGCATCGGAGGTTGATGCGCGAGAAGTCGTGCTGTTCGAGAGACTGTGCCTACCAAATGTAAGCTTGTAGCGGCGCAACAGGGCGGGGTATCGTTGTTCATTGATATGGCGGCCATCAAGAGCCAAGCTACAAATGGGGGACGCATAGAGGGAATAGATCCAAAAACACAAAGGAAAAAAACTTTTTCGTATTCTTAATAAAAAAATAGATGGACAATGGGAAACTCTGAGGACAAGGAAGAAACGAGGCACAGTTGGGGCAATCACTCATAGGCGAGACACGAGGTAATAACAGGAGGGCGAGCACAGGAGGAAGACAGGACATTGAACTTAAAATAAAACAGGACAAACAGGAAACAAGAGTAATTGTGTAAAAAATGGTGACCTTTGAATATTATATTTTTTTTGTATACCTGATCATATGTTGGACATACTTAAAGCCCCTACAAAGAACTCCATTTTGTGTTGATTTTGGCGACCCCTGTGGAAAAAGGGGTAGGTTTATCTTTGTGTGTATGTGTGGATTATAAGCAAATAAGACAGGCAAAGTTCACTATAATAGTAGACTATGGCCTACAGAGTACGGTAATAGCCTGAAGTTTACTTGACTGCAGCCAACATCAAAATTTTCTTCGTTAAATTGTAAAGATCAAAACAAAATTATGATGAATGGCATGCTTTTGAACATACATATATACATATACATACCTCAACACACACTACCAAGATCTCATGCTGCCATGGTGATTCCATAATGGTAAGGGCAGCATGTGCATATTTTTTTACCCCCTCTCTTCTTTTTTAAGGTCAAAGCAACATATTTCCTTTGCATATAACTCCTACAGAACCATACATTTCCCCTGTTGCATAAACCGCTCAAAGATTATACATAAACATAAAAATGCAGGTATCACAGCTTTACATAGATTACATATAAACTTACATAAACATAAACACACCACCAGAGTGACATCCATATCCTAAGTTATGTCAGAGTCATCCATACTATCACTTAGTGAGGAACATTGAAGCTCAGTCCAGAGGGATCCACAGCATCTAAAACTGGTTCAACAGGTGCATTTTAACAAGTTTCCATTATTCAATTAGCAAAAAAAAATTGCATGAAACTATTGAAAACTAAACTTCACTAACCTTTTAGTGTAAATATTTTTTTCCAGGTGAAAAAGGGCCAGGAAATTATGTTTTCATAAATAAAATGAAAGCATTGTTATTGGTTCTCTGTGGTCTTCCCTCTTTTTAAGGTATTATATCATTAAAAGGGATGAATTATGGAGATGTGACAGGCCAAAAGTTGGTATGCTGGGCAACATGGTACCATATCTGTTTTTGGACTTGTTCCCCATATTTTCTTATAAACTCCATCATCAAGTCAAATGTTTGGTTAGAGTTTGAGATAGTTGTACTTGAAGTATTTTCATTGAATGCTTTATATTACTTATGCATCAGCTACATTTCTCCAAAGGATATTTCTACACCTGTAAGCTCTGTATATGATAGGTGCTAGATGCCAGCAACTATTAACGGCACTTAAACAGTAAACATTAATATGTGTAATTACTTATAAAAACCAAAACCTATATTTAAGGCACTGTGCAATACATGTTTGTCTCACCACACAGATAAACTATAGTTCACTCTTGGATCCCAGCTCTAAGTAAACTACACTGAGCATTTATCAAACTCCCATTAAGTTATCAAACCAAAGCTGTTTTACCTTGCATATTTGATACTATCAAGTAATGAAATGACTGATTTCATGTGTGTTCCCTGCATTTCTTGAATTAAGGTTTTTTCTGAGTTAGATGAAGTTTAGACTGAGCAAAAGGGAGAAGCAGAGGAATGGATTAGTCCTTTCCAATCGAACAGCGGCGCAGGATCTGAGGAACAACAGTCAGTGTGGAATGAGGCAGCAGCTTCAGCGGCTCCTTGACCTCCTACAACTGTAGCACCTCCTTAAACTCCTATGGGTGCGGCCTAAACAAAAAAAACAAACAAACAAAAGTGAATACATCTGTTAATGAAAAATAGTCCATAAGTTCAATGCAACTCAAAAACATGGAAATGTTTGCATGATTGACTGAGCTCAAAATCCATAAATTAATAGCAAATATAAGAACAAATATTGAATAAATAAAATATAATATTGAAGACCTCTGTATAACACCTACTTGTGCCCCATGGGAAGTAGTCAACACACAGGGATTCACTAGTTGATAGGACAATGGTGGATAACTGTTATCCTGACCTGAAATGATAATAATGAAATGAAAATAAGATAGCAACACATTGTAAACAGCTGGTCTAAATGTTCATCTGAGGAGGTACTTACATAGTAATTTATGGCACTTTCTGGAGCACTCTGACGAGCCAACTCGTTCCTTTGTGAAGAGTTCTTTAAACGGTACTTTAATATGCAGCAAAAAATTAAGATAAGCCCAAAAGAACCAGCAGCAATGCCAATAAACACAGATGCAGGTACGGGAAAATCAGCTGTTAGGGCACAGAGATGTTGACACTTTAGTAACAATATTTCAAACATGTTTCTCCTTATGTGAAGAAGAAAATGAGCAATTCCTCACCTCCCTCTACTTCCAAATGAACAGACATGACTGGGTAATATGATTGGTCTTCGAATTCAAAGGTGCCAGAGTCTGTGCTTTTCACAGGATCAATTACCATGTAATCATCCGCCATCTCAAGCCTCCCCTTGAATCGGTCACGTTGCACTGAATACTCCGCGTAAGATTTCCCTTCAGGGGTAAAAGTCATGTCCCCCAAGAGAAAGAAAACAGGGTACTGAATGACGAGCCGCTCGTTTGGATCTTTGTGAAAGTGCAGGTTATGTGCTGTGGTGAAGAGCAGATTATATTAGAATATGTAGTCAAATACACTGCATATAATCTATTACGCAGCTTCTATGAGGGTTTCTAACATCACCTTCTACAGTCAGGTTTTTCCTCATCAGCAAAGTCTTATCTTTTGCCCAGATATTGTAGATGCCGTTGTTAGCTTGAGTGGCGTGCTCTATCTCCCAGGCATTATTCCGCAGCCTTCCTCTTTCATCCTCATAGTTCTCACCATTGCGTCTCCACAGGACCCTATACCCTCCTCGTCTTCTATATGTTCGAGAGAATTCTATGTATTCAACCTGCGTAGGAATAGGCCAGGAGAGGCGAGACCCATAATGTGTGGTGATCTGCTCAGCACAATCTGAAAACATATACAGAAAAAAAACATAGACTGCACTTAGCTAATAGAAATACCTCTTAAAGGGATAGTTCAGCTTTTTTGAAGAGGGGTTGTATGAGGTACAAATGGCCACTAAGTATAATATCTGTAGTAGAGAGGTGGCCATGTGTACCTCATACAACCCCAGAATTAAACTATCCTTTTAACACAAGGGTTTTCTAATGGAATAGAGTATTTAAATAAGCAGTTGAGAAGCAGTGGTGTAGTGTTCTCACCATCAATTTTTAATCTGATAATACTGAATGGTCTACCGCCATTAGATGACACAACCAATGTTCCTTCATCTGCTTCAGACAAATCTCTCAAATAAGCTTTGGAATTGGAAATTCTGATGTTTGAGTCCTTTACCTGGACATGTACACAACACAAACAATTTTATTGTCCCATTCATGATTCTTGATCTGAACAGAAACCAGATCTTGCTTTAAATGGATGCCACAGCCGTAAAATTGCAGCAGTAGGGACTCACCTTTCCATCCTCGAACAACACCCTCGTGATAAAATTGTGAAGGGTCAGTTTTCCACTGAAAAAAGGGGGTGTATATTGAGAGGGTATTGTAAAATTGCCACCATAGCACCTTCTTTCCTCCTGTAACTCAGTGGATGAACCTTCAATCAGGAAGATACAAGGGAAGAAGAGGTGATGAATGAGAGAATATTAAAAAAATGTAAATTCAAATCTAAAATGTGTGTATTTTTGGTGATATTTCTAAGGTGATTAAAAACATGACTGCACAAACTTTGTGACAGGGTTCTCAAAAGACAAGTTTACAGGACAGTGCCAGATATGCCCACACTATTTCTCAGTGTGTCAAGAAGACTGCATTGTATCAAATGCTGCACTTAAATCAAGCAGCACACGGATGGAGCTCAAGAACGTATCAGCACTGAAAAGGTCATTTGTGACTTTTAAAAGGACCATATCAGTTCTATAATGTGGGCAGAAACCTGATCTAATATTTTTTGAAGATTTTGTTGTGTTCCATAATGGAGAAGCTGCTTTGAGACTATTTTTTCTAGGAACTTAGAAATAAAAGGCAATTTAGAAATTGGCTATCAAGGCCTCGTTGTAGAAAATGCATTACCTCTGACAGAAATTGAGTAGTTTAGTTTTCTATTCCATATTTAAAATTAAAAGAATGAACATACTTTCAATGATAAGGACATCAAATGCTCTCTATTCAGACATACTGTTCCCATGTTTATTCTTCTTATTCTTATAACACAGGAGTCCAATAGTAATAGTGATATTAAGGAAAAATAATGTAATGCATTGTTTTTCTGTCACAAGTAAATGATCTATTGTAGGTCGATTTGAAAAACTGAAGGACAATGGCACTTGTACCATTAATAGTCATACAATGAACAATTTCCAGTAAGTAAGTAAGAGATTGGAGTGTAAAAGCTTACTGTTGTCTGGTGTTCATCTCTACTCACCAATGAGGAGACTGAAAACTGTCAGGAACAACATGTCCTGCAGAGAGAAAAACGGCCACCAACTCCGTTAACCGCAGTAACAGTCAACAAGAAAATAAAAATCAACATGGAGCACAGCACAGAGCAATACTTCAAAACCAGCTCTAATTATTTACTCACTGTGCAATATTATGTCTTTCTTCAGACAATGCTGCTCGTGTTAGTCTCTCTATTTTTTGGTAGGCCAGACTCTGTTGAGCTGGGGCAATGTCAGCAGCTATTAAATAGTGAGGGTGATGAGTCGGATTTAATCCATGAGTAGCCTATACGAGTTAATATATGATCTCAATTTTATGGCTGCACGGGGGCGGGGTTTGTATGGAGGCCACAAAGTGCCAACCTACAAGCAAAACAAGGAAGCAACACAAAGGATAGACAACAAACCCCCCCAATCACTGAGATGCAGATTCGCATGGGACTAGTATGCTCAGAGTCATGGTGAATGGGAGTATTCAAGACATCATTTAGTTATATAGGCTATCTAAAAACCAATACTGATTTATGTATTCATTTCTCAATTAATGTAAATTAAAGCTCATAAAAGCGTAATGAAAGGCATACCAACAGAAACGGGTGGCAACAACACAGAAAGGAAACACTATAACTGAATAGCTACCCAGTGATGCAATATTAGCAGCCAGTGAAACTTCACTTTAAGGATTCACCAAAAAGAGAAAACAGGGAACCACTCACAACCATGTGTAGCTCAACATTTTAAAATGCTTCGCTGCCATTAAGGCGCTGGCAAAAGTAAAACTATTGATTCTGAGTTGTGGTTAAATAAATGAACAGGTAGACAGTCATAATGTCAGTAATGATTCTAGCAGATCTGTTTTTAACAAACACTTATTTTATGTAATATTCAGTGTAAACTACTCATGATACAAAACAAAGCAAAACAAATCTGATTTTTAATTCTGCGGTGCAGTGTGTAAACATGTATTAGAGGTTTAACTCATTTAGACAACTGTTGTTCAATATATTGGGAGTGTGAAATGTTGCGTGCATCATCTAAGTCCTTTTGTGTGCAAAATATCAATTTTTACAGTGACAAAAAAAAATATGATTAAAAAATAAATCAATCAATAACTCTTTAGGTAGAATGCGATACAAACACAGAACACATGTGCATTTCAGTACATTTCTGTGCATAAAAAGTGATGATGTGAAAGAGCGTCTGTTCTGATGCTTTAGTATGCTTTTATATCCTCGAGGAGACATTTCAGGCTTCATGTTCTTCCTGACCATCATCTTGTAGCCTACCCCTCATTGTGACCGTTCACGCCGTTACGCTAATTGCGTGTTTACGCGTTGGAACGGACAGAAAGCAAACGACGTAACAAGGGATGGATTCGGCGTATGAGTTGCTGAGAATACAACTTACCGCTTCGCCATAGCTGGCAGAGGGACCAATGCTCATGCGCGACGTGGTTATCCTCTTAAACACAACCACATAAACATTCACAAACACCAGGCCGGGGACTTCATTTTCACACATCCTGCAGGTGAGATTTTGTGTCAGAGACGGTGTTATCATGTGTACGCATGTTATCATGTTTACGCCATCAGTAATTCACGGCCTCGCGCTGCGTCGCTGCACGCAGTGCCATAGAGAGATAACAATCGCTCTGGCTGCACGCCGGGAAACAACTGGAGACACCTGAGTGGACATGACTGCCAAGAGCGGACAGGGCTTCGTGGGTGTCATGGAGCAGACTGGAGCTTTTGTTGTTGTTGGTGGATGGCTGCAGCCCGCAGCGCTGTTGTTTTGGGGTTTCCCCTGTGTGACTTGTTCATTGATTGATGATCGCATGTCCTGCGGCTGACTGCTTGTTTTTAGAGAGGTGGCTGCATGGGGATGAATGACGATCGCGTGTGTATTTGTGTGTGTGTGTGTATCCTTATACTGTTTGTACATGAAACATTCCGGTCTATCATTACAGGAAAAGATGTCCTCCTGTGTCCTATGCATTGCTCTTTTTGCCCTTCCACTTGCTGTGGGTAAGTGCTTGAATATACTTTAAACAGCCTACCACTTTTTATGAAGGCACCTAACAGAAAAAATAAAGCTTGAATAATTTTTATAAAATAACTCCGAATACTTCTGGTGTTTATCCTGTTGTGAGGTACGCTACAAATATAAGCCCACTATTATGCCTCAACTATTATGAGGGCAAAAAATGTCCTAATAGTTATAGGCGTCTTACTCTCTAAGAAGCTGTGCAACAATACATGTAAATAGAATTCCATTGAAAGTGAGAGCAAGGCTGGCTGTAGCATTTTTGACCTTTCTGCCTGTACCTTGGAGCTCTGGTCAGCCAGTGCATTCAAAATGTAACACAAGCAAGTTACGTGTCTGCTATTAAAAGGTGCAGGTGTCTCTGCAACACAAAGGTTCATGGTTTGGGCTCAGACGTAAAGAGTGAAATGTTGGGATTCACACCATAGTCTGAGTCAGCTGTAAAATTATCATGCGATGAAATGAAATAAAGATTTTGACCGACACTTACACTTACTTTTTATTCATCACTTAAATGACATTTTAACATAATTGGTGGTTTTAAAAAAAATAAAAGAAAGGAAGAAGACAGGAAAAAGAAGGGAAAAGAAAAGCAAAGATGAGTAGGTACCACAAGACACTTTCCCTCTTAGGTTTATGAAAAGATGTAAAAGACATAACAGGTGTAGCCTGTTTGGTCTCAATAGAAGTTCGGGAGCTTCCAACTGCAAAGGTCTGTTCACCAGGAGTCACAAGCAAATTCCCACACACCAATCTAATGCCAGGAACTCGAGAAGTCAATAAATCCAATCCAATGTGACGCAAAAAAAAGTGCTTTTTCTTAAGAGGGTTCTTAAGAAAACTCTGCCTCAGATTCATCAGCATGTTCTTAAACCCCAGAATTGATTGTGGTTGTGTTCCTATGTTGATGAATGCCATCTCCTCAAGTGTGTGCCAGGTGATCCTAATTAACATAGGATTAGCATAGGTAAACGGTGTGTGTCTACACAGAAGCCACAGGCACTGAGCAGAGAAGGTGAAGTGAGAAAGTTGAAATGCAGAGGGAGCACCCGACTCCTTTAGTAGTACGATATAAAGTAAAAATTTAGTAGAACTTTAGTAGTGAAGTGGAGGTACTGCTGCAGGAAGTGAAACAAAAAACAGTTTATATTTAGTTATATTTACTTGTGTCAGCAGTGGAAAATGAAGATGCATGGGATGCTGTCAGTCGTTCACTGAATGTTGTATCTGAAGAAGAGCGCACAACTGACCAAGTAAAGAAGAAATGGTTTGATCTCAAATCTGTAGCTAAAGAAAGTATTGCCAAACAAAGAAGAGAGATGCATAGTACTGGGGGGGACAGGCCTGTCCAGACTCTGAGCTGGACCAGCACATCGGGTTATTATCAGAGAGACATAAATATCATCATATTATCATATGAGCAGTCACTTAATTGCTATTAGATGGCACAGTGATTCCCAGTAAACATAATTGAGATTAGGCCTACTTATAGTGTTTTTAAAGAGACTGCAATGATTTGTAAAATAATTACTAAAAACATCATAAATGATAAAATTATTCACATTCAAATCATATAATAGGCCTATTATACAACTGCAGAGCAGAAGAACATGCAATAATCAATTATTTTTGCACAAGTGTCAGCTCTTAAATGTGCATAAGTGTGCTCCTGAGTGTGCGTAGATTTTGTTCTTAGCTAAGAACAAATCCTGGATAAGAAAACATTCACGAATGCCACAATCTTCGTAAATTGGACTTAAGAACAAATTTGTTCTTAAGAACAGTTTGTGAATGAGGCCCAATACTTATGAAGTTTGGGTCATTCCAGATGAGTCAGAAGCCACATTTCATCATGTATCATTTGCATACAAAATATATTCCCAGAGGAAGTTGTGAGTTTTATCTTCCACTTTGACAGGGGGAGAGAAGATGTTCAGACTGTGTGTAGTGGGAAGGAATTTCGTCTGCCAGTCTACTCGACATCAAGAATAGTGACTTTCACACCAAACCCAGAGGGACCAAAGCGCGTCTTGCTGGAAAGAGCCACGGTGAGTGGCAGCGTAACTGTGCCTTGTGCTTTATCATTATGTGTAAGGACTGTCTAAACCTATTTACAACTGCAGGTAAAGGACCCACGGTTCGAGTGGACAAGAGATAGGATGTTAGTCCTGAGAGAAGTAACTGACAGTGATCAGGGACTTTACGCCATCAAAATGCTCTCTGGATTCACCTACGAGGCCGTTCGTCTGATAGTTTCAGGTATGGCAGTTCCCGCTCTTTTGTAAATGTATCACTGATTCTCATTGTGATCTAGAGCCATGAATCATCTTGAAAATGAGATATGTGATTATTTTCTGTCATCTGATCATCAGATTCTTTAATGTATTAACAGTACTGGTGGAAAACACTCCTTTATTTACAGTCAGACAGACAAACCGGCAGATGTAATGACCAGTGCAACATTTACCTGTCAGATGTAGTGATGTAAAAGTATAAAATGAGATTTACATACTCAAAGTATAAATACCTCAAAGATGAATTTAAGCACAGTCTTTGAGTAGCTTCTCCTACATACTGTCCATGACTGTTGAACATGTTCTCTCATCTTCGTCCTGATCCAGAATGCATTAAAAAGCACCACAGAAACTACGGACAGAACTTTGAACACACCATCCCTGAAAATGGCTCCCTGCTGGAGTTTTCCCCCCAAGGCGCTCCAGCTGAGGCCATGCCCATTGTGCTCTGGAATCTGACTAACCCTGAAACCAGTGATGCTGGCCGAGGTCGGCTGCTGCGGAGCGGGAAGGTCTGGGTGGCCGAGAGGGTGACCCAAGTGGACCAAGGCAACTACACAGTGAGAGACGCACGGGGGAAGGTGCTGTCACGCCTCACCCTCACTGTCCGTGGTAAGACAACGCAAATTACAAGAGGCTGACATTTTAAAAAGTTCACTGCTGAATTTCTTTAACTTAGGTTCCTGTCAACAGTTATGGTTGTATTTTGTCCTTCCCTCTCTCCGTTTCACACCCTCTCATACCTCCATGTTCCCTTCACTCTCTGCCCCTCCCTCCATGTTCACGATCCCATATGTGGATGCAGGGCACTCCTTCAATATCACCCGCTTCACCAAAGAGTCTCTCAATCTGCCCCTCTTTCTCCCTGTGCCTCACACCCAACTCATTTTTTTCCCCGCCCAACACCCTGATGAACTCTCAATGGACCCTTTCGACCCCAAGCCCCATGTGCAGCTGATCCGTGACGGTCACGTAACAAACAACGATGTGCGCTACAGGGGTCTCATATCCATAGAGAGGAACGGTAGCATCAATGAGGTTGTCATAGTGAGGCTAACTTCAAGGCATGATGGGGTGTATGAAATCAGAGATAGAGATGGGAACCTGGTGTCCTCCACCACCTTGCACTTGATCGGTGAGTGAGAGTGATTTGTGTTGTTTTGTATGTGTGTGTGTTGCTGGGTTTTTTTCCCTCCATATCTCCATCATCTCTGCATTTCTCTTCTCTTCAGAGAAGGGGATCAGATGGCGAGGACTTTTCAAGTCCTTCACCGTCCCATCTGGGATATTTGTGTCACTGGCTGGTTTTGTCCTGTTCATGAAGCGCTACCCACACTGCAGCCTGTGGCAGATCATCTCTGGTGTCAGAGCTAACCGCACACCAGCTGCCAACCCCCAAGAGTCAACATTCAGGTATAACATTCATATATATATATACACTGTTACTTACAGCCCTACTTACCATCACATTTTTTTATTTTATATGGTTTATATTAAAGTTCCTTCATTAAGTAAACTAGTTTATCTTTATATGTATCTTTTGCTACTGCCTTCACTGTCTGGAGATGTCAAACTGCACTTTGCTGTGCTGTTACTTTTGGTAGTATGTATTATGTCTATGTAGTTCAACCTTATCTTAAATCCAGTATTTGCACAGTTGAACAGTTAACCACATACTGTAGAAAAAAGTTTCACATTCACAACATTAGTGTTAAAGCTACAGTTGGTAAGTTGAAGAAAGTGAAATTAAAGTCCACGACTTGGTCTGAGATTTTAAGACGATACACCGTCAGGTCCTTTTATGAACATCTGCCAAGTGCCAGTTCCAGCAAATATGATTAAATATATGTTACCAACTGAAGCTTTAAGTCATGCTAATTACAGTAATACACTTTGGCTAACTGGTACAGCAATTTTCTCAACAAAGTTGCAGAGTGCTTTGGAATGAGTAAGCAAAAAAAAATTATGGCAGTCTACTTTAATGTACTTAACTACACTGCACTGTTAATTGTATTGCAGTGCGAATTAATTTATATGCTGCAATAAGTCATAAATTTACATTTAATCTTTAGATAACACAAAATCAACATAGAACTGATGAATCATATGCAAGCACTGGTTTTATATTTAATTGAATGCCAGGCCATTGCAAAACCTTTGTTTTTGCCAAATTTTTGAGGTTGTTTCAAACTCTATCTCTCTCGCTCTATCTTTCTCTGTTTGTGCGTACATGTGTTTGTGTGAATGTGCGTGTAGGACTACAGCCAGCCTAGCCCTGGACCCTACTCCAGTCATTCTCAGCAGCCAGGCACACCAAGAAAATGGACCCCAAGGGCCAGTCCTACTCATAGTGTAAGGCTAATTAATTTAATGAAATGCGTTGTCAGTTTTAAATTGTGTTTTCTGTGCGTATGTGCTAAATGTGTAACTGTGTTTCCAGGGTTACACTCCGGTTAGGGTTCAGACTCCTAGTGCTGAGAATCACGGAGCGCGCAATCCGACAGCTGGAAGCTCCCCTAGTTGTAATCCATCCAGTGAGGTAATACAGCCTTTCACTCCAGCTATGAGTATTTGTATGTCATAGACAAAAATATTTTGACATATGTCTTTCCTTTCTAGCAAAACACATCTAATGAGGAAGACAAAAAGATCTCCTTTTCAGTACCTGGGGCTGCAGACTGTCTCCATTCCTCAGAGGACTGCATTCAATTCCAGATAAAGAAAGATGGAAATGAGGAAAGGTGGAGCAAATCAAAAGAATACTTTTCCACACTGCCACTAGACACAGACACTTCTGAATCCTGCAGTGTTTACACCTCAGATAAACTCAACTTCTTATAAAAAACAAAAGAGAATTTGAGATGGAATAAGGGAAGAAAAAATGTGAGGTGTGGAAAAACAACCGTGCTGGATTCTATTCTCCAAAGGCAAAGAAGGATCTCACCTGTGCCTTTCACATTTTACCCTAATATTTGGTAACAATATTGCATGTAATTTTTCTGAAGAATGAGTGGAGCTTTAGCCTTCTCGTCTCACATTACCGATGATACTGGCTGACGGTGCTCCTGAAATCTCCTGCTGTTACCTACCTCCAGACCCTCAGGACCAATATTAACTGCACTGTATTTAATAATGTATGTCTGAACATATACGTTTGTGTGTATAACTATAATATACTGTAATATACTATAATCTAGGGCTATGTAGATAGAGCTGTAATACAAATGTTTGGAGAGGGAATTTTTAAGTACTGTACCTACAATAATGTAGGGTTAATTGAAGTTGTTTTCCCATCCATTGTGTTAATTATTCCTCACTGTATCAAATTAATTATCATAGTAACTGTTGGTTCCACAGTTTAATCACTTTATATTAATGTGGTGCACTAACCCTCAAAGATAATTGTAGTAATAGTTGTATGAAATGTGACATGTTCCATCAAACATTGACATAGCCACACCACAACATTTTAGTGACATAACAGGTTGGACTACTGCGTTTGCAATCATCTCTTGAACAATAAATCTATGTTTAACACACACCGTTGATTATTTTCACCTGGGGGGGGACTACATTATTATAGGTATTATATAGGTGCTTGTTTGTCTGTATGATAGATCATCATCATCCTTGTATATCCAACTTATTTTAACTGCAGAGATCTAGACACTGGAATTCAGTAAATCTGCTTGACAATTAACTACCTGTTATTATTATTTTTTGTCTAAATTTCAAGTCTCTGGACTCATTTTGGAACATTGTTTAGGTGCATTTATCAGAACAATGTTGTTATTCTGGCGGTGGGGGGCAGTGGCGCACTTCTGAGGCGCACACACTCAGGCTGGCAGGAAAGCGTAGAAGAAGAGTAAACCCGGTTGTAGCGGCAATGAAAGGACAGCGTGCTACCTCCAATTTGAGCAAAACATAAGGAAAGTGTGTAGTAGTGCGTGTATATATCCGTGAACAGGTCGAGTGTTTTTCATTTAAACGAAGTTCTTCGGAGTGCGTTGGAAGTATGTCTTTGGTTTGTGCAAGTAAGTGAAGTTGAATTCATTAAAATGACGGAGGTATTGCAGGTTAGCTGGCTACCGCGCTAATGCTACTAGCTAATGTAGCTAACGTTAGCGGCCATGCAGTGCAGCCTGCTACTTGTGAGACTTCACTCGTCTCGGTTTAGTTGTCTGTAGTAATTTTAATGGTGGTAAACTTCTGTTTTTTTAAGTTGTAATCGCGTTTCTTGATTTCCCTCCAGTCTCCAACGAGGTGCCGGAACACCCGTGCGTCTCTCCGGTGTCCAACCAGGTGTTTGAGCGCAGGCTGATCGAGAAATACATCGCGGAGAATGGAACTGACCCCATGAATGGGCAACCGCTGTCTGAGGAGCAGCTCGTAGATATCAAAGGTAAATCACTTGGAGCAAACTAATGAAGCAAATACTCAACCCCCAGTTTATTAGACATATTTTTACTGCAAACGGCCCTGTAATAGATCCTAACGGAAGTGAGATCGATATATAAGTATTTTCATGCCTCGTAGAACTTTAAGTTTTTTTTTCTTAGAGGTATTTTAACTGTTTCCTCTGCCCCATTCGTAGCAGTCAGGAGTATACATGATATAACTGCGTATAGCATGTATACTCCTACTCACAAGTAGGAGTATACATGAACTAAGACACAATTCTCATTCAGCTTTGTTACAAGTTACTAGTCCTTCCTCAGAAGGGATAGACAGCTCTCAGAAGTAGATTCAAGATATGGTTCGGCATCCAAGAAGTATCATCATTAATTGCAAGGTGTTCCTGATAAACTGGCCATTGAGAGCCGAATTCAACAAATAACAGCCGTGTTTGTTGGTTGAAATTGTTAACAGTGATGCACATTTTCTCTTCTCCAGTGTCCCATCCTATTAGACCAAAGGCACCATCAGCAACAAGCATTCCTGCCATTCTCAAGTCCCTTCAAGATGAATGGGTGAGTACTGTAAACAAGTAGTAGTAGGAAAGATCTACAGACCATCTTCATACTGTAAGCGTGTCTCTGAGTTAGTGTTTTAGATAAACAGGTGACATTTTCTTTTTAGCTAATTTTTAATGGTAATACACCCTGCAGTGGATCTCCCAGTCTTTTGCATAAAATAGGTTTAGTAGAACATAATGCTATATTGACTGAAAAAAGTGGATTGTTGGTCTAATTACATCCTGCCTTCACTCTGTTGAACCTGAAGAATACAGTTCTCCAAAAGAAGTCAAATAGTTCTTTTTCTTGATATTTAAATGTGGATTTTAGAAAAGGAGAGTGCCCTCATCCTTATTTTTCTGTTGTAGGATGCCGTTATGCTTCACAGCTTTACCTTGCGACAGCAGCTCCAGACTACTCGTCAAGAGCTGTCACACGCTCTCTACCAACACGATGCAGCCTGCAGAGTCATCGCTCGACTCACCAAAGAGGTCACTGCTGCGAGAGAAGGTGGGTTAATGGCAATTTGTGTGTTTTTATGTTGGGGCTTATTTGTAAAACACACCTGCTTGGTTTACTTATGGGTTTGTTTCCATCTCATAGCTCTTGCCACACTCAAACCCCAAGCTGGATTGGTTGCCCCTCAGGCCGTTCCCGCCTCTCAACCAACTGCAGCAGTGAGTGACTGTCTTTTAATTTCCATTGATAAGTTACAGATGAGAAATGCTCATCACACCTTTTGCTGAACTTGCTCTAATCTGTGTCTGTTTTTGCCCTTGCAGGGTGCTGGTGGAGAGCCCATGGAGATTAGTGAACAGGTGGGAATGACTCCAGAGATCATCCAGAAGGTAAGAATATTTGTTCTAACTACAAAAATCATTATTTTGCTGTAAACTTTCCATTTTTTAGTAGCTACTAGTTGTTTCAACTTGTCCCTTTTCTTCTCTGCAGCTCCAAGACAAAGCTACTATCCTCACCACAGAGAGAAAGAAGGTATAATTGCTTATTATTGTTACAATTTGCCCATTTTTGATGAAATATTTCGGTGCTGTATAACCACTTTGGTACTATGGAATATGCGTCCTTACTTATCATTACAACCTCACTGTACTTCTCCAGAGAGGAAAGACTGTGCCAGAGGAGCTGGTTAGAGCTGAGGATCTCAGCAAATACCGTCAAGTGGCCTCCCATGCTGTAAGTAGATATTTCCGACCTGTTTCTCTTTTTTGATCAGGAGGCTGAACTTGTTTAAGTTATTCAGTCCACATATTTTCAACGTGCTCTCTTTTGTTGCTTGCAGGGTCTTCATAGTGCCAGTGTTCCTGGTATTCTGGCTCTGGATCTGTGTCCCTCAGACACCAACAAAGTGCTTACAGGTACACTACATATTTTTTTTTTTTTTTTTAAGGTTTGTGATTTGGTGGTATGGGAGACGTCATTTGAAGAATCTGTTATATCATCAACCCCCCTATCCCCCCCTAGGCGGTGCTGACAAAAATGTGGTGGTATTTGACAAGAATGAAGAGCAGATTGTGGCAACTCTTAAGGGTCACACAAAGAAGGTCACCTCTGTCATTTACCATCCATCTCAGGTAATGTTTCCTATTAGTTTGAGATATGAACCAGTCAAAATACTGGATCACTGTCTTGAGGCATCGTCTGTTATTGTTAACTTCTCCTTTCACCTCCTATCTTTCCTCCTCTAGTCTGTGGTCTTCTCTGCATCTCCAGACACCACTATCCGTGTGTGGTCTGTCACCGGAGGCAACTGTGTGCAGGTGGTCCGTGCCCATGAAGCTGGTGTCACAGGCCTCTCCCTACATGCTACTGGAGACTATCTTCTCAGCTCCTCTGAGGATCAGGTATTTGCAGCTTGAAGAAAATACCCCAGACTCTTTATATCAATTAATGACAGACTTAGAAATATGCCACAGCACTAACTTCACTTTTATTATTATCCCACAGTATTGGGCTTTCTCTGATATCCAGACTGGTAGAGTCCTGACCAAAGTTACAGATGAAAGTGCTGGATGTGGTAAGTGAGTCTAAATCAAATAGTGTGTGTTTTACAGTCTAAATGAACTCTCTTCCAGGTAGTAATGTCTCTGTCTGTTGTCTGCAGCTCTCACCTGTGCTCAGTTCCATCCTGATGGTCTGATTTTTGGCACTGGCACTGCTGACTCCCAAATCAAGATTTGGGATCTGAAGGAGCGCACCAATGTGGCCAACTTCCCTGGACATTCTGGCCCTGTCACCTCCATCGCTTTCTCTGAGAATGGATACTATCTGGCCACAGGTGACAACTACTAAAAGCATTTTCACAACCATCGCAGAAAGACCTCAGAGCACACTGACCCAAATTTCCTTTAAAATCCTACTGACAAACCAGAGAACAGGGAAGTGAGCAGGAGCTGTATGTGTACTTGTATTACTGGTGCTGACATCATTTTCTGACACTGTCCTCCAGGTGCCCAGGATAGCTCCCTGAAACTGTGGGATCTTAGGAAACTGAAGAACTTCAAGACCATAACTCTGGACAACAATTATGAGGTAATAAAGGGAGGGTGAAAGAGGAGGCACAAAATAAGAGTTGTATCATTTGCACTTATAAATGGCTGTTAACTAGTTAAAAGTCAACAAGAAAATGTATGAACATATTTAATGTGATATATTTATGAAGAGGCTGAAGTGTTACCAACAGAAAGTTAATGGGAAATATGAGCATGGCAAGCATGTAAAGTCAATTCCATCATGTCTGTAGAGGTAACATAGCAGAGCATGCATTGATAAAGCATCAAACCCTAGGACTGAGTTTCTTTTCCTTTTTCTCTTGAGTACAATCCTGTGTTGTCCAAACTCCTATAACCTTGTGTTTCTGAATCTCATTTACTTTTCCCTCTCAGGTCAAGTCCCTTGTGTTTGATCAGAGTGGTACCTATCTAGCTGTAGGTGGTTCTGACATCCGTGTCTACATCTGCAAGCAGTGGTCTGAGGTCCTCAACTTCACAGGTGAGGGACATAATCTCTCCGCAAATGTGGTTCCAGCATCCATTCAAGTGAATGGAAAATTGGCTTCAGGCCCTTGCACCTCACTATATGTATTTGCCATGATAAGGTAGCAGATTGTTGACGTTGCTTTTGTTTTTCCTCCCTTTTTAACTGTAGACCACACAGGATTGGTGACGGGAGTGGCCTTTGGAGAGAATGCTCAGTTCCTCACCTCAGCGGGAATGGACAGAAGTCTCAAATTTTACAGCTTGTAGAAAAGGGAGGACATAAATGTGAGAAGATAGAGGTCTCCGTCTGAGCAGTCACTATCCCGGGCACAGACGTGGACCTTTAGTCGTGTAATTTTTAGAAAAAGAAGAAAAAAAATCAGTGCTAACTTTGCTTCTTTAGTGTGTTAGTTGTCATATCCAGGAAAAAGACCCCATGAAATGATCTGCCAATTGAAACCACAACAGCATGGCTAGGATAACAACATGTTGGCATTGAAATACAAACAATATTAAATGATGCAGCAGCCAGTGTAATGTTCTTGTCTGATTTGCCAGCAATTATGATTTTACTGTAGTATTTTCTTTTGGTGTGTTAAGTGTGTGTGGGGGGTCTGAAATTGCTTGTAATACAACTCCAGTACACTGTGGGGAACTGTACATGGTTTGAAAAAAATCTGCTTTGCTTTAATGTAGACAAACTTCATTGCAGTATCTTTAGGGTCATGTGAAAAAATCTGTAGTGAACCAAACATCTAAGCAGAAGATGAACAGATGTATGAGATTGGTTTTCCTCTGACAAATTTAGCCTTGTTTATCCTCTATTTTAATTTGTGTTTCATTTGTTCCATTTATACTATTGTCTTTTATTCCAATTGTATATTTCTGGCTCGTTACTTACTGTTTTACCCATTGCACCGCTGTCCTTTTACAATAAAATAAAATATCTTTTGTATTGCCATATGTGCATTTGTCAAATGAGAATGAGGGGCACTGTTGGGTCTTGGTCTGAAACAAATAAAATTTACCTTGCCTCCATTTTCAAACATGTCATCAGTTTGCCCAAAGTTAAAATAGTTAATTTCATACATACTGGACTGTGATTTATTCAAATGACTTAAAGTCCTTTCCACATTGTCTTTCTCCTTGATGCTTCGCTGTGCAGAACAAAGAATGTTCAGGGTTAAACACAAGGTTCACCTCCATCTGTTTAAGGTGAAGTGCTTCTCTGCTCACCCTTTAACCTGTAGGTTAAGTGATTTTTGTCACACAAACGACTAGTTTGCAAATCCATCATTAGTTCATTGTGTGATGTGGAAAGCTGAAACACTGCACATACCGTGAGAGGAGACTGTCCAATGCAATAGAAAACATCTTGTCCAGTAAAACATGTCAGTGTGAGATGCATTTTTCTTGACTTGAATTTTCCAGAGAGGAGAAGAAAAGATGTAATGTTGCAAATCCTTAACAACATAATTGAATTTTTGTGGAAAACATTGGAGAATTCATTATCCTCCATAAATTTCACATGATTTCCTTCACAACTGAAACATATCCCTGTGGAGACTTTTTTACTTTACTGAGTTTTACCAACGTTGCCAGTCCAGGAGCAGCATTTTCAGGAGATAATGCCACTTTTCTCACGATTTATTTTTATTTTTTATTATTATTCATTACATTTCATTCAAATTTTCATTGCTCCAGCTTCTGAAATGTAATTCAATCACAGCAGGAGCAGAGATTTGGACTTGATGTTGAACTTAGCATTATGAAGATTTTACTCGTAATTGTGATGTGTACATTTACAAACCAGCCAATCAGGAAAAATCAGCCACACTATAAATAATAATTAGCTGTAGTCCTACATAAAATAACTACATTTCTATACTAAAGTGAAATATTCAGGACAACTGTAACAGATTTGCAAACACATCCAGTTTGTTGTTTCCAAACTGAGGTTTCTGCCTCGGTTCGTGTGGCCATGCTGTCGCTTAGCAACCACTGTTTGGTACACCATGTTTCTCCATAGTTTTTCAAAGGTGTTAAATTGACGTTAATGGTCGAAAATCCACTGTACGTTTCCGTTGTTTACCGCCATTTAAACAACCTGAAAATCTCGACCTCTCGCGGCCGAATGAGAGCCGTACGCCCCCCGTCACGTGAGACTAGGGTAACGTGACTCTCACAAACGGGAAGTTGGAGACGGGAGAACTTCTTCAGACAAACACGTCTCGTTCGTCCCGGTTAACTGTCACCGGTGTCTCAGTCGGTCCGGGGCCGGAGAGACTGAAACACAGCAGGTCGGAGTCTGGAGGAATTGAGGCGGCCAACAGGTGAGGAGGCGTTTAGTATTTAGATTCATGTTGTGCTCGTGTTGTGCTGTTTTCTGCCTCACAATCACATCCACGGCGCATGACCTGCTATTGTCATGACACTAATTAGAGACTTGTGCTGTATCTCTCCCCTCTCTTCCCCTAACCGTATTTTTTTTCGGCGCTCTTCGTTCTTTATCCAGCACGACATCTTTTGTTTGGCGCTTTGTTTCACTGGCATGGCTTCCACTCAAAATGAAACTCTGCTCCATTTCCCTCTGGCAAATATATGTCCAGACATTATAGAGCCGAGCCCAAGGCCGGGCCGAGCTGTCTGATAAAGAAAATGCAAACGTGTTTTTTTTTTCTTTCTTGTAATTCTCACAACAAACGAAGCTTTTGTAGTGTTATTGTCATATTTTTAGACTGTGGTGTTTAACAGTGGTATTATGTTCCATTAAATGATTGAAGTTAACTGATAGTATAAGACAATACAGGTCAACACCAGCACAGCCTCTGAAATCATTATAAAATTGAATCAAGATAAAAAGTTGAATTTATTGCTCAGATCTTTTATCCATATGCTTCTGTTTTTAGCAAGGTGGACATGATAAACTGGCAATGTGTGTGTGTTTTATTTAGTTTTTGTTTTTTTAAATACGTATGTATTTTAGGGGGATTTTGCTTCTAACATGACACGCTTGCGAGCTTGTAATGTTTGCAGAACAATGCCTACGCAAAATTGAAAAACCCACCTTTTCATCACAGTCAGGAGGACTTGATGCTTCCCCTTTTTGCAGTTTCAATTTGCATAGTCACTGAGAGTCTTTTATTGTCCCAAGTGAAAAGAGATGCCCTCTGTTAACTTCTGTTTACTGCCTCTCTCCTCTCCACTTTGTCTGTAATACCTCCCATTCCACTATAAACTCCGGCACTTTGGCTGCATTGCGAGCTCTTAGAAGTAAATGTTAATTTGATGTTGTCCTTGGTGTTGTGCAGGTGACGATGGGCTCCATGTTTCGCAGCGAGGAGGTGTGCCTGGTGCAGCTCTTCCTTCAGTCTGGCTCGGCCTACAATTGTGTCAGTGAGCTGGGAGAGCTGGGCCTGGTTGAGTTCAGAGATGTGAGTCACTTCAGCTGTTGCTCTTGGTCCGTCTCATGTGGGAAAAGAGTCCAAACCAATAGCAGCAATCTCGTCAGATGTTTTGGCCTGACTGCTTCTCTATTTTGCATTTCTTCACGTGATTTCACCTCTGTCTTAATGTTATCGGCTCAGCAATCTGCAGCATTTCTAAACTGGACAGTGGCTGAGACAGCAGTCACTTTGAGTCACTGTGAGCTATATCAAAAATGTTCCATGAACATGAGTAAACCTGATAATGTCTTCCTCTCTCTACTTCTGATTTCAGTTAAATCCCAACGTGAATGCCTTTCAGAGGAAGTTTGTGGGTGAAGTCAGGCGATGTGAAGATCTTGAGAAAACCTTCAGTGAGTAATAGTCACTCATGTGTTTCCATCCATGTTCTTGTTTAGATTTTCCATCTGCCCTCTCTGATTGTCTTTTATTTACCCCTCAGCCTTCCTGGAGCAGGAGATCAGTCGCTCCCTATCTCCACCCTTGCGGGGTCCTCTCCCACCTCCATGCCCAACACCCTCTGCCCCTCAGCCCCGTGAACTCATCACCATAGAGGAGGAGAGTGAGAGGCTGGCCAGAGAGCTGAAAGAGGTTGGTGCTAATAAATCAAGAAGAACCTCTGTTGTTTCACTCTTACACTACTATCAAATCAGGTTAAACTTATTAGCTTGACATTTGTTGTTCTTTTGTTATTTGTGTTATTTGTGTGTGTGTGTGTGTGTCTAGGTGTCCAGGAACAGAGACAGCCTCCGAGCTCAGCTGACGCAGCTCTGTCAGTACCGAGGTGTCCTGACCAGAACACACTCTCTGACTGCCTCACAGGTGGTTAAATGATCATTTTTTGCCACATTTTCTGCATCATTTATTATATTTTCTGTATTAAAAAAAAAAACTCCTCTTTGGCTTTTGGCTCCCTCTCACAGGCTCCACCACCTGTACTGGAAAGCCAAGGCCTGTTCGATAACCGCCAAGATGTCCACCTCAGGTAGATCCTGTTTCCTAAAAAGTATTTAAACTCCTTTCATATTTAGTTTTCTCTGTGTATGACACTTCTCCTACCTCATCTCCACTTTCAGTTTTGTGGCAGGAGTGGTCCACCCTTGGAAGGTCCCTTCATTTGAACGGCTGTTATGGCGGGCATGTCGTGGTTACATCATCGTGGATTTCAGAGAAATGGAGGATCGACTCGAGCACCCAGACACGGTGAGAGATGGGAGAGGAAGATTATGGTTGTGGGGTAGATAAGAAAGTCATTTCTCCTTCAGGGATAGTCTCTGATGATTTGTTCATTAAAGCTCTTTGCTTTGCAGGGGGAAATGGTGCAATGGACAGTGTTCCTCATTTCCTACTGGGGCGATCAGATTGGACAGAAAGTCAAGAAGATATGTGATTGGTGGGTGCAAGAGTTCGATTTTTTTTAAGAGAATGTAAATCTAAACACTAAAGTGCCTGTTTAAAATTGTAAATTTCTTTTGCTTTCCCCACCTCACAGTTTCCGCACACAGACATTTGCATATCCTGAGAGCACAGCTGAGAGGGAGGAGATTCTCCAGGGACTTCAAGGCAGAATTGAAGATATCAAATCAGTATGCCTAGTTCCTCTTAATAAAAGCACAGCCACTGTTTGTTGCCACGTTGATCCAGTTACCAGCATTCACCCTCATTTGTAGCATCTCAGGTCAGGAAACAAGGCAAGCCCAAGAAGGCATGTCACTTATCCACTTGCTCTCTGTTCTCTCACTTCCCCGTAGGTGTTGTCACAGACCGAGGCCTTCCTGCAGCAGCTGCTGTTGCGGGCGGTTGCGGTGCTGCCACAGTGGAAGGTGCGGGTTCAGAAGTGCAAGGCGGTCCAGATGGTGCTGAATCTCTGCAGCCCCTCTGTCACTGACAAATGCCTGATCGCTGAGGCCTGGTGTCCTGTTGCCAAGCTCCCTGAACTGCAGAGCGCTCTGAGAGAGGGGGGGGTAAGATAAAGCTATGGACAAGGAGAATCAGCATAAACAAAATTACACAGCCAAATCTTTCACTTTACACATTTTTATCCACACTTCTCCATCTTCAGAGAAAGAGTGGCAGTGGGGTGGACTCTTTCTACAACCGCCTGCCGTCCTCCACTCCTCCACCCACCTTGTTTCCCCTCAACAATTTCACAGCTGGTTTCCAGAACATTGTTGATGCCTACGGTGTGGCCAGCTACCGTGAAGTCAATCCAGGTGTGTTAGAAGACCACTGATTCACAAAAATAAAGGATGTCTTCATTAATGTCTTAGGCTCATGCCAGTCGTTCTGTAGTAGCCAGAGTATTGTCAGTTCTTTGTCTCTAAGTTTAGTCAAATCTTTTCTCTATACCTCCGCAGCGGTGTACACCATAATTACATTCCCCTTCCTGTTTGCCGTGATGTTTGGGGATGTGGGTCATGGTATACTGATGACTCTGGCTGCCCTCTGGATGGTTCTTGAGGAGAAAGACCCCAAACTCAAGAACAACAACAATGAGGTAATTCAGAGGATGATTGCTGAACCTGGATTTTGAAGGTGTTTGCATTCATATCTATGTCTATAGATTAATTTGTTTGCCACTACAACACTGATTATTTCAAAGACTGAGGTAAAAGTGCTGAAACGTCTTTGACCTTGTACAGGAAACACTGTAATGAAATCCATTTGATGTCCCTGTGTGTGTTTCAGATCTGGAGGATGATGTTTGGAGGAAGGTATCTGATTCTGCTGATGGGACTCTTCTCTATCTACACGGGGGCCATTTACAACGAGTGCTTCAGCAGAGGCCTCAGTACCTTCAGCTCAGGGTGGCACGTTGGCCCAATGTTTGAGAAGAACATATGGAAGTGAGGACATTTCATTCATCGCAGGCTTGAGAATGATCCATAGCTTCGTCTTATTCTAGTTCTCACCTGCTCTGCCTCCCATCCAGCTCAAATTTGTGCTATTTTCTTTTCAGTGCATCAGTCCTGGCAGGGAGTGAGTACTTGTCCATGGATCCTGCTGAACCCGGTGTTTTCACCAGCCCTTATCCGTTCGGCATTGACCCAGTATGTCCTTCAAACTCATCAGCACAACTTCTGCATTTTTCACCATGTCATCTTTATCAAACTTATTTACTCTTGTATCTTTGTCATATCCAGATTTGGGGCATGGCCAACAACAAACTGTCTTTCCTTAACTCATACAAGATGAAGATGTCAGTCATCATCGGTATCATTCACATGACTTTTGGAGTCTGTTTGTCATTCTTCAACTACTGGTAAGTAATCATGATTTGCTTTTCGCGTTTTTGTATTTTGGAGCGAGTGCATCTCCATTCTTGTTTGTTTTCATATCTATTCTGACTTACCTTCACTTGTCCTTGTTTCTCTGTTTCTGCTTGTCCTTGTTGTTGTTTTCACCAGGCACTTTGGCCAGATAAGCAGTATATTCTTCGTGCTGATCCCAGAGCTGTTCTTCATGGTGTGTCTGTTTGGTTACCTGGTGTTCATGGTGGTCTTCAAGTGGATTGCCTACACTCCAGCCCAGTCAAAGATCGCTCCCAGTATACTCATCCACTTCATAGACATGTTCCTCTTTGCAGAAAATGCTGACAATCCCCAACTCTATCAGGGACAGGTGTGTTGTTTGCTCATTGCTCTAAAACGGACATATCAGAGTGTCATCTTTGTTTTCTGGTTTGCTTAAACTTAACAAAACCACCAGAGATCTAAAGCATGCCAGAGTCTTGATGATGGTGCATGTGTTTTTAGACATAAAAACCCACAAGAATAAACTTATTACACATGTTTCTGGTTATTTATTAACAGTTTTAATGCATAAAGTTACCTTATTTCAGTACCATTCTTTCATTAATATTTACTTGTGTGCTAAATTTTTGGCAGATTACTCTTAAATCTCTTAAAGCAATCTGTATTAGAAGCCAGTGACAAAATAACCTTGAAGGTAGACATAAAAATGACATGCTTTGGAAAACGGTTTACTGAAACTATTATTATTACTAGTTATTATTAACTACTATTTGCAGAAAGTTTGTAAAAATACCAGTGTTGTACTTAAACATGGATCTCCCTTTGCCCTTTATGTAGACTGTGGTGCAGAAGGTCCTGGTGGTCTTGGCTCTGTGTTCTGTACCGGTCCTCCTGCTAGGGAAACCGATGCACGAGTACATGACTTTCAAGAGAAGACGACGCCTGGCGGTGAGTTTGTGTTTGACTGACTCACTTGTATTTACAGTGACCTGCATTTCTTGACATATATATATTTTTTTCAATTCTCCACTTTCTCAGGAGGACGACAGACGTCCCCTGGTTGCTGAGGAGAGCTCCATCAACACTCATCAAGGGGAGGTAGAGGGAGGAGGAGCTGAAGAAGAGGTAATGTAACTCATGTGGACTGAATGGATGGAATCTGGTCAGAGATGTATTCTTTTGTTTCTTGTGTAACTATTTCTTCTGTGCTGTCTACTTTAGTTTGATGCTGCAGATGTGTTCATGCATCAGGCCATCCACACCATAGAGTACTGCTTGGGCTGCATCTCCAACACGGCCTCTTACCTCCGACTCTGGGCACTCAGTTTGGCACATGCACGTCAGTGGCACACACACTGACACACACAAACCCTATGTGCACCTTCATACTCACATGATGCATATAAATGGACAGACTTCCTCTTTGAAACTAAACACACTCATGCATACTATTTTTTTATAGCCAGTTATTTATACAGATGATAGTTTTATGCCAGCCAGCCAGCTAAGGGTATATGATGATGAGTTATTTGTGTTTCCACAGAGCTGTCAGAGGTGCTGTGGGTGATGGTGATGCGTATTGCCCTGAAGTGGTCTGGCTATGTAGGATCTGCGGTCCTTTTTGTTATTTTTGCCTTCTTTGCTGTGTTGACTGTCTCCATTCTACTGGTTATGGAGGGACTTTCAGCTTTCCTCCATGCGCTCCGTCTGCACTGGTAAGAATGACAGGAATGAAAATGCAAAAGGAGAACTGGCCCTGGTCAATTTTAGGTGTCACTTTTAAATGATCTGGAGCTATTACCAGATCAACTAGTCCTCATCTTCAGATACAGATGCCTTCTTATATCAAAGGGAAGAACATGGTAGATGTGATTTTAAAGGAGAACATTAAGGGGAAATAATCCAGATATGATAAAAATTCAACTCTAAATTCTTCAAATAAATAAAATGAAAAAGCCTACCAAACCATATGTAAATGGAGAGCATCACCAAATCAATAATGTGTGAATCAAAATATGCATTCAGCTCAATATCCAGTTTGGAATGAAGTGTTCAGGATTGTTGGTGACAGAGTTGGAGAAATCATGTGGGTGGACAAAAACTGATCATGTGTTGGAGTTTGTATTTGCTCTTTGTTGTAAGCTGACTCTGTTTTTGTCTCCTGTAGGGTGGAGTTTCAGAACAAGTTCTACAGTGGGACAGGCTACAAGCTGAGCCCGTTCTCTTTCTCATCTATGATCAGTGGATCAGCTGCTATATGACCGGCCAAATTATTAGTTAATATTGCCAAACTGTTAAGTTAACTTATGTATATTATTGAGTACTTGGACTGCAACACTTAAGAATAACCCTGCTTAAACAGAGGTGTTCTGCTGCCTGTTGGCTATGAAATGGTTAAATTACTTGCACAGCTATTGCTATTGTGATGGTATAGACTGTTATTTTTGCATCACAAGAATGAGAATGATTCCCTTTTATCAAGAATTACAATTACATACTTTTGTATCCCAATGCTATTTTTTCCACTCAGTGTTATGTAATGCTTCCTAATTACTCTTTCAGTAGCTTACGGGATAGTAATCATTTACTTCTCACTTTATAGAATTATTATAAAAATCAACCATGAAAGGGAAAGTACAGTTAATGAATCTCTTCTGCAGTTTAAGGGAATGTGTGATTGCTGAACTGTGTTGTACTTTAATAAGCCAGTTCTGTTGAATTTGTCAAATGACAGCAGGGAATAATCTCAAGGATGTTTATGAGCCAAAGGTACTTTCCACTCATTACCATGTCATGTCTTCCAAGCACAACACACACACACAACAGGTATTTATCGGTAGTACATGTTTCCAGGTGCCTTACTGGAACTGAGTGCTTGTTTATTCATTTGGACATATAACATCATCCATTACCATGTCACTATTTTAAACAACACTCTGCTCTAGACATTTGTCTCTTTTTCTGCTGGTTTGCACTGTAAAATCTGAACTGAAATTAAATTGTTCTTGTTAAATCCTGTTGTGGGAAGTTATTCACTGAACTGCCCTGTTGTTTAGTCATACTACTCAATGTACCATTTATAGGTTTGAATAATTTAAGTTGCCAGAGATAGAGGAAGCTCTTCATCCTTGTTTTGAATGTGACTACAAGGAGTAATACCACAATGTAAATGCAAGGGAAAATACAGCACATTTTACTATAAGTGGACTCAGAGCTTTACATCAAGTTATACACAAGTGATGGAACATTTAAATTAAATCTAAGTATTAATTGTTAATCTTGCATTGAATACCAAACAAAAGTACCCATCATGCAAAAGATATCTGACATAATTAAATCATGATTAAGCTGTTAATTCATAAACAGCTGGTTTGAACTACATTTTTTCAAATACACAAACGTGCAAGTTTTCCACAGACACATATTCGATTAGAAATACATGTATAGAGTAACAAAGAAAATTGTATGGGTAAAGTATGATGAACGTACCTAAAAATGGTTCCTCGTCTGGTTCCAGCACTGGAGATTATTGTAAAGTAAATAAATAGACGCCAAATCTCATCATTCTTGAGGAAGACGTGTAAGCGGAACTACAGTGATTTAAGAAGGTTGTTTCTGTCTGTGCTGCTTCTGAAGTGGCACCCAGTAAACCGGATGTTATTTGAAAGTCAAAGATGGCGCTGGAGATGTCATGCTGAGCCCGTTGCATATGGGTCCACAGGGACTTTTTACAATTATACAATACAATATTAGGACACTGTTGAACTTCCGGAGCTTTTAGTTTGTAAGGTGACCACAGCGGAGGAGGAGGAGATGGCTCTGAGTGGATTAAATCGCTTTGGGCGTCAGTTGTTGGGTCAAATCCAACGGTGTCGACCTGCTGTAGCTACAAACCAGACAGGTAAGTCACAACCACTTCGCCTTTACTCTGTTCACCTACTCACACGCAGGTGCCGTGTTTTCTTTCTGTGTGTGAACATGTAACGGTCCAGTGTTGTGTCCGGACTTGTCACTCAGCCTGGTCACCTGTTGTCCGTCCCCCAGCTCGGTGTCTCAGCCAAGCGTCCTCTCAGCCGGAGCCCCGCGAGGACGAAAATGAAGCCGTGAACCCGACGTTTGTGAACAGAAATCCCCGCAACCTGGAGCAGATGGCCCTGGCTGTGAAGGACCGGGGCTGGAAGACCACCTGGCCCCACCGGGAGTTTTACCACAGGTCCGTGTGTGTGTGTGTGTGTGTGTGTGTGTGTGCGCGCGCGCGCGCGCGCGAGCAGTTATCTGAAAAGTCACACACCTCTCTATGAATTTCTTTTCATCTGTGTCATCAATATTTTTTCAATATTTCAGAGTCAACATTGCTTTGAGTTGATCACTGAAGTTGTTTGTTTTGATGTAATGCATAACAATGAAACAGTTTTTGGTGTTGAACATGGATCTTTACTTTTAGGTTTGCGTACATATTTCACATAAAGATAAATATTGATATTTATAAAAACGTCTATTCCATGCATGTTCTCATTTCCACTGTTTTTATCGTCTCTGTCTCCTCAGGTTGGTGTTCTTTCGCACCAATCATCATGCAACAGCACAAGTGTTCTCCAGCAGTTCTTCTGTCCCGGTGTTGACATGCTCCACTAAAGAGTGGGCGCTGAAAAAGGAGCTGGGTTCCACAAGGTGTGTGGCAGCATGTCAGGCTGTGGGTGAGGTGCTGGCACGGCGATGTCATCAGGCCGGTATCACCAGGATGGTGTACAGAGCAATTCCTTGGGAGTATCGCTCTGATGCCGTGAGTACAGAAAAGCATAAATTACTGTTGGAGAAGTTTTTTTTTTTTGTTTGTTTTATTATCCTGTCAGCTGCTTCATGTTGATCATTGCCCAATTTTTTTTTCTCTCTCTTTACAGGTTCAGGCTTTCAGGAAAGGAATGAAAGATGGAGGAATCACACTCAGTGAACCCAGAAGAAAATACATCAGCACCTAAATTTAAGTGTCATCCATTACTGTCTCATTTGTTGTTTATTATAACTGTAGTGATATTAAGAAGACCAGCTCAGAGTGAATTACAAGATTAAGATAATCAGAATGAGCACTGCAATGTCACTTATAATTTTACTTTGTCACTTGTGGATTAAATGTTTCTGATCATAAGCGTTTCTCATCTGCTGTTTTATTTCATCAAGAAGCAAATAGTTTATCAGTTGGTTTGAGGATAATCATTTATTTTTCACTCATAGTGCTTGTTGTAAACAAGAGTGAGGTGCAGACAGTGGAAAGTTGTTTAACACAACAAGGCATAGAAATGTGAACTTCAGATTTAGAAAATAGTCATTGACCATTTTGATCATAGTACAGCGTGACATTGGCTCAGGCAGTGGGAACAGTGTGTTGTGGGATTATAAAGTGCATGGGTTCTTTTCTTTTTTCAACGGTGGACATGCAGATTAAATGTCAAGTGAGCTGTAACCAGGGTTCATCAGGTAATACCAGCATGAAATAAGAATTTTCCACATCAGCATCTGGTGATCATAAATCTGAAAGGAATGTATTGAATAATTTATCCATGAAATGTCCATATAAATACACGAGAAAACCCTGAACAATTTGCTCTCACAGGCAGCTATAAAAAAAAAAAACACACACATAACATGCACCCAATTCATCAGCAACTGTGTGTTGATACATATATAAACTGTATATATATATATATCTGCATTATGCATACATGCAAAACCTTAGGAAGTCACATTTATACTGCAGTCAAACCAAGTGAGAAACAGTACAAGATACATACAATATTTGGCCACCACCTCGTAGTAAAAATATTCAAAACACCAGTCACTGAGTCGTAATTCATTCTCAGGTTGAAGGCACTCGTATAGCCCTGGTGTTTGAACAGAATGAATCTGAATACAACAGGTGACAGTGTTATTGTTTTTTTTTTTTTTTACATACTGACTTGATGAAAAAAATTTCATTTAAATATATATTCATTGGCACATTGGAATACATTGTTTGGCAAACAGGCTTCTGTCGTCACAAAACAGGTCCTCACTTGGTCCATAACATAATGCACAGCTTAGATAGTACAGTCCTCCCATCTGTGGGTAATGTAGGCTTATTAAAAAAAATAAAAACAATTAAAAAAAAAAAAAAAACGTGATGAGAGAGAGTATGAAAATCTGTCTACCACTGACTGGCAGCATACAGTCTCATATTTACAGAGAACAGTTATTGCATAGCATATCATCTCTAAACTGGTAATACAAGACTTTCAGAGGGGAAATGGTAAAAAGGGAGCTTGAGGAAGAGGACGCTACATGGAGGGAGAGGCTTCTGCGTCTGCGTCAGGACACGTAAATCTAAAAACACTGTATAAACCATAATAATACAACATTGTTTCAATCAAAATCCTCACCCCACTGATATGAACACTGCAGCAGGATCCTTTTAGAATTAGTTGATGACAGAAATTCAATGAAAGTGCAATGAAAATGAACTTCAAAATGTAAATTCAAACTTTCAGCATCAAAATAATCTGAAACGTTGGACTGAGTCAGAGCACAGCAGTGTATAAAAACCTTGGCATGTTACCAGAGACCATCCTTCAACTCTCATGTTCCAGACTTTCACCCCCAACCATATCTCTTCCTCCTCCTCCCTGCCTCCTTCACAGGACCCCCTCCCCTTCCTGCTCTGTCATGTCTTCAGTTGTGCTAGGGTTTACTCTGACCTGCATCCGGCAGGCTGCGTGGTTCAGGTGAAAGATCCACACACGCTCTTTGGTGAGTCAGACCTCGGCGTACGTTGCTTCGCTTCCTCGGTCTTGGAGACTGCCTTGGACTGTGGGGAAGCTTTAACAAGTATAAGAAAATAAAGTAGTTACTTATAGAGTTGAAAATGAGCACTGGAACAAGAGATGAGGAGTGGATTGGCTGGTGGAATATGAATTGACAGATTTATTGAAAATCTAACAAGTGGTTAATTTTTCACACAAAAAGTCTCCTCAGATGTGACAGTTTGCCCGTTTGTCTGATATGAAACATACAATATTTTGGTCAAGTTCATTTACCTGTTCACATCCCTTCTCCTCATCATCCAATTCACTGATGGACTGCATGAGGGAGAAGAGGTTCATCCTGCCACTGCGATTAACACTTGAGGCGACCTGGAGAAAGAGAATATGAAATAATTATGAAGGATACAGTTGCATGGGAACCATCAACATCAACATCTGCAGATGATGTGTCAATTAGTAATATTGTGTCATGCAGCATATGTACCTTTTCTGGTTCATTGACAGTGATAATGGGATTGACGCCTGGTTCCTGGTTGGTGTGGGATGTGGGAGCAGGTTCTTCAAACACCTGGTGTGTTTGAAAAGATTAAAAAATGGTTGAAGCCTCAGAGATTTAAAAAAAAAAAAAAAAAAATCTGCTAACAGAATAAATTTGTTGTAACAAATTACCTCCACATCTTCCTCTAATTCTTCCTTTTCATCTGGGCTACCAGAATCTTTTTCATCAGGACTCTCTGCATCCTCCTCTTCATCAAGTCCCTCATCCTCTTCCTCATCTTCATCCTCTTCTTCTTCCGGCTTTCCCTCCTCTCCCCCCTCCTCCTTGCGTACTGACTTCTGTCTTTGGTCTCTTGACTTTCGCCTCCAGAGTGTGCTGTGACGCTGCTGGCTGCAGTCATGAATGAACAGAGGGCACAATTCTCACGAAGTCAAAAAAAGTCAAACAGAGATAGTAAAAAAAAAAAAAAAAGAAACAAGTTGATATTTTACATTTTGGATTTGTATCTCTAAAACCATGTCTAACCTTGCACTGAGGATGCCATTGTAGGTCTGGAGCTGCTTCATGAAGCCCTCGTTGGGCTTAATGATGGACCGGCGCTCCCTGACGTGAGCCAAAGCCACATCCAGGGTCCAGCGCTGCTGCTTCATGGCGTACGCGATCACGGTGGATGCAGAGCGAGAAACGCCCATCTTGCAGTGCACCAACACGGCCTGTCCACTCTTCCTGCAACACACAAAGATCAAGAGAAACTCAGTCAGTGGTTTAGTGAGTTTTGTATTGAGATATTATGACAAGTGGTGGAGGATTATGTGCACGCTGACATGGTTACCAGCTTAACAGTCACTGTTTCTTCATGTAATCAAAGGATGCTGGCCGAAAATTTAGCAATACTAATGAATTGTGTTTGTACACAGGGCACGCAGAACATAAACTATTTCTTTTTAATCTCATCCAAAAATATTCCAGCGTGCTATGTCCTTGATTCTAGCTGAAGAGCACATCAATGTGCTTTAATACTGCAAGTTCTGGAGTTGTGAGTGTCAGGGCAGCATGGGGATATATCTCCAAAAACAAACACACCAAGAGGGACACCCAAATGCAAAGCAGAGTTTTCTCTGTTCCACTTTGTTTGGATGATACAGTCAAGACGTCTCACAATTCAGTCTGAGCTTGTGGATATCGTTCACACAGCTTGAACTGAGTGGAAATTTGAAGTTGCACTGGTATGTGTAACAGGGCAGGAGGTCATCATGGAGAGAGAGAGACACAGGATTTGGATTTACTGACCTTAAGGTCAATCAGAACAGTTACAAATTTTAATTTTAACCTTTGGTAAATGGACAAATATATATGTGATATGGTTGATGACAGAAATGTAACCAAGTGGGGCGCTGTGTGGCGCAGTGGGTTGAGCAGGCGCCCTATATGCAGAGACTATAGTCCTTGTTGCAGTCGGCCCCAGTTCGGCATCGGGCAGACCTTTACTGCATGTCATTCCCCCTCTCTCTGCCTCCCCATTTCCTGTCTCTCTGCACTATGCTATCAAATAATAATAATATACTTTAAAAAAAAAAAAAAGAAATGTAACCAAGTGTCTCTGATGTGTTTCAGGGCAACCTTGCATGATCGATGAAGGCGTATGTGTCCGTCCAGTGGGGGAGCAGGTCGGTCGCTTCAACGTCATACACTCTGATGTTCATGTAAGTGAAGGATTCTGGGAAGAAGTTGTCAATCTCTCTAGTCACATTCAGAATGTAGCCAATGCTGAAAAACATACAGACGCAAACTCAGAGGCATGGTGGTGACTCAGCAAAAGACAATACACAATTCAGTGCTCTCCACATCATGAGACAATTGAAACTATATACAAGGACAAGAATGCACAGAGTGACAGAAAATGCTGCAGGTAAAAACACTGACTTGTTTTTCTGCAGCTCCTCAAAGTTAGCAGCGTTCCACTCAGAGCCCTGAAACCAAAAGAGAGAGAGGTTCAGTTGACAAAGAGAAAATGGCCTGCACAGTTGTCCTCCCTATCACTGTCAACACACACCTCCCACAAAGAGGAAGTTACAGTCACATTCAACATCCTGGTGAAAGCACACTTCCGTACGTTTCCTGACCCAAGCACTAGAAAGGCCTCTCTGTGTGACGGTAAAATAAAATGTAAAAACAGAGCAATCACTCACCAGATAAAGATAATCAAATATTTTGGAGGGCTTGTCCATTTGTGCCATGGTAACCAGGATCTCATTGTCAATGTACTCCTTGTAAGGTCTCATGTCGAAGCCTATCCTTGTCTCCAGGGCTGAGTGCACCTACGGCAGAGCAAAGGAAAGATCAGATCATACAGGCTCGCTTACAGTCTCTTGTCTATACAAGCTTACATCCTCTTCACATCTGCCCAAATCTCACCATTTTAGATGTGAGGTTGTCCAGGTCTTCGGTCCTCATGATGTCTCGCAGGTGCTCTTTGATCAGCCTCTCGTTGGAGATTCTGTCCGCAGAACTTCACGTACAAGGAAAAGTGAAACTTTAGTGACAGAAACTGACAAAACAGATGAGAACTTCTATTTTATTTCAACATTTCAAGCAGCAAACAGAGCAGTTTAACTCACTACATGTATTCAAGAACTAGTACAGTTGTACTTGATGCTACTCTATCCTATCTTACTTCTTTTGAGAAGGTAATTAGTCAATATCAGTTATCACTTACTTTGGAGATCAACAATACATCAGTGTTAATTTTCAAAATATACAACAGATAATACCGTAAATTCTCAAATAAAAACTGAGTCTCAAATAGACGCCGGTCTTGTGTACTGGCCGGGTCTGGCTACAGGTTTGAGCAAATAAAAGCTGGTCTCTATTAGAGGCCGGGTCTATTTTATTTTCTGCAAGTTCTTGTGAATGTACAAAACCTCTCAAAGCCCACAGTCACCCGTTAGAGCAGTTTCTAAGATGCTTCATTCGTGCTAGAGTTCTCAACAGAATGCCTGAAAATTAAAACACGGCCCAGTCCAACCCGTGGGTGTCGGCGCTTGGAACCGATGCGGCCGGACTCACGAGCAGTAATTCTCAGCCTGAACGTGACCAAAAAAAAAAAAAAAAAAAAAAAAAAAAAAAAAAAAAAGCCAAGTTATTGGTTAATGTTTGAGCTGATCCAAGGAAAAAGCGGGAGCTGGTTTCCAGTCTATGGCTGGAGCATGCATTTATTTAGAATAAGTTTAATTGGTGCAGATTAAACTTCTAAATGAATGCGTGCTCCAGATCCTTTCCTTATGTTCTTACTCTTTCAAACAGTAAGAGCAGAATGATTTGAGATATTTTCCATCTTTGCTGAGCAAAAGATTTTCTTCAAAATGAAATAAAAGCCTGTCCCATATAGACGCCTGTCTCTAATACAAGCCCGGGTCAGTTTGGCAGTTGAAGCAAATAAAAGCCCAGGCTTCTATTTGAGAATTTACGGTAATATAACACTCATATGGAGTTATTTACTTAGTACTTAGTTTTGATATTTATTTATTTGAGTTTCATTTATCTGTACTCCGACTTATGTAAGATTTTGAATGTTGGACTAAATGTTGTGGGGCATGTTGTATTTTTACTTTTACTACAATAAATATTTGTTCTACCTCTGGCAATGGAAGACAGTGCTTTATAGTGTTGTTTACCAGGATAAAGGAATAAGTAATAAACAATGATTTGACATTTACACAGAGCAGATGTTTACCTCTGCCCATTAACGTCCTTGCGGACTGACTCCAGGTCGTTCATGGCCTCCCACTCATTGAGGCAGAAACGATCCGACTCGATGTGCTTGTTGTAGTGCTGGGCCCACTCCAGGCCACAGCCCGGGATCACCGCTGCCTTGACCGCCCGCTCGCAGCAGCCATGCAAGACCTGCAGCACTGACCTTACAACAGAGGGGAGAGAGCCAGGGTGGTAATGTCACTACATGAAATCAAGGATAGTTTAAAAAAAAAAAAAGGCAGAGGAGCTCTTGATGAGTTACTGGAGGATGGACATTTATACTTAATGTTGATAACCCAGGGTCGGCATTTGACTCACCACATGGTCTGCATGGAGACAGGCTTAAAAATTCTGGTCTCTTCAGCTGAGGTCACACTAAAACCACTGTGAAAAAAAGGCACAAACATGAACTGCGATAATTAAGTCAGAGGAAGCGTAAGACACGAAAGAGAAAAAGGGGAAGTCACAGTGCTAAGAAGCATTATGAGCATTGCTCCTAGTGACTGACAATGAACACAGAACAAGATTATCCACAGCAAATAAGAGATGGTCCTTGTGAAGACAGTATGCAAATAAAATGTAAGTGTGTGTGTGTGTGTGTGTGAGAGAGATAGAGAGAGAGAAATTAGCACATTCGGAGGTGTGATCCAGCCTGACGGGGGAGAACATGCTGGTGTGACATGGCAGCCGATCAAAGAGTCTTGTGTGACAATCAGCGTGTGACGGCAGATTAGTTAAAACACAGGAGTTGTCAGCAGAGCTGCCGAACCATGTGATCCCGACTGTTTTTAGACTTGCTAACCCTTAGTTCCACTGTGCTCCTCTCTACATCCTCATTAGTTGCCACATTTATGACAAAAACTGTGATGTGAGGGAAAAAAATTACACTGAAACTGAGCTGAGTGAATTATTTTGAGGCTGTGGACAATAATGCAACCAGCAGCTAAACTCTCAGTGACATTTAAGTTCTGACACAGAAAGAAACCAACAATACCTCACTTCCAAAAACATATGACCTCCATGCTTATGTAAGGCTCTGAGCGAGTGATAGGAGCAGTTGCAATTCATGGAAAAATGATTTAACTCCATAAATAGTCATTACTCATTCTAATTATCTCTGGCCAGAATCCCAGACATCAAGCTGCACCGTCTGTGGTGCTGCCTCACAAATTCCCAGCTTCTTGTGCTTTTTATTTTTTCATTTTTAATTCAGCACTCATTTAAAAATGTCTCTTACCCGTCTCCATCGAGATACACCTGAGTGTCGCTCCATACGGGCAGAACCAGGCCGATGGTGCACTGATTGCTGCAAAGAGGCAGTGAGGAGACAGAGGCTCAAGACAGGGAAGGACGTTTTAAAACGTTTAATCTGATCCTGAAATTGTTCATCGATCGGAAATGTTACCCTGTGCTCTCTTCGTGAAACAGTACACCAGCATCTTGGTTACACACACCTGTCTGAGTTGGGGAAATCCATGCCCAGCAGGATGCTCTCATGCTTGCTGCCAAGGGTGGAAACAACGATCAGGTACCTGACTCTGACGGGGCTGACGGACTCCAGCTGCACCGCCTGCAGCAGCGGGGAGACGCAGGAAGACGATATATGAGACAGAGAGGAATGCAACAGGACTGACTGTCTCTAAAGTCTATGTATTTTATCTTTCTTCTGATGCCTGGAGCTGCCAAATAAACTCAATAAAGCTGCCTGATTACACACAGGGCAAAATATCCTGTGCCGTCTATTTTCCTTGGCCTTCCTGAGAAAATCCTATCAAGGAAGTCGGTGTTGTGTTTACAGAGAAACCCAGACACTGGCTAAAGTCCACTTAAAGAACCATACCTGTGTTTCTTTATACTTGTTTTAGCCCATTAACTCTAAGGCTTGTGTGTTTAAATAGATTTGTGTTTTTCTGCCATTCAGAAAACACAGTTTTATTTCTGGGAAATTGATCACATAGAATTATTATTCAGGTGATACAGAACAAGATGATTCCATTGAATGAGTGAACTCAACATGCTGATGCTTTCAACTGTCAAAAGACTACATGTGTTTTAGAAGTTGGGTTTTGCTGCATGATGTTTTTCAGGGTTTTCCAGTCTGATTTGCGCTGTGTGTGGAGACATGAGGCCTCACCAGCTTGATGCTATCTTCTGGCCTGAGCTGTTCAATCATGGCGTGGAGGTGTCGGTGTCGCATCTCTGATGCTCCGCCGCCCTGCTTCTCAGGAGAAGCCACTGTGGGAGACGTCTCCTCATGACAGCCCAGTCCATCGCCTTCTTCGAGCAGAAGGACTGCCCCCTTCACAAGGGCAAAGCTCTCCCTGGAAGTCAACAGACAGTGAGTGAGTACGATAATGCTGTCTTTTTACATGTGCTAATTAAACAACACAGGTGTATTCCTACCTTTTCTGAAGTCTCCCTCTTCTTTGGAGGCTTTCATCCTTAGAAAATAAAATGAATCAAAGAGAGGCTCAGAAGACAGGAACACACACCATTTAGCCTCTGTTGTGTTTGTATGTGTGTGTTGTTGTGCAAAATTCCACGCATTTTTTATAAGTGGTGTTGTTTAATATTTCATTTATTATCTCTTCCTACCACAGTTAACTGGGTTTTTTCAATACAGAGTTTCTATTGAGCCACCTGTTTATAATCCTTTTCAAAATGATCATATTCACAGCCCAAATAAAGTTGTCAGTAGATGTTGCAGCTGCACAACACTAATTACTGAAAGAAAATGCTGCTCACTGTTTCTAATGTTCCCAAATGGGCACATTTCTAACTTGATGAAGACAAATGTGTTTAAACACCAAAACAAGCTTTCTGGGGCATCGGTGGGAGTGTGTGTGTATGTGTGTGTGTGTGCATGTGATGTTTTTCCTGTTGCAAGTGCGAAACACAAACAACCGAAATAAAATTTCAGTCACTTTCTGGGGTGAAATGTGGTGCAACACAGATAAGGTGCAGTGGAAGACGGACAAAAAGAGTGACATGTCAGTAGAGGGAAGCGGAAAGATAAAAACAAAGAGACTGGCAGAGCAGAGAAGAATAATATAGGAAATAAAGGAGAGATTCAATACAAGAAGGGAGGCGGGGGGGGAGTAAGAGAGAAGTAGGACTAGTAGCAAGGGGTTACAGAGAAACAAACTTGAGACAGTAACGTTACCTGTTACGCAACTGACAAGTCCAGACAGAGTCAAGAAAAAAAAAAAACAGAAATTAAAGAGGAGAAGTGGGCAGGAGCCAGGAGAGGAACGATGAGGGTTTGAAGAAGAAGAAAAGGAGAGAACACAAGTTTAGATAGTAGAGTGATTAGATCCTGTGACAAAATATGCAAAGAAAATGCGACTTGGACCTACAGTCAGGTCATCTATGGTTTAGGAGAGAAGCCAAGCCTTTGACATAAAGTTAAATCATCTCAATGAAAGAATGAGAGAAGATAAAGTTACACACAGAGGCTGATGATACAGTGTTTACATGACTCTATGTATGTGTTACAGCAGCTACAGTGACAGTGATTCAATCACTCTCTGGCAAGGCTGTGATGAAATGCAACAGCGGTGACCATTTATCTGTGGCATGTTTGCCCTGGGCAATCACATGCCTGGTTTAAAAACAAATCACCCTAATTATCATGTAGGCAAATACACTGATCATATCCACAAACGGACAGATTCAGGAACAACTGCACAACTACAAGATCCCAACACTAACAGCTCGCAAAACTGTGAATCACTCTTACTGAAGCAAAAATGTAAACAATGATTTGTCTGAGGATATGATGCAAAATGCCTGACTTGTTTGCGTATGCGACGAGATGTGGGGATGAGCGAACTCACTGGAGCGGTGGCGAGGGATGGGATCCTGTGCAGGGTCAACAGAGCCATTGCACATGAGAAAGTCTATACCTCCAGTAAACCTGCTGTTGCTTGCAGGCTCAGACAGGCTCTGCAGGTTCCTCAGCCAGAAGTGTGCAATGGGTGGAGCAAATACTGGTGGTTTTTCTGGAGTGACACACGAATATTTGGGTTTGATTACACCGAATAAACAGGCTTTGTATTAGAGATAAAGAAATCTGAGGACAACAGGTGTTTGATTCAGGGAGTTGCATAATCTGGAGGGAATAGTTTTCACAATCATTTCATAGTTTAATCTGAAGGCGGCAGCCTTAGGCAATATGAGAGTACACTCATACCATGAGTTACATATACTAGATTTTGTCATAGCTCTGGTTCGCACTAGGCCAAACTTAAGCTTAATGACTTAGCAGATATTCACCTCACAAAATAAATGTCAAATGAACATTTTATCCAGCAAGATATTAAGACTTTTTGAATTGGGTTTTAAGAAAATGTCACAATATGTTTATGTTATGTTATACACATGAATACATAAGTGTAGACAGAAATGAAACTGCACTGCCAGTACACCAAACTTATATTTATCAGTAGGCTAGTTTTTATGTAATAACAAACCAACAGATCATCCAGGAAGACGGTAAAAATTTACATAAGTAAAAGACTGAAGACTAAGTTTGGATGTAGCTTTAATTCTTCCTGCATGAGTAGCTGCCTTTAAGAATGTGCCTCCAGTCATTATCAACATAAAACCAAGAATAATGACATAGCTGTAGTTTAGCACATATTTAATTCAGGATATTAACAGTACTTGGATCTTGCCATCAGAGGTATGTGGAGTGTGATCAGTCTGACAGAGGCATCACCACTGTGGTAACGCCTGCGTTATATGACAGCAATTCCGTGATAAGGCTTCAGCTTGTTGCACTGCTGATATAATGGCTTTATATCCTGAACCAGTGAGGAATCACAACCGAGTGATTTGCTCCTGTCTGCTGGGATGAAACACTCGCGCTTCGTTACTGCACCAAACCACATACAGCAGACAGTGAAGCCTGTTACAGCCAGTCGGAGCTAACAGCTGACCGCTGCCCTTGCTGTAAAGCTACACACACACACATACACAGCACGGGGAAATAATCAAAACTTACAAAACAAGACAAACTTCTCACCTTTTCCAGGCAGGGCTCTCGCTCCTGTATCCTCCTCTGGTGACTACTAGTTTGCACCGAGAGCTCCTTATTCCGCCCTTTGTTATGTTTCGAGGGAAAGGACTTCACCATCTACAGCCCAGCGCTTTCCCCAGCGGAGCGAGCAGTGTACAGCAGGAGTTGACCGTGACGTCACGACGCACGCAAACGTTAACGTTCCTCACTGACCCCCTCCCTCGTAGTCGCGTTAAAAAGTTTGTTTGGTCTGTGAAGACAAGCACTTAAATAATTTAAATCCATCAGTCCTGACTCTTAAAAAGTAACTGCAACTGATTAAGATGAAGCTACTACTAATGTTTAACCACCATGCACGAAGCCAGCACAGTTTCGTCTTTCTGTGAAATGTGTGTCACTGCAGCTGGCGGATACAGCTGGATCATGAATTAAGGTAAAAATCAGTGGAGAAATGTTGGAAGCAGTTGACGTTGACATGCTGTAATGTGAACTATTGCAGACTCTGGTTTTGTAATCCATAGGCTGTTAATTCATCAGATTCATCATTTTGTTTTAATGTAACATCTTTCATGTAAAATAGTAGTGAAGTAAAATTATAACATTACAATAATCTAGAAACATATATGAAGCTACTATACTTGAGTAGATGTACTTCTAGGTCTTACTATTTCTCAGAGTATGGCAACTTTCTAGTCTGTTCATGGGTTAACTCTTTCCAATGCGCATGCGTCGCACGGTCAATGGTATGACTTTGTCCGCTCCTTCACTTTTACACGAACCCAGGAAGCAGAATCCGGGACTTGTAAACATGCCCTTACTAGGATGAGATGAGGAGGGAGAATCACAACTCGTTCCCAAATCAATTAATAAAGAAAGCAGCTGATCGGCACAGATCTGAGTCTCAATGAACTGATAACTAATGAAGTCTAATTTATTTTTTTTATTTTTTTTTTTTACCCATTTTAGCCGCTTTCACTCTGACAACCTCACCGACAACACGACAGAGGCGACATTAGTTTTATTTTTATCCCTGACATTACGTTTGATCTGATTTGCGCAGAAAACACGTCAATCAGTAGCACAGACAACAAATCAGACCCACCCACCCATTTAAGTAAAGTAGCTACAACTCCGCGCACGCGCACTGACGTGAAATGAAAGTACTTCCTGGTGTGTGTGGAGGGGCATGTGAAGTAAAGTCTGCCTTCTGTGAGCGGTGCAGGCACTGAAGGTGAAAACAGCTGAAGCACCCCTCCTGTGTGTCTGCACCCTCAGACTGCACGCGCTCAGACCTGGAGAGGATCCACGCGTTGACACGTGGAATGAAAGCAGCTGGAAAACTCATGAAGGTTT